>OX419717.1:14171989-15393489 GCA_948474765.1 Patella depressa
GTTGTGACGGATGCTGGGTCGGGCAGGGGGTGGGGGTGCGTCCACTCCTTAGGATGATATGAATAACGGAGATCCCGTGTATAGTATTAATTGCACGTGATACCTTCCTGCTGTCGTCTTTATTAGACGGGTTGGTGCAAAAAAGTAAACACATGTACAGCTTTCCGACACAACTGTGGATACACGCCTTTAGCACCCATGCTGTTACATTGTATAAGTTTACAAGACGTTAAGAGGCCATTTAGATCCTAGACAGGTTTGTCAAGTAGCGAACACATTATCAAAGCATGATTGTGGTAAATTATGGAATGCAAACTAAACACAAACGAAATGTATCGAAGCATGTCATAAAACGAAACGAAAAGAGGCGAATATTCAAATGTCTTCAGCTAATGTTTCGTATTGTGCTGCTGTCAAAATACAACGCTTATCTTGAAGTCAGCTTTCACTGGGATCTGACAAACCACTCTTGAGTCTATTCAGCCACAGCAAATCTAATTGACAGCTATCTAATTCTATTTGCGACCTTAAATACCACCCCGTCACATCTTTACATCAAGAGGGGTTGAAACAGGTTTGACCATGAAATGTGGCTTATTAGTGTAATATATAAAATGTGTACTGTTACCAAGCCAATACAACACCACCAGGCGCGGATCCAGTGGGGGGCTCACACGGCGCACGCCCCCTCTATTTTTTGAGGTGTCGAACAATTTTTAGCTCCATATATTCTCGCGAGAAAGGAGAACGAAAATAGTTTAGGTTGGAAATCGTAATTTACAGTACTAGTACGAAATTAGTCCTTGTGGGTATTTTTTACACTCAAAAATCACGGTCCCGGGCTTCGCACTCCCAAGCTGGTGCAGCACGCCCCCTCTTTCTGAAAATCCTGGATCCGCCCCTGACCACGATAGCATTGGAAATACCAATCTATTTTATGGATCAGGAATTGTGACCTAACCATTCCTCATCTGGTTGTAACTGTTGTTATTGTCGAGTGGGGTTGGGTTGGGGGCTGGAGGTGGGTGCTGGTGCTGGTGGGATGGGGGTACACTTCACACTTTGTAAAAGAAAGTCAAATGTGCGTATGGATTGAATTACTTCGATATGGCGTCACGATTCCAAGATAACTGCGATGAAGTCATACTGAGTTCCTGGTCCATAGTGGGGGGTTGGGATGGCCTTGTGGTCTAGAGTGCCGCGCTTCGACCTCTAGCTGGCCGGTCAACTCTGGCTTGCGGCTGTGGTTTCGATCCCTGGTGTGAGCGTATGTGGCATGGAGATAGGGGCGCCTTCTCCACCTCGTGGGTTTCCTCCGGGCACTCCGGTTCCCTCCCACTGCTAAAGACCCCTACGCGCATGCGAATTATTGAAATAAAATTAAACCATATGTTAGTCCCGAAATGACCTAGTTTGTGTCGAGTGGACGTTAAACCCCATTTCTCTCTCTCTCTCTCTGGTCCATAGTTCAATTGGTGGGGTGGGGGTGTCTGCCCGTTTAAACGTAAGAGGGCGTAGATCCACCGTTCAACTTTGTGGGGTTTCTCTGCGTCCCCCACCACCGGAAAAGACAAATACGTGCATGTAATTTATTGAAATAAAAATAAACCATATGTTATTCCGAAAATGACCTAGTTTGTGTCGAGTTCGCGTTTAAATTTTATTATTAATGTACATTTGGACCACGACCTTTCGTACCATCCAAACCACCAACAGCACTTCTCTCGCCATTGCCATTTGAAAAAATCTCGTCAACTTTTAAATCCAGTATATTCTAGCATAGTGCCCTTATTCCACGTCTACAATGGCCACTTTTTTCAACAATCATATTAGCGCTCCTATTCCTGGACAACCATGACCATTATTTTCATCATTTATATTTTATTTTTTATTCTAGCATAATGCCCACATTTCTGGTCTGGATTGCTACCATGACCACTGTTCACTAAAATTACATTTTACTTTACAGACGCACATGGTGTAACCAAAGAACTTGTTTTCCCCAAAGCCTTAGACCTAGACAGACCGAAACGGGCCCGGACGGTGTTTTCAGGGGAACAGTTAGATATATTAGAGAAAGAGTTTCATCAGAATCAGTATCTTGTCGGAAAAGAAAGAAGCGAGCTTGCTCGACGTCTCATGTTATCAGAAACACAGGTACTATTGAACTTCATGGAAATTAATTTCAAAAGGAGGGAGAGAGGGAGAAATTGGGTTTAACGTCCACTCGACACAAACTAGGTCATTTCGATACTAACATATGTTTTTTAAATTGTATTTCAATAATTCGCTTGCACGTAGGGTCTTTAGCAGTGGGGGGAAACCGGAGTACCCGGATAAAACCCACGAGGTTGGACAGGCGAATCTACTCTTTGCCACGTACAACTGGGGATTCTCGAAACCATGCCAGTTGACTCAATGGCAGGCCGTATGATACAGCGCGGCCAAGCTAACCATTCGACAATCCCCCCACCCCAATTTTAAAAAGGCGTTGACAATATACGGCTTTAATTTCGAATGATTTAGGGGAAGTTTAACGTCCAATCGACACAAACCAGTTCATTTCTGGGTTAACATTTGGTTCAGTGTTATTGCAGGGGATTTCGATGGCTGAATGGTTAGCACGTGCGCGCTGTATCATAAGGTCTGTCATTGAGTTAACTGGTGTGGTTTCGATTCTCCGGTTGTACGTGGCAAGGAGTAGGTTAGCCTGTCCAACCTCGTGGGTTTTCTCCTGGTCCTCCGGTTTCCTCTCACTGATAAAGACTCTTAAGTGCAAGCGAATAATTGAAATACAATTGAACCATATGTTAGTCCCGAAATGACCTAGTTTATGTCGAGTGGATGTTAAACCCCATCCATCTTAATTTTATTGCAATACCCCCCCCCCCTCTCTCTGTTTATTTGAATTATTGTGCACTCTACTTAACTCCTAGTTACAAGAGTCCTTGCTGTACTATGAATTCATTATCACATTGTGTACCACCTTTTCCTGCGTATAATCTTGTTATACCTAGCTAGAGCTACCAACGTTAATTATATTTTATATATTATTCTTCTTCCATTTTTCAAGGTGAAGGTCTGGTTTCAAAATAGGAGAACAAAGTATAAACGAGATAGGGAACGTGCAACGGAAGTTAAAGGTGCAACTGCTGAAACTATGGCAACACAGAATATTCTTAATATTTTACATTCAAGTCGCCATGTTGGATATCACTCCGCTCCACAACATATAGTGTCAACACCAATGCCACCGTACGGATTTATTCATCCGCCTATTTACTGATGAAAGTGACGTAGTGAAACGTGAAAGGGACGATGTGAAATATGAAAATGACGTAGTGACATATGGAAGTGTCGTAGTGAAATATGACGTAGTGAAATATGAAAATGACGTAGAGGAATATAAAAGTGACGATGTGAAATAAGAATATGACGTAATAATATATAGAGATGACAATGTAAATAAACTAGAAACCCTTGGCTTGGCGAACTCTAAATGAAATGGGGTTTAACATCCTACTGTTATGCATCTAACCTGGGCAAATGTAGACGGGCATGCGCCATGCTACGAGGGAAATTTTGCCCGGGCAGCGGCGCTACGGCCTACTTTTATATCGAATTACAACTGCTAAAACAATCCATATATTAGGATCAGTGCCATGTGTTTGGATGCTTTGTTTCATTTTCTTTTTTTATTGTAGCCGATGAAGGTCGCTAGGGCTAAACAAGATATTATTTTCTGACATGGGGATATCATGCTAATTTCAAAAGAGAACAAAGTACCAGCGGAAGTTAAGGGTGCAAATGATTATTTTCTGGCATCATGTCGTATCTTGCAAGTGCATATGGTCTACATGAGTGTTTTATTCAATTGATCAACATAAATTTTGTTAAAGGCTAGTCTTGAATGTGGAGTTGGCAAGACCCTAAGCCAGGACTGTAACTAGCTTATAGAATAACGATGGGGTGGGAGGCGTTCTCAGGGGTGTTGTAAATTTGACGGACACTGTATATCTACTGTTTTTATGGTTTACAATTTTTCCACAGGGGGGAAATGTATTATGCTCAGCATCTTTATTATTGGTTCGATTAAAAGAATTACCAAATGATATACATGTATGTAGCTTGTAACGTGTGGTCGAACATCGTGGCAACATGGCAGACCCAAGTCTGCTTGCGTATATATATAATCGCTGTATTTCCACAATATTGGGTATACAAAATATAAAATATACTTCTTTGTTTAGTATTTTGTACGAGTACCCAGGGGTATATATATGTATAAAATGTACCGTTTTTATTGGCTATATATTTAGTTTCGTTTTTATATGCCCACATTTTCATGTCGACGTATAATGTCGTCGCCCCTGTTCGTCCGTCCGGGTTTACGAGAGGGCACTTGTTGGATAAAATGTATGTACAAATGACACTTATTGGGTACTTATTTATTGTTGGGTATATCCAGCAGTATGGGTTGTTAATTTGTGTCGGTATTGGTATACTTGAGTATCTCCCAAAAATAGCCATCAAAATTACGGACGTTCTGATCGTCAACCAGAATGTCGCGGCAAGTATGCATTCGTTGTCTCCGTTTTTTCCGCCATACATTAGAATTTGGTCATCAGTGCATGCGTGCAAAGTATAGATCTGCCGTGTGAGTACCAAAAGCTCTATTTTGCATGCGCATTGCTAGATGTAGGGTACCTGAATTTCGCGAGGTTTGCCGAGTGTCGCTTTTGGTTACAGTCGCCATTTTGAGAGCCGAGAAAAGCAAAGCTAACCAAATTCGTATTTGATATATAACTTTATATAGCATTTTGTCTAAATAAAATAAAATCAAGTAGATTTACGAACAATCCAATTAGACAAAAATCGAAGTCCTAGAAAACCGTATTACTAAGCAAAATAGTGTAGCTTCATTTTTGATATAATTAGATCGAGTTTAACGTATGTCGATCGTATGGCTACCGCCGCCATTTTTGACTGAAAAGAAAGTGAGCCGAAATAAGAAGTTTTTCATCATAGGCCTTAATATAATGGTGCGGGATACCCCGAGATCCGTCAACCTTAATCTCGCGGGATGAGTGAATTCGGCGTCTCCGTTTTTTCCGCCCTGCAATTTGGTCCTCGGCGCATGCGTGCCTAGCGTACATCTTCCGAAATTGGCCGATTGAGTAGTGAAAGCTGTATTCCGCATGCGCATTGACTTGCATTCGCACGTGGTTACACCTGCCATTTTGGGAGCCGATAAAACTACGAGATCTTTCGCATTTTTACAGATTTACTGTGTTAAATGGTGAATTTTACATAGAATTATAGAATTTTGTCCTAACATTTCCCAGAAGTTTTTAGTCGTGTAAAGTGAGCCGTGAGTGTGACATGAGTCGATCGTATGGTTACCCTCGCCATTTTTGAGTGAAAAGAATGTTAACCGAATTTGTATTTGATTTACTGATTTAGCCTACTTACTGCACTAGGTTAAAGGATGAACTTGCTATAGAATTTTGTCTAAATAAAATAAGCAGATATTCTATTCTTTTGTTTGGTATAATTTTTATATTCATGTTCGTTTTAGTTATTTCATAAGCGTAACTTAATTTCGCGTGTTTTGAGTTAAGATGAAAAATTTTGTCAGGTTTTTGAAAGAGGTTACCCATTATTAACATTTCTTTTTCATTTTAATATCATTATAACGATAATTGAACGATCTTTCGATCTGTCGGTGGTGCTTTGTTGACATTTCAAAATACCATGAATTTTTTTAAGTTGAACGCTTCAATTCACATAATCATTTTGAGGCAATTTTCCAATGCCCATATCCACGATAAATTACGTCGAAATGCAACTCAATGTTCATTTATGACGTAACCGTTGTGTTATATTAATAAAACAAAAATTGCTTGAAAAGTCATAACGATTGCCCATTATTTTATCGACACTCAACAAGTCCACAGTATTTACATCGCATGACACATATTCGCGCGCTTTTATCGAGGGGAAATTCCCTCCCATTTACGACACCCCCATACGACAGGAAATGGCTCTGAGATACCCGTATGGATATTTCCGGTTCCGGTTTCATTTCCATTCATTTTATTTTAAATTAGGCATGCTTGGTCCATTATCTCCAGGAATACTCTATTCTTCTGGCAAAGTTTTAACTCGACAACAAACCATGAAAGACGCATATGAATAACAGAATTTATTACCGTGGGCGTATGTTTCGTTGTACATTTGATGGCCTATACACGATAATCTGACCGGATGTAGCGATAGGTCGCGTAAGACTCTTCCAGGTCCTGGTGTAGTAAAGACAAGTAAAAAGAAATGTTGAACTATAAATGTGGACGTTCATGACCGTGGGATCTCAAGAAGTCGTCATTTAACATCCCAAAACAGAGTTACGTCCCTTGAAGCATGTGTCGTCTTGTCAACGAAGGGCAGAATTACATTTGCACAGAATGTTACGTCGATTGGTTCTGGAATGGGATATCAATAACGTATTTTCCTATAACAAAAATCAATATTAAACCTATTGAAATGTACTCGTGGTGCAAATATCCCATGAAACCAGTACATATAAACATATAATCCCTTTAGGCAGCCCAGTCTGGAACTTATAAAATTAAACACGCATTTTAAAACACGTATCGACAAAATCTAATCATGAAACCTAATAGTTATTCTTTGTAATATGGTTTGCTTCCACTGTCGGGTTTCCAGATTTTCATTGGGGAATATCTAAATGCCTGATTTCAGACATCGAAGCCAGAATCAAATAATGGCAATTGAATTAAATACATTTTTTTCAAATCCCTACAACTCCCAACTTGTTAAAACAAGTAACTTTGAAATCATGTAATCTTTTGTTTTGGTGCTTAATTAAATCAGTTTGTCTGGGTTATTTTGAAAAAAACAAGAATGTCATAATCTTTATTACATTGCCGTCGTCGTTTTTAAAATTTTATTATACCCTAACAGAGTTACCCCGTGCAATGTGGGTCTTAAGACATACAAGAATGTCATAATCTTTTATTACATTGTCTTCGTCTTTCTTTTAAGTTTGATTATATTTTAACAGAGTTATCCCATCTAATATGCGTCTTTCATGGTTTGTTGTCGAGTTAAAACTTTGCCAGAAGAATAGAGTATTCCTGGAGATAATGGACCAAGCATGGTTAATCTTTGAATGTCGCCATCCTCAAAGAGCTGGCGGGGGTTTGGATGGCCTAGTGGTGTAGAGTGCCGCGCTTCGACCTCTAGCTGGCCGGTCACCTCTGGCTTTCGGCTGTGGTTTCGAGCCCTGTAGTGAGCGTATGTGGCATGGAGATAGGGGCGCCTTCTCAACCTCGTGGGTTTCCTCCGGGCACTCCGGTTTCCTCCCACTGCTAAAGACCCCTACGCGCAAGCGAATTATTGAAATAAAATCAAACCATATGTTAGTCCCGAAATGACCTAGTTTGTGTTGAGTGGGCGTTAAACCCCGTTTCTCTCTCTCTCTCTCAAAGAGCTGGCAGTTCTCACTATAATAGTTAAAACTGGATAAAGATACACTATTATGAGAGATTAGACAAATAGATGGCTGTTCTCGCTATATTAGTTCAAAACTAGATAATGTAAAGGGAATTTGCTGAAAATTTCAGTCAAATTGATTCACTCTAAATCGAATCTTTAGCGATTGAATTTTAGGCTTAGCATCGATCAGCATTACGAAATATTTTAACGATGAAACACATAGTCTCGATTATCCATTTTATGATTAAATAAGGAATGAAAGTTGAGCAGCAAATGGGATCCTAATCCAGTAAATATTACAGAGGCTAGCGATGCGATTTGTTTATGGTTTGGATAAGTTAATTAAAATCTAATTGATAATTCAGATGTGCAAAGAGCCCATAGTTTGGAATTGACGTTATACACATATTCTAGCGCTTCAGACCTAAAGAAAGACTTCAATAGACAGATTAAATTTTTGTATGTTTAACCAATAATCATTATTACATATATTCCACCAAATCATTAATACCATTCACATCCGGCGTACTATATCCCTCGATTGGTGCATAAAGGCCACATGCTAAACTCTATATTGCATTATATATTTTAAACCAGGACTGGGATAGGAGACTTGTCAGGGACACATGAAGGCGATAGACTAAACATTTTCCACTTTTCAGGGACACATGGAGATGTGACTGGTGTGTCGTTGAAATGGGTTTCTCCTCCCTCTCTCTCTCTATCTCTCTCTCTCTCTCTGTGTGTGTGTGTGTGTGTGCAGGGTTTGCATGGTCCGCTTGGTGCCACGGTTGTTGGTCAGTGTTGCGGGGAGGTTGGGCGGTCAAAGAAATGACATAAAATGGTGGTTAACGGCCTAGTATTCGGCTCCCACTGGACTAAAGAAGACGGACATACGCCATGAAGTGTGCTACGAGAAAAAATATTGCATGCACATCGGCACTACATCCTACTATTGATTCAGATTCCAAAGTCTATGTACACAGGACCTCGGATTTTCATCCCACCCAACGTTGTCCCTTTCCAGATAAAACTTCTCGGCCAAGCAAGCAAGGCGACGCACTACACACCGTGCCTCTCGAATGATGAATGATTTTCTCCTAAATTATGTTTATTGATGCCCGTTTATTTTTACTTAAAGAAGTGCGAACACGTATAGGTATCAAAGACAGGTAGATGATTACGACCATCTTCTGATGACATTTATTTCTTGCACACGTATCCATGAAAATAATTGTAACCAAAATAAACTGCAGACAAATTGCAAGTCAAGAGATCAATATACTCGATCAACAAGTCGTGTTAGGCAGTAATGGCTTCAATTGACTGGATAACATGATAATTCTAAGTGATAAACTTGTGGGTGTATATTTTTGATCGATCCAGTCGTATCAGATGTTAGTAGCATATAACAGTGACTTCCATTGATATATTCTACCTACACTTTTATTTTAAATCAAAGTCACAAGATGTTAACAGTACTAACACTAACCAAAGACCTAGCCCTTATAGCCCACAATCCCGACAACAATCACTTGTCGTAAACCTGTTTACTTCTTCTGACCTTGACGAAATTTGCTGGTGGCCTTAATATTTAGATCTGACCAAATATGGGCATGTAAGTTAACCCCCCATTGAGCAAACAGACTATTCACATTCTCGATCGTCCCAGTCGTGTCAAATGTCAGTTACGTTGAAATGTTATTGATCAAATCTACACCTACACACGACCTTGACCCGTCTCTTATGGTATTTATTTGTGGCTGAAATATAAAAACAACTGAAAACAATTATCAATGCAATACATACAAATATTGAACAATACAAATCAAATTAACAGGAAACTAACTTAGCGTCCTTTATTCACGAAACGTGTTCCGTAAGGTGAGACTTGATGTCCGGGTATACGATCAATTCCGGTTATCAACAAATGAAACCCAGTTATCGTTGTTGCTGTCGCCATGCAAACAGCTAAATTTGATACACTTTGATTAAATTTGTCTCTAGTTTTCAGTAACGTTGTCTTTGTCTCTTTAATGGACGCCAGTTATTAACGGAAGTTTAAGTCACGCGCAACCCTTCGTTCTCTCCGTTGCCGGAAATGCCCCAACTCTTCGATCCTTTAACAGAAATGAATGTGATAGATTTATAATTGATCAAAGGGAAATAACCCATCAAATATATTGTTACATTTCATTAATAGATCAATCAGAATCTAATAGTGACCTAATTTCTATAAAGCAGACATTGTGTTATTTTGGGGAATGACACGTGACTGTGGATGAAAATGCTATACAAAAGTCCAGATATCGTGACGTTTCTGTAGCAAACTGAATGAAATAACGCGATTACGTTTGTAATTATGACCAAGACCTAGAGACTGATTTATATTATTACACACCCTTCAGCTGTAAGTTGTACGGGGGTTGGACGGCTGAATGGTTAGGGAGAGAGAGAGAAATGGGGTTTAACGTCCACTCGGCACAAACTAAAACTATATATAGGCCATTTCGGGACTAACATATGGTTTTAATTTTATTCGCATGTGCGTAGAGGTCTTTAGTAGTGGGAGGAAACCGGACTGCCCGGAGGAAACCCACGAGGTTGAGAAGGTGTCCCTGTCTCCATGCCACATACGCTCACATCAGAGATAGTAACCACAGCCGCAAGCCAGATGTGACCGGCCGGCTAGAGGTCTAAGCGCGACACTCTAGATCACTAGGCCATCCCAACCCCCCTGAATGATTAGGATGTGCGCGCTGTATCATTAAGCCAATCATTGAGTCAACTGGCGTGGTTTCGAATCCCCGGTTGTACGTGACAAGGAGTAGGGTCGCACATCCAATCTCGTGGATTTTCTACGGTTCCTCAGTTTCCTTCCATTGCTAAAGAACCCTACGCACAAATGAATTATTGAAATGAACATTAAACCATATGTTAATCTCGAAAAGGCATAGTTTGTGTCGAGTGTACGTTAAACCCCATTCCTCCCCCTCTCTCTCCCTCTTTCTCTCTCTCTGTGCAATGTCAGGAAGTCTGACCGACTAAGGATTGCGTGATATATCTGCAGGAAATTGAATTAATCTAGACACGTTCCGCATGTATTAATATCTTAACGTTCTACAACTTGTGTACTGTGCCACTCTCCCATCTAAAGGACAACATGGTTTTCTCAGTGTCAGTGTTGCAGAACGGAGGACATCTGTTTTCGTAAAACATCCCTGGCAGTTGGAATCGGTATAAGAGTAGGCCATAGTGGCGCTGCCCGGTCGAAATTTTCTCATTGCACACTGTATGGCGTATGCCCATCTCCATTAGCCCAATCGGAGCAGCCAAACAGAAAGACGTTAAGTCCAATTTCATCAAAAAGGAGTCTAGCTAAACAGCTCATGGGCTAGGTTACTCATTATCACCAAACTGTTCCAACTTTAAATATGTTTGAAGTATCCGAACACATTTTTGGCAATCAACCGTTTCGACGATTTGGCAAAATGAACCCACTGAAATAGGGAGAGAGAGAGAAATGGGGTTTAATGTACACTCGACACAGACCAGGTCATTTCGGGACTAACATACGGTTCAATTTTACTTCAATAGTTTGCTTGTGTGCAGGGGTAGGGGTCTTTAGCAGTGGGAGGAACCCGGAGTGCCCGGAGGAAACCCACGAGGTTGAGAAGGCGCCCCTATCTCCATGCCACATACGCTCACACCAGGGGTGGAAACCACAGCCGCAAGCTAGAGGTGACCGGCCAGCTAGAGGTCGAAGCGCGGTACTCTAGACCACTAGGCCATACCACGTGCAGATCAAAAGAAATGAAACTGGATTTAACTTCCCACTTTTCTATATAATGAAGACGGGCACACCGTATACAGTGTGCTATAAGATAAATCTGCCCTGGCACTGGCACTACGGTATATCATTATTTCGAATACACAAGGGTCTTTTATGGATACCCGAGTGACTCGATAGCTGTCTAGCCTTCCATTCTGACCCAACTGGCGAGGTGAAAGCGGTTCGGTAAATCTCGGTGAACCTTCTCGGACAATCTCTTGGAGCGAATCGGAGACCTCCGGACTCATTAACCAACGTCTTACTCACTGAGCCACCACGGCTTTATCATGACACGAGTGATAGATTAGCTCAATAAATCGACCAATACTCGCTGAGTATCCGCGACTCCCTTATGATAGATTAATTCAGTAAATCGACAATTATAGATCCGTCTGAATAAAATGTCTAACCCACTGAGGAGGTAAAAACATATTATCATGTCGTTCTTCCACCCCGGGACCACGAGCAAAGAAGTTCTGTATGTCATATGTCACGATATTTTGTAATTTTATTGCCTCGAGAATTTAGCCATTTATTTACATGTATCAAATCCAAATGGATATAAAAACTAATGCTATACTCGAATGACTTCTTACATACCGCCCACATTATATGATTTTCTGTGTTATATCTCATAACAAAGAAACATGGTTTCAGATGTTTGTGAAACATACATGATAATTCAATTACGAACAGTTTAGAGTTGTCTCCCGGTAGATTTCCATTGTTGATCGAAGTGAAATATAAGAGAAATAGAGGTTAAAGTCCACTCGACACAAACTAGACGGTATTTAACATGAACACCAAGGTGTACACTGGACCTTGGTTTTCCGGCCAAGACAGGGATCGAACACGGGACCCCCTGATTAACTTTCTAGGCCAAGGCAGGGATCGAACACCGAACTTTCCAATCCCGAGTATTCAACTTTCAATCATTCGAGAAACACAAAACCCTTGCATATAGTTCCTTGTATAAAGGACTACATTTTTGTTAGAAAAAGACGAACACTTCTAAGTAAATTCGCAACTTTTAGACTCAGTAGTCTGAGTATGCTTTGTGCCTGGTTAACAACCCAACGTTTAACTCACTGAGTCACAGTGGTTCATCTTGTAAAGAAGAATGTATCTAGAAAAATAAGTGTGGGACTTCACTACACTAGGATCTGGAAGAGTTTTTGTTGACGTGGGGGATTAGCCAATGAAACGCTCAGTAGTGGCGACTTCTTGGCGTGCGATAGATGCAACTGTGGTAAACCACTAGAAACGTCAACGCTGATTGATTAATCAAAGCATGACGCCATAGGGTCAAAAGCCGTTCGTTTGACCCCTGACGTGAACTCCAACTATAACTTGTCAGATCTACATGTTGTGTAGGCAATCGAAAGTATAAAAAAATGAAAGGAAATATAGATCTGTAATTTTAATCAGATTGGTACATAGACGAATGGGGCGGGGGTAGTGGTCTGCTACGCTTCGACCTCTAGCTGGCCGGTCACCTCTGGCTTACGGCTGTGATTTCGAGCCCTGGTGTGAGCGTATGTGGCATGGAGAAAGGGGCGCCTTCTCAACCACGTGGGTTTCCTCCGGGCACTCCGGTTTCCTCCCACTGATAAAGACCCCTACGCGCAAGCGATTTATTGAAATAAAATCAAACCATATGTTTGTCCCGAAATGACCTAGTTTGTGTCGAGTGGACGTTAAACCCCATTTTTCTCTCACATAGACGAATGACATTGGTGTCCAACAATAATTTTGTCTTTTTTAAACAGCTGTAAACGAAAAAGTAGTAAACCAGCTGTAAATTTGTCTAAAACATTTTTTTTTTGTCTAAAGTATTTCTAATTTTGTCCAGAGAAAATTTGTTTCACGCGGTCAAGATATATCGTTATCGAATTACCACGAGAATTTGTTCCTGTTCTTCAATTATATTTCTGGTGGATATAAAAATAAATCTAAACGTGCCCATCTTTTTAAATTCTTCTGAGAGTTAACAAACGAGATAACCTTCCAGTACTATCTTCATTTTTTTTTCGCTTTTTTGTTGTGTTTTATTTCATACTCATGGAATTCCCAGTCGCAATCTCTATTTCTGTTATATTTAGACCAATTAACGTTGAGGTCCAGAATCACGTGATAATTAAATTAATGTTCCGTTGTTATTATGTCAGGGGTTAATCAGATACGGGTAGAGTTGTCTCCCCGGAGATGACATGAGTTGATGAAAGTGAAAACTATATCTTCTTACTTTTTTATTGCTCCAACTAGTATGGCTTCTATTTTGGATATGGCCGCGCAATTCCTAGATGGTGGTGCTTACGGCATAGACAATAATGTCCGATTCTTAGCACCCGTTCGGGAAATGCTAATTGTAGGCCGGTTCGGATGTTTCCGGAGATTCAAATGGCCGCTTTCTATAAATGAGGATTCTTGGGAATATTAGGCCTAATCGTAAACATTTTTAGAAGAATGACCTTGGGTCTAATTTACATTTTAACCCCCTTAAAAGGGTTAGGGTTCGGGTTAGTATTCGGAATATCCCAATATAGTCATTTATATAAAGCGGTGATTTTGGACTCCTGAAATACCCGAACCTCCGCAACCGGCCTACAACTAGCATCTCACAATGTGTTCCTCTACAATTCAATTCCAGTTTCCACGATATTTACTTCAAAGTTTATAGCTTCGATCTTACTGTTACGTCCATTTATCCACGACTGTGTTAGACTTCCTCTTCCAGACTATAAAGGCAACGATTTATACGATATCAATTTCACCTTTACGACAGTCAAATACATTGTCTACGTAACGGACGTCATAGTGAGCACTTGGTCTTTTATAACAAGAGTCATGAAAACAAAGCACTTTGTTATTTATGTTCTCATAATTTACAAGTAAATCTGTTAAACTAATCGAGGAAAGTAGTACAAGTTTAGCTAATGGTCGTTCCGGGACACCACGGTCTAGCCAATGATCTTTGTGTATCATTGTGAATACAACTCGGGTGTCTCTGGTTGATTGTCGATACAAACTATCAATAGATATATTCACGTACTGGGACATCACATTTTACCTTGTGATGGAACTGTGATACTTTGAGCACGTTTTATATAATGTAATATATTTATAGCAGTAATAAAACTTGTGAATTAAACCCCATATCGACGTCCTTCCATTAAAATATCAAACTTTAATATCAATAATCGTATCGAGAAATGGACACGTTGACAGAAATGTAAAAGAGAACATTTAAATTATTTATTCACACCCCAATTTCAATCGAAGACTACAGGAGTTATGATAGAAATCTCCAGTTAAAATCTTGATTTATTTTTATTATTGTGAAAGTATTTCAGATATAAATTAAACCTAATACAAACTGTCTATATAGTCATTCCCATACAAAGTCTCACAAAATGAAAACACAAACTTTCTTCCAAATATAAACGGTGGACGTTAATGGAGAAAGTCAGAAAAAACATCCTACATCTGGCCCCTGGTTGAATTTAAATCAATCTAACATTATTTGCGTTAAGTTACCTTACCTTAGCATTTTGTAGAGAGAGAGAGGGAGAGAGGGAACGTCCACTCAACAAACACTATGCCATTTCGCGAATAACACAATGTTCACGCCTATGGTCCAATGCAGGGATCGAACACCCGACCTCCAGGCTAGCGAACCAGCGCCTTAGCCACCGTGACCCCAATCGATCTAAACTAGGTCATTTGGGGACTAACATTTAGCTCAATTTTATTTCAGTAATTCGATAGCGCGGAGAAGTCATTAGCAGTGGGAGGAAACCGGAAAAAAACCCACGAGGTTAGACAGGTAGGTATATTCCTTGTCACGTTCAAGCAGGGATTCGAACAGAGAGAGAGAGAAATGGGGTTTAAAGTCCACTCAACACAAACTAGGTCATTTCGGGACTAACATATGGTTTAATTTTATTTCAATAATTCGCTTGCGCGTGAGGGTCTTTAACAGTAGGAGGAAACCGGAGGGCCCGGAGGAAACCCACGAGGTTGAGAAGGCGCCCCTATCTCCATGCCACATACGCTCACACCAGGGATCGAAACCGCAGCCGCAAGCCAGAGGTGACCGGCCAGCTAGAGGTCGAAGCGCGGCACTCTAGACCATTAGGTCATCCCAACCCCCCACCAAGACTCGAGTCAGACATTACATTAATATATGATTTGATTTTATTATTTGATATTATAATATAAAAAGATGGACTTAAAAAAACATACATTATGCAAGAGTGAAATCTGTCTATTACAGGTCTTTCTTTAGGCCTGGAATCTTATCAAAATTATTAATAAGACATTAATTAAATCGTCCAGACCACTATCAGCTCTCGATGCCATCGTTATCATGTAATATTTAATGGATTTGAATACATTTTGGGTTGGATAATTTAACGTAAAAATAGATAATCGAGACTTTGCTTATCTAAATAATTTATTAGACATTGATTAAATCGTCCAGACCACAATCAGCTCTCGATGCCATCGTTATCATGCAATATTTAATGGATTTGAATACATTTTGGGTTGGATAATTTAAGGTAAAAATGGATAATCGGGACTTTGCTTATTATCGTACCGACGTTCGTGATGATATCTCGGCTCGGAGTGAAGCAAGTTTTCGTACTCTATTTTTTAACTGTTATAGCAAAAACAGTCGGCTCTTTGACTAATATGACCCATTTCTCCTTTTATATTTTATAGTGTAATTTATATAAATGAATATATGGGGTGATTTTTTTTATTTTGTAATTTTAATAGCATCGAATACCTAGACAAATCTACTTATTGCCAATCGACGGAAATATGAACTCTAGAAAGAAAGAGAAATCGATAATGGTTCGTGAACAGCGGCGACAAAATCAATCGATTAATGAAAATCAATAACACAGATCGATGCTGAACACCTAAAATAAATAAGTTGAAATAGATATCCATTAGAAAAATAATTATTTCAATATTCACGGTAATTTTCGCTGTAAACATTTTATGAAGATTTAACTTGTTTCGATTTCTCTGATCAAATCTGAGATTCATTAAAAATATACGTTGTTGGGAAACCAAACTGACGTCATAATAATCCCGCGGTTACTTTTACATGGAATTCATTGGTGCTTTCGTACTTTCAATTTTGACCCACGAAAATCTCGCGTCCGATACCCAGTTGGTCAGCGATGGGATCCGTGTGACTAACAAATAAAAGGCCCCTCCATTGACGCACACAACCACTGATAGTTAAATCTATGGAGAGGGGGTCTATAGGCTTCTGCCTGTTCTCCAATCCAGTTTCTGTGAATAAATATTGTTTTAAAAAAAGTAAACAAATTAGAAGGTCGGCAATTAGATTTGTTTACGTTGACAAAATAAGCGTCTGTAGGTCTCCAACTCTCTCTCTCTCTCTCTCTCTCTCTCTCTCTCTCTCTCTCTCGCCGGGTTTATTAAAATGGGTCGGGTGGTAAACTTGGTGTAGGTCACGAGTCAAGTACCGTGGGACGTGGATCCAATCCCACACTTGTGCATGACTCTTGTGTGCACGCGAGTTGTGGAAAACCACCCAGTACTGATTCTCTCTCCCACCCCCTCCCATTCTACCTCTGCCTTGTGGTATCTAGCGCGTTTAGCAAACATTCGTCCAGCATTAACTCCCCCCCCTACCACCCGCTCTCTCTCCGTCGTCATTTTCTCTGAGTTGACTTGTGTTACGATTTACAATCATTGGTTGAATAATGCCACTATTTAATTAATGATCCTTCTAAACTAATATTAGTGTAATACTGACTTTATTCAATTAGATCGTCATAATATAGTATTTACTCTAATATATATGTCAGTAAGTCAGATAAAACAAATATTACTTTTTACACTAATTAGGACTAATTACACAAGTTGTGCCAAAAGGTTTCTTTGATGTTCACAGGTCATTCCGTCATCAAAGGACATCTACCCCCACAGTTATTATTTCTCTTAAAGATGTATTCTCACAGGAGTATATATAGGGTAATTGTAATTATTTCCAATAAAAGTAGATGTATGGCAAATTTCGTATACATGGAGCTTAAAGACGCCAAATCTTACTAAAAAAAATACCGGATTTTTTTTACATGTAGATAGTTTGAGAGGGAGAGAGAGAGAGAGAAATGGGGTTTAACGTCCACTCGACACAAACTGTGTCAATTCGGGACTAACATATGCTTTAATTATATTTCAATAATTCGCTTGCTCGTAGGGGGCTTTAGCAGTGGGAGAAAACTGGAGTGCCCGGAGGAAACCCACGAGGTTGAGAAGGCATACGCTTACACCAGGGATCGAAACCACAGCCGCAAGCCAGATGTGACCGGAAAGATAGAGGCCGAAGCGCGGCACTCTAGGTCTCTATATGCCATCAGTGCTCACTCGGTCTATGGGGGGATCCGCGGTGGCAAGGTGATTAAGACAATGGTTCGGTAACCACGTTTTTTCTTTGGATTTGCTTGTCATAGGGGCAGAAAGGAGGCCCTGATAAACTCAAGGTCCCGTTTTCGGTATCAAATTGCCAATGGATCGATACCCCCCCTCCCCAATGGAATACACAGACCTAGGTTTCTCGTACAACCAGCATCACTTGGCGCTTTTTCTGACCCAACAATCCTAAGTCCTACACCACTGACAAGTACTCGGATTGGACTTTGAATCCCAAGACCTATTGACATACTTGTTCTAGAATCAAAGACAAATAAATAGATTCCTATTTTTTAAAATATCGACAAAATGTTCGATTTATTGTCGAAAATCAATAGATGTCCTTTGATTTGTAGCTATAAAAAAATCACTTATATATACTTGAAAGGTCAACTTTGAAGTCCCGGGCATCAAAGCGTCCTGCACTTGTTCTTCTACCGAACTATTTTGTACTAAGTCACGCACAAAGAGTGAAGTCTCGGGCATCAAATCGCCCAGACTGATTTTCTACTGCACTATTCTGTACTAGGTCACACACCAAGAGTGTAGTCTTGGGCCTCAAAGCGTCCAGAAATTGTTTTATACCAAACCTTTCTGTACTCGGTCACGCACAAGAGATGTGTAATTACCTCCCCTTGTAGAAGACAAGATAAATAATCGACGTGATAATTTCTTTGTTGATTATAAATGTTTTATAAAATCGATATCTAAATATTCCGATCTCCTTTGATTACCTTGTTAGATGAGGCATGAACAAGTTAAACAGGAGCGAAACTTGTTCTGGTTGGTTTAAAAATAGCTCCGCAGCAAATTTACAGCCATTTAATTGTTTTTGATAATATCGTTTATTAAAGGGGCATTATTGTCGATTAGATAGACAAATCACAGTTCTCGCTATAATAGTTAAAACTCGATACTAAAAACAGAATATACTGAAAACTCTAGTCAAATTGCTTCAATCTAGCAATTCAATTCTAGGCTAGCCTTAAACTTCATAACTACCGTTTCTACGATAACAAAAAAAAATGAAAGACCTGCAGATTTGGCTCTTGTATAATGTATATTTAAAATCGATAAAACAGAAAATAAACGAATAAATTAGTGCAAATAGGACGTAACGAAACGAAAGTTGCAATTCGATTATCACAGGTAGAAATGATAGTTGAAAAGCGAGAGTTGGTATTCGCGACGATCGAGGCATTTGATAGGCTCTCAAGTTTCATGAGCACCCAATCGTGTCGGGTAATGTGTGAAGGCCTTGATAAGATGTACGGTGACCAAGCCTTTTATTGAAGATGGTGGATGTTGGACGGAAGGAAAAGACACTTTTACGTCCTTTCTAAAGAGTAATGTTGGTACAGAGATATAGACCATTATTCCATTTTATTTTCTAAAGACGAAGAGAAAAAAGAATCACCAACCCATAAGAAATGCACGTTTGCGGAACGGAAATAAACTTTTACGTCTCTTCTGAAAACAAGGCACCTCCATTAGCTGTTTAGTACAGGAACAAGGATACAATTTGCAGATGGAAAAAAAGTTTTATGTTGCTTGTAAATAGAAAGCACCTTCATCAACCTGTTTCGTACAGGAGCAATGATACAATTGGAAAGATTGGAAATCTAAAAAGATCCAAGCTGTATGGCAACCAGATTAGTATTGAAACAGGTGACGACATTTTAAAGGAGCTTCGAGTATTTAGCCGAACATAACGCATTTAAAATTTAAATATACACAATTTCTAATGCGTTATGTTTAAATATAAATATACACAATTTCTAATGCGTTATATTTAAATATAAATATACACAATTTCTAATGCGTTATGTTCGGCTAAATACTACAAGAGTTTAAATTGAATGGCAATCTTTTGCGTCTGGTTATTCCAATCGTTACCTGTAGTATTAGAAATGGCGCTTGAACGCAATGTGACACGCGATTCGTGTGCCAATTTAAAATTTTCATTTTTGTCTTAATATCAAAAGCCTATCTTTTCACAATATGGTAACAACATAAATCTTGAATTAAATTGACCAATAATTGTTTGCAATGTTAAAGACGTGTCCATTTTAAAATGAGACTGACTTTTATACACATACAATTGGTGTCACGATCTATTTTTGTGCAATAGTCGGGCTAACGAAGACGGGAAACAAATATAACCAAAATAAACTGCATAAAAAACTTCACCGTAAAGAGATCGATAATCTCGATTGACCAGGCTTGTTACGTGGTGAATGTAATTGACTAGAGAAAAATCGCTATCAACGACATGTGTCTATTCTCGGGAGCTAAAGTGGCTCAGAGAGTCGGACGTTGACTCGCTAACCCGGAGATCGCGTGTTCGATTCATGTAAGAAAATTACTAGAGTGCATTCCCATCCCACCCTGTGGCAGGTCAGAAGGCGTGACAGTGGCAGTGTAGTCGTTCGGATGGGTCGAAACACCAAAGTTCCGTGTGCACATTGGCTTTCATGTAAACAAAAGATCCCTTAACTGTTGGAACTCAAGCAGCACCATTTCCCTCATAGCACACTGTATAGCGTATTCCTGTCATTTTGGGATTTTTGCTCAAAACAGATTTGGAAAATCAAATTCTGATCAAGTTTGAATAATTATTTCTGTAATTTCCAGTAATATTGTTTTTGTCTCTTTAATGTGCGCCAGTTACTACCGAAAGTTTGAGTCACGCTATAACCGCTGTTATCGAACCTCGTACGCGGTCCGGGTGACAGCGTTTAACGTCTTTGCGTTCCGGATTAAGACGTCTTTTGAACTTTATATTTGATTTTGACTTTATTTTTTCATTTTCAATTCGTTTTATTTGAGATTTTAAAGAAATGTTGTTTAATTCCTGAATAATAACGATGCAATGATGCAATGACCACGTATTAACTATACTGCCATCCACCCCTCCCTCAAATATTACAGCTCTGGTACTCCATCAATGTTCTCGCAAGTTGTAGGTGGTAAAGGAAGTCTAGCCAACTAATATGTTTTTTATCTTTCAAGAGCTCAATATGTCTTCCATCAAACGCTATAATTTACTGACTGTATTTATACATTCACATTAATGTTACACGTAACTATATGTAACACGGAACTGACATCAATATTCTTATTTGTCAAATCTAATTCTGGCTGTTTCCAATCGGAAATAAAATGAACTAATATGGAGTTTGACGTCCTACTGTGCTGTTCCGGACTGGGCTAATGAAGACGAACACGTGCCATGCAGTGTGCTTCGACGGAAATTGTGGCCGAACAACGACACTACGACCTACCCGTATAGCGAATTTGAACTGCCAAGTGATCATTTACGCGCACATCAATGTTTACACGGGACCTCGGTTTTTCGTCCCATCCGAACGACTAGACAGCTGTTCTGCACCACTGACAAGGATGAATCACGCCGGACAATCTAGATGATCTTTCGCGGTGGGTCGGCGTCTTATCCATTTAGCCAAGGTGACCCACTATTTGCAGTGAAGCTTGAACATTAAATCACCTGTGTGGCGTATTGCATATATGATTGATAATATACGATGGCTGACTGGAAAAATCTAAGCCTTTCTTTAAAAGACCTGTACAATGTTGATGATTTCTATTTTTTCAAAATAATTCTCTTCAAGGTGTATATACTTTGGCCTACGATGGTGCAAGGCCTGGATACGGGCTAGACAAAATGTTCTTCAACCACGCTAAAACAAATCGTGTACGGCTGCCATGACGTCATCATTACTAGGAAAATGACGACAAATCCGCCACGAAAACAAGTCCCATCTGTAGTTACAAATCTGCTTTGAAACGGCGCATATTGTCACAGTAAGCCAGGAATCTGATACGTTTCTGATCACCAGCTTTGACACCAATTTTGCAGAATGTTTTGACATGTCTAAGTCGTTGGTGATAATATTATGAACCCGCTTAATGAGAGATGCACAACCGTCGATTAGCCATCGCCATTTCATACAACCGGGTAATGCGTTTTTAAATGTTGCTGTTGATGATCGTTAAGGACGCAGGTCATTGTCAAAGGTCTCTCTATCACGCTTAAATACCGCAGTCCACTTCCTATTGTTGACAGAAAAGGTGCATCATCTCTTAAAATAGAGACAACGTCGACACGTATCAGTTGCAGGTACATGTATTTGATAACTGACCCATAGCCAGTTTATCCATTTCTGGTGATTTCAATGGATAAATTCACGATGCAAACTAATTATAGACGTTAAGAAATGAGAATTCACATTACATTATTTCATGAAACTGGCGTATTCAAATATCGTAGACTAAAGATAATGATGCTTGAACCTTTTTGAACCAACAACCCCTAATTATAGACGTGAAGAAATGAGAATTCAGCATGTAATACTGTGTTGACTACAATGGTTTATAGCCTCAATAGATGATTCGTTATACTGTCAACTCATTCTTTTTATAGAATTAACAAATCTACGTTTAAATCCTAGCTTGGCGAGTAGTATCGTCAAATATATCGATAAATATCCAGATTGATTGAAGGTATTGATAATATGGGCAATGGTAGGACATGTACATAAATCCGCTTATTTCAGCTTGGTTACAAGCTAGTGTGAATGATTGACAAGGAAATGACACTTGTGTAAAATACTGTAAGATTCAATTAGAAAGTAATGATAAGCGAGATAAGACGAGATAATAGAAGGTGAATAGGCTATTTACTTCTTAAGGCGTCTCGCTCATTTCTCTCACATAATATAACTCGACAACCTCAGCTAATTGATCCTTCCGCCGACATCGGACGTAGAAAAGAAAATTAGGAGTGGATTGGACGTAAAGTAGTTCTTTAATCCAGTTTGATGGAGCAATTCACAATGAAATTGACTTGTAATGGCGGCAGAAAAAAATAGCCGGAGACGCAAAATAATCCCCGTGGCGTCATGTCGCTGATTAATACTATATTTAAATCTGAAGTCTTCTTGTTTATGGGCGCGATTAAATCTCATTTCAATGGCTGTACATGCTAGATGTTATCGTTATTATGTACTCGAATAACTCACAATTCACTGGCTACACATGATAAACATGTATTTTATTTTCTACGCGAATAAGTCAGATGTCAATGTTTATACATAATAAACGTTGACTTCATTATCCACTCGAATAACTCATATTTTAATAATCATAATCTAAACCCACTTGAATAACTCATATTTGAATCATCATACATGCTTAGCGTCTGCTCTATATGGCCGAGGTCAAAAATAAGACGATTAATTCTAAGTTTATGAGCACTAATAACTCTCACCATGCACGCTAACTATTACCGTTATTATCCACCCGAACAACTCACATTTGGTGTTACTGTATCGATGATGACATGCACTTTACGGTAATACATGTAAGCACAATTAAATATCTATAACTTTTTTTTGATACCATCTGTACAATATTTTGCCCTTTAAGTGTGTGGGTTGTGATTGGTATAGGAAATGAAGTGAAACACAATGCACCCACCCCCCACCCCCACAGAACTAACCCAGACCGTCATGCGTCATGTCCATCTTCAATAGGTTTGATCTTAGATGCCGTAGAACATGTCGCCATGTTGCCATAACAATTTTGCTACGAACTACTTTTTCTTAAACTTCCGACAGTCAGGGAACATCAAAGTGCTGTCAATGGTATAGCTTGAAAATTGCTTTTCGCCTTATCTGAACGACTGATCGCCCTTTACCGTCCACCCCCCTACACCAATGATCTAGCTATAGTAGTTGACGTACTCGTAAAGTAAGTCTAGACTGTTGGAATTCGATGCTAACATTGGTTTATGGGTAAAATGTCCTCCCAAAGCCCATCTTCGTTACCAGCCTTCTTTAGCCCAGCTGGTGCAGAATAGTAGGATCTTAAATTCCATTTCATTTCCTATGTATACCCCTCTTATGCACTTTGTTGTAAAGGCTCGATTGCAAGATGTGAAAGTATAACTGCTGATTCCGTATAATATTTACAAAGTTATGAGTAATTGAAATTACATCGATCTATGCTACTCGAGCGTAAAAATACGCCGCCATAATTGACTAAAAGCAAGAAGATTAACAAGCGCTGGTATTTTGAATCCCTCTTTTTAATTAAAGATACGTTTAGGGGAGATTAGATAACGAAATGGCAGTTCTCACTATATTAGTTAAAAACTACCTAATGTAAAGGCACTTAATATAGTTAAAAACTACATAATGTAAAGGCACTTTCAGTCACATTCATCCGCTATGAACCAAAATTAAGCAAGTGAGTTTTCCGCCTAGCCTCGATCACAATAACTAAATTCGGTACGGTAAAAGCATATTCTCGATTATCAATTTAATAATTAAATCGCGAAGGAAAGTTTTGCAGTAAATCGGATCACAATCTACCAAATATCGCAGACTAGTGATGCGATCGAGAGTTGATTATGGTCTTGACATGTTATTTAATGCCGGATTAATAATTTAGATAACATTTCAGGCCCAAAAGAATGGCCTGCAATTGGCAGATTTAGCTCTTGCATAATGTATGTTTAATTAACTGTTAAATATTCAATCTGAGAAGCCTATATTTTCAGAGTGTATTAATATAAATGTAAAGGACGCACGTAACCTTTAATTAGATATTATTTTATCTCAAATTCACACACCTTGTTTTTGTCTTATTGCCCAAAGGGATTCATTTTTGAAGTCTGAAAAAATAATTTGAACTATTATAGTAATTTATATTTTGCAGTTAATTGCCGTCGCCAATCTGTAAAGCACCCAGGGTCCCAGTTCATCAACGGTAGACCCCCAATTATACCTTTGTCTATTGCTTGAAGTTAAATTACGATTGAAAAGCACAATTAGAACAAGTTAATGATTTTGTAATTATATATTTTTTTATATATGACCATGGTCGGACGCCACGTTGTTTCTTGGAGTATGTCATCCATCACTGACAAGGGGGAATCACGCCAGACAATCTTAATGAGCAAACACCCGACCTCCAGGCTGACTGACGACGTCTTACCCACTTAGCCACCGTGACCCCCTATTTCTTAAATGGCCCACCTCATATTGTTGAAAAGAAAGGTGCATTACGCCTTAAAATGTATACATGCATCAGTTGTAGTACAGGTGTTTGATAACTTACCCATAGCCGGTTTGTCAATTTCAGGTGATTTCACGATTCACGATGCAAACTAATTATAGACGTTAAGAAATGAGAATTCACATTACATTATTTCATGAAACTGGCGTATTCAAATATCGTAGACTAAAGATAATGATGCTTGAACCTTTTTGAACCAAGAACCTCTAATTATAGACGTGAAGAAATGAGAATTCAGCATGTAATACTGTGTTGACTACGATGGTTTATAGCCTCTATAGACGATTCGTTATACTGTCAACTCATTCTTTTTATAGAATTAACAAATCTACGCTTAAATCCTAGCTTGGCGAGTAGTATCGTCAAATATATCGATAAATATCCAGATTGATTGAAGGTATTGATAATATGGGCAATGGTAGGACATGTACATAAATCCGCTTATTTCAGCTTGGTTACAAGCTAGTGTGAATGATTGACAAGGAAATGACACTTGTGTAAAATACTGTAAGATTCAATTAGAAAGTAATGATAAGCGAGATAAGACGAGATAATAGAAGGTGAATAGGCTATTTACTTCTTAAGGCGTCTCGCTCATTTCTCTCACATAATATAACTCGACAACCTCAGCTAATTGATCCTTCCGCCGACATCGGACGTAGAAAAGAAAATTAGGAGTGGATTGGACGTAAAGTAGTTCTTTAATCCAGTTTGATGGAGCAATTCACAATGAAATTGACTTGTAATGGCGGCAGAAAAAAATAGCCGGAGACGCAAAATAATCCCCGTGGCGTCATGTCGCTGATTAATAATACTATATTTAAATCTGAAGTCTTCTTGTTTATGGGCGCGATTAAATCTCATTTCAATGGCTGTACATGCTAGACGTTATCGTTATTATGTACTCGAATAACTCACAATTCACTGGCTACACATGATAAACATGTATTTTATTTTCTACGCGAATAAGTCAGATGTCAATGTTTATACATAATAAACGTTGACTTCATTATCCACTCGAATAACTCATATTTTAATAATCATAATCTAAACCCACTTGAATAACTCATATTTGAATGATCATACATGCTTAGCGTCTGCTCTATATGACCGAAGTCAAAAATAAGACGATTAATTCTAAGTTTATGAGCACTAGTAACTCTCACCATGCACGCTAACTATTACCGTTATTATCCACCCGAACAACTCACATTTGGTGTTTCATGTATCGATGATGACATGCACTTTACGTTAATACATGTAAGCACAATTAAATATCTATAACATTTTTTTTGATACCATCTGTACAATATTTTGCTCTTTAAGTGTGTGGGTTGTGATTGGTATAGGAAATGAAGTGAAACACAATGCGCCCCCCTCCCCCACAGAACTAACCCAGACCGTCATGCGCCATGTCCATCTTCAATAGAAGGTTTGATCTTAGATGCCGTAGAACATGTCGCCATGTTGCCATAACAATTTTGCTACGAACTACTTTTTCTTAAACTTCCGACAGTTAGGGAACATCAAAGTGCTGTCAATGGTATAGCTTGAAAATTGCTTTTCGCCTTATCTGAACGACTGATCGCCCTTTACCGTCCACCCCCCTACACCAATAATATAGCTATAGTAGTTGACGTACTCGTAAAGTAAGTCTAGACTGTTGGAATTCGATGCTAACATTGGTTTATGGGTAAAATGTCCTCCCAAAGCCCATCTTCGTTACCGGCCTTCTTTAGCCCAGCTGGTGCAGAATAGTAGGATCTTAATTTCCATTTCATTTCCTATGTATACCCCTCTTATGCACTTTGTTGTAAAGGCTCGATTGCAAGATGTGAAAGTATAACTGCTGATTCCGTATAATATTTACAAAGTTATGAGTAATTGAAATTACATCGATCTATGCTACTCGAGCGTAAAAATACGCCGCCATAATTTATGGACATCGTTTAAAACTCGGATTGACTCAAAGCAAGAAGATTATCAAGCGCTGGTATTTTGAATCCCTCTTTTTAATTAAAGATACGTTTAGGGGAGATTAGATAACGAGTTGGCAGTTCTCACTATATTAGTTACAAACTACATAATGTAAAGGCACTTTACTGAAAATTTCAGTCACATTAATCCGCTATGAACCAAAATTAAGAAAGTGAGTTTTCCGCCTAGCCTCTATCACAATAACTAAATTCGGTACGGTAAAAGCATATTCTCGATTATCAATTTAATAATTAAATCGGGAAGGAAAGTTTTGCAGTAAATCGGATCACAATCTACCAAATATCGCAGACTAGTGATGCGATCGAGAGTTGATTATGGTCTTGACATGTTATTTAATGCCGGATTAATAATTTAGATAACATTTCAGGCCCAAAAGAATGGCCTGCAATTGGCAGATTTAGCTCTTGCATAATGTATGTTTAATTAACTGTTAAATATTCAATCTGAGAAGCCTATATTTTCAGAGTGTATTAATATAAATGTAAAGGACGCACGTAACCTTTAATTAGATATTATTTTATCTCAAATTCACACACCTTGTTTTTGTCTTATTGCCCTAAGGGATTCATTTTTGAAGTCTGAAAAAATAATTTGAACTATTATAGTAATTTATATTTTGCAGTTAATTGCCGTCGCCAATCTGTAAGGCTCCCGGGGTCCCAGTTCATCAACGGTAGACCCCCAATTATACCTTTGTCTATTGCTTGAAGTTAAATTACGATTGAAAAGCACAATTAGAACAAGTTAATGATTTTGTAATTATATATTGTTGTTTCTTGGAGTATGGCGGCTCACTGACCTGGTAGGTTCCGTGTCAAAAGACTAAACGTTTTCCCATTTTAGTGTAAAAAAAAAGGACTTTAAACCCCATTTCATTTCTAAATCCATAATCTACACAGTTTACAGGCAGTTTTGTGGAAAGAAAATAGAGGACTTAAAATTTCGATAGTTCTATTTTATTTTTCGAGAAAGGCAGACAGGGGAGGGAGATAGAGGGAAGGGGGGGGGGGAGAAAGATAGAAAGTTGAACGTCCACTCGACAAACACTATGCCATTTTGTGAATAACACCATGCTCACGTGTATGGGTCTTTAGCGGCGAACGGAAACCCGGGTGTTTGAGGAATAGCTGGGTAGGCGAAACAACACAATTTGAACACAAAGACAAACAGGCAATTCTACCCCTTTTAAATCGTATTAAAGTGCAAAATGGCGAGAGGAATTGGCCCGGGGGACGTTAAGTTTGTACGATTGACAGCACGCTCTATGGCATATGCCAGTCTTCATTAGCTCCACTGAAGCAGAAATATAAAACCTTATAAACGCTTAAATAGGAAGCCCAACATATGGTCTGTCCTGTGGCCATCTACAATACATTTAGATCTGTTTGTCTCCGAGGACGGCCATACTCTAATCTAGATAACCTGTTCTAAATGACATAAGGTTTGCCCCTGTTCTGACGTCAATTTAAACATCATCCCATAGCAATATAATTTTGTGGGTTATCCCGTTAGCACAGTTGCCTGCACTGGAGTATTTGTCGAAGTCAAGGATGGTGACGTATTAGCGTAGATACGTACCCTGGGATAGCGGACCAAAAACATTTGTAGAAAATCCAATATCGCATCGGACACACATACGGGAATCTCAAACTTATTATTTTTTCTTCAAAAACAAAAATCCCAGTAGACCACAAGGAAGACCATCAGCGCCACCGACCCCCAAAAAACAAAAACAACAGCGAAACCGTCTTTGTATATACATTGAATGTATGTTTACACAACTAGGAAATATCATCGTCCTAGGTCAGTCCTTATCTGGAAACTTAACCTCTTAACCGAACCCAAGACCTAGCCCAACATTAACACACAATCCACGGCGACAACCACGTGCTATATACTCTGTTTACATCTCGTGATCTGACGGAGGCCAGAGAGAGAGAGGGATGAGGTTTAGCGTCCACTCGACACAAACTAGGTCATTTCGGGACTAACATATGGTTTAATATTATTTTAATAATTTGTATGCGCGTAGGGGTCTTGAGCAGTGGGAGGAAACCGGAGTGCTTAGAGAAAACCCACGAGGTTGAGAAGGGGTCCCTATCTCCATGCCACAGACGCTCACATCAGGGATCGAAACCACAGCCTTACGCCAGAGGTGACCGGCCAGCGAGGCCAGAGAGGAGTGACTTATTTATACTCGACGTATAAACACAACAGTGCATCCATCCTCATGTAAAATAATTAAAGCGAGAATTTCATATTTTCTAAACCTACGTCAAAACATGATTATTTCCATGTCCTTTTGCTCAATAGGTTGTCAACTCACTATTTTACGACCATAGGCATTATTTCCTACGCTTACAAATCCTTCACATCGGAAATAATAACACAATTACCGCCCTTATTTTTCTACCCCCCCCCCTCTCATGGAATAGCTATGTTCAAACGTTTGAATTTGAAGTTGAAACTGATATTTTTGCCAATTTCTCCACTTGCAATCGTGAATTATGGGATTAATAGGATTACTCTTGAACAAGGTAGGACTGTTTATAGATACCATTTATTTTAAGGGTTTATGTTAATACATTTTAAAATATATACATGTAACTTAATAATATCATATTTTCGCTTTAAATTATGAACGTCTGAAGTTATCCTTATTTTTCAAGAATACCACATATCCCCGAAAGACGTTTCTCGCTCAGCAGAATCATGGGCAAAGTATTTTTAGTTCACCTGCTCACGACAAATCGCAATTTAATAGTCAAGGGGAGTTGTTCCTGTTCTTGGGTAACATTTTGTAAGGATATAAAATCTATTTTTAAGCATCTTTTAGGTGACCCCAATCCATATTTCCAATCTACTGGGGGTTATCAAATAACCAAGAAAAAAATTTTATCTTTAATTGTCTACTTTCGTTTTCTGTTTGTATTTTTTATCGTATAATTCCCACGTGTAACTTTCATTTCAATTCTATTCAGATCAATTAACTCGGAGTTCTGGCTTCAGATACCATGGTAAAAACAAAGATGATAATGTAATTATTGTTCTAGAGCTATTATGTCAGGTTTAATCAGATACGGTTAGGGTTATCTCCCCTGGGGTGTTATTAGTTACACTGCAAATGTACGCTGGAAATGGCTAAGTAGGTGTATTCTGAATTCAAGGATGACATACTAAAAAGCTGCAACGTATTATATTTGTATAGGCTCACGACTAACCTCGTGGTGGTAGTTCTCTGCGTTATCCGGTTTCTCACCACTGCTTGAGACACGTACATGATAGCGAATTATTGAAATATAATGGAAACATTATGTTACTCTAAAAATGACCTAGTTAATGTCGAGAGAAAGTTATCCCCTCTCCTTCCTGTCTGTCCAATTTCTAAATATCGAACCTTTTAGCTTTGTCTGTCCAAGGTCTAAATAACTTTTTAGCTTTGTTTCCTGGTGACACATCGCTGTTGCTTAATTAACAATAAATAATTAATCACCACTGGTTGTCTGAAGTGTTGGAAAGAGATTGCCAATGTCTTCAAGGTTGCTAGTTTCTATCAAGACTTAATGACGGGTCTGTTCCTCGGGCTATTGAGACAGCAGTTTCAGTTTCAAATCAGTATCAATTTCGTCTTCAAAGAGAGAGAACGAGATATGGGGTGTAACGCTCACTCGACACCAACTAGCCCATTTCAGGAATAGAGAGAGAGAGAGAGAGAAATGGGGTTTAACGTCCACTCAACACAAACTAGGTCTAATATATGGTTCAATTTTATTTCAACAATTCGCTTGCGCGTAGCGGTCTTTAGCAGTGGGAGGAAACAGGAGTGCCCGGAGGAAACCCACGAGGTTGAGAAGGTGCCCCTATCTCCATGCCACATACGATCGCACCAGGGCTCGAAACCACAGCCGCAAGCCAGAGGTGACTGACCAGCTAGATGTCGAAGCGCGGCACTCTAGACCACTAGGCCCCCCCAGTCAAAGAGAGGGCTGAAAAATATGCTGCAGTAGACATTTGATGAGTATATTACAGCCAAAGAAAATGTAATGGGGTTTAATGTCCTACTGTTCTGCTGAAACGGGGTTGATGAAGATGGGCATGTGCCATGCAGTTTGCCACGAGGGAGATTTTGCCAGGACAACTTCCGGCGGATATGAACATGCACACCCGGTACCTCCAGGTTACCGTGGTTTCCGATAATCAACATGTTAATTATACATTATCATTTTCATATAAGAGACGAAGAGAGGCAGGGAAATAGAGAGAGAGAGGGTGGGGGTACGTCAACTCGACACAAAGTAGGTTATTTCGAGACTGTCATATGGTTCAATGTTATTTCATTATTTCGCTTGCGCGTAGATGGGAAGAAATCCGAGGATCCTGAGAAATCCCGCGTACCACCGGGAAATAATATAATTGTAACGTTCTTTGTTCACATAATGTATAATTTCATGTTTCAAGTATGCCATTTGAACACGGGTCATGTTTCAAAACCCAAAGGGCAAACCTACAAAACGATAATTACTTAACTCATTGAATCGGGTGTGTTGGTGTCATGTTAAATATATCTGTCTCCGATAGTTTTAAAACTAGAATGTTATCGTCCATTACATTATCTTGGTGCCTTTGTTCCGGATAGTATTGCGTGTGTTTTTTATTTATCACACGGGCAGGATTATAAGTCTAACAATAACCCCGTTAACGATAAATTTCAGTTTTAATGTAGGACCGTAATTGAATATCTTCATTTGAAATAGTTTCCGCCAAAGTAAAATCATAATGACATTAAGTGACATTGCTCTTGTGAAGGGTACGTTAACGTGTTGTTCCTTAACAGGACCTTCATCCTGCATCACTGAGAGGTGGAAATCAGAGTAGAAAATTAAATTGAACTTTCTCGGCGAACACCATCGTATCGTCAAGTTCGCGAGTCGATGCCTACTCATTGCGCCATCAATATAACTCGATTTTATTGAATGCTAAAAATGTTTCGCACTTGACTTGGGACATTTAGTTTTCGACAATCCGATGTGGTTACTTGTATAGGTAATTTTTACTTCAATATGCTTAATAAATTCATATTTCTTGTAACTTATAGCAGATCATGGTGATACACATTTTTCTTGAAAAGAGCACGGTAATCTACATGTCTGGCTATGTTACTATTCACTGAGTTACCGGCCCTTGCCGTAAGAGGGAAGTGTCCCAATTGTTAGTTTGTCTGAAACACTGGAGGACAGTATGTGTGAAGGGCACAAGTAGTCATAATATGAGGTCGTCCGCCTGCCTCTGAAGTAGAATGCAGAGGGTTAAAAGCCTTGGTTAAGAATTGTCATAATCCCTCCTTCCAGGCAGCCAACATGGCAGTTAGAAAGATAATGCCAACGAGATGTGTCATTTGTCAGAAGTGTGCCCCTCACAAGAAATGTGAAAAACAAAAGTTTGTGTTTTGCCTACAGGGCTCCTCACAGTGGAAGCGCTGTGCCTGCAATACTTAGATCTATAGGCAAGACGGTAATGCAGAGAAAATTATAAGCACCGCTTATATTTGGGGTGTAATATGAATGTTTTGTTTCTGTTTTTAATGCAATTTCTAAATTGAGTAAGAGACTTAGCTACTTTAACTATCAGTTTTGTCCCCTGATAACCAAGGTTTTCTTCTTTTTATAACTTGACTATAATAATGAGAGTATTATTTGCTAATGGATATCAATTTCAACTGTATTTATTATAGGTGTTCACCATCGATCTATTATATTGATTTTTATTAATCGATTGATGTTGTTGCCGCTGATCACGAACCGTTATTGATCTCTCATTGTTTCTCGAGTTTCATATTTCCGTCGATTGTCAATAAGTAGAATTGTTTCTAGATATCCGATCCTATTTAAATTACAATAAAAAATAATCACCTCGTCCATTTATGGTATCTGTCATTTATGAATTTAATAGCAATAGGTTGTTCACCTGTACCTTGTACTGTAAGGACCCAGTGGTTCATCAATCCGAGTGAGGGTTGTCGTCGTTGCTGATGTATAAATAAATTAAACCAAGTACGAACAATCCAAACCATTAGACAGAATTCGAAGTCCTAAAAACGTTATTACGGCAAAATAGTGTAATCAGCAAATGGAGTTCGATTACTATCTAGAATATGTAGGAGGGTTGGTGACAGAATGGCTTAACGAATGCGCGTTAGATCAAGTGGCATGGTTTCGATTTCTCGCTTGTACGTGACAAGTGGGTGGGACGCCTGTCCAACCTTGTTGGGTTCCTCCTTGTCCTACCCCTCACGCCATCACAGCTAATTAAAGACCCCTACTACCATACGCTCAAACCAGCGAATTATTGAAATTAACCCGAACCATATTTTTGGCCCGAAACGAGTGGACCTAACCCCCAACCGGCCCTCTCTCTCGCTCTTACCTAGAGCCATGGTTTCCACGACTAGCCTCATTTACTATAATTTTGTATTTTTGATTCATTTTAGTAATAATTTCCTATAATGCTGCATTTAATTTATACGTTTAATGCACTACGCTTTTAGACACTTCAGGATATAGATCTATTCGCCCATTAACCATTCCGTATCTATTTTGATTTTATTTATAGAGAAATAATCGGCAATAGCGCCGGCGTTACATTTATTATATATCTAATATACTTTCACAATAAAAATAAATCAAGACTTCCGCCAGATAGATTTATGTTATCACTCCAACTGAAACGGGACTGAATAAATAATTTAATTGATCTCTCGTAGAATTCTGTCATTGTCTCTTAATCCCGTACTATTATAGATTGAAGTTGGATCAATTCTTGATTATATATATATCTTGTATTGTTTTTATACTTTCGTAGGCCTACACTGCACGGTGATCTGATCAGTTGTACTGATCGTACGATCGACTTTTGATCGTATGAGGTCAAACGTTGATTAATCAATCAACGTTGACGTTTCTAGTGGTTTAACCACAGTTCCGTGCATGGCACGTCAAAAGGTCGTCGTAAAAGACCCTTTCGTTTGCTAATCCCCCACAACGCAGGTTATATAATATCTCTTCCAGATCCTAGTGTAGTAACGAGAAGTACAACAAAATTTTGAACAAAACGAAACGAAATAGGATCTGTGTTTTAATCAGATTGGAGTTCGATATTATAATGGAAGGACGTCGATATAGTGTTTAGTTCACAAGTTTTATTACTTCTATAATTCTTTTAGATTCTATAAAACTTGCAATTTCTCTCTAACTAACAGTATCACAGTTCGATCACATGGTATTCGTGGCTGAAAAGCTAAAATGCGATGTCCCAATACGTGAATATATCAATTGATAGTTTGTATCGACAATCAACCAGAGACACCCGAGTTGTATTCACAATGATACACAAAGATCATTGACTAGACCGTGGTGTCCCGGAACGACCATTAGCTAAACTTGTACTACTTTCCTCGATTAGTTTAACAGATTTACTTGTAAATTATGAGAACATAAATAACAAAGTGCTTTGTTTTCATGACTCTTGTTATAAAAGACCAAGTGCTCTTTACGACGTCCGTTACGTGGACAATGTTTTTGACTGTCGTAAAGGTGAAACTATGATATTGTATAAATCATTGCCTTTATAGTGTGGATGGATTAGTCTAATACAGATGTGGATATAAAGATGCAGATTGAAGCTATAAACATTGACGAGAATGTCAATTAAACTGAAATAGCAGAAGTGAAAACATGAGTGCACTAAGAACCGACCAGTATAGGCTATAACGTTAACACAACCATCTTGTGACGTCATATCCAAAATAGACGCCATACTAGTCGGAGCAATAAAAAGGAAGTTCAGATATATTTTCACTTTCATCAACTCATGTCATCTCCGGGGAGACAACTCTACCCGTATCTGATTAACCCCTGGCATAATAACAACGGAACAGTAATTTAATTATCACGTGATACGGGACCTCAACGTTAATTGGTCTAAATATAACTGAAATAGAGATTACGACTGGGAATTCCATGAGTATGAAATAAAACACAACAAAAAGCGAAACAAGATTCAGATACAGATATCAATATCGGGAAGTGATTTTTTTTTGTTAACTCTCAGATGGATTTAAGAAGATGCTCAGATATGAATTTGTGTTTTTCTATACCAGGAAGACTATGCAAGTTAGTGAACGATTAAGTTTTATAGCCAGATTACATAATTGGTCTATGAACATTTATTTCATCTGATTACTGCATTAGGTATTGTCAAACTCTACCAGGAAGACTACTGATATTAGGAAATCATGGCGGGTAAGGCGCTGGCCCGGAGGTCGGGTGTTAGATCGTTGCATTGGCCCAGAAAGTTCATCCAGATTTTCCGGCATGGTTCCCCTTTGTCAGTGATACAGGATGGAGGGCCTGACAAGGACAGCTGTCTTAATCGTGCGGACGGGACGAAAAGCCAGGAAAGATTTTTTAAAATAGGGAAGCACGGTGGCTAAGTGGCCTGATCAGGTCAGCTGGGACGAAAAACCGAGGTTGCGTGTACACATTGGCGTGCACGTAAAATATCCCTTGACAGCTGGTGTATGTCGTAGTGCCGCTGTCCGGGCAAAATTTCCTTCATGGCACACTGTATTGTGTATGCCCGTCTTCATTAGCCCAGGTCGGAGCAGTTCGCCATTTCAAAATCGAGAATATACTAGTGCTCTGGTTACCACGATGCACACATCTTGTCAAAACCATAAACAGTTAATACGACTCAGAATGAAGTTATTTGAATACAATTTACAATAGTTTCTACATGTATTTGTATCACCTATGTTTGAATTTTTATAACAAGAATGAAAAAAACTTTATTAAACTCTTAACTATTGAACTATTGTATCTTGAACCATTATCAGTGCAGCTGTAAATTGTTATTATCTTATTCACATTATTGCCCTCTTTTAATTATTGTTTTAATTCGTTATTAATAGTTCATCTATTTATGTTTTTTTAAGTTTTAAAAAGTATATTAGAGTTGCGTCATTTCCGGTAACGGATAGCACGAAGAGTCTCATGTGACAACAACAACGATATTTGTAAATAACCGGAATTGATCGTATATTTGGATATCAAGTCTCTCGTTTGAGAGCACGTTTCGAGAATAAAGCACGCTGAGCTATTTTCCTGTTAATTTGATTTCCGTTGTTAAATATTTGTATGTATATAAAACAAGATAGAGACCCTTCGATCGAGGCCACATGTGGGTGTAGATCAAGATCAATAAATGATATCTAGTACGACTGGGCTGATCGAGATTATACACCCACATTTTTATCACAGAAAATTACCTTGTTTTTCCAGGCAATTACATTCTTTATAACGTAACAAGACTTGTCAATCGAGAATATTGATCTCGTCACGGTCAAATTTGTCTGCAGTGAAATTCGTTTATCATTATTTTCTCTCTTCAAGTGAGAAGTTCAAACTCCATTTTCCATGAATAAAGAAACAATCCCATTTTAAAAGGAGTTCGCAAGGTATCAGCTTCTGAAATTAAATCCGTCTCGTCTCTTCACAGTTGTGTTTTTATATATCTTTTTAATTCGGCACCTAGAAATTGACACAAATATTGACTTACATTTAATGTAATTTCTAATCAGTTATGTTCAACCAAATACACGAAGTTTTCCAAATGAATGTCATTCTTTGGCGTCTGGTTATTCCAGTTTACACCGGTAGTATACCGCTGTAGAAAATGCTTAGTCTCGTTTATCGTGTCGCTTCATTACTAATGGCACTCGAAAGCATTTTGGCACGCGAATTGTGTGCCAACTTTCAAATGTTCGTATTGTCTTAAATATTAGATATCGGAAGAATGTAGAAGATAATGAATTAGAGACTTGCCTCTTAAAATACAGATTCTGTTATATCGAATTTAATAAACAATATTATCAAAAACAATTAAATAATTGAAGAATCCATATTGCAGATATCGAGCTGTATATTTGCTGTGTTGCTATTTATAAGCCAACCAGAACAACTTCCTCAACGTGGTCATGCCTCATCTAACAAGTTAATCAAATCAGATCGGAACATTTAGATATCGATTTTATACAACTATTATAATCAACAAAGAAATCATCAGATCGATTATTTATCTTGTCTCCTACAAAGGGAGGTAATACAAAATAGTTCGGTAGAAGAACAAGTTCTGGACGCGTTGAAGCTCGAGATTTCAAAATTGACTTTGATTTATGTGAAATAATGTTTTTATGGTTACAAATTATATCGCATGACATCTATTGATGTACAACAATACATTGAACCTTTAGAAAGAAGTGGAATTTATTTGTTTTTGGTATAAATGCAAGGAAATTCGAAATGAACCAGGTTCGATTCAGGATATCTCATCCTTATTTTACCTTTGTCAATTATGCACCCCCATATTCCCGAAACAATGGCCCACGAAATCCCTCCCTGGCCATTGCTGGACTGGATTCTGATACTTGAGCTTTGAGACGGGGTGTCTATTCTTCCCGCTCAATCAAATCTATCCCTAAAACTTTGGTCAGTGATTTTATGTATTAAAAACGGCGAAAGTATTGTTCGTCGCCATATATGGTGTTTAAATCGTAACGATATTGTTACGCATTTAGCTATTGGGTGTTTATCGGACTATTGACCAGTCTTAATTTGGATCAGACATTTGCTTCCTTTACAGCAGTGTTAAGTGGGAGTTGTTCTCATCAAACCCGAGGTCATTTGATATCTGGATATATGGATGCTGTTTTGTTACCAATCCGTCGCAATGTTTCAATTGGTCTTCTGGGCAAAATGATGGGGGGCATGTTTACATCTTTTCCCATTATTAGATTACTTCTATGGCTAAACTGTTCCGTGCATTGTTTTACGTAAAATCCACGTCGTAATGCAGGAAATGCGAAATAAATGTGTGTGAGAAGCGACTTCACACATTCATCAACATGCCTTTCTCAGGATTCACATGGGGCACGTTCGATTGTCAGTCCGGAATTCACTCCTGTCACAGTTCTGTCAGTCCCGACAGCGGATATGGTGTGCGTAGAATCATGATGTAATTAAACCTAATGAATGTGTGTCAGCTGCCATGGTTGGTTTAGATATTTTCTCATGCAGTCAGTTCATGCGTTTTAGTCCATTTCACTCGATTGTCACTTGGGGTGTGACAGCAATCAATTCCGCAACGTACTATTAGAACATCTCCATAGTTACCTAGTGTTTTTTAGTTACGAAGTTGACAGTATCCTGATGGTAAAGGAACAAATATTCTAGGAAAGTATGCGACGTTCCAGAAATAGTTCTAATATTTTGGATGCAGCTATGGCGGGTGTGGCGCCAGGCAGGGCAAGCTTACTGTTTCGGGCACCTGTTAGCACTGTTTGTCGTGTATTTTGTACACATTGAACAGTCCATTTGCTGATTACACTATTTTGCCTATACCGTTTTTTTAGGACTTCGAATTTTGTCTAATGGTTTGCATCGCTCGCACTTGATTTTATTTTATTATTCTCTTAGCATTCGTGGTGGAGGTTGGATGGCCGAATGGTTATCATATGTGCGTTGTATCATAAATCCCGTCATCGAGTCAACTGGCGTAGTTTCCCCTTTGCAGGTGACAACGAGTAGAGTCGCCTGTTCAACCTCGTGGGTCCCCAGGTTTCCTCCCACTGCTAAAGGCCCTAGTTTGTGTCGAGTTGACGTTAAACCCATTTTTCTCTCTCGCTTTCTGTAGCATCGATGATGACACCAAATATTACACACAGCACCTTGGTATTCCTTTTAAACGTGGTTTATCGTAATTTTTGTTTCATTTCCACTAGCGAACACACACTCAAGCAAACAAACATTCGTTTTTTTTATATTCACCTAGTAAAGTACGTTACATGATAAATAATTTGATAAGCCCTGATGTAATTAGTTTGCTCATACAAATGAAGTGAAATGGAGTTAACATCCCACTGTTCTGCTTCTAAAATGGGCATACGCCATACAGTGTATCACGAGGGAAATTTTGCCCGGGCAGTGGCGCTACGGCCTACTCTTTCATCGAATTCCAACTGCCAGGACATCTTTGACGTACACCTCAATGTGTATACAAGACCTCAGTTTTTCGTACCATCCGTACGACTGGACAGCTGACCTTAAAATTGTCAGCCGATCCGTCGTGCATCATTGACAAGGGACCACCACGTTGTTCATACAAAATTTGGCAGGAAACTGAGGAACCCGGAGTAAACCCACGAGGCTAGAAAGACGACCCTACTCATTGTCACGTAAATCCAGAGAATCGAAAACAAGCCAGTTGACTCAATGATGCAGCCCCCCACCCCCGCTCCTGTTTAATGATATATCAACACATTATAAGGAATAATATCAGGGTCTTCTTGTTTGCTTTGTAACACCCGACATTACTTTTAAATTACGTCCACAAAGCTGACAATGGCGAGTGTTCTCTTGTCTTTCATAGCCGACTTGGAACAATTAAAAGAAAAAAGATATAAACTTCACGTTCATCAACTCGTCTCATCTCCGGGGAGATAACTCTAATCATATCTGATAACCCCTGACATAATAACAACGGAACAGTAATTTAATTATCACGTGATACGGGCCCTTAACGTTAATTGATCTAAAAATAACTGAAATGGGGATTACAACTGGGAATTATACGAGTATGAAATAAAACACAACAAAAAAAGCGAAAACTGATAAAGTTAGCTTGACAAAGAGAGAGTGAGAGAGAGGGAAAGAGAGGGACATGGGGTTTAACGTCCACTCGACGCAAACTATGTCATTTCCGAACATATGGTGTAATTAATACCGTGCGCGTAGGGGTCTTTAGCAGTGGCAGGAAACCGGTGGACGTGGAGAAACCCTATGAGGTTGGACAGGCGACAGGATTTATGATACAGGGCGCACGGGCTAACCATTCGCCCCCCCCCCCCCGTAAAATGATAAAGATGTATAGGAAGGTGATATCTTTTTTTAACTTTCAGATGAATTTAAAAAGATACTCAATTGATTTAATGTCCGCCAAAAATGTAATTAAGGAACAGGAACACATTATTGTAATAAATAAATGACGATACCACACGACACAAGGTTTATCTTGACAAAATAGACAAAAAAAAAACAAAAACGATTTCCCTATTTTGCGTCACTCTCGGAATCTTATATAAAACACAAATTTATATGGAAAACAATCCTCTCGTCGTTCTGTTAACAGACCCACAGTGCAAAACATGTATACACATCGACATGTGAGTTATTCGAGTAAAATAAACACTTAGCATGATTGTTATTTGAGTGGATTATAAAGTAATTATTTAGCAACTATATTTAATCATATAACCGTTCCGTAGTCGTGATCATTACATTATGTTATTCGAGTGGATAATATACATGTAGTGCCGATAAAACACGATCATTTAAATGTGGGTTATTCGAGTAGATAATATTGTTATGAGAATTAATAGTGTTTAATGAGGAATGTTTCGTGTGTCTTTTCACATTGTTGCCATCAGTCATTATATAAATTTAGGAAACAATTTATCATGAAGAACGCATGGTTGCTAAATATGAGTTATTCAGGTGGATAATGACGTTAAAGTTTAGGATTTATACACTTGATTTATTTGTGGATAAACTAAAATACATGTACGTCCCATGTAACCTTAGAAATGTGAGTTATTCGAGTATATAATAACGATGATGTCAAGCATGTACAGTCATTGAAATAACAATTAATCGTGCCCATAAACAAGAAGACGTCAGATTTAAATATAGTATTAATCAGCAACATGACGCCACAGGGATTATTTTGCGTCTCCGGCTACTTTTTTTCTGTCGCCATCACAAGTCAATTTCATTGTGAATTGCTCCATCAAACTGGATTAAAGAACTACTTTACGTCCAATCCACTCCTAATTTTCTTTTCTACGTCCGATGTCGGCGGAAGGATCAATTAGCTGAGGTTGTCGAGTTATATTATGTGAGAGAAATGAGCGAGACGCCTTAAGAAGTAAATAGCCTATTCACCTTCTATTATCTCGTCTTATCTCGCTTATCATTACTTTCTAATTGAATCTTACAGTATTTTACACAAGTGTCATTTCCTTGTCAATCATTCACACTAGCTTGTAACCAAGCTGAAATAAGCGGATTTATGTACATGTCCTACCATTGCCCATATTATCAATACCTTCAATCAATCTGGATATTTATCGATATATTTGACGATACTACTCGCCAAGCGAGGATTTAAGCGTAGATTTGTTAATTCTATAAAAAGAATGAGTTGACAGTATAACGAATCGTCTATTGAGGCTATAAACCATCGTATTCAACACAGTATTACATGCTGAATTCTCATTTCTTCACGTCTATAATTAGAGGTTCTTGGTTCAAAAAGGTTCAAGCATCATTATCTTTAGTCTACGATATTTGAATACGTCAGTTTCATGAAATATGTAATGTGCATTATCAGATATGTAATGTGCATTATCAGATATGTAATGTGCATTCTAGTTGAATACGCCAGTTAGTTATATCATATATTTAATGTGGGTTAGGCCTACACTTCCAGCTGAACACGCTAGTAATGCGCATACATCAGTTCGATACATTATGTATTTTTTTTATCAGATATATATTGTGCATTAACTGCCGGTTCTAGCAAAAAGTGAGTAAGGCATGACTTGGGTTGGAGATCGGGGTGTGTTTACTTTGGGTACCATTGGACTCATCCCGTGCAAAATTGATATCATCTAATCGATGCGTTCCATGGGTTGCCATTTCATTATATTGGACAACTAATAAACGCCACAGGGCAATGTATTGGGATATTTGTTCACCACCCGGACTACATGGTATACACATATGATTGAACCGATTGAATTTTCGGGCTAGCCTCGATCATCTTCACTAAAGTTGGCACAATAAAAGACGTAGTCTCGATTATCCACGTCATGATGTAATCATGGATGCAAGTTGAGCACCAAATCGTATTCTAATCCAGTCAATGTCGCAGGATAGCGATCACATCGAGAGTTTATTATGGTCTGGATAACTTAATTAATGTCTAATTAATAATTAAGATAACATTTCAGACCTATACAGATTTAGCTCTTGCATAATGTATGTTTAAACAACACGACAAGCTTGTAGAGAAATAATTAGTAAGCTTACTTCTGATCATATTCCTGAAGCAATGGCCCGAGAAATCCCTCTCTGGCCATTGCTGGAATAGCGCCTGTTTCTTGAACTTATGCGGGAGTGTGTCTATTTTTTCCGTTCAATGAAAGCTATCACTTCAGTACAGCAACATGACAGTCCCTCGTTTAATCTAGGTCTTCCCTAAAACTGTGGACAGTGATTTAAGGTATTAAAAACGGTGAAAATATGTTCGTTTCCAAACAGTATTGTTTACATTTCATTCGATTTGATAGCCTCGTTTGTCACGCAATTAGTTTTACTGCAGTATTCTGCTATGCACATGTTAATTAGGCATAATAAAATCGTGAGCCATGACGTAACGTTATGTAAACATATTTGGTCCAATATTGGTACTCGTTTTAAATGTAAAGCTTTTGTATGGCAGCTAGTGATTGGTTGGTAGTCGGACAACTGACCAATCAAAATTTAAAACAACAATATCCACTCTTAATATCAGTGTGTAGTGGGATTACCTCTAATCAAACGAAACTCTGCGCGGAGTATGACTTCTGATAGAAATCTGAAAGTCGTGACATTTCCGGTAACGTGGCGCTTCAGCACCGAAGCTGTGTAACTTGTAGCCTTCCATGATTTCCTGTTGTTTTCGGTTGCAATGTTTAGTATATGTTTATGCAGCCTTGACGGTTGTTTTCAATTATTTTCTTTCTAAACCAAGGATACAAAATAACAATTATTTATTTCAAGGTCATGCAGTGGCAGATGCAATAAATGATATCTAGGTAAACTTGTTGATTGAGAATGCACGCACATTTGCATTTGATTCGCTTGTTTTCCAAACAATTCAACCCATTACTACGAAACAAGCATGCTCAATGGAGCACACTGCCTGTACATATCGAATCGATATTAATGTTAAGACACACTGATACCACTGCCATTTTGTGGGAAGTTGTAATATTACCAATCTTATTAAAACGCAGATCCTGTTCCGTTTTATAGTTCAAAATTTCGTTTTACTACACTAAGATCTGGAAGAGTTTGTTACCATTGACGTCATATCCAAATGTTGGAATACTATTTTGCAATGCGGTTTTCCTAAGTCTTTTACATCTGATAAGCACACAAAGGCCAAATATAAACCTTTTCAAATTCATTTAACGGAAACTGAATATACACTTCCCAGCATTTTCAAAGTATGCATAGTATTTTCGAATATATTCGTCGATTTAGGATTTTTTATTAATGATGTCGGTCAACTAGCTTAGCGTCTACTCTCAGGCGGAGCTAACTGTAGTCAGACAGCGTACGTTTAATATGTATGTACATGCTCAACAATCTCGTTCCCAAAGGCAGCCGCGGAGCCGAAGGCCTCTGGCACATTATACCGTCCATTTTTTCCAATTTTTTTCAAACCTAAGCCCCGCCCATTCTGACCTCTGATTGGTCAAACTTTTTGGGTCGATTTCTCGAAAACTAGAGGTTGGATCGTCGTTTCGTTTGTTGTAAAATGATCCTTGAGTCAAAGTCAACTCGCTGACATAAAAAATTTGATCCTAAACGAACAAATTCAAGTTTTTGTAAAGATCTATTTTTCTACGCGTGGGTATATTTTTAAGTGATTCGGTTATCCAGGCACGTAAAATCAGATGCGTACGACGCAAATAAACGAGAAATTTCGCGCGTAGAAATTACATGTCACCTTCCGGTAAAAAGGCTACCCCGATTCACCAGAGAAATTTCTTTAAAAATTTTTCTGGTTTCGAGATTGCATGCTCAATTTAAAAACAAAAAAATTGTACGGTCATTTTATGTCCGTTTAGTCCAATGTACAGGTTTTTTTAAAATGTTATTTTTAATGACTTCCGCAATGTCTTGTTCAATGCCCTGTTCTTTGTTAAGTACAAATAGCGCTCGAGACCGTAGAGTACACGACGTTTTGTTATGATTTTAATATGTTTCTCAAATACTGGATATCAGGGTCCTATATTTTCAAGATAAAATAAAGGCATCACAATGGATTGAAATGGACCGATATCGAATTCTAATTTTGTTTTTAAATTTCGAATAATACCATCAATATGGGGTGATTATTTTATTTTGTAATTTCATTAGGATAAAATATCTAGAAACTTAATTTCGAATGTTTTGGATAATGTCATCAATGAATATATGGGGTGATTATTTTATTTTGTAATTTCAATAGGATAAAATATCTAGTAACTTCTAAATATTGACAATCGGTGGAAATACGAAACTTGAGAAAGAAAGGTCGATAATGGTTCGTGATCAGCCGCTACAAATTCAATCGATTAATGAAAATCAATATAATAGATCGATAGTGAACACCTATAATAAATAAAATTGAAATAGATATCCATAAGCAAATAATGCTCTCGGTTATTACGATGACGAGTGGAAAGCTTGATTGGTATGATAGTAGTGCCGCTGTACCATACATATCCATATTTCGTTCCGTTTTTTGTATACTTTTGATAGCCTCTTCTACATTAAGATCTTACCAGTTGTTCTGGGAGGTCGCGTCAAAGGTTACGTGTCCGGATATGCGGTTTTGACGTTGACGTACAAACCACTCAGTATTTTGAGCTGCAATTTTGCGACATGGTAAATACACCATTCCTCTCTATTTCGGCGCTTCGATGTCTACCATTTAATATAGAAATATATTGCCATAGTACCACAATGTAGAAGTATAGTTTTCATAGTACCATAATGTAGAAATATATTTGCCATAGTAGTAGTACCACGATGTAGAAATATAGTTCATATAGTAACACAATGTACCGATATAGTTCCTATGGTAATCCAAGTTACAGCGTATTGATGTTGTATAATTAAAGACAAATAAATATATTCCACATTTTCTATATATCAACAAAAAGTTGAATTTATCGCCAGGCATCAATAGCTATCATCCGCTTTGATTTCTACCGCCAAAAAATGTATTTCCATGCTACACAATTTGAACATCTCAGTTTTCTTTGAAGTCACGGTAATCAAAGCGTCAAATACTTGTTTTACTGCGGAACTATTTTGAAACGTGTCACGCCCCCGGGGGGTGTAATTAACTCCCCTTATTTTCATACTGGTCGCCCGCTTGGAAGAGATTTGTACATGGATAGCGAAATAAAGCGTATATTTTAATGGACACGGCAAAATAATCGATCTGATAATTTCTTTGTTGATTATAATAGTTTTATAAAATCGATATCTAAATATTCCGATCTGATTTGATTAACTTGTTAGATGAGGCATGACCAAGTTGAACAGGACAGAAACTTGTTCTGGTTGGTGTATAAATAGCAACACAGACATTAAACAGGACGTCATTTCCAATACAGCATGACTTCATAACAACTTTAACATACCCGATAATATCGACATTAGTCGTTTATTGAAATGATCAGCCAGATGAATTTAAAGATGCCTTTAATAATCGAGATCATCAGATTGTCTGAAAGCAGAGTATGGGCTTTTAATATGAATACATGTTTTGTTAAAGGGACAATAACATTCTTGCTGGCTTGGTAGCTCCAGAAAATAAATAATACCCTTATTCTAAGTACTAGATGTTTAAGTGTCCTACCTGTTGTGTAAATTATCCATTACAACCTATTTTACTTGTCCAGAGGGTTCGAAAATATTTTAAAATCCAAGTCACATTTGAAAAGGTTTACGTTAGACTTTTCAAATCAATTGGTTGAATTTTTCCAATTTTTCAAAATAGGTGTGTTAAGATGAAATTTATACCATCATTTAATTGGAATATTCTAAAATAATACGATTTGTTGATCAGAATGAAGATTGGGACATATTTTTCAGTTACAACAAGAGTGTTATTGGGGCTTTAATAATTTAAATAATTTGAGGCCAACAGAAAGACCTGTAGTGTAGGCGCGCATTTAACTCGAACATGCTCCATCACTAACGGTACGGGTTTATATTACCATATATGGGTTCATTGAACTCATATTATTTCACTGATAGCCACGGTCGTAAATACTCCATGATTGATTTGAAAACTATAATCGATCCATTGTTCTGAAAGGTTCCAAAAATGGCGGATTTAGTTTTTGAGAGAAGCGATCCTAAATGTAGCATTCTGTACCCGTATTTTCTTCATAGCATATGTTATGTTAAAGATACACTATTGGTGATCAGATAAAAAACTGGCAGTTCCCATTTTTATAGTTAAAAACTAATTAATGTAAAGGGAATTTACTGCTCATACTGCAATACGACGAGGAAAACGAGAGAGAGAGAGAGAGAAATGAGGTTTAACGTCCACTCAACACAACTAGGTCATTTCGGGACTAACATATGGTTTAATTTTATTTCAATAATTCGCTTGCGCGTAGGGGTCTTTAGCAGTGGGAGGAAAGACGAGGAAAACGTTTTATACCAAAAACACATGGGGGTCACGTATACAAAACTTAGATTATCTGTCTACCTTTAGCGCCGCTTGAGAACATACACTGGGCTAGTTGATGGACATTTTAAGTCCTAAATCGACCATTTTAGTTGATGGACATTTTAAGTTTTAAGTCCTAAATCGACGATTTTAGTTGATGGACATTTTAAGTCCTAAATCGACGATTTTAGTCGAAAAGACTAAGTATACGTCAATAATTTTGAGAAGTATTTATTCCGCGTCCATTTAATCTGCTTACGCCAGTTGTTCGTCGATATTACAACCACGATTAATCGGTCCATTCCAATCTGTATGCCAATAGTTCAGACACCCTGATCGATTTTAAAATGAGTCAACGGGGAGGAGAACGCTATATTTTCAAGAGCCATTTAAAATAATGCGGCTTGATGAACAACTCAAAACATCAAAATAACAATCCATACTTTATATGTAGATTGGACTAATCAATCTCGAAAGACTGCCATTCTGGGTGTATTTCGACAAACAATACTAATCAGAAATTACAATAGAAGTGTTTTTTTTTAAAAAAAATCAATACTTGTTGGTCCAAAATGCAACACGTCTCTAACCCAATATCATCCAAAATCTTCAACTTTGAAAACACGAATTATTTGTCAATTTAAATCAACATTGATGCTGTGATCTTACCGGAAAAAGATGGGCTTCTGATATCCAATATTTAAGACAAAATAAACATTTACCATTGGTACACGAATCGTGCACCATGATGTGTTTCAGCCCCAGTTCTAGCAAGAGACCCAGGGAACCGAATCAAACGGCGTAAGTAGACTGGAATAACCAGAAATTTGCATTCGATTGAGACTGCTGGCTTATTTCGCGGAAAATAACTGAAATTAAAGTAAAAACGGAAACCATTGAATGTAAATCAGTTTATATACATTCATATTCCAGTATTATATGTGTTGCGACCAATTTCTGTCAATTTCTAGGTCCCAAATGTTAGACATTTAGCTCCTTTAAATCAAGAATTTACTCAAACTTGTTCGCTGTTTATAAAACCTTTGTTGTTTTAATGTATCAAACACTTCAATCAAAAATAATTTGCAAAGTTTTGTGTTTCTTGATCAAAGATATTTCTTATAAACAGTGATTGAAAGTTGAATAAATTCTGAACTTAAGTCTTGGGGCCAGGAGTATTACAAACACCCCCTTATTGTACCGACATCGATCGACCATTCCCTGATTTTAAAGACGGTGTTGTTAACGGATTTGTCGACTTAACGAAGCGAAAATGAACTGGATTAAATATTTGACCGTACTGATTTTCTAGACGACAAATTACTAGTTTCATCAATGTAGGTCAATCATGTTTTCTAAGTTACCCCCGCAAGACAAAAAAATATTACATTTTGAATGTAGCAATTGGACTAAGTAACCAGATCGCTTTCAGTTAGGCTAAACCAATGTGGTTTTCAGTTTTTCGGGATCTCGACCAATAAACAGTCATTTGAATCATTCGAAAGATGTTTAGTCTCAAATTTCAAAAACTGAAGCATTTGGAGCTAAAAGTTTTCGGTTAGTCCAACCAAATAACGGTAGTTATTAAAATATAGTCAGAGAAATTGGGTTTAACGTCAACTCGACACAAACTAGATAATTGGGAGAATAACACATTGTTCGTTAGCAGTGGGAGGAAACCGGAGGATCCGGAGAAAACCCACGAGGTTGGTCAGGAGACCCTACTCCTTGCTACGTACATGGGAATCAAAACCATTTAAGTTGACTTATTAAAATAGTCTTTTCTCGAAGAAATAAGAAGAAGATTTTTAATATTTGTTTCTGTTGAACAGATAATTAAATTGTGTGGCCTGAGGTCAAAATAAAATTAATGTTGAATGTAAGTTAAGCTAGTGTATTATTTGCGATGGAGCAAGTTGTACTTTTAGTAAGCAATCGTCTCGGCAAATTTCGTTATACAGTGAAATCCCGTTAAACGACCAAATCCATATTTTTCTTATGAACTGCGGTCATAATACGGATAACTCATTATTACGGATTACAACCACCGAAGCCAGTCCATATTAGTCGATTTCATTGCAATCGAGATCGTGGTCTTAATGGAGGGGTTTCACTGTTGCACTTCACTAAATAGTAGGGAGCTAGGTGGCTGAATGTTTTAACGCCCGTCATTGATTCAAGTTTGCATGCGCGTAAACGAACTCTTGACGTAGAGTATTATTCGGACGCCAATTAGTCATGGAGCTAGGTTGGTTTTATTCAACATGGAAGGTGCGGAAAGTTTGGGATGCTAGTGGTGTATGACTGGGTTAGGAAACCCCAGAAACCCAATTCTTAAGTTGCACCAGTGGTGGGTGTGGTAGGAGGAGCCACCCATAGTACCCCCCAAAATCGGTTTATTCAACATGGAAGGTGCGAGTTCCACTTCAGTGGCATTTGATAGAGGATTGTGCCCTGAACCAAGAAATATAACTTAAGAATAATATTTTTGGTGGAAAGGTCATTTAAGAAGAGGTCAAGGGTCACCAATTTGCAATTTTTCGATTTTACTCTGAACTATTTGTTCGTTATCTCGTGATCTATTTCAGGTATTAAACACTTAAGTGACCTTTCCACCAAAAATACACCAATACTAGCATCCCAAATCTTCATCACCTTTCATGTTGAATAAAACCCACCTAGCTTCCGGACTAAATCCCCTGGTAGATTTACTTTGTGTCCATCATAAAATAACTGAATTGATAATATATATGTATGGTATAATGGCGGTGATATCAGTTGGTATTTATAGTAGTATATAACCTAGTGTGTAATACATCTATTAATATAATCTACTTCTGTTTACAGCTGTATCGCCACATGATGTACTTTATCAAAAACATGGTAGGTAGGCCTCACGCTGAAACAAATCAAGTTACAATATCTGTATTTATTTATACACACGCTCACTAACCAGGGGATTCCGGGTTCGATCCTGTGGATTTTCCATTGAAATGAAATGAAATGAGCTTTAACGTCTGATTGTACAGTATGTCATGAGGGTAATTTGCCCAGGCAGCGGCACTATGACCTACCCGTATATCAAATTCCAACTCTCCTGCACCGTTGACATGGGGAAATCACGATAACCTTCCTCGGCCAATACAGGGATCGAACATGCGACCTCCAGTATCTCACTCACTTAGACACCTTGGCACCCATTGGAAAACAACCTTTATTGAAAGTCTTCTGGATATATTTAGCGAATATATTAATTCTAGTATTATTAACGGGGTTCGATTCCGTTGTTGACTGACAACGTGGTGCAGGACGGAGGGCCTGTACGGAACAGTGTCTTGTCGTTGGGTTGGGATGCTAAACCCTATTTCGCATAAATTTTCAAATCTTGTCTCTTCATTTGCGGATGGACATTCATTGAAAGTAAACTTTTATTAAGACTCGCGTAATAATGTGTGTGTGGCACAACGATACATGCCTAGCATTTAAAGGGCCAATCCCGATAACTATTTTGGGAATAAAACTGCTTAATTTTGTGTTAAAATCCCTTATATCCCATTACCTAAGGCCGACCAACTAACCCGATATTTGTGATATGCTTGTAAATAACTTAAACCTGACAGTCTTCATCTGGAAATAGAGACCGTTGTATTATACAGTATCTGGATAAAACCAGACTTTTTTCTATAAAAATGATATGTAGGTGAAATTTACCTTTTGTTATCAAGTACAGTACATGGGTCATTCACTGTAGAGACCTCTCAAGAAACGGTAATCGATTATTAGGTCACCCAATCGAAAAATTGACCCAAAATCTTAAAAGGGTTACGTGTCCGGATAAGCAGTGTTGACGTTAACGTCAAAATGACTCAATATTTTGAGCTGAAACTTTGAGCCAAGGTAAATACACCATGCCTCTATATTTTGGTCCATAAATTTCATAAAGGCTCGGACTTTAATTTTTGAGACTCTATTCTTATCGGGATTGTCCCTTTAATATTGGCAGCGGCAACGTGCCTTTGTATGTGCGGGGCGGGGGGTCGGACAAGGGACGACTTACAGTCTTTAAGGTTGGTACGAAACACTGAAGTCCCGTGTAGACATTGGCGGGGGGGGGGGGGTCTAGAGTGCCGCGCTTCGACCTCTAGGTGGCCGGTCACCTCTGGCTTGCGGCTGTGGTTTCGAGCCCTGGTGTGAGCGTATGTGGCATGGAGATAGGGGCGCCTTCTCAACCTCGTGGGTTTCCTCCGGGCACTCCTGTTACCTCCCACTGCTAAAGACCCCTACGCGCAAGCGAATTATGGAAATAAAATTAAAACCATATGTTAGTCCCGAAATGACCTAGTTTGTGTTGAGTGGACGTTAAACCCCATTTCTCTCTCTCTCTGTAGACATTGGCGTGTGCGTAAAAGATCACTCGACAGCTGGAATTTGATATAAGAGTAGGCCGTAGCGCCGCTGTCCGGGCAAAGTCTCTCCTATAGCACGCTGGCGTATGATCGTTTTCAGAAGCCCAGTCAGAGCAAGCAGTAGGACATTAAACCCCATTTCATTTAATTTGCAATACAATTATGCTGTAATATGTTGCAGTGGTATCTAGTAGTTGAAACTGAAATACACTGGGCACAGTTATAAGGAATACAATTACTGCTCAATACGGAGGCACATTTCAACTTTGTCTAACCCATTCTATGCCTTTATAAATAACGCTACCCAAAGTGTTTTATTGTAGTCCTTGTTGCTGACTTACTACCAGACGTTCGTTAGATCCAATCCGCTATTTCAGCAGGGGAAGGCATGTCTGTTTTCTTACATTGTTATTTTTCCACAAACTCTAAACACCTCACAAAACCTACACATGCAATAGGCAGGAATAATGTTAATAGATCCTTTAGAGGTGCAATACAAAGATATCCAGCGTTGCCCGGGGCCCAAAGTCCGGCGGTCATAACTCCGCAACCGGAAATTGTATCCCGTCGCCACCAGGGGAGGTTACTCTTCGGTTTGATCTACCCCTATACACCAAATGTAGCCGCCAACCGTGAACAGACACAGACAGTAAAGACGAATGAAGAGTACAAATAAAATACATACATGTATCCTTAGTCATAGCTGTGTGGCAGATGGTTCGACAAGGTTCATTTGTAGTTTTTCGGATGGGACGAAATTGCATTTGCCCTAATCTGATTAAAATACAGATCTGTATTTTGTTTCGTTTTTTATTTTATACTTTCGATGTCGATTAATCAGGTTTCCTAACATTTATGAAATATAAATAGAATCAACGTTTAGCCAACGTCTTTCTCTTTAAATTAAATAAAAACAAAAGCAATAAATTTAACACATAAACAAATTCATATTTTCTCTGTAAATCAAATAAATTTATTAAGTTATATGCTATTTGAAATGTAAATATTTACTTTTGCATTTCTCTGCCGCAATCTTTTTTACCTGTAATACATTTATTTTCTGTAATTTGTGGATTATATAAACATAGCGATATAAAGTGAAAAGATACATAGATAGCCCGCGCATAAAAAAGTGCATGTGTATATTCAAATAGGAGTGTTGTTATATTTTGTTCTCTGTATATGTTTAGCAACTTTTGGAACGTGTTCTGTTTTTTATGTTAAAGTTTTTAAATCAAAATACAGTGTTGTGTTTTATCTTACTTCATTTGTCTAGAATGGGTGGTTAGTTTTAATAAACAGTGTTCAATGGAGTTTTTCTTTAATGTGCTGACATTGAGATTTATTGTATCGCAATGCCAATAACGGCTCGTACTGTCGTGATACATGGTTTGAGAAATATTCACCTTTTTCAGGGTATGGGGTGGGTGCACGCTGTATCATAGGGTTTGCCATTGAGTCATCTGGGGGGGGGGGTCGATCCCCCGGTTGTACGTGATAAGGAGTAGGGCCACCTGTCCAACCTCGTTGGTTTTCTCTGGGTGCTTTGGTTTTCTCCCATTGCCAAAAACCCCTACGCACAACCGAATAATTTAAATAACATTGAACTATTTGTTAGGCCCGAAATGATCTAGTTCGTGTCGAGTGGACGTTTAACCCTATTTCTCTCACTTGATTTGAAGTGGGGTTAATGTCGCACTGTTCTGCTCCGAACAAGGCTTACGATGACGAACATGCGCCATACAGTGTGCTATGGAGGAAATTTTGCCCGGACAGCGGCACTATGGCGTCTTTTACGTGTAATTCAATGTGTATGCGGGACCTCGCTTTTTTTCGTCCCATCCGAACGACTAGACAACTGTCCTTGTCAGGCCCTATGTCTTGCATCACTAAGAAGGGGGAACGACGTAGGAAAGTCGCGATGAACTATCTCAGTCAATGCAGCATTCGAACACTCGACCTACAGACCAGCGACCCAGCGTCTTACGCAATCCACCACCTTGACCCTACCACCCCACCCCATTGAAATAATGATACGCCAACATCAAAGGATGACGTCACATCTGTATTTTAAATATGGATAAAGTATGATATATTGGTAGTAGGCCTAAAACGCAATAAAGCAAAATGTCAGAAATATAATACCATGAGTGTGTTTATTTTTCCGCCATCACGCGTGTGTTATTTATTAGACAACTACTCGAGATAAAGTTATGATATATTTAAAGTTGTGTTTGTTTTGATTATCACACGATAGTTGGTGGAGATGCTGACAGGTGTTATTTCATCAGATTAACAAGGAAATTGTTCACGTCTTAATCATTTCGTAATCCTGGAAGGAACTAGGTTAGCATCGTCGGTTGATAAAAAAAATGAAATGAAATGTGGTTAATGTCCTACTGTTTTGCCCCGACTGGGCTAAAGAGACTACCATTCACCATACAGCCTGCCTACTCTTTATATCGAATTTTAACTGAAATGAAATGAAATGGGGTTTAACGTCCTACTCTTCTGAACAGGGGCTAATGGAAGACGGGCATACGCCACACAGTGTTCTATGAGGGAAATTTTCCCCGTCAGCCGCGCTACGGCCGACTCTTATATCGAATTCCAACTGCCAAGGGATCTTTTACGTGCACTCCAATGTGTACACGGGACCTCGGTTTTTTGTCACATACCTACGACGAGACAGCTGTCCTTGTTAGGCCCTTCGTTCTGCATCACTGACAAGGGGGAAACCACGACGGAAAATCGAGATGAACTTTCTCGGCCAATGCAGGGATCGAACACGCGACCTCCAGGCTAGCGAGCTAGCGCCTTACCCACTTAGCCACATGATCGCCGAATTTAACTGTCAAAGGGGTCTTTTATGTTGGAATTCGAAATAAAAGTAGGGCATAGCAACCCCATTTTTCATTTCATTGTATTCCATATGCTCATCTTCGTTAGTCCCTCCGCCCTGTTCTAGTAATAAGGGGGATTAAGGCTAGAAAATCTCGCTCAAACCTCGACTTTTTCGGTTGCCTTTCCTGTCTCTATACAAGGGACGCTTGTCCAACCTCGTGTTTTTTTCCAGTTCCTCGGGTTTTCAAACACTGCTACAGACCCTTACGCGCAAGCGACCTATTGAAATAAAATCTAACGTAAAAACCCTATTCATCTCCCTCGCTCTCTCCCATACACGTTTTCCAATATATCGTACACCTATGACGTGTTCATAATACAAAAATAATAGTTCTAGCTGTGAAAAGAGACACTAATAAGCCTGTTTCCTGTACCAATTCAGTAAGTGTATAAATTAAAGGGTATTTGTTTCATTTCATGTGCGTAAGTAACACCAATAGTGAATGAATGTCGACCCAGACAACAACCCCGAGACTATCTAATCAATCTATGGTCGTATCTTCCCTCATGAGCAGGTTTTATTAATCAAAGCCGTACACGTGAGTTTTAATCAAGGTCTGTTGTTCCTCTGATGAGTTCATTGTCCACATTAATTACTATTTGTCCCATAAATTATATACAGAACGTGGATAGGTTTCATACAAAATCTTTTAACGTGTAAACAAACAGAACTGCGTGGAGTGGTAAAGCTAGATTTTGTGAATGTTTGGGGTTTGGATTCGATTCTTTCAAAGTTCGAGGTCTGGGGTGGTTCACTGAGCACGACTCTTGCTGACTGCAGGGGTCTTGTTTCGATCCTTTCAAAGTTCGAGTATTTGGGTGGTTCGCTGAGCAGGACTGCCAAGAAATCCCGGGGTCTATCTCTTTGTTGATTGATAAAGGCCTCGGGATTTTCCAAAAGCCCCCCCCCTACATTTTTGGCTCCCACATAACACACTATTTCGTTAGACGCATTGGTACAGAAAAAACAGTAAGTTAAAGTTAAACCCAAGTTTATTTGGTAAACAAAGTCAATTGCAGGACCCCGGACACTATCTCTGTGTTGGCTGAAAATGTTCTTGAGAAACTCAGGTGTATGCCTGTCTTCGTTATCTCGCTTGATGCAGAAACAAAAATAAGAACCTACAGAGCTATAATTTTTCAAAGCTTGGATTCTTGGTTGATTTATAAATACGGGCACTACAAGTTTATTTTCTTGTAAATAAAATTTTCCTCGTGGCACACTTTAGCGGAGTCGGATCAGAACAGCTGGACGTTAAACACCATTTTATTCCTCTTACTATTAAAAATTTATGGGTTTTTTTTCTAGAGAGATACTGGTTCCCAATAGTCGCCACTTCATCGTTTTACAACCATTTTATGATGCCAGGAAAGACACAGTTATAGACTTAAACACTTGATATCTCGACTTCCGGTTTCCCAGTTGAATAACATTATTAATAATAAAATTATTTCAAGCGTTTATTGGTTTTGTTTTCAGACTTCTGAGGTCAACAAACCAACTTGTACAATCAGAATGACGAACTCAGACACTTGATATCGAGTGTATTGCTCTTGAGTTTGTGGGATCTTGCAACCAAAACAAGGCAGTAAAAGAACAGTTTAAAAACCTCTGGCATGGTTCTTGTCTTAATTCTACACAAGGCCAAACCAACACGATTTTCCGTTTTCGCCCTCTCGATACAAAATAGCCGTTTGAATCACATAAAGGGTGTTTTGTTTATATTAATAATAATTGTTTTCTATAGCGCTGAACATTCAGTCAGTCTGACTGTTCTATGGCGCTTTACAATGTAAATATTATTATAAAAAACTTACACGTATATACAAATAAATAAAAGAATACGAAGGAATGGTCAAGTTATAATATATAAATGAAAAGTGAAGCATTTAAATTATAGTTCGAACATTTGGGTACCTGACATGACATTACGAATGATCTTCTTAATCTACCTAAGGCCACACAATTTGCTTTTCAATTAATCAGGGTATCAATAAATATTTTGAGTCACTTGAAAAATATTTAGTTTGAAACTGCAAAACTTTTAAAAAAAAAATGGACCTAGGAACTCGTGATATTCCCGAAAAAATAAAGAGCCTTTGATTTTACATTTTTTACAGAAAATCATTTTGTTGTGGCCTAATCTCCACCTTTATTTTTTTATGATCGTCTGTAAACATTGGGACAAGGATTACGATCCTGAATCCACTTGATAACAAGTGTTTTTCGTGATCTTCTTGAGTGTCCTGGTCTCCCAAAGAAAAAAACAGACCAGATGGCCGTCATGTAATTAGTTTATAAGACAATAACAAGTTAATTCTAGATCTTTAGTCTCTTCAAGAGTTAGATAAACCACCACAAATATCATAATATTGATCAACCTGTCTGAACGGTCAGTTAATTCAATCACCTTTGACCTCATCTCGTCCAATTGAACTACTGAATTACACTGGTCAGATGTGGGCCTGGTATTTGTTAAATACGCTTGTTTGCTCTGTTAATGTTGAAGTTGATCGCCGGGTCAAGTCCGTCTATCATTATTTATTTGAAAGTAAAATATAAAGTAAAGGTAATATTCACAAAGCAACGGAGAGAGAGAGAGAGAGGATGGGGTTTAACGGCCACTCGACACTAACTCATTTTATTTCAATGATTCGCTTACGCATAGTAATGGGAGGATATTGGAGGACCCGGTCAAAACTCACGAGGTTCAACAGACGACCGTGCTCCTTGTCACGTACAACCGGGGAATCAATGACAGACCTAACGAATCGTCCATCCAATAACCCACGGAACAAACTTGACTGTATGGTAGAAGTTTAAGAGCAGAACAGTGAGACGTTAAACCTCATTTTTTTTTCATTTTAGATTTGATCCATGCCGCGTTCCGGGCGCCTGTTCTTTATCAACTTTACTTTTATTATTATATACTTTCATTGAGATCCTTCGATCTCTAGCTGGCCGGTCACCTCTGGCTTGTGGCTGTGGTTTCGACCCCTAGTGTGAGCGTGTCTGGCATGGAGATAGGGGCGCCTTCTCAACCTCGTGGGTTTCCCCCGGGCACTCCGGTTTCCTCCCACTGCTAAAGACCCCTACGCACAAGCGAATTATTGAAATAAAATTCAAACCATATGTTAGTCCCAAAATGACCTAGTTTGTGTCGAGTGGACGTTAAACTCCATTTTTTTATCTCTCTCTCTTTCACTGAGATCCGATCTTGCCTGTTGCTATTTTGAGTGTGTTGCCTTAATTGACTGTTAAATACTCAATCTTATTACATATCAGTGTAGATTTAAGCCGTGAGGAATTTGATACCTTTCGAATTAAATAACACAATCCACAACACTTTCTGATTTTTGTACCAAGGGATAATAAATTCTGTTATCATTACTGGAAAAGGTGTAAGCTGCAAAAAATAAGATATTTTCAAAGCACATTATCTAATATACACAAAAACACATACTTATGGAAAACAGCTATTTATTTATTTGGACAACGTTTCGAAGAGAATTCTCTCAACACGTAATTAGCTTGCAATATAATAATAGTTAGCCATATTTCTGGATGTCATTTAAAGAATAGACGCTGTCTTCGTAAATATAGAACAATTGCACAGTTTTCGTTTTATCGTTTTTCAAGTTGAAAATGATATATAATATTGAAATGTGGATGTGTTTTTATTATTACAGTGGCTTTGATGTAAGGTTATTCAGTTAGCTATCCTATATATTAATAAACCGTCAATTAATAAAACAAAGGCAATTATAACCGTTTAACACAGACAGAAAATATGAAATAAATAAAGCACGTATATAGTAGTTCAATATTATGTCATTGGAGTTATTCTTTGAGTCATAACCCAATTGCTCCCGATGACATTATGTCCGGTAAGGCCTATTCGGTGCGGAGTTCACAGAGCACAGCATCTCAATACATTAGCACATATCACAAACATAAAACAGCTTTAGAAGTTAGTAAGTGGTCTTGAAAGTATGCCATCTGCAGCACTTGGAATTACATGTTCCCTGAACAACTTCCGCGAGTTTTACAACATCTAAACGTTGCTTCAATCCTCAGCCATTCCTGAACTTTTGCGCCCGTTGTGTTTACACGTGACTAATTAGCATTCTCCAATCAGAGGTCGCGGCATATAACACACTGTAAACAACCAAGTATACAGCCGTTGGAAGTTGTTTTATTTTAAAATGAGAAACTCACGGAAAAACAGCAACCTTGACATTGATCGATCTTTGAACTTTGCAAGTCGATTGTCACATGCAAACATTTTAGCCTAGAAGCGCGAGACTTGGTTTGGTATTCACGACGACCGGTGAATCTGATAGGCCCACAAGCTGGGGTTGGATTCCCTGCATTGGCCGAGGAAAATGATCCGGCGTGATTCCGCATAGTCAGTGATGCAGAACGGAGGGCGTGACAAGACAGCTGTCTTGTCTCTTGTCGTTCGAATGGGACAAAAAAAACCGGGATCCCGTGTACACATTGGCGTGCACGTAAAAGATCCATTGGCAGTTGGGATTCGATATAAGAGTAGGCCATAGCGCCGCTGTTGAGTGCAAAATTTCCCTCAGCACACTGTATGGCGTATACCACTCTTCCTTAGCCCAGTTCGGAACAGAATCCAGGATTTTGTCGATTGAGGGGGGCATACATTGTAGCAAAATTTTATATGTTGCAGCCTTGGATTGCATGGGCGGAGACAATGCGGAAATCATATTTATATCATCTATTAAAGAGCAGATATGTGAACCACAACAGTAACAAAGCAAACGAAACTGAAAATCAACTATGTCACTGGGGCTGATTTGGGGGGGGGGGGGTCAGGGGATCATCCGCGCCTGAGAACAGTAGGACTTTTAACCCCATTTCATTTCATTTTTTCCAAAAACATGGTGTTCATTATCCCAGGCTGTACAGACATGTGGGAAGTTAAACAATATTTCATTTGATCTATAAATATACAACACGTCGGTCCATGTCAATGATATATCACAACAGCGCCAAAATCAAACACGCGCTAAATGGAATTGAGATACAATTTCCCACGACTGTATATTATATATTAAATTACCGGAAATGAAAGCCTAAACACCAAAAACATAATTCCATCTGCAGACGAAAGGGAGGGAAAAGCTCGCGGGATTTTACGCGATTAGGCCAATCATTGCTTTATAGTCTGATTCAATTCTTTGTCGTCTGATAAGATTCGAATTCTATTCCAGGATGGACATCTTTTGGCGAGATTCTCTTCCGTGATTAGCACATCACCTCTCTATATATACGTCTGCTTTTAATGGATTAGCGCCATTTCGGGGCCAAATATGGTATTAAGTCTGGACGTGTTACGAGAATATCCCGATACATCGATTTACTAAGACAATGAAAAGTTTGCCCTTGTCACATCAAAAACTCTTAAACACAAAAAGGCGGAAGCAATTGACGCTAATTCCAGTCATCACGCCATTTTAAAAGGGCAATAAAACGCGATTGGATAATCGTATTTACGTAGTCACTATGGTGACGTGTCATCTCAACTTTTATCGTGCTTCCCGACCCCATAATTGATGACGTTTTTTCTCGAAATATGGGACTATAATATAAGGTAGAATAACGGAACTGGCGGGTGTTAATTATGGCCTGTAAATTGAAAATAGAAACGGTATCGTGTATGTCCTCAGGCGAATCTATGACAGACGATCACGGCGACGTGTTAACACAATTCTCTAGACGTGATTACAGGGTCGGATCCGGGGGGGGGGGTACTAGTCACCCCCTTCCCCACCGGTGTATAGAAATCCCGGGCTCTACAAGCTTCCACCGGGACATGCACGCATCGGGACACACAATCAGCATCCATGTTACTAGTGACAGAAATTAGCTCCGTAAACCGCGGTCGGTGAGACAAAACATGGGGTTCTCACCCCCCTCAAAAAAAACCTGGATCCGCCACTGGATTACCTTTCTTCCAACGACCACGAACACCAATAGGATGACCGATGGGTTGGTATTTGCAACAAGGGTGACTGGGCGGGTTGGTGTAGTATATGCTATCGCGTAAACTTATTTTCCTATATGCGATAACCTTATTTTAAAAGAGCTTACTCCCTATTCTTTGGCGTAAACGTATTTCTCTATATGCGATAACCTTATTTAAAAGAGCTAACTCCCTATTCTTTGGCGTAAACGTATTTCTCTATATGCGATAACCTTATTTTAAAAGAGCTAACTCCCTATTCTTTGGATGGGGGGGGGGGCTAGTGGTCTAGAGTGCCGTGCTTCGACCTCTAGCTGGCTTGCGACTGTGGTTTCGATCCCTGGTGTAAGCGTATGTGGCATGGAGATTGGGGCGCCTTCTCAACCTCGTGGGTTTCCTCCGGGCACTCCGGTTACCTCCCACTGCTAAAGACCCCTAAGCGAATTATTGAAATAAAATTAAACCACATGTTAGTCCCGAAATGTCCTAGTTTGTGTCGAGTGGACGTTAAACCACATTTCTCTCTCTCTTCTTTAGAAGTTAGAAACGAACACAAATGGTTCGCAACGCATATAATAATGCGATTTCAAAATCAGAGAGGCACTTTAATCAAATCATTCTAGAAAACGCATCAAAGCAATCTTTTGTGAACAGTAGGTTGACACCTTAGTGATTAATTCACCACAATTCCAAAACAACGAGCAGGTTTAGAGTCTGTACACTGTCTATCGGTATCTTGGCAAACATCAGTGTTGTTGGGCGAAATGTAGACGTTCACATCGATGGTGAGGGTGAGAATCGGTCCATGAAAAGGTCTACTGCAAAAGATGTTCTCACTGGTACTGATGGTTCTTCCGTGTGTCCCCACTGTCTGACGTGCTGACTCAGATGCTTGTGTGGAGGGATTATGCACGTGCTGCCACACAACCTAACGCTCTGGTCGCCTTGTGGTAACCCTTGCTCTGCCAGTTCGGGGCGACCATCCGTAGTATTGGTGACCCGAAAGCGTTGCTAAAGTCCGAATATTGATCTGAAAGTGATTGACAATGGTTTGGGCAGTGTTGCCAGCGTCGAGTTTCCCAAGCGCCCGGTTCCTCTGAGCTGTCACGAGTCGTGGCATGCTGCTGACGTTGCAGTATGAATGATTCAAACGAGTATATGGATGGTCCCGCACGTGCAGCATAAGTTACATGAAAATCGTGGAGAACACATTACCGTCTCAGAAGCCAGGCGGTGTTTTTGAGAACAATTATGTTTTTACTGTAATTTCGAATCAGTTATGTGAAGTATGACTATTAAAATACTTTTTTTAAATAATATATTCCACTTTAAATGAAAAGAGGTTTAACTTCTTCATGTTCTGTTCCAAACGGGGGTAATGAAGACGGGCATACGCCATGCAGTGCTATGAGGGCAATTTTACGTTCACACCAACATGTACAGGGGACATTGGTGTTTTATATCATCCGAACGACTACCCACTTTAAACAGTGAGGTCGGTTTTTTTTGTAGTCCATTCGGTTTTATCGGAGATCAATCTTTACTCTACATCAAATAATATTTCTAATAAATTACATTATTTAAGAATTAACAAAATCGTTTAAACCAATATGATATATTTGTGGAAATCTATAACCATTCACATGGTAGAGAGAAAAAGACACACAGCAGAGTATAAACGATAATCAAATAGAAATCTATATTTATCAAATATCCCTATTTTGATATCTAAGAATATTAGAATCTGAAAAATTAATATCTAAAGCTATACGAAAGCATTATCAACGACATCATGTAAGATCGAAATCGGAATATTGCAATTGTGTTTCTCTCGCGTCTCTTGATCACCATTTAGGCACTTATTGTCAAGACGAGTTCTCGCGTCTCTCGATCACGACACTTATTCTCAAGACAAGCCTATAGACAACCATCTAGGCCAACCGGTGACGGTGGTTGTTAATAGATCAAAAGACAGTTACCATTTAACAATTTGATTCAAAATTGAATAGGTGGGACTTTGTTTATTATCGTAGAAATAATATTTAACAATCGAGAGTATATCGTCAATCCTTTAAACTTTTACTGAAATGTTCAATGTTCATTTTATTTTTTATTTGTTTTACTATTATAGCAAGAACTGACAGTTCTTTATCTTCAATCTTATATAAAATATCTTTAAAAGAATATTTATGAATGAAATATAATTATCTGTACGGTCCGGGTAATCTTGTGTCAGGGTGAGATGAGGACATGATAATTCGTGCCAAACTGTATCGTTTAGTACAGACTAGGCCATTTCGGGACTAACATATGGTGCAATATTATTTCAATAATTCGCTTGCGCCTAGGTGTCTTTAGCATACGTCATGAGGAACCCCACAGACTTTGTGATCTCACGTTTTGAATCACTAGACCGTTCAACTCCCACGCCCCGTTAACAGTGACACGAAACCAGGAGACCAGGGGCAATCCCACAAGGTTGGACAGGTAGGCCTACTCCTTGTCACATGCAAGCGATCGATACCACGTGATTCAAAGACAGACCTTATGATCGAGAGCTCGTCGATACCACGTGACTCAAAGACAGACCTCGTGACCAAGAACGCGCGTGTTATACCACTCGACCACCCAGTTAACTTCGAACCGATTATGCGTATTGTAGACTGAAACCGCGGTGGAGCAATGAGTAAGAAGCTGGACTGCTAACTAGTGTGTCCCGGCTTTGGCCGCGAAAGTTCATCGGGATGTGGTGTAGCGTTCTGGCAACGTAGAGTCGAGTAGATGTACGAAAAACTGAGGTCCGTGTAAACAGTGTCATGCACGCAAAAGAACCCTTGGCAGTTGGAATGCGATATAAGAGTAGGCCGTACCGTGGCTGTCTGAATAAAAAATTTCCAATATGCCAATAGGACGTTAAACCCCATTTCATGTCATTTCGTATTGCAGGCTGATGACCGCGGATTATATTTGTGCACTTTAGATTTTGCTATAACACAAACAAGTTTGATGTCCTTTGTGAAGAATTAGTGATGCATTTAAAATGAGAGTTCCCGGAATATATAACCTAGACTTTACGGCGACGAAATCACCGATTTGACATTTTCGAACAATAATATTTATTTTTTTATATAAATAAAGTGAAATTACACAATTCATGTGTGTAGTTTGCAAAATGACAAAAGCGTTTGGTGCCGATGAATCCCCGAGGCCGTGGAAAACGTCAGGGTTAATGGTGGAAAGCATAACATTATACAAGAGCTAAATCTGCCTATTACATGTGTTTCTTTAGCCTGGAATGCTGTCCAAGTTATTAATCTGGCATTAATTAACTTATCCAGACCATAATCAACTCTTGATGCCATCGCTCGCCTGCGATATTTAGCGGATTGGAATATATTTTCATATAGTATAAAATAATGAAGCCTACGATTGGCACGTAGTACGTACCACTGTTCAAAATATTTGAAATAATGGTACACCAACGTAAGAGTATGACGTCACATCTGTATTTTATGATCCAATGTCTGATATAGAAATATACATATTACTTTCTGTCCTAGATCACATTCACTAATTATGGAACTGTCCAAAGCCCGTCATTTTAATTCTCGAGATCCAGTCTGCAGTCCGATGTAAAGAGAGGGATTGGGATGGCCTAGTGGTCTAGAGTGCAGCGCCGACCTCTAGCTGACAGGTCACCTGTGGCTTGTGGCTGTGGTTTCGATCCCTGGTGTGAGCGTATGTGGTGGCATGGAGATAGAGGCGCCTTCTCAACATCGTGGGTTTCCTCCGGGCACTCCGGCTCCTCCCACAAACCCCATTTCTCTCTCTCTGATGTAAAGAGAACTCCCAATGTTATTATAGTTAGTCACATGCCAGATAATAATAATAAGAGACTGCATACGTCTTAAATAGGACATGGACATTTATACTTAATATTTGAAATTCAAGCTGGGATAGAGAGGGGGAGGGGGGTACACAAGAAACAAACTTGTTAGGGAACTGACAAATAATAACATCCAAAAGAGACTGTACAAAACGTCCATGAAAATGACATGGACATTTATAAATAATATTTGAAATTCAAGCTCGAAGTGAGGAGGAAGGTACAACAGAATCAAACTAGTTAGGGAAGAGTGTGTTACATCTCTCTCTCTCTCTCTTTGTAGAAAGTGGACTTAATTTCCCCCTCTCTCTCTCCCCCTCCCCCTCTTTCTCTCTTCAAACCAATCATGTGATCGATCACCAGATTTACGTAGGTATTAAATATAATCCGATATCCGACCAATTGAGATCAGCTCAAAATGGAAACTACTCATCTTCCAGAGACTTTGATGTCAATAATAGCAACGCCATTACCAAAATAATTCTATTCTCCCGTCAATAATCGTCTCGAGATAATCATGATTAATATACTAGTATCCATAATCTATAACAAAGAAATCACTTATTATCAAATTATGTTGGGAGTTATTTCCCCTTGACCCCTCTACTGCAAGAATGCATTACAGATACAGTTTCGCCATCATCAAAAGGTCGTATATCAGAATCTCGTTCGTTCCAATTAGCCCGTGATAGAACCATCTGAGGTCAAAGTTCAAATCACGTATGATGAGGTCCAATAATATGATAGTCGATCGGTCTATAATTACTAAAGTGCCTGCCCCCTTGCGGCTATATGAAGACGAAGCTTGTCAATTTGTGTATGCCATTAACACGCGTATAGAACGAAGGGATTCGATCAGCTAGAAGAAGCCAGGATTAAAGTCCTCGGGCTCGTCTTCATATCGGTAAACCAACACGGCAATTTGATTTCCAACATTATTACAGGCAAATACCGACTCGTGTCATGACGGACTCGTGTTAGAATTAACAAGAACTACCATTATACACTGTACTAGGATATGCAATCGAGTGATAATATTACAAAACAAAACGCCGCGATATTAAATGTAACCTTTTTTCCAATATAAACGATTTTGTTTGGGACTGACACATAGAAATATAATTACAATAGCCAGTAGAATGACCCAAATGAATGAAATGCAGCTGTGTAGAGAAAGACAGGAATGGGGTTTCATGAAAACGGGGATCAAAATGGATGCAATATCGTTGTGCACTCCGCAAACCTTGGTTTAAAACAAAAGCTGCTATGGCAGACGGCCCTTTCTCTGCAGGCTTCCCATTTGGTCCCGTCTGTGGGAATGTTTAGTGAAACCTGGACTTGGCCGCTCAGTTACAATTCATGGAATTTGTTTAATATGCTAATAATTGAAATAACTTGTATGTACCATCAAATCTTCACACCAGTAAATTTTCAACTTAAGTCTGAGACCCGAACTCGGGGCCTGATTCATTCCAAAATAATCTTATTAACGTTGGGTAGGGGAATGAAATAAACTCAGTTCCGATTTAAACTTTAAGGCGAGCATACTAGTTGTGGTTGACGGTAACTATCCGGCAAACTGGATTGGCGTATATGCTAGGCGATAATAACAAAATATATTACCGTATTTAATTGTTTCATATTGTAACATTTAATAAACCGTGACAATATCGAGATCACATTTTCAAATCAATAATTTCCATCATTGGGAATACACATTAGAACGTAAATTAAAGCTCTGTAAATCTGTAAAGGTCTTATTTGATCAAGGATCAATGTAAAATTTGTTTTTCGTGACATTTGAATTATCAATCAGAGAAAGATGTAAGTCATTTCGTAAAGGTAGCAATATCATAAACAAATCATTATTCAAGTTTCATTTCCTGGAGGGGGTTCACGGTGGCTTAGTGGGTAAGATCCTGGCTCGCTAGCCTGGAGGTCGGGCGTTCGACCCTTGCATTGGCCGAGACGGCAGGCGCGGATCCAGGATTTTTTGCAGGGGGGTCTAGGTTTGATAATTGCGGTGGGCGTAATTAACGGGGAGTTTGGGGCCCTCCCCCCAGATAAATTTGGTAAATTAGATTCAATTTGGTGAATTTCCGGAAGGTAAATTCCAAAATTACAGGTCTAAAAGTCGCCAATAAAATCGCATAAAAAATTTTCAAGCCTGAGCGGGGGGGGGACCACCTGGACCCCCCCTATGGATCCGCGCCTGGACGGTTCATCCAGATTAACCGGCTTGTGATACTGGACGGAGTGTCGGACAAGGACAGCTGTCTAGTCGTTCGGGGGCGAAAAACCGAGGTCCCTTGTATACATTGGTGTGCACGTAAAAGACCCCATGATTGATGGAGTTCGATATAAAAGTAGGCCGTAGCGCCGCTGTCCAGGCAAAATTTAAGTCATATCACAATGCTGGTCTGTGTTACATGGTATGTATGCGTACATCTGAGACGTTTCACTTTCGGAAATATTTATAGTTTTATTCAACATAATGAATTCCAATTGAAATGGTTGTTGCTGTTGTTTATTAAATGAAATGAAATGAAATGGGGTTTAAAGTCCTACTCTTCTGCACCATACCTAGGCTAATACAGTCTGCTATGAGGGAAATTTTGCCCGGGCAGCGGCGCCACGGTCCACTCTTATATTGAATATGTAATGGACGTGTATTGTTTGTGTACAATAATAATAAGTGCAGGGGGACTGCACCACACACAATTCTACACAAAAACAAATATAGACAAGACATCATACTCAGAGACCACAAACATAAACAATGTAAAAAGAGTGCATGGATCCGGGGGCTAGCCGTAAGCGTCCACTGCGCTGTACAGTCCCGGGATGTGGTGAAATAAACTTTACATACCACTATAAATATCCAGATGTTCTGTCTTTACAAGATGATAAACCATTTATTAATATGCCTGTAGAGTTTCGGTCCTTCGTATTGCAGAATGTTCTCTTGTTGCCTTCATTTCCTCTATATATACTTTACTATTTTAAGCGCTTTCCGAGACTTTATCCGGAGTATCGCACTTATTATTGTATGTTTTGGCATTCTAAACGTTGAATCGCAGAGGCCTTTATTTTGGTTTCAGATGTTATATAAATTATTTAAACATTTATTGACGTGACAAGTCCATTATCAACTCTTTAGTTCATCGGATGAGTCAGACTGTTAAAAAAGGCTAAGTCTCGAACATCAAGTACCATTGTTACGATAATAAACAATGAATGTCACATCATTTCAAAACTTCAAATAGTGATAACTTGGCTCAGAATAAACTAATTTGAATAAAATTTTCAGTATGTCCATTTTGCATTATTTATTTTCGAAAATTATAGCGCGACCGGGCAGATCTTAATGTAAATCTTACATAATGCACCTATAACGACATAGATTAAAAGCGAATTAATTAAAAGTAAAATGTCACATCATTTCAAAACTTCAAATAGTGATAACTTGGCTCAGAATAAACTAATTTGAATAAAATTTTCAGTATGTCCATTTTGCATTATTTATTTTCGAAAATTATAGCGCGACCGGGCAGATCTTAATGTAAATCTTACATAATGCACCTATAACGACATAGATTAAAAGCGAATTAATTAAAAGTAAAATTGTTTACAAAACGGTTATGCTTCATTACAGTATTTCAGGAAAATTGTTCCAGGTTAATGAGCCGATGCATAGTAGATGGAACGACTAATACTTTCTAAAAGCAAAAGGAATTTGTTTTTTTCCCTAAAAACCGCGTTACATGAACTATATCGATGCGTAGATACGTAATTGATTGTTGTGGTCTCTAGTAGTCATTTATTGACGGAGTGAAAGATCTCTGGCAGAAATATCAGTCAAAGAATGGCTCAGTTTCGTTTCAGAAGGCACGGAATGGAATGAATTGAATTGGGGTTTAACGTCCTACTCTGACGGGGCTAATAAAAGACGGACATACGCGATACATTTTGCTATTGTGGAATTTTTGCCCGGACAGGACGTTACTGCCTACTCTTGTATAGAATTCAAACTTCCAGGGTTTGTTTACGAGCATGTCTCTGTTTACACGGCTACTTCGTTATAGGAATATCCCGTGTCAGCGATGCAGGGCCTGACGAAGACAGCTGTGCAGACATTCGGATGGGACGAAAAACGAGGTCCAATGAACACATTGGCGTACACTTAAAAGATCCCTTGGCAGTTGGAATTCGATATAAGAGTGGACCGTAGCGCCGCTGCTCGGGCAACATTCCCCTCATAGCACACTCTATGGCGTAAGCCTAGTTTAGGAGCAAAAAACAGCAGGACGTTAAACCCCATTTCATTTCATGTTGGTATCCAATGTTATTTAGACAACATTTGCTGTAAGGATTACGTCTCATGTGGACCGTTACTATCATACGTCGAGTCGGTATTTCTGACAAAAAATAATTATTTTTGTAAGAAAATGTAACATTTGTTGAAATATACTAACTGTGTAGATGAAAGCTTATTAATAAATCCAATCAATACAGCACACAACTAACTCCTTGTAACAAAAACACGACAGTTGTTTGGCGTGTATCTATATATCAGTGAGCGCTGTACGGAGTGTAAGAGAAATCGCCGAAGAGTAGAACGAGCGGTGTTATTGAATCAATGTACAGTACAGTATTATTGCGATTCATATGTTCACTGGCTCGCCGAGTCGGCTGTTCGCTTTTTCTTTTACTTGGAGTTGGATTCAGTCATAAGTACTAACTTAGACCACGATATACAACCGTCAACAGTGTAAAATTATGACTGACAAGACCAGTGCGTATAGTATCTTCAGGAAAGGATTGAAATAATGGTTTGAGGATTTGTGAAACTAAACAAAAATTGTGATTAATTCTTCCGTATCCGTCCAAGATAAAAAAAACCCGCAAAAGACAGTTAAACAAAAATTGAATAAAATACTAAATGTTAGTGAATTATTGGTTCCAAAGAGAAGACGATTTATTTGTGTTTTTTGTAGTTTGAGACATTGGACTCGTTGAATCGCTAAAATACGTCAAATTATCAGCGCGACAGGATTCGTGTGATATTCATTCAAAGAAAAAAAAATAATTTAACCGCGGAAATAACATGAAGTAGGAATTAGTTGTCGTGATAATGGCTCGTGTCTATTGTTCGTTAGTTACCAATAAAAAATGTTCATCCGTCCTCGAGGAGCTGTAAAAAGTAGTATCAGAACATTTAGTCGGCAATCTCACCGTTTCGTCAATTCCTTAATTAAAATAGACGTTTCTTAAGGTGATATATAAGGCTAATAATTTTTACTGACAGATCCACAGATACGTAATGATGTAGTCAGAAAGACTTCTATACCAAGCGCGGGAAAACAATTCACACACAAGTCGTCTGTTGTGCACAGCGAAGGCGACATAAAGGTTCACGGATTCGTCGATACCCAGATTTGTTGTGCCGTTGCTCGCGGTGTTAAATTGTTTTTTGAACGTTTAAATATTGGATATTGGATTTATTTATTTAATCGCAAAGGTAAGTGGATATAAAAATAATTGTATTTACATATTGCACATTCGTGCAAAGTTTTTGTCATTATTTGGTCTGCATTGTCACCACGAGTTAAAGAATTTTTAAGGTTTTTTAAATTTTTTTTTAAAATTCGTGTCGTAGAATAATTAATATTATAAGAAGGATTCGTTGCTCATGGGAATATGAATTGTACACACAGTGCCAAGCAATGGATAACCCTATAATTGTATTACCGTTTAGAACAATTTGAGGGATACTTTGAAACTTTTCTTCAACCGCTTGACTTCGGAGGCGTATGAACCGAGAGCGTAACCGAACACGGCCCCATCTACAAGATAATCAGGATACCGAACATTTACCAATGTTTGCAATTCTAACATTTCCACTGCCAAAACAAAAAATAAAAAAACACAAATAAATAAAGAAAATAAGAAAATTTAAAAATCAAATTATTCCGTCCCCATATTTCTTTGCTTGACAAAGTGTGAATCTTCGTGGTACAGTGACAGAGTAAACTACACGACAGCCATAGAAATTCACCAATGATTGCACTTCAAATATAACCATTCACATGTACCCCAACACACGTCCACGTTCAAAACGATAAAAAAAAAATAAAAGCAAAAATAAATGTATAAAATTAAATAATTTAGCACCCATATGCTTTGCATGACACATTGAAAATCTTCGTCGCCCGCTGGCAGAGTAAACTACACTGAAAACATCTAAAGTAGCAAAAATATTAACGATAATTGAATTAACTTATCGCTTGTAGAGGTTCTTAACACATAGTATTTTTAAATTCTTCTTTATCAAAACCGTGTGAGCTACTTTATTTTAAAATAACTATTACACGCTGTGGTTGAAATGTGTAGAACGACCCAGGTTAAAGCTGTTCTACATTATTTATAGACGATATGAAATTTATTTTTAACATTTTACAGTTTTAAATATAGCACTTTAATGAAACAATATGTATACATGTATAAATTTAGAGATAGGGATGAAACAATGCACGTACGTTTCACGGCCAATCAATGGTTACTTTACTGTAAAATTCCGTGAAAATGATTGATATAAATATACACGAGACAGACTATGCTTACCCTCATAGTCTTAGCGAAATGAAATTGGGCTTAACGCCGCACTGTCCTGCTCCAAACTGGGCTGGGGTCACGGTGGCTAAGTGGATAAGGCGCTGGTTCGCTAGCCTTGAGGTCGGATGTTCGATCCCGGCATTGGCCGAGAAAGTTCATCTCGATTTTCCGGCGTGATTTCCCCTTGTCAGTGATGCACAAGGATGGCCTGACAAGGACAGCTGCCTAGTCGTTCGGATGGGGCGAAACACCGAGGTCCCGTGTACAAATTGGAGTACACGTAAAAGATCCCTTGGCAGTTAGAATTCGATATAAGAGTAGGCCGTAGCGCCGCTGTCCGGGCAATATTTCCCTCATAGCACACAGTATGGCGTATGCCCGTCTTCCATTAGCCCAGGTTAGGTGCAAAAAAGTAGGACGTTAAACCCCATTTCATTTCATTTCATTTCCAAACTGGGCTAATGAAGACGGGCATACACAATACAGTGTGCTATAGGGGAAGTTTTGCCCGCACAGCAGCACAGCGAATATCAACTGTCAAGGCATGTTTTACGAGCACGCCAATTTGTAAACGGTACCACGGATTTCCGTCCTATCTGGAAGACTAAACAGACCCCCGGTTTTGACTAAATGATACTATTATTTTATACTTGATGTAAAGATGGCTCAGATAGTAATCGACGGTGTTCGAATCCCGGCGTGAGTGCAGAAGAAACTTTTAGATTTCTTAAGCTCAGTCCACATTAGCCAACTTTTGGCGGCTGTAAGAAACGGACTCTATTCGAACAATTGCGATTTATGAGGGTACGCGGGAATAGAGTAAAATTATCCTACAAAAAGATTCCGTTTAAATCTACCACCATTCCACCATAATGAAGGTTGAATTCGAATTTCAAGAAAATCGAAATGAAACTGCCCGACAAACGTATATAATACGACGTTGTGGACCCACTACAGAAGTCACAATTTTTATATAGGTCAAGGGGCGAACTGATCTTATGGCCGCCCCATTACGGCCGTAGTCTAACTATTAAAATATCTGTGTGGCTATAGGATATACATACTTATATCAACTATGATATAAAAAAAACATGATCAGAGCTACAGTAGGTATAAAAACCATGACTATAGTAATAACTGTGCAATAAAATATATACATAGGTTGATTTTATTGTACAAGTATACAGCGGAACACTAGGCTGGTCAGTTAGCTTTATATTCCACATAACCATGAAAATAAAATGGGGTTGAACGTCCTACTCCTCTAGGTCAATCCGGCCACAATGTGTTCATAGCGGCACCAATCGTCAATTGCTTATGAGAGACGATGTTATCCGGGCTGTGGTTTTTCCGCCTAGTCTTACGTTCACATAATTTTTGTCCCACCCTAAAGACTAGACACTGTGCGTCTCTATATTCTTTACGAAAACCCTTGATTTAACTAACTCTTATATATACATAATTTAATATGTTCATAATTTGGGTTTTATGATGATGATATTGTCACTTTCTATAAAATGTCCCCGAACACGTGAAAGGGCGCGCTATAAATATCCTGTAATATATATTTAGTACCAGGGACAATTTATTGATTATAATGAAATATATTATAGTTAGGGACAATTCATTGGTTGTAATAAATATGTGTAAGTAAAATTCAATGCAATAACAGGAACAATCCCTTGCTTGTAATGAAAATAGTTTATTTAAATTCAATGTTATCTCATCTATTAAACATACATTATGCAAGAGCTAAATCTGTCCATTGCAAGTCTTTCTTTAAACCTGAAAAGTTTTTCTAAATTATTAATTAGACATCAATTAACTTATCCAAGTCATAATAAACTCTAGATGGCATTCGATATTAAATAGATTTCTCCGATATTAAATAGATTGAAACAGTTCAGCCGTATTTTGATTTAAGCTAAAAATGGAAGGGCGAGACCTAGCTTCGAACAGCCAAGACTGTGGTTGAAATTATTGCACACATCTTGTCAAACTCTCAAAGGCTAATATCGCGGCTCGCAATACAGTAATTTCAATGAAATTTTCAAATTATTCATTTTACATTATCTATTTTCGAACTATTATATCAAGAATGGCTAGTTCTTTATCTCAATCTTACATAATGTATCTTTAATGCTGTATAATGACGAATCGTAGATTTCGATTATTGTCTATTGATTATGTAACATTTGATTAAGAAAATCAAATCGAATTACCAATGGTGGATAATCTCCCGATTTTATAGAGGCTTATAGATGGCGCTGGTTTGTTTCCCTAACCCGTTCATATAATCTTAAGTAGTCGACAAAATTTGATGATGTATTTGATTCATTAAAACAACAAATGTTTTTTAAAGGGCTATTTTTTAGTTAGAATAAGGCGCATAATTTTGAGCAAATTCCGAACTTAAGTTGAATGTTTTGTGAAATCGGGACTTGACCGCTCGGTTTCAATTCATGGAATTTGTTTATGCTAATAAGTGAAATAAACTTTGTGCACCACCAAATCTTTACATCAGAATAATCTCCACTTAACATCAATCCAGTACACTTTGAAAATTAATTATGATTTTACCTTGATAACAAAATATTACATACTCCCTCTCTCTCCGTAAATACCAACTTTCTATAATTTAACACGTGTTGTTTAATGTGATGGTCCATGTTACTGGCAACTTGTCAACATACGATTTAAATTGGCGTCAGATTGGAGATAACCGTAATGTAAAGAGAACAGCTAATCAGAATCGGTTTTTACATACCGTAATATTATATGGTTTCCGCCAACCTTAAAAGATCCTTGCGTGCAACGAATTATTCAAATGAAGATAATAATATCATACCTCTCACTTCTCGCTTCTCTCTCACCGAAATGACCTAGTTTGTGTAGAGTGGACGCTAACCTATTTCTCTCTCTCTCTTCTCTCTCTCTCTCTCTCTCTCTCCCTGGATGACCCCAATGGTTAGCGTGTGCGTGCTGTATCATACAATCTGTCATTGAGTCAACTGGCGTGGTTTTGATTCCCCGCTTGTTCGTGACAGGGAATGGGATCGCCTGTAAAACCTCATGGGCTTTCTCCCACAAATAAAGACCTTCACGCGAAATGTATCGAATGGACCTTTGCCCCCCTCTCTCTCACTCTCTCTCTCTCTCTCCCTCTCTCTGACAAATGATATAGCACACCAGAAAGAGCAATCACGAGACTTGTCTCCCGCCTTTCTCAGTGAGAAGTAGTCCAGCTCGGTGCCTCAGAAAGACAAATCGTAGAAAACACGAAATTAAATTTGTGAAAGAACAAAGCCAATCGCTCACCAATAAAATGCACTCTCTAAGACAAGACAACCCGTAATGATAAGAAAAACACGTAAAGGTCAAATTAAATTGAAGGAAGATGAAAGGAAGACGCTTGTCAATTTAACACAACGAGAAGTAATGTTACTGTGTGTAATATAATGGTTGTTGTCGCAGTTTAGTTGCAGTGTGAAATAGTAGATAGGCTTCCCATTTAAAGGATCTAAAAGACATATAATTGGGACCTAGAAATTGACACAAATGTGTCGCAACGCAACGCATATAATAATGTGTGAGAGAGAAATGGGGTTTAACGTCTACTCGACACAAACTAGATCATTTCGGGACTAACATATGGTTTAATTTTATTTCAATAATTCGCTTGCGCGTAGGGGTCTTTAGCTGTGGGATGAAACCGGGGTACCCGATATTATAATGTAATATGAATGAATGTATATAAACTGATTTACATTCAATCGTGCCTGTTTTTTCTCTAATATCAAATTATTATGTTCGGCCAAATGCGCAGAAAGTCTCTAGCGTCTGGTTATTCCAGTCTACGTAATATTTATTGCGCATGCTCGCCAGATAAAATATGGCGTCACCGTTTGACATGGCTTGTTCTTCGAGTCCATTGTTAACAATTGGTCCGAAACGCATCATGGTACACGATTGGTGTACCAATAGTAATTTAAATATTGGATATCAGAAGCAAATTTTTTCCCTGTATGACAACAACACCAATATTGATTTAAATTCGTGTATTCAATGTCGAAGACTTTAAATGATATTGAGTTAGAGACTTAACTACCTTATATTAATTTAACGATAACATTACGAAAATCACTGCAAAAAGGAAAAAAAAACAAAGTGTCATGGGAAGTCATAGATTGCTGATAACAGTACAAATCTTTTGACGCGACTACTTACATTTAACATAAAAACCAGCAAACTAATAAAATTCCCGAAATAATTAATTTTTAACAATATGTGGTTTTTTCTTGTAATGGTTATTGTAAAATCTATGAAGAGAACCATCAACGAAACGCCTCTTTAATTAAAATGGTACATCATGTTTCTATGTTTTGATATGATGGAAGGAGTAGGGTCGCCTGTCCAACCTCGTGGGTTTTCCCCGGGTACTCCGGTTTCCTCCGACTTCTAAAGACCCCTACGCGCAAGCGAATTATTGAAATAAAATCAAACCATATGTTAGTCCCGAAATGAGCTAATTTGTGTAGATTGGGCATTAAACCACATTTCTCTCTCTCTGACCCTATGCCGTGCAAAGTGTTATGTGGGAAATTTTGCCAGGACAGCGTCGCTACGGCCTACTCTTATGTCTAATTGCGCGCACCCAATGTGTACATGGAACACTACACCCTACTCATATATCGTGTTATCCGCGCGACAAGACACTGCTCCTGGTAGACCCTCCTCTCTAACATTTGAAGCCAACAAATAGGAGGAGAATTCTACTCGGGCAGTGACAGTAAGACCTACTCTTAGTTTGTGCCATCCGCACTGACCCCAGTAAACAGACGTGGAACGGGTAGACTTAGCTCTGGCATAATTACATCGTTTAGTTGTACACTGTTTTAATGATGGGGAAGCAGTTTAAATTGAGTACATATTGAGTCGTGACATTTTAGTGTAAACTACAAATGGCGCATCATTTGTTTAATGATGCATTATGTCAGAGTAAAATCTGTATATTGCGTGTGTTTGCATCAACTCTCTAGGCCATCGAAAGGCGCAGATATATACAGATTACAATACAGTCATAATTTATTGATTTAATTTAAAACTGGAAAACCTCGACTGGGTCTCGATTAGCAAGTAACGTTGCTACGATAATAAACAATCTTATGGCCAAACTTCAAAGAGTAATAACGTCGCTCAGAATAATGTAATAAGAACGAAAGTTTCGATATATTAACTTTGAATTATTTATTTTGAAATTAGTATTTCAACAACGGGTAGCTCTTTATCTAAATCTTGCATAATTTAATGTTGGGAAAGGGAAAGTATATTAAATGATGAACCCTACATCACATTATATTTTAGAGGAGTGGTTATCAAAGCTGTGGTGGAATCTTATTGATAGAAATTTATAGCAGGCACATAATGAACATTGCATATTTCTTTAAAACATTAATCAGACCACACTTAAAGCGAGAAATACCGACTACTAAAGAAAGAAAATGGCGTCAATGTATGTTAGATGCGTCAGCGAGAAATGAACTTAATGCACGTGATAAATGTTAATATGGTTTAAAGATTGAACTCAGCGGAAACACATTTGTGTAACTGATTTATCTGTTTTTCATGCCACTGGTGAGATGGTGAACTGAAGAAACCTTTTCTAAGTTAGTAGTGTTCAAGGTTTTATTATTGTGCTTATCTTCTAGATGGTATTTACATCATAAACCGGTGGTATTATATAAAATATGCTGACCTTTTGGGTATTACAAACTTAGTTACTCCAATATCACTTATGTTCAAGAATTAGAAATATCTAAAATTGGCATGTTTATATTATGCTGGATAACTGAGAGAATAAAAAAACAGACAAAACAAATTTTATGAGAGATAGGGCGAGAGAGAGAGAGAGGTAGAGAGAGAGAAATATTGTTTAATGTCCATTCGACACAAACTAGGTCATTTCGGGACTAACCACGAGGTTGGACAGGCCACCTTACTCTTTGTCACGTACAACCGGGGAATTAGAACCCCGCTAGTTGACTCAATGACAGACCTGATGATCCAACACGTTCGTGATGATCATTTGGACGCACCCCCCCCTCTCCAAAAGGATATAAGAACGTTTTAAATTTAGGAACCTATCACACGCACCCCCCTCCAAAAGGATATAAGAAAGTTTTAAATTTAGATGCCTATCACAGAGGCGGATATAAAAAGGTTGCGTACTCTGCTTCACCCACGACACTCATCGCTGATATCAGTCTACGACCTGTTGGCTCTTTGTGGCCCGGGGTGGGGTAGTGTGACCCAATGTATTAACGCGTGCGAGTTGGATCTTAAGGTTTGTCATTGAGTCAAGTAGCGTGATTTCGAATCCCAACTACATGTCAAGGAGTAGGGTCTCCTGACCAACCACGTATGTTTTCGCCTGGTCCTGGTGTGAGCGTATGTGGCATGGAGATAGTGGCGCCTTCTCAACCTCGTGGGTTTCCTCCCGGCTCTCCGGTTTCCTCCCACTGCTAAAGACCCCTACGCGCAAGCGAATTATTGAAATTAGATTTAAATCAAAACATATGTCAGTCCTGAAATGACCTAGTTTGTGTCGAGTGGACGTTAAAGCCCATTTCTCTCTCTCTCTCTGTCTCTCTCTCTCTCTCTGGTCTCATTTCTCCCCCTAAGACTTTACGAGCTCTCTCTCTCTCTCTCTCTCCCTTCCGTCTCTCTGAGAGTAGATATAAAGATAAAGACCTGTGAAACCTTTTCAACCGAGAACTATGTGAAGTGTTATTTCATAACAACCCATGTAACACCCCCTACTGATCCCTGAACAGTAAATAAAGAGATAATAATGATCGCCGTGGGATACATCCTACACCATTTGTTAAGGTATAATTGGAATGATTATTATTAGGCCTACAAGAATATCTTGTATAATTAAACTTTTCAACTGAAGCTTCTAGTTTGAAGAATGTTTTAACACACGAGGATGTATCAGATTTCTTACCACCAACGTAACAATTAATAAATGTATAGGATAAATATATCTATATTAGTTTGAAATATGCTTAATATACAAGGATGTATAGTTTCCACTTGGATGGGTCGAAAAACCGTAGCCCCATGTACACATTGTCGTGCACTTAAAAGATCCCTTGGCAGTTGGTATTCGATATAAGTTATAGGTCATATGCACATCTTTAGTAGCCCAGTTTAGGAGCAAAACAGTAGGCCCTTTTATCCCATTTCATTTTTTTTCGTCATATTTCTTATCACCAACGTAGAAATAGATTAGTATTTATAGGATAAAATAGACCTACATGTATATTATGAAATCATTTTTGAATGACAATTAGGCCGATCAAAGAAAATAGAAATAACTAACTCGCTAATATTTGGACCAAGAAATTGACCTAAATGGGTCGCAACGGATATAATATAATTTCTTACCACCAACGTAACAATAAATAAATTAAAAGTATAAATAGACACATATTATGAAACCATTTTTGAATGACAATTAGGCCGATAAAATAAATATTGAATGTACTTAAAGATGGTAGTTCAGTTTCCCCATACAATAATATCACAAGGCTACATAACATTATTTTCAATGCACGGGTTTCAGATTTTCAAGGCACGGATTTCAGATTCTCAAAGCACAGATTTTTTTTTTGTCCAGGGGCACGCATGAATCTGTGGGCACTCTAAAATAGGCCCTACCTGACAATAAATGTCCATGCTTGTATACATTGAGTGGTGAGAGAGAAGGGGGGGGGGGGGGGGGGGGGGTAACGTCCACTCGACATGCACTAGGTCATTTCGGGACTAACATATGTTTTAATTATATTTCAATAATTCGCTTGCGCGTAGGGGTCTTTAGCAGTGGGAGGAAACCGGAGTGCCCGGAGGAAACCCACGAGGATGAGAAGGCGTCCCTATCTCCATGCCACATACGCTCACACCGGAGATCAAAACCACAGCCGTAAGCCAGAGGTGACCGGTCAGCTAGAGGTCGAAGCGTGGCACTCTAGACCACTAGGCCATCCCAACCCCCAAAGTCTATACCAAGTACCGTATGTCCAGGCTTGGTTATAGGGTAAATAGACCCGTATAATGTTTTTTTTTTGTTGATAAACTGTTTTTGTAATAAAATGCAATCTGATTAAAACACAGATCCTATTTTGTTTCGTTTTTTATTGTTTAAAATTTCGTTTTACTTGTCTAGGATCTGAACGAGTTGTTATATTACCGGCGTTTTGGTTGAAGTGAGGGATGTGCCTACGAAACGGTCTTTTACAGCGACATCTTGTCGTGTCACGCACGAGACTGTGGGTAAGCCACCAGAAACGCTGATTGATTGATCAATGACTGACGTCATAGTGACAAATGACATGAACTGTCGCAACAACCGGTCAGATCTTCGGAGAGCGCTAGATCGGAGACGGTCCTACGCAAATTGTGACGTCATATGTGAATTGTGGGTTAGGGTAAGGGTTAGGCTTGATCATGGGTTAGGGTTAGGGCTAGCCCTGTTTACATCTCGGGACTTTGACCAAATCTACAGGTCTTAGCCCTTACCCTAACACTTACCCATAATCTATATATGACGTCATATGTGCTAAAATGCGTAGGACCGTCTCCGATCTAGCGTTCACCCAGATCTTCATGTAGTGTAGGCCATCGAAAGTATAAAAAAACGAAACGAAATATAGATCTGTATTTTAATCAGATTATAAGTAAATAAATGTCATATTATACAGTTTTAAGTATTTCCAAGATGGATGGATCCAATTTCTTACCACTAATATAACAATAAATAATTAGTTGAGTAAACAGTCCTAGAATATCTAATGGCGGAGAGATCAATACAAAATGTTTTTTTTATTTTTTATTTTTTTTTTTTGTTGTTGTTACTTGAGAATATTCTTATGACTTATTAATCATCCAATTCAGTTCTTGTTTCGCTTCAATTGTTGTTGGGTCTACGTGACGATATGAAGGTTGGTCCGCCTCATTTAGTTGATTTTCGCAAAGTTCTCAAGTTTCCACAACTGCTAAAGAACTAATCAGAGAGAGAAAAAATGGGGTTTAACGTCCACTCGACACGAACTAGGTCATTTCGAGACTAACATATGGTTTGATTTTATTTCAATAATTCGCTTGTGCGTAGGGGTCTTTAGCAGTGGGAGGAAGCCGGGGTGCCCGGAAAAAACCCACGAGGTTAGACAGTCGACCCTAATCCTTGCCACGTACAATCGGGGATTCGAAACCACGCCAGTTGACTCAATGGCAGGCCGTATGATACAGCGCGCGCACGCTAACCATTCGGTCACCTGACCCTCCTAAAGAACTAATGATTTAGTGGGTTGGGGAATGGAATTATATCAGTCCCGAAATGAGTTTGTGTTGCGTTGTATTAATTTGCAAACCTTGGGTCTTGTGGTTTAACGGGTGTGCTTGAAATCACAGGGTAAGTCATTGAGCCAGGTGACGTGGTTTCAATACTCCACTTGAACGTGACAAGTAGTAGGGTCGCCTGATCAGTCTCGTGGGTATACTTCGGGTCCTCCGATTTCCTACGCCAGAATCGATTTATTAAAATGAAATAATTGAACTATATGTTAGTCCCCAAAACACCTAGTTTGTGCCGATGGGACGTTAAAACGCCCCTCTCTTTCTATCCCTCTTTCTCTTTCTCTCTCTCCTTTTCTCTTGAAGCAAGAAAAAAGACCTACATATCATAGACATGTTAATTTAAAATTTATTTTCACCACGGTTGAGAAGGTAAACATATATTAACCTCGAAATAAAAGGCTAACCGTCGCAAAGTACAAGACAAGAGTATCGAGTTTAAATCAATTAAATTGTTTTACACGTTCCATTTTCAGTCAGAAATAAAAATGACATTTTCATTTTCGATTGAATTGACTGGCTTTGTTGAGTCACCCAGCCATATTAAGATCGACATTCCTCGGTTTAATGGGGAGATTTAATCTCTAACTAATCCCACGTTGATGGATTCAAACTTCAAAATGGCGAGAAGTCAGTTGGGTTTAATAACATCGAAAATCAAAACGTGGAACAGATTTCGGTCATAAACCGAGAAATTTGAATCTTTAATGCCAGACAGAATGAGACTGTGGTTTAATAGATCAAATGGGTTTGATATAGTTTTTGAAATTATCCTACAACCTTTTCAGTTAAAATTTTAATATAACACTCTAAAAATATTCTTATTATTTCACGTAATAATTAAAACCAGTTGGATATAAAACGAGGCTTGTTTATCGTTTAATGTAAGCAATGAGATAGTATTAAGACTATTTATTAATTTGGGCGTATAGAATTCGTTACGTTTAATTCTATGTTTATAGTGAACACACTCGCATAATACTGAAAACTAATTTTGGGAGATGCTGATTGTAAGCCGGTTGGGGTGGCTCGGGTGTTTCCGGGGTCCAAAGTTCCGCTGTATAGAAATGAGATTTTTGGGGGATATTGGGCCTGACCCTTACCCTAGCCCCTTTACCCTGGATCCAATTTACCTTTCACCCCTCTAACAAGGGTTGGGGTTAGAATTCCCCCAAATACTTCGGAAATACCCGAACCTCCCCAAACGGCAATTAGCCTCTCCCAACTAAACTGAAATGTACGCTATAACTTTATTGATATCGACTTATACAAATAATTCATTTGATTTTAAGTGTCATATTTTTCAAGTTTTTTGGTGCATTTTCTGAAGAGAAGAACGTGTCTCTTAACTAAAGTCGTGTAGTAAGCAACGTAACATTAGTGATATAGGACAGCAAAAAAAGAACTCGGGATAATTTGTGAGTATAATTTCACTCTATTCCACTTTATTTTTCAAGTAAGAATATTATAGATTTTGGTGAATTTTTGTAATCGAAAGCATAAAACAGAATTTTGTGCGAATATGACATGTATTTCGTATATAAATTGATAATGGTACGGTCTTAGGAATAACAAAACATGGACAATGTTCAACATAAATATCTAGTCATTCGGATGGCACGAAAAATCGAGGTCCAGTGTATACATTGGCGTGCACGTCAAAGGTTCCTTGGCAGTTGGAATTATAAGGGTAGGCCATAGTTCCGCTGCCAGAGCAAAATTGTCTCCATACCCGTCCTGTCCCTCTTTCTCTCTCTACCTCCCTCTACCTCACTCTATCTCTCTCTCTCTCTCTCTCTCTCTCTCTATTGTTTGACCTATAATCTATTTTAATACAACTGCTTGAGAAATCGCATGTACAACTTAAGTCGAACAAATGGTAAACATGAATTATTCATGTGTTGTTTTTAGCTGACAAAAAAATTTAATAAAGAAAACACAACCATTCTTAAGTTACTGTGCCGGGTAGAAAATATAACACAATTACGGCAAGACTGTGAAATTTAACCTTCTTTTACATAACACGTGTAGGCTAGAAATTAGGCCATGTTGATAGGTTTAAATTGTTTCAAGATTTAAACTTGAGTGAATGTTTTCTCAATAGCACATTTTTTACTGCCATTTTGAAATGTTTTTAAAAAAGGAAATGAAATGAAAGATAGTTTAACGTCCTACTGTTCTGCTCCGGCTGGGTTAATGGAGAGAGAGAAGGAAAATTTGGTTTAACGTCCACTCGACACAAAGTAGGTCATTTCGGGATTAATATATGGTTTTAATTTTATTTCAATAATTAGCTGGTCTTTAGCAGTGGGAGGACCAAGACAAACCCCACAAGGTTGGCTGGGTTAGCGAAGGAAATTTTGCCTGGGCAGCGTTCTTCAAAATGGAGAAAAGAATGAAATGGTAACATAGTATGGTGTTTCTTTTTCGCTGGTCACATTTTTGCGTGAATTTTGCCATGGCAGCGATATTTCCGACTACTCTTCTTTCCATTTACAGCGAGATCTTTTATGTACAGGCAATGCAGGGGGACAGTGAAGTCCATACAGATAGTCAACTTTACTATTACTATGAATGGAGGGGGATGGTGGTTGAACGCGTACGCGTGAAATCATAATTCATAAGGTCTGCAAATCAATCATATGACGTGGATTCAATTCCCCGCTTTCAACAGACTCGAATCACTTTTCATAGTATTTCACTTTTATTTATTTCGACACCGAGTGTTTCTGAGGTGTCCCCCAACCCCATTCCTATAGAGCCCCCCACCCACCAAAAAACAAAACAGAGTCTCTGGGGTACCATCTTCCCCTGTGAGCAACATACGGCATAATAACCAGTTTTTTGCTAAAATAGATTCAATTTATTCCGAGAATATTTGAAAAACCATGTCATTAAATTTTAATATAGAAAAATGTTACAATATAAAAATTTAAAATCTCAGAGACGTTTCAATGGATAAATATTTTTAAAAAAAAACATCTGCCATGTGCATTAATTTGTTGTATTCGATAAAATAAAATATAGAAAAAATATTACATGTCTACAATCTAAAGAAAATCACCTCACATGTTATAATGGAAAGTTTTTAAAAACATCTGCTAAGTATTTGTGTTAACTTCTAAACAAGATTTGAATAACGTCGACCCGTATGTTGAATAACAAGCTAATTAGAGGAGCTCTCTATATTATTAATGAGCTATTAGAGTCTGCTTGTTAGTTAATCATCTTTACCTAATTAAAACACTTCATTAATTGATAACACCACGGCGATGATAAAGAAAATAAAATAAAAGGAAACATAAAACTGGGGGTTATAGGATAAAATTACTCTTGGTGAAGTTTCCTTTAAGAAATTTTTAATGATTCTCCGTAAACCATGTCAAAATGACTTTACTAAGAGAGAAAGAGAGAGAGAAATGGGTTAATGTCCACTCAACACAAACTAGGTCATTTCGGGACTAACATATCGTTTAATTTTATTTCAATAATTCGCTTGCGCGTAGGGGTCTTCAGCAGTGGGAGGAAACCGGAGTGAACGGAGGAAACACATAGGGTTGAGAAGGCGCCCCTATCTCCATGCCACATACGCTCACACCAGGGCTCGAAACCACAGCCGCAAGCCAGAGGTGACCGGCCAGCTAGAGGTCGAAGCGCGGCACTCTAGACCACTAGCCCCCCCCCACACACACACACACACACTTTACTAAGAAATGAATTGAAATAGGATTTAACGCCCCACTGTTCTGCAAAAATGAAATGAAATGGGGTTTAACGTCCTATTGTTCTGCTCCTACTTGGCTAGAAGACTGGCATATCCTTTGTAGGGAAATTTTGAGGGCTATTTTGCTAGGACAGCAGCGCAACAGCTACTCTTATATCGTATTCCAACTGTCAAGGGGTCTTTTACGTACACGTACCTCCATTTTTCGTCCCATCCAAAAGAGTAGACATCGTTAAATTAAAGGCAGGTTTAATGTATATTATCAGAATGGTGAAATAATTGATAATGTATTTTTATTTTTTATTTTTTTTGTATGTAATACATATAGAACGATCGTCACACGTACAATGAATGCGGATGTAACATTTTTTAAAAAAAAATTGAAAAGGTCGGATTACAAACCACGTTCAAGAGAGGGATTGAATAAAGAACACGGATGAAAATTCATGTGACGCCAGCCATATTCATCCTTATCTGTTGCAGACCGGTTATTTTGTTTAAATAAAGGGATAGGTAGCATAATGTAGATCCTTTAGTTCAGCCCTTGAATACCTAGTTGTGTAACGTGTTTTGTCTCCACCCCTGTTTAATTCGAGCCCTCATACTGATTATGTTCGTTTTGTAAAATACTTTTACCTCTTTTATTGTCCAGTCCAGTTAATGAAAAGCTGGTTTTGATGGAAGCGCCACACACCAGTTTTAATTCATAATATATGTATGTATGCTTTTTTTTAATTTTTTTTATCTACCGGATATACTCGTTAATATCAGTAAGAACTGTCTATTTCCAGGATCCTAATTTCGAACACGTAAAATTGAATCTTGGCCTGAGATATTTTAAGAGTATGCTGAACGAACATTAAAATCATGCCAATAATCTAACCAACTGGAAGGATGTATTCTTAAATTAGTAGACATTTTCTTGGCTGAGGCCTCGTGTGTATTACTTTTACGCTACCAGATCATAATGATCGACACACAATACAGCAATTAGTGCTATTGGATTGGGCTTGGCGATATTCGAATGTTTCATAATTCTGATAACGATATAAAATCCAAAATATATATCGATGTTGTTTACTAAATCTTATAGTAAAACACGGCTTTGATTTATTTGTATGAGCTTGTACGTGACAAGGTTTCCTCTAAGTGCAACTTAAGATCCCTAATCGCAAGCGAATTATTGAAATGAATTGAACCATAAATATGTTAATTTGTGTCGAGTGGACGTTAAACAATGTGCCTACTCTTCTATCGAATTCCAACTGCCAAAGTTTCTTTTACAGACACACGCTTATGTGTATACGGGAGCTAGGATTTTCGTTGATCACACCCTAACGACCATACGTTGTCCCTTGTTAGGCCCCCTGTCCTGGACCACTGTTAGTAAACAGGACGGTAGCTTACTTTTCTCGGGGTCCGCCAACTGTTAATACAATGGGACTATATCTTAGTCCCGAATGCCCGGTTGTACGTGACAAGAAGTAGGGTCGCCTGGTCGCGTAATGGAATTATTGAAATAAAAAATTAAAAACCATATGTTAATCCCGAAATGACTTAGTTTGTGTCGAGTGGAGGTTAAACCCCATTTCTCTCTCTCTCTCTCTCTCTCTCTCTCTCTCTCTCACACCCCCCCCCCCCGCTCTCTCTCTCTCTTTGGCGTGTATAAAAAGTATCCTGTGATGATGTAAAATAGAACGAATTTAACTTCAACTAATTTAGTTTCATTTCGATGTTAAAAGGCCGTACCGCTGTTCCCATTGATTTTTCATTGACCTGCATTCAAATAATGTTCTTAAGGCATTCATACTCACTCCTTATAACATATTTATTAGAGAAGAACATACGCATGCTACTTATAGAAAGTCGATTTTAATATTTTATTAATATCCACCTCTCTCCCTCTCTCTCTCATATTCTATTAATATCTCACATTGTTCTCACTTCTTCTGCATCAGCGATTTAAAATGTGCAGGATAATTTGAAACGACGAGGAACATTCCCTGTTTTTGTTGGCTGTGTATATATATGAATTATGTGTTGAGGTTTTTTATTTAAATTTTTTGAATGGGTTTTTGTGATAAATGTTTTGTTGAGTAGTCAAGGTGTATGATTTGGATATTGGCTGAAATCCCACGAGCTAGATTGAATTATATACGCTGAAGTCATGCACGATATTATATCCTCCCATGTCTAGCGACAATATTCAAAACACAGTGAGCAGAGAGAGAGTGAGAGATAGAGGTAGAGAGAGAGAGAGACTGGGAGAGAGAGAGAGAGAGAGGGAGAGAGGGGGGTAACGACTATTAATACCCCTTTCACGTTGGGGTCTTTAGCATTGCGAGGAAATCGGAGGACCCGAAGAAAGCCCACGAGGATGGACAGGCGACCCCACTTCTTGTCATGTACACGCTCGGAACCAAAACCACGTCACACGCTTACAGTTCGGCCATCCAGCCACACAAAGGCCCGAATAACTAGGCACTTAATTGACTTAGTTTAGGGAGTTGGGATGGCCTAGTGGTCTAGAGTGCCGCGCTTCGACCTCCAGCTGGCCGGTCACCTCTGGCTTGTGTCTGTGGTTTCGAGCCCTGGTGTGAGCGTATGTGACATGGAGATAGGGGCGCCTTCTCAACCTCGTGGGTTTAATCCGGGCACTCCGGTTTCCTCCCACTGCTAAAGACCCCAACGCGCAAGCCAATAATTGAAATAAAATTAAACCATATGTTAGTCCCGAAATGACCTAGATGACATCGCGCCTGGTACGTTCGTGCATTTTTTATGCGCGAACTCTTAGTTTTTCTATTACTGGCACGCGCACGGGCACTATTTTTTTTTGTTTTCCATGTACCAAAATCGAGGGTTTTGCGCGGAGGTACTTTTGAGGTATTAGCCTGAGAAGCATAACACTTGCCACTGTACCTGTATATCGCTAATTATTAATCGAGTGTGTGAAGACAGTTTATATAGATCACGCGAAAATTTTTCAGTACAGAGTTTATTCCCGTTCTATTTGCCGCTAAGGAAACCAATGGGACTATTTTCTCAACAGTGTATGAACTTTTTCATTAGCGATAATATCCTTACACCGAGAGAAATTATCTAGTCTCGGTGAAAAACCTTGATCATCTGGTAAAAAATTACTTTTCTATTTTTTGGAACGAAAACAGTGTTTTTAAAAACAAACGAACCTGCCGCACATGACGAAGTCATTATACTAATAATAACAGACGAGAACTCTTTTTGGGCACAGGCTTTCTTACTGAGTAGTAAATCGTCCACAAAATAAGACTAGCGACGACTGTAGACAGTAAGTAGGTTATACACTATACTTTTGAGTCGAGATTACTCGCTTTGAGTCGAGATTACCAGCTTTCAGGTCACCGATAACCAATTATGTCAGAAATACCATACTGACATTCGGTTTTTTCAAGTTGTACGCGAACTAACAATCGGCGCCCTAACTGTCTTCGTCAGCTACTTTCAGTTTCACAATGGCGTACGACATTCGGTTTTTCAAGTTGTACGCGAACTAACAATCGACGCCCCAGCTGTTTCGTCAGCTATTTTCAGTTGCTGGCGTACGGCCAGTGCCGGTGGGAAAAGACAACATTAAAATCAGAAATAGTTTATTTATTATTGTCGGACTTACGGTATCAATCCTGTCTAACAAATCATAAAGCTGTGGTGTTACGGTAGCGGCATAGTATTTCACCGTAACACCACAGCCAATGTAACCATTCATAATACATCTAACTATCACTCCCTACACATTTCCCCTCGACCTACTTTCCCAAACGTCAACAACACATCTCATACATCCAGTTCACTGATTAACCCTTGTACCACGTCTACTGGTTTGTGTTTAGTGGACGTTAAACCCCATTTCTCTCTCTCTTGACTTAGTTTAAGTACGAAACGGTATTTATAACATCAAAAGAAAATTGTGACTATTTTATCACATAAACATGTAACCAATTTATAGATTTTATTATCGATATGAATATTTACGACAGCTGTGTAGGTTTCCTTGCTAATCTGTTCAATGTACGGAACACCTGAAGGGGGGGGGGGTCAGTGCATCTTAAACGAGAGAGAGAGAGAGAGAGAGAGAGAGAGAGAGAGATAGTTTAAAGGAGCTAAATCTCTAACTAAATGTCATCCAAAGTCTTCAACATTGAAAACACGAATTATTTGTCAATTTAAATCAACATTGATGCTGTTATCTTACCGGGAAAAGATGGGCTTCTGATATCCAATATTTAAGACAAAATGAACATTTTACCATTGGTTCACGAATCGTGTACCACAATGCGTTTCAGTGAGGCTACAAAACATTGCACAAAATCAAACGGCATATGTAGACTGGAATAACTAGACACTCGAAATAGCCACTCGATTGACACTGCTGGCTTATTTCACTGAACATTACTGATTTGAAATTAGAGTAAAAACGGAAACCATTGAATGTAAATCGGTTAAGATACATTCATATTACAGTATTTAATGCGTTGCGACCCACTTGTGTCAATTTCTATGCCCAAAATGTTAGCGAATTAGCTCCTTTAATGTCTACTCGACACAAACTATGTCATTTCGGGACTAGAGAGAGAGAGAGAGAACGAGAGAGAGAGAGAGAAAATAGGTTTAACGTCTACTCAACACAAACTAGGTCAATTCGGGATTAACATGTGGTTTAATTTCATTTCAATAATTTTCTTGCACGTAAGGGGTCTTTAACAGTGGGAGGAAACTGGAGGAGCCCGGAGTAAACCCACGAGGTTTGACAGACGACCCTATTCCTTGTGACGTTGATTTGAAAAATTGAAGTTACTGTGCTGGGTGAGAAAGTAGCGTTTGTTTCCTTTTGTCAGTTGTCCAGACTTGATGAATTGACAAATGAAACGAAACACCTACTGGACTAATGAGAGAGAGAGAGAGAAATGGGGTTTAACGTCCACTCAACACAAACTAGGTCATTTCGGGACTAACATATGTTGTTTTTTTAAATTTTATTTTAACAATTCGCTTGCGCGTAGGGGGTCTTTAGCAGTGGGAGGAAACCGGAGTGCCCAGAGGAAACCCACGAGGTTGAGAAGGCGCCCCTATCTCCATGTCACATACGCTCACACCAGGGCTCGAAACCACAGCCGCAAGCCAGAGGTGACTGGCCAGCTAGAGGTCGTAGCGCGGCACTCTAGACCACTAGGCCACCCCCCCCCCCGGGCTAATGAAGGGGAGCATACTCCATGCCTTGTGCTATGAGGGAAATGTTGCTTATTTTTGTTTCGAATTCCAACTGACAGGTGTTCTTTTACGTGCACGCCAATGCGTACACGGGATGTATTTCATCCGTCCCATCCGAATGACTACGGTATTCCCCTTTCCCTTGACAAGCCCTCCGTCCTGCGCAGTTCCATCCCCGGTCTAACATATAGTTCAAAAATATTTTAATAATTAGCTTGCGCATAGTGAGATTTAATGTCTAATCAACACAAACTAGTTCATTTCGAGACTAACATATGGTTCAATTTTACTTCAATAATTCTATCGAACGAAGGGGTCTGTATAATGAATATATTGCTGATCTCAAGCAAATTATTGTATTAAATGAAGTTATTGGTGTTTGATTTTGCCCAGTGCAACACGTAAAACATCCCTCGGCAGTCATAATTCCCTCATAGCGCACTGAATGGCGTATCAGTTGCCCAATCGGAACAAAATAGTAAGACGTTAAACCCCATTTTATTTCATTTCATTTCGACCAGTTGGAATAACTTTCAGTTAATCATCGTAATTTCTAGATATGAATATACACTATAAATTCTGACACTTTAAGTTTCGTTACATCAAGCACTTTTAAATAATACCCCCAGTAACGTCGTTAAATGTAAATAGACGCCATTTTAGTAGCCATCTTATTTCTTAAAGAGAACATAAAATGACCATAAAAAAAACTTCTATGTACTTAAACGTCACGCGCCAATCATCCGGAAGAACTCTTTAATCAAAAAAATTGAAAAGTGTCTATTAAACAATTTTGATAAGATTCTTTATGTAAAGTGTACACAGAAAACACTAGTTCTAAGTACAACCACTTTTATCTGGTCATTGTATGTGTTCTTTAAGAGGTGGGGGTTTCAAACGTGTTTTTGTTAACATGTCAGGGGCGGATCCAGGGGAGGGGGGTGCGGGGGTGTCCCCCCCCCCTGCTCAGCTACATAAAACAAAATAATACCTTGCATCAATGAAATTACATCACAAAGTGATCCTACATCAGTATAAAAATGATTTCTCTGTTTAAAAAGCTCAATTTGTGTGCATGCCTATGTAATTTAGAGACGATGATGGCAGATTTCTTTAACGGAAACCTGGCAAACCCCCTCCTGCAAAAATTCCTGGATCCGTCCCTGCATGTCGAAGGTTTTCACATACAGCGAGCAATGAATTTATATAATTTTAAAAGGGACCACGGTGGCTCAGTGATTCAGACTTCGGCTCGGTGTTGGCCGAGAATTTTCATGGGGATTTCCCGGCGTGGCCCCCTCCTTTGCTTGTGGTGCAGGTCGACAGATGGTATACATATTGGCGTGCACGTAAAATATCCCATGACAGAGTATAGGAAGTAGCGACGCTGTCTGGGCAAAATTTCCTTGTAGCACACTGTATGGCGTATGCCCGTCTGCACTAGACCAGTCGGGGCAGAGCAGTAGGGCGTTAAACCTCGTTTCAATTCGTGTTTATACCTTATTTTAAGATTTGGGGGATTGGATGACGACATGTTTAGCACGTACGCGTTATATCATAAGATCGGCCATTGAGTAGGCTAGCCTGTCAAACCTAGTTGGTTTTCTCTGGGACTTCGGTTTCCTCCCACTGCTAAAGACCCCTACGCACAAGGAATTGCTGAAATAAAATTGAACCACGTGTTAGTCCCGAAATAACCTAGTTTGTATCGAGTGGACGTTTAACGCCATTTCTCTCCGTCTATTTAAGTCTTTGAGTTCTACGGATTATTAACAATATTACTTCTTTAAATGAAGAGCATTACATTGTTGTTTTTTTATGATTACTATTGTTATAGAAGCTCCTATTTATTGAGTATAACCCGAGGGCCTGACATGGACAGGTGTCTAGTCGTTCGGATGGGACGAAACACCGATGTCCCGTATACACATTGGCGTACACGTAAACGATCCCTTGGCAGTTTGAATTCGATATAAGAGTAGGCCGTAGCGCCGCTGCCCGGGCAAAGTTTTCCTTATGGCACACTGTAGTAGTCTGTTTGTCTTCATTAGCACAGTTTAAGAGCTGAAGAGTAGGGCGTTAAACCCCATTTCCTTTCATTTCTTTTTATTGAGTATAACACGCCAACAACCTTATAACCACAGTGATTCGCAGCAATGCTATCAAATATTCATCCGCTACATAGTAACCTCGACATACACAAACTTAAGACAGGCCACAGACCACTACTGATTTCCCCATTCTCGTTTCTTAGACCGGCTGTAACAATATGACGTACACTGAAGGCATACATGGGTTGTTGTGATATCACAGAACTTTCGAAATTCGAAATATAAATTAACTACTTTTTGTTATTACAAACAGATTGCGTGAAATGATCCCATATAACAAACCAATTTTATTACAATTCTTATGAGCTCCTTTAAACATAATATGTATTATTCTAGGATAGTCCCTTCAAAAATACTATGTAACTATCCAGGACAGCCCCTTTAATCATACTACGTGATTATCAAGGACAGCCCTTTTAAACTATCTAGCATTGTTCCGTTAAAGTTCATGTGTGTTTATCTAGGACAGCCCATTTGAAAATACTATGTAACTATCCAGGAAAACTCCTTTATATATAAACACGGTATTGGCTATCTAGTATACCATGTGTTTATCTAGGACAGCCTCTTTAAACATAATATTATGTATTATTCTAGGGCATATTTTCAAACATACTGTGTAATTATCTAAGACGTTCCCTTTAAACATAATATGTAAATTGAGAGCGAATGTAATTAACTATGTAAAACAGAAGTTGGGCCAATTTATAAATACTTAAAGAGGCTAAATCGCTAGACTGTTTTCTGTGCACGATTTTCATACTCTGTTTCAGGGAATATATAAATAGATTTAAAGCGAGCTTAGCACCAGTATAGTCTTTTTTTTTTACCATCGGTCATTGATCCAGATTTCACGGATGTAATGCCAGTGTTGGACAGTGCAGTTATGTTTGTGGTTTTCAGAGGGTTCAGATAACGCACGTTAAAAACACCTTACATGCAATTCATTAATTTGGAGAGTCTACGTACTGTTATTTTGATATTACACTTTGTAGGCCCGAAATGTTATTAAAGTTACCAATTAGACATTGATTAACTTATCCAGACCATAAACAACTCTCGAAGTCAACACTAGCCTGCTCTATTTTCTGCATTGGGATCCTATTTGTTGTGCAACTTCCATTCATGATTTAATCATGAAATGACTAATCGAGACTATGTGTGTATCGTACTCACAATAATAATGATGATCGAGGCTAGGCCGAAAATTCAATTTCTATAATCTCGGTTCAGAGAGGATCAATTTGACTGAAATTTTCAGCAGATTGCCTTTAGATTATCTATTTTTTAACTACTACAGTGAGAACTACCAGCTCTTTATCTAATCTCCCATAATGTATCGCCTGCCATTGAGTCAACTGGCGTGGTTTCAAATCCCCGGTTGTACGTGGCAAAGAGTAGGGTCGCCTTTCCAACCTCGTGTGTTTTCTCCGGGTCCTTCGGTTTCCTCCCAGTACTAAAGACCCCTACGCGCAAGCGAATTACTGAAATAAAATTAAACCATATGTTAGTCATGAAATGACCTAGTTTGTGTCAAGTTGACGTTAAACCTCATTTCTCTCTCTCTTCTCTCTCTCTCTCTCTCTCATAATGTAGCTTTAACGTCTTTATGGTAATCTGAAATTCCAGTTCAATACTGTACTAAAAACAACCGTATTTGAATATTTTCAAAATGTTTTCAAAATGTAACAAATGTTGCAATCAATAGCAAAGAGTATTTATAAACTATATATATTTTATATCAAGGGGTAGAGTCGACTGGAGGTATTGTTACCGTAATAAAATTATCGATTAACTCACGTTTTTCATAATAAATTTTAATGATGTCGGCATCTTGTCATTTCCAGCTGCTGTCGATTTAACGTTTGTAACAATCGAGTCATTTCATAACATTCTAATAATGTAACCATGTCGATTGTTTTTGGTTTTCTTGTTGAAGCGTGGAAAACTCAATTTGATTTTTATTAAATATTTGAAAAGATTATTCTGCATATTACGTTTTATAAAATAAAATGCTCTTTTTGGAAGGTCTAATTAATGGTTGAGCTGTCATTGACTCCTCTGGCGTGGTTTCGATTCCCCGGTTGTAAGTGTGGTCTTTCCAACCTCGTTGGGTTTCTTCTGGTCCTCCGGATTCATCCCACGGCTAATTGTTGAAATAAAATTGAACCACGTGTTAGTCCTGTATTGCCATAGTTTTTGTCTAGTGGACATTAAACGCCACTCCTCCCTCTGTCATTACATGAGTCGTAGCAGAAGAGTAGGACGTTAAACCACCTTTCATTTTAGTCTTCGTTAAAAATGCGTCTAGTCGTTGATGTGCACATAAAAGAACCTTTCAATGTTGGAATTCAATGACGAGTATGCTCGAAATAGCGCTGTCCTCGTTGCACATTGCATGGTGTATGCCAATCGTCAAAGAGAGAGAGAGAGAGAAATGGGGTTTAACGTCCACTCGACACAAACCAGGTCATTTTGGGACTAACATATGGTTTCATTTTATTTCAATAATTCGCTTGCGCGTAGGGGTCTTAGCAGTGGGAGGAAACCGGAGTGCCCGGAGGAAACCCACGAGGTTGAGAAGGCGGCCCTATCTCCATGCCACATACGCTCACACCAGGGCTGGAACCCACAGCCGCAAGCCAGAGGTGACCGGCCAGCTAGAGGCCGAAGCGCGACACTCTAGACCACTAGGCCATCCCAACCCCCCGCCAATCGTCAAACAGATTGATGGAGAAACATGAGACGTGAAACCCCATTTCATTTCACCTGATTTATAATGAAACGTTGCATCATGGTCGGGTGGACTTTAAGCTCCATTTCATTTTATCTAATGACATCAGGTGTTCTGGTTTTGGGTTGTATATGTGACTGAATACAGGTTTTCACACACGATACAACAATGATGCCCTTGTTTTTCTCGCACTCAACTCGAGGTGAAAAATATGCTGAATGCATTACTCCGCAATAGTGCACGGGATTTACATTAACTAAATGCCTAGTTACCCAATCTCGTTTGAGAAACAATCTCCCGTTTGTTGGCTGGAAAATTAATTTCATTCAGTCAGTTATTGATGAATTGAGATGAGGTTCTGGTTCGCCCGAGGGGTTATCAAAACATTGCAACGGTTGTCCGACATTTTGAGGTGGTCGACTTATATAAATGAGACAATCGCTGTTCGCATTACAGAAAACAAAACACACACACAAATATGTTATTGCTCATTAGTCAAATCGGACAGTGACAGCAATGAATGAGTTCAATTAACCGTTACACATGTTGGGTGGTAGGTTGTGAGTTGTCTATGTTGGTCGTGCAGGATGGTGGACCTGATAAGGTAAAACGTATAGTCGTTCGGATTGGATGGAATAACCGAATTACCGTATACACATTCGCTTGTACTTAAATGACCTTTGACAGTTGGAATTCGATACAAGAGTAAGCCATAGCGCCGCTGTCTGGACAAAATTCCCCACTGTAGGGCGTATGCCCGTCTTCATTAGCCCAGTTGGAGCAGGACGTTAAACCCGATTTCATTCCTATCAGTATTATCACAAAGCCTGTTATTGAGTCAACTGGCGTGGTTTCGGATCCTGGATTGTACGTGACAAGGAGTAGGGTTGCAACTTCTTGGGTTTTCTCCGGGTTCTCCGGTTTCCTCCCACTGCTAAAGACCCCCCCCCCCCCGCGCAAGCAAATTAGTGAAATAAAATTAAACCATATCCTAGTCCCAAAATGGCCTAGTTTTCCCTCCCTCTCTCTCTCTCCTTTCCCTCTCTCTCTCTCTTTTTTCTCTATCAGTCTTGGCTGTCAAGGCTCGGGAAGGTCATACATGCATCATCCTATAATGGTACCGGATGTAAACTGGCCAATCGAGAACATGCACGAACTCGTTGACACACGAAACTGATCAGTCCAACGCGTGTATATAAGAAACAAATTGATCACGAAACGAGCAATCACATGTAGGTCAATTACCCTCAATGTAGACTAATACTCCATTTACAAATTCAACTGTGTTTAACGTCCTGCTGTTCTGTACTTCCTTGGTTAATGATCCAACCTCGTGGGTTTCTCCGGGTCCTCCGGTTTCCTCCCACTGCTAAAGATCCCTACGCGCAAGGGAATTATTGAAATAAAATTAAACCATATGAAAAAGAGAGAGTTGACTCAATTGCAGACCCTATCATATAGCGCGCACGTGCTAACCATTCGGCCATCCAACCGCCTAAGTTATTACAAGAGAAGGTGTCCTTGTTGTTTGCGATATTACTATGGTGGCAACAGACGTTAAACATGGTATAGATATTTCTAGTTCTGCTGTAAAAGGCGTCAACTTGGGACATGTCGGACGGATCAGGAACTATTACAGACATGAGTTAAGGAAATCACCTACAAATATAGATTCAAAGGACTAAATGTAGAAAATCTAATCTAGATATCGTTATCAATAATTGTGCGTGTGACATTTTGGGTTTAAAAACCTGTTACCAGCCAGGCAATTGGTAGACTTGACTCCTTATGGGGTAACGTCAAAATGTCTTTTCTGAAGATGTCAGATATGCGGAAACAGTCTGGATGACAGGGACAACATATTGTTTCGTTGACATGTTTGGTAGACTCGAGATATGCAAACCAGATGGAGAGGAAGGGAAATTCCCACACGGCGGTAACGATGAAAGCTCGCCTGCAACTGGTAGAATCTCACCCATTGGCTCTGGTCTTCTCCTTGAAGATAATATTTTCCTGGTGATTAAAATTAATCAGGTCTTTGTCTTTGTCAAAGAGGAGAAGGGGTTGCCAGCTAACACCGTGTTAATGAAACAGGATGAAATAATGAACCGACACTTAATCGCAATCGAATTGTTGAAATAGGATTGAACTATATGTTATCCCTGAAATGACCTAGTTTGTGGTCGAGTGGGCGTTAATACCTCCCCCACCCCCTGCTTTCTCTTACATCTCTATTTCTAGAGATATTCTAAATCCATGTTAGACTGTGTTTCGTTGCTAGTCAATCGAAAACATATAATTTCTGTGGGTGCCTGAAAGTCACAACATGGCCCTGACATTTAGTGAAACATGTTTTATATATACCAAACAAGTTACATACTAACTATACTAAACACAAGAGAGGTTCACTAGTCTGCCGCTATAAGAAATAATATAAATATGGGTATCAATAAACCTAACCCTAACTCCCCCCTCCCCCATTAATATATCAGTGGACTAATGAAATCTAACCCTAACCCAAAAGTTAATAACAGATATCGGTGGGTTAGAACCCGCGGACTAGTGAGTATTCCTCCGAAACACACGGGCACGGTGGGTAGATGCCCAACCCCCCAAGAACTTAACGGGTCACAGCTAATATGTATGATATTTGCTACAAGTTCATGTCATATAAAGATGACATTTGCCTGTTCATGAAAATAATAGAGCGACCATGACCTTCAAATCATTTATAAGCCGCCTTAAAGATAAAGTATGTGCAAGATTTAAATCTGTAGATCCTGTTTTCAACTAGGGAATATTGGTAAAATCGCTGCCAATGCTAATCTATGTATGATATAGTTTGTTATTTAAAGATACATTATGGGTGATTAGATAAAGAGTTGTCAGTTCTCACTATAATAGTTTAAAAAATTGATAACTTTAGGGAATTTGCTGAAAATCCACCCTGAACCGAGAACTGAGCGATTGGACTTCGGGTGTAGCTTCGATCATCATTACTAAAGTATGTACGATAAAAAAACATAAGTCTCGATTATCCATTTTTTAAGCTTAAACAGCAGTCCCTTTATAGTAAATATAGCAGACTAGCGATGGAGTTGATTATGGTCCGGATAAGCTAATTAATGTCTAATTAATAATGAAGATAACATGTGCCCAAAGAAAAAACCGAATTAGGCAGTTTTTGCTCATGCATAATGTATGTTTTAGTAACAATACAATAAATGTTTATTTTTATCGACCACCTTTATTCCTGTGACCGTCTTCTTTATCCGAATAGGAGCGGAAAAGTAGGAAGTTAAAACCACTTTATTTAATTTCATTTATTCCCGTGAGTGATTTTGTCGGTAAGGGACCTTGGCATGATGTTAAGTCGCACCTGCTATGATATAGGATGGTGTAAATAATAATATAAATCACATGTAAGATATGGTACTATGATATACACATATGCCATAGGGTTTATATTAACAGATTTTTCTGTTTTAAATTCTATCTTTAGAATGCTGTTTGTTTATTTTAAAAGAGGAAAAACAACCACTCAGTGTCTTATATGTCAGCATGTATAAGCACTGTATTGTCTACAGCATCATAGGCGTACGAGCTTGGGCGCTGGGCGGCCGCCTCCCCTCCCCCCCCCCATTTTGGACACCAAATGCTGGTAAAATCTGGGCACACAATTGTACTTTGTAAAAGTTGTATAAAAAATATTGTGTTCTTGAATGTGTCCAATTTAACATCGAATTTAAATTCACCCAACCCCCAGTCAAAAATTTCCCCGTACGCCAATGTACAGCATGAGTTCATATTGTTAGGTTAGTGCTTCCATTAAAATCGGGAGTAATAGTGGTAATCATATCAGGTCTTATATACTGAGGTCAGTCGCAGCTATCGTGTTGGTCGTATCCGAACCTATCTGCGCGGCGTGGCAGACGCAATAGGGACTGTCCTATCGTAATTCATCGCACGACATTGGGAACCTAGCATAAGGTAATTTGATGGTACGTTTGCAGTCTTAAAGCGGCCCAATATATTCTAGCCCTATTATGCTTACTATCTGGATGACAAGACGCTGCCATTGCGAGATCCCCCCATCCTGTACCACTGAAAGCTCCCAGTACCAAACCTCGGAACTCCAGGCCCTGAGTTCACAAAGCATTCTCAGACTTAAGTTGAGAATGCACTTAAAATTGTTCATCTTCAGTGTTGCTTTAATGTATCAAAAACATTAATAAGAAACCATGTGCAAAGTTTTGTGTTTCTGGATCGGTGATATTTCTCATAAACAGTGATTGAAAGTTGAGCAAATTCTCAAGTTATGTTCTCTCTGTGTCGCGTGTGAAGAACAAAAGAGAGAACTACACGCGAAGGCCTATTCCATTCTCGCCAAAAATCACGAGGTCTATGGCGAATGCAATCTACAGTGAGCCTTAGCTTTTATCTTTTACCGCGCAACAGGCAACAAACCAAAAACCGAAATAAAATGAAATTGGATTTAACGGCCTACATTTTATCCGTCGACTCGGGTATACGCAATACCGTGTCTTCTGAATTAAATATTATTTCGAATTCCCACTTACAAAGGTTCTGTTACGTGCACGGCATCAAAAACTGAAAATCACTAAACCGCGACAAGTACGTCACGGACTACTGATCAAATGGATAGTGGCATTAATAATGAATAACAAGGAATAAGATATCAAACGTTACAGAAATAACCACCCCCATAAACCCTACTCTCAACTCGTGGAATAACACTCATAAATTATTAATATACCAGTCTATTTTCGTCCTTATCCTTTTCCAAATAAAATCAGACTCATTTGATTGAAACGTATTTATACTCTCGCGTAATTGTCAGTCTATTAGGTGTTTTTCTCATCCCTACGACGGTTTAATTGATTTGTTTAAATATTTTATGTAGGTCTGCTTGTCTGACTGTGTTTTAACAATCATGGTCGACAAAGGCACCAAGTGGTTGTATTATCGGACACTAATGATGCAAGTTTCCGTAAGGAATAAAATTAACGGAAATGGGGTTTAGCGTCCGCTCGATATACAATAGGTAATTTCGGGACTAACATAATAATATGGTTCAGTTTGTATTTCATTAATTCGCTTGCGCATAGGTGTTTTGTAGCAGTGGGAGTAGACCAGGGGTAAATCTGCAAGGTTGGACATTTGACTCAATGACTGACCTCGTGATGCAACGCGCACGTGAACACTTTCGCCACCCAAACCCTCGGACAAGGATAATGGCGACGGATATACCGTGTGCTGTGAGTAGTAGTTGCCCGGACAGCACTACGACCAACTATAATTCTAACTGCCAAAGGATCTTTTACGTGCACTCCAAATTTTTTTCCCAGACTGCAGCACTACGGCCTACTCTTATATCGAATGTTAAGGTTTCTTTACTTGAACGGAGATATATGCAAGAGACCTCGGTGTTTTGACTCATCCGAACCGGACCGAAAGACTATACGCTTTCCATGGACAAGCCCCCAGTTTTGCACCACTGAAAAGGAGAGAGGGCACGTCGGTAAAAAAACACGTTCAACGTTCACAGCCAGGACAGGGAGCAGAAAATAACGATATTGACTGCAACTATCCATTTTGTTTCCCATTTTCGTTTGCGTAATAACATTGTCTAGTTTCTACATCAACAGATTTATCTCGCTCTAAATGTAGAATATTGCACTTTAAAATGAACTCTGTTAATAAATCCATTACAAGGGAAACATACAAAAAATAAAATCGGATTTAACTGCTTATTTTTCTGGTTTGATTCATCAGTTCTCGGAGAAGGAAATATGCGAATTACCTATCTATTTTCTAGGAAAATGGGTGATTTATCCATCAGTTCTCCGAGAAGGAAATATGCGAATTACCTATTTATTCTCTAGGAAACTGGATGAATTATCCACCGACTCTTTAGGAAACTCTATGAATTATCCATCAATTCACCGAGAATTATCCACCTATTCTGTAGGAAACTAGGTGAATTATTTATCAGTTCTCCGAGAAGGGCATGGCTATTTGCCATGAAAATGGGTGAATGACCTATTATCCCAGAAGAAAATGGGTGAATTATCCATCAATTCTCCGAGAATGAAATACAAGGAATTACCTATTTATTCTCTAGGAAAATGGGTAATTTATCCATCCATTCTTCGAGAAGGAAATGTATGAAATAGGTGTCTATTTTCTAGGAATACAGGTGAATTACCTGTCTTTTTTCTAGCGAACTGGGTGAATTATCCATCAGTGTGCACGAAAATGTGTGCATTACCTATCTATTATCGTGTTATCTATTCTTCCTGAAGAAACCAAGTAAAATGAAGTTATAAAACGATAATTCAGAAAAAAATACATTATTTGCATAAGAAATCGGTTTTAGATATGAGTTTCAGTCTAGACTGGAATAACACCGTTTCAGGCATGTTCGTGAAATTAGACAACATATTCTACGAACCACGCTTTATGAACATGCCATATACACGTAGTTGTACTCTTAAAGTGAAGTTTTTCTATATGAAAGTTGTTTATGACTCTACTTTCACCATGTCAAACTGACTTTACAAAGTTTCAAATTAACAGATAAAAAAAAATGAAAAGGGGTTTAACTTTTACCACGTCAAAATGACTTTACAAAGTTTCGAATTGGCAGATAAAATGAAAATTAACTTCCTGCCTTTCTGTGCCGACAGATGCAATACTTGTTTTTATCGAATTCAATCTGCCAAGGAACAGGAACCTTTAACGTGCACGCCAATGGGTGTACGGGACCGCAGTTTTTCATCCCACCCGAACGACTATACGTTGTCCCTTGTCCTGCGTTATTGACAAGGTGGAACGAAGCCAGAAAATACCGATGAACTTTTTTGGCCAAAGCAGGGATGAAACAAACGGGACCTCCAAATTACCGAGTCAACGTCTTAGCCAATATGTCACTGTGAATCCCGACGAATAAAATGAGCTATGTATATATATATATTTCTTTAACGACACGCTCCTTTAAAGTTGATTCCAATTGTCTAAAATATATTTTTTGATGTGAAATAAACCATCAGTCGGGACAAATGTTTGTCGTGTTAAATTCCAGCTGTAGCGAGCCAATAATAGCATTACTCGATTGAGTAATTCTCCTAATTGGGTCCATCTTGATTCTGGCGCTGTTCCCGCGGCTTGAGAACCACTCAAAGTATAATTGGCTTTCAGGAGATTCCATGCTTGAACATAAGACGTCTCTGATCTGTTTTCGTGTCGTGTCATTATTTACCCCGCATTTTACTAATCTGTGTGATCCTTAGACACGTGGTCATATTCCTCAAATCGAAAGTAGAGATTTTGTTGGGGGTATAATGGACGTCTTCGATTAATTGATGAAGCAATGAAAGCGGGAAATTTTTATATTAAAGATGGCGTTTGTTGGAAAGCTACCCACATCAAACAACTGTATAATTTAATCATTTTTTTTGCGATTGAAGATGGTCTTTAAAATTCATGCAAATCTCGGGCATTGATTGTACACCCCATTTCATTGATTTTCTAAAAACATCAAAGGGCTGCGGTGAGATGAAACAAAATTTTCCAATTAAAAATAAATTGTATATAAACTGTTATTTTGTGGGAACGATTGTACTACGTTTGGACTAAGCTCTTAATGAATTGCAAACTTGTGACTATTCATAAATAAAGTCATTGAGTAGATATACATGTTGTCATAGCGATGGGAGTCCTGCATACATATTATACAAAAACCATGGCTCCAAAACACACACAAAAAAACAATGGATTACATTAACTCTTTATTAATGCTTATCTTGAACAACTTGCTGTTTTAAATATGAACAAGGTCGCCTGTCCAGCCTCGTGGGTTTTCTCCGGATCCTCCGATTTCCTCCACTGCTTAAGACCCCTACGCGACAGCGAATTATTAAAATACAATTAAACCATATGTTAGTCTCGAAATGACCTAGTTTGTGTCGAGTGGACGTTAAACCCCATTCTCTCTCTCCTCTCTGTTAAATTGAAACTGGTTGTTTTGCCGAGGGACAGTGTTGTATCCCATTGATTATATAATTGTTTGTTTTGTAAGACAGTTGAAGACGATTCCCTGTGAGAGCGAACAACTAATGATAACTGATCTGTTTCTCCTGGGGTAAAATATTGACTTCTCACACAATACGCTGAGTTAACTAAATTAAACAACAATTCATGTAGTACAGAATTGTGTAGCCGCATGGAAGGATTGTAGTTTCAAGTTGCCTCACGAATAAAAGCATACGATACCCTGTGCACTGTATTCGCACAGCGACATTACTTCTATGGTATCAGTAGAAGTTTACTATGCCTCGTGTTTATTTAAGGATGTTGGTTGACCAAATAATTAGTACGTGCGCGCTGTATCATAAGGTTGTACGTGACAATGAATAGGGTCGCCTGTCCAACCTCGAGGGTTTCCCCCCCCCCTTCCTCCTACTGTTATAGACCCCTACGCGCAAGCGAATTATTATAAAATTGAACCATGTGTCAGTCCCGAAATGACCCCTCTCCCTCTCTCTTGTTTATTTGACATTTGGAATGAAAAGAAACGCCATGTGTATTAGAGTACCCCCTTCCTTGTGCCCGACATTCATACAGTGTTAATTTTACAGTGGTATCAGTAGTTTTAGGCAGTAAAAGTAGGCCTACATTATGCCTAAATTAAGGCTAGCTTCGGGAGTACCTAAAATAAAGCTAACTTCGGGAGTGCCTAAATTAAGTTTTATTTTAACCCCTCCATTGACAACTCATTAACATCTGCCGGATGTGACGTATGTACATGTTTTAGCTGGACAAGATCAGTAGGTGTAAATGTGGTTTACTGGAGAAAATAATCAACATTTTTAGCATTCTTTAAGGTCACGGATGTTCAAATGAATCGAATATAAATCGAATGTTACCAAACCAAATTGAGTTTGATATTAGCGTGATTGTGTATTTAAATGCTGTAACACACGGCAGACTGGGATCTGTAAAAAACAGACAACACGCTTTAGATCTGTCGTTGAATGGCAGTAATTATAGACCATATACTGTGCCAGACATCTAGTCCTACAATCACTCTTTCCGGTTAAATCTACGCAATGTATGTTGAAATGGATATTGATTAAAATATATATTTATTTTTCAATAAAAAAAAATCCATCCAGTTGTTTACGGAAATCACATTTCGATATGGACAAGGGAGTATAACAAATAAATGTTTGTAAAGGTAATGTAAATAAAGATGTACAAGGTAACCGCAGTGACTCAGGGGGTAGGACGTTGATTCGCTAACCTACAGGTCCAGTGTTCGATGCCAGCGTTGGCTGAGAAAGTTTATCGGAATTTTAGTGGTGTTGGATGGAGACAACGTTTAGTTGTTCGGAGCCATGTACACATAGACGAACCCTTGACAGTTAGAATTATATTGCTGTTCTGGCAAAATTTCCCTCATAGCACACTTTATTAGCCCAGCCGCGACAGAACAGTGGGACGTTAAACCCCATTTGCATTCTTTTATAAAGATGAAATAAGGCTTAACGTCTTATTTGGGATGGCCTAGTGGTCTAGAGTGCCGCTCCTTCGACCTCTAGCTGGCCGGTCACCGCTGGCTTGCGGCTGTGGTTTCGGGCCCTGGTGTGAGCGTATGTGGCATGCAGATAGGGGCGCCTTCTCATCTTCGTGGGTTTCCACCGGGCACTCCGGTTTCCTCCCACTGATAAAGACCCCTTCGCGCAAGCGAATTATTGAAATAAAATTAAACCATAATATGTTAGTCCCGAATTGACCTAGTTTGTGTCGAGTGGACATTAAACCCCATTTCTCTCTCTTACTTGTATTGGTGGAAAGGACGGGAGAATATTCCCCGTTAAACCAAGTGCTGATTACACGCACTTGGCTTAACAACCTCACGGTGCACCACCCTTGTCTAGTTTCAACCGTTCGATCACCCCTTCCCTTCCCTCACCCCCGCTGTAAAGATATCCACCACTACTACCCGTCATAGCTGCTTTAAACATTCGTTCAAAGGAGAGATAACGACCCTGCAAAATTATTCTAGATGAGTGCTTTTACATAAATAAACGTTATTACGTGTAATTTAAAGCTAGCTAATTCGTTGAACCCTTTGGTAATAAAACTTATCAGGTTTATGCCATCGTATATTTAGATGCTTATTAAAATACCTATCTCCACATCTGTATTACCTGCACTGCTATTGCTTGCTTCATCAGGATGTGCTTTTGTAATTAACCATGTGTGTTGTAGACTGTAAGGGCGTTAGTTCGGATGGGACAAAAAATCGAGGTTCGGTGTGCACATTGGCAGGCACGCAGAAAGATCCTTTAGCAGTTGGCATTCTCAAAACGTAACATACCGCACCGTAAAGCGCGTTTCAGTTCTCATTAGCCCAGTCGGTGAAGAAAGGCGTTAAACCGCATTTCATTCATATTAATATAGTTGTTCCCACGTCTGTATTTTGAGAGAAGTGGGTTCACGCGGGTATAAATTGGGGTTAGGGTTAGGTTTATTAACCAAGTCGAAATAAAGTACCCCCCCCCCCAGGTGTATTTTAAATATTTTATGGAGTCCTAACAAGACCCAGTTTCTCCTGCCGCATCGGCTAAAAGGATAAATCCGAGGGAATGGGCCGAAGCTCATCCAGATATGGACGTTGCTACTGTTAGACTGTGTCCCAAACATAAGCATGTCAAGCGGGACATGCACGCAAATTCTTCGCCGGAGGGCCAGATTTTACGCCATCATCACCTGTCATCGTCAAGTCCAACCGTGACATAGTGGGTTTTCTGCAAGTCCCCCATCCCCCCTCCCTGCTAAAGGCCCCTACGCGCAAGCAAATTATTGAAATAAAAATGTTAGTCCCGAAATGAACTAGTTTGTGTCGAGTGGACTTTAAACCCATTTCTTTGTGACCTTATCAATGGACATCTGACATCGTCTATGACCGGATGTGTTATATGATACAGCCAGGATGCGTTGGACAGCAGCAGAGTTCTTTCTATAATAACTTTACTTACGGGCCGTCAGGACAGTGTGCTATACATAATGGAAAATTTTCACGACAAACAGTGTGTGTTGTGTGCGGAAATTTTGCATTAATTAGAATTCCAACTGTCAGAGGGTTTTGTCTACGTGCATGCACATGGAAAACAGTGTGTTCTATAAGAGGAAATTTTACATTATACAATGTGCGATGAGGGAAAACTTTATTTAGAGCTACTCTAAATTGGAATTCCAACTCTCAAAAGTTTTCTTTTTTTTTACATGTACGTCAAAATGAACGCGAGACCTCGGGACTATCTATTGTCCTTTACCAATAAAGTGACTTCCTTTTGCTGTTGGGTCACAGATTATGTCGCATCAGCATTTTTTTTAAACAAACAAATTTCATCAATCACAAATAGGAATCGGATGTTTCCAAAACGTAATCCTCTTACGCGATTAACGTGTGAAGCGAGAAATTCATTTTTCCTAGGAAAGTCCAAACATAATTATTTCTTTGTCTGTTTGTGAATAGGTTGGCACCTCACTATTATACGATCATAGGCATTATTTCCCAGACTTAAAAAATCATTCACACCGGAAATAATAACACATTTACTTCCCTTGTTTTGTCTATTCCCCTCATGCAATACCTTCAAAGGTTTGAATTTGAAGTAGTAAATGACATTTATTCCAATTTTTCAACTGGCAATAGTGAATTATAGGATTATTCTTTAACACGGTAGGACTGTTTATAGATACCACATATTTTAAGGCTTTATTTTAATACATTATAAAAAAAAGAACTAAAAAATATGAAATTCTCGCTTTCAATTCGTTTTGTTAATAATGATAGTGTTTGTTGTCCGATTGACAAATACATATCGGACTGACTCACCATTATCAACGTACTGGAAATAGATTTAAATGGTGGTTGCTATTTTCCTTGGTTAATTGTGTTGTCTAAAGTCAACTATATAGAAGCCACAATGTAGCCATTCTGTTATTTTAAGCTACACCAAATTGAGATGGAAATCAGAAAACCTAGAAATAGTCGAATTTACACTTTTATTTAATTTTCCGACAGAAAAAAATACATAAAATCTCTTTTACAAAACATTTATTTAGAATAATTGATTGTGGTTACGTACTAGCCTTTTAACGCTACACTTTCCGATTGGAATCCAAGGGGTGAGGGGATCCACACAATTGCCATGTAAAAGCAATTTAAAATAATTGCAGTCATTAGTACGATGGCTTTTCAATCGTAAAAACTGTTTTGACATTTTGAGCAACATTGTGATTCGTCAGCCAATCTGGTATAATTTAATAGAATCGGTGCGTGCATTGCGTGATGTGCAATTTAAAATTCTTTTGTGAAAAATTGATTTGTATTCAGGAACGGAAGTATTTGTCGCCTGAAAACGCATTTCAGACACTAAATAGGTTTGCATTAGGCTATAGCAGTATAGGTCTTATTTCTAAATCGGGGGACGATTGGATTTCCGTAAAGTTGTAAGGTCATATCCTAAAGTTATTGATAGAAATAATGTCTCTCTACTTGACCTATATATGGTGATCAGGTCAACAGCCGAACCTGTAACACATTTCACTGCAAGTTTGATTGTGCGGAACGTTGTATCGGATTAATTAAGAGGTATTTAGAGGAAGGATCTTACCCCGTTGCGCTATATATTTGTTTGGCCGGGACCTTATTTTGAATTAATTATGAATTGTGTAGGAGGGATGACCTCGGTTAGACGTTGTTCATGGATTGTAAAGGGCGATTTACTCTGTATATCTGAGTGCACAACTTTTCTTAAATTGAGAGGGGCTCACTAGTCCACCGCTACAAGAAATACTATAAATATGGTTATATAAAAACCTAACCCTATCGGTCGGCTAATTCAAAAGTATACATCAATGGCAATTCTGATATTCATGAGGCAGTCCCAAGTTGCAACATTTTACAGCAGGACTAAGGTATTATGCTCGTTAACGTCAGCTTCCACGTAGTGATATCACAAACAACGACACCCCTCTCTTGTAATAGTTTAAGGGTGCTGGACGTCCGATTGGTTAGCGCGTGTGCGTTCTATCATCGGACGTGATTTTGAGCCCCAGGTTGTATTCGAGATGGATTAGGATGGCATGTCCAATCTCGTGGGTTTTCTCCGCGTCGAGTCTCCCCAATGCTAAAGATCCCTACTGCACAGTTACCTAAAACTCTGGTTTCGTGTTAGTGTTTTCAATATGGTCTTGCATGGACTTTTTACCTTTCAACAGAATACAAAAATGACAATATAACTTTACAGCTACCTGAAGCTCTAGTGTGTACTCTGTAAAGAATGCAGTGCATCAAGTTTAGGTATTTAAAAACAACCAGTTAACGTTATAGCTGCCCGAAGTCTTGGTTGGGCCTTTTATGGCAATTTTAAAGCCCGAAGTGCGTCAAGTTCGGATTTATAAAAAAAAGTCATTCGTTGAATAAGTATTAATTATCTAACCGGTCTTTTCAGTGGGTATATAAAAACAACCAATTTTAACTTTATAACTACCTGCAGTCTTGGTTGTGACTTATATGGCTGTTTCAAAGTCCTGAGTGCATCAAGTTTGGATTTATAAAAAAAATCATTAGGTAAATAAGTATTAATTAGCTAACCGGTGTTTTCAGTATCGTCTTAGACTATAATTATGTTGGTACTTCCACTCTATCCCTGTTTACCTGTAATTAAATCCAATCAATATCAATATACCTGTTTAATTAGAGACGTATCATACATACAGGTGTGTCAATAATTACTAATTATATATTTGCTACCTGGAATTACCCGACATATTGAGTTGGGTTTTATGTGTTATTTATGAGAGTATATATTTAGTGCTAGATCTGTATTGGTGATGTGTTATCCCCGGAATCTACACGCAGTGAACTAAACAACATTAATATTGTAGGTAGCTTCAAGGGAATCGAGCGCAGTGGTAGCTCGGTAAAAATAACTGATTCACTAAACTGGCGAGATGAGATGATCCGACATGGTTTCCTCTTGTCAGTAGTGCAGAGCGGGGTGCTTGGAAAGGACCAGCGTCTAGTCCGGTTGAGAGCTCTACCCATGCACACTTTCATCGTCAGTCGGGCATGTGTCGTTCATACTACTTCTGGTTCCAAGTTCTACCAATGCACTGTCGGATGTATGAATATGCACACTTCCTTTGAGCGAGAGAGAAATGAGGTTTTACGTCCACACGTCACAAACTAGATCAGTTCGGGACTAATTCCCTTCACAATCGCACAGATACCACCAATAACAAATGGGACCCCCGGCTTGCACACATCCAAGAAGTTTCTTTTCTGCTTACGTCTCGATTCGAATCCTAGCCCTTCGAGGGTAGAAAAATTAAAATGAAAACGTATATTATATACCCCTTTATTACATACTGGAGGTTGGGATGGCCCCCGTTTCTCTCTCTCTCATTACATACTAAATTATAAGTTAACTAGAGTATATTTTCAACCTGATTAAAATGCAAACCTACATTTCGTTTCGTTATTTTATACTATTGTGGACCTACAGTACACGAAGGGAGAACGCTAGATCGGAGACGGTCCTACGCAAATTGTGACGTCATAAGTGAATTGTGGGTTAGGGTAAGGGTTAGGCTTGATCATGGGTTAGGGTTAGGGCTAGCCCTGTTTACATCTCGGGACTGTGACCAAATCTACAGGTCCTAGCCCTTATCCTAACCCTAACCCACAATATAAAATGCGTAGGACCGTCTCCGATCTAGCGTTCTCCCCTACACTCATGTAGATCTAACAAGTTATAGTGGGAGCTCACGTTCTATGACGCCAGGCATTTGATGTTTCTAGTGGCTTACCCACAGTTCCATACACCAATCGCCCAAAGCTCACAGTAACAAACCGTCTCATTGGCTAATCCCTCACATCATTTAGAGCACGTCAATGATAACAACTCCGCCAGATCCTAATGTAGTAAAGACAAGTAAAACGAAATTTTGAACTATAAAAAACAAAACGAAATAGGATCTGTATTTTAATCAGATTGGTTTATTTTAGAATAGATTAATTCGTGGCAAGGAAACAATTGGACAGGATTGGAAAGGATTCTTCTAATTTGAATATTAGACAAATATTAGAGTACATTATAGTCTGGATTAAGTCGTGGACAATTTAAAACTGTCCGAATGATGAAAATAGGGATCAGAGATTTTAATGAAAACATTTTTATTATTTCAATATCAGACAAAATTTAAAGCTTATTGACATATAACTATTTTTGTCAGTCCGCGTATGTGTTAAGCCGAGACGAAAACATTGTAATTCCTGTACGGACAAACAGTGGCGCCTAATCCCGATTATAAACTGTTTGTGATATTTTATTAAAATAACCACATGTGTTGACTTTATTCTGATTACCCTGTTGATCGTATTGTATGTTTAACCCCCTCTTAGACACAAAGCAGGTTTCATTTGACACCGCCAATCCCATGATTGAGGTTTGGCTATGGCCTAAACTGTTTTGGTTCTGATTCTGTCGATAGTAAATGCTATGAAACGTGCAACATTTATGGAATTGTTAGAGGGACATTTTACCCTGATAGCACCCTGTTGACCGTCCTTTATGTGTAATCTCCTCTTAGAAAACAAAGCAGACTTCATTGGACACCGCCGATCCTATGATCGAGTTTGAGCTACACACTGTTCTGTTGGTTCTGATTTTGCCAATAGGGATAATGAAGATCGACATGCGCCTGACTGTCTGCCTTGAGGGACATTTTGCCCGAACAGCACCCAGTTCGTCGGGTTGTATCGAACCCGACGATTTCACTCAATGTGAGACCTTGTGATCTAAAGCGCACACGCTAAAACATTCGGTTATTGTAGGGGAGAGGGCGAATAAGGTATGTCAGTGAGTCAACTGACCTGGCTTCGATTCCCAGATTGTGCCTGAGTAGGAGTAGGGTCGCCTGGCAAACCCCGTGGGTTTTCTCCGAGTACTCCGGTTTTCTCTCACAGCTAAAAACCCCTACGCGCATGCGAATTATTGAAATAAAATTAAACCATATATTAGTCCCGAAATGACCTAGTTTGTGTCGAGTGGACGTTAAACCCCATCTGTCTCTCTCTCTCTCTCTCTCTCTCTCCTTAAACCACACCTCTCTCTCTCATTCGACATCTAATCCCTCGTTTATTGATAGCATGCAGACGAATATTGAAACTGCACTACATAGAACATGTATAAGTATTGATATTTTGAGATAAGTCGATATACATGTAGGCCTACATATTGATATTATTGAAAGCGACACGGATTTGATTCGATTTCTTGACGTTTTATGATAATTCACACCGGTAAGCGTCCTTGATAACATGTTAATCAGTAAAACTGGTTTAAAGGCCGAGGTGTCGTGTGCCGATGGTGATTTTATAGTTCATAATATTGTGCTGCTTGCCTTTATTACACTAGGATCGGGAAGAGTTGCTATTTAACCCACTTTCTGATTGATGTGGGTTAATCAAATGTCTGACTACAACCGGTCAGACCTTCATGTTGTTATTGGAGAACGCTAGATCGGAGACGGTCCTACGCATTTTAGCACATATGACGTCATATATAGATTGTGGGTTAGGGTTAGGGTAAGGGCTAGGACCCGTAGATTTCGTCAAAGTCTCGGTATGTAAACAGGGCTAGCCCTAACCCTGGGCCAAGCCTAACCCTTACCCACAATCCACATGTGACGAAATAAAGATCTGTACATTAATCAGATTGGAATTACACCTTTAAACAAGTAACGTGACAAGGTTCCATATTGGACAATTTACCTGTACTCACTTCAAATGCTTGAAACTATTACAATCCGAGTTTATGTTTCTTGCAGGAATGAGATCACAGACAACTTTTGGATTTATAAATAGCAGGAACCATTGAATCTTAAAGGTAAGCTTGGATCTGTTTCTATTTTCTACCAATAGAATTGAACTTTGAAGTACATTGATTAAGTAGTGTGTTTACATCTAATATAAATGTCAAGTGGAAGACTTAGATAATATGAATAGAATTTGTAAAGAAGGAAATGTGCTTACTATGGCGGTACATCCCATGAGACAATATCCTATCACATGACATGGGGGTTGGGATGGCCTAATGGTCTAAAGTGCCGCGCTTCGACCTCTAGCTGGCCTGTCACCTCTGGCTTAAGGCTGTAGTTTCGATCCCTGGAGCGTATGTGGCATGGAGATAGGGGCGCCTTCTCAACCTCTCCTCCCACTGTGTGCAAGTGAATTATTGAAATAAAATTAAACCACATGTTAGTCTCAAAATGACCTAGTTTGTGTCGAGTGGACGTTAAACCCCATTTCTCTCTCTCTCTAACACATGACACCGGTACTTGGTATTTCATAGAGCTATTGGTCAAAAGTATTGAATAACAGTTTACTGTGTAAATTGAGTAAATACGTCACAATAACCTATAGAATAGCCCCATACACTATTCAGACTAACTAGTTGTCAAGTATGTTTTGGTTTTAAAAATGTCTTTTTCTTGAAGAAATTAGAGGACACTTGTTACATTTTCATACAGGTCATAGTTAATTAAAGAGCATGTACGCTAACGCAACGCAGAAGACAATCGTTTCATGAATTTCATTAGTGAATTATGAAACTGTCAAGTGTGTTTGGTTAAAGTTGCAGTAACCTGGCACCTAGTTCACAAAACATTCTCAGGCTGAAGTTAAGAATTTACTCAACTGTCAATCTATGTTTATAAGAAATATCTTTGATCCAGACACACAACACGTTACACGAAGTTTTTTATGATGTATTTGATACATTAAAACAACAGAATTTTTGAAAGGACTATCTTCTAATTAATATAAGACAAATAATTTTGAGTAAAGTCTGAGAATGGTTTGTGAACTCGGGGCCTAGTCTTGCATCGTTACAGTATTTTAACCACATATTATAAATAGATATTAAAACTAGCAGGCGCTGCATTATATACAGAATCGTCAGTATTGAGTCGAAAGATGTCCTTCATATGTGTACACTAGAAAACAATAATGTAAAACAGCATGTGCTAAAAAGAAAAAAAAAATGGGGTTTAACGCACTGCCGTTCCGCACCGATTGGGTCAATGTTGACGGACATAACTGCAGCAACCTACTTTTATTTCATTAGTATGTTCTAGTATAACCTGAAATGGGGGGAGGGGGATTTGATAGCTGAATGGTAACTACGTGCGCGCTGCACATTAAAGCCCGTCATTGAGTCAACTGGCGTGGTTTCGATTTCCCGGTTGCACGTGACAAGGAGTAGGTTCACCTGTCCAACATCCGGTTTCCTCCCGATGCTAAAGACACCCTACGCGCAAGCGAATGAAAAAACATTGAACATTGACCTAGTTTGTGTCGAATGGATATGAAATCTCTCTCTTCGATGTTATAATCTGAAATATAGATTACAGTTCTAGAAGCCAAAGCTATTGGCCAAGCATGTGAATAAGACATAAATACAGTAAGTAGTGTCTTATATACCACAGCATATCAGAGACAATTGACATGGCGTTTGAAGGTCAATCGATGGCCGACTCATTGACCTTGACTTTTGACGACTGTTGAGTCTCGGTTGATGGGTGATAAATCTGTAGAATATTGGCATCCACTGATCAAGTCTGATGTAGATGTATCAGATAGTACCCACAGAAGTATTATTAAAGTCAGTTCACGGCTCACTTCTTGTAATTGTCTGAATACCGCAGATTGCAGTTCAATAATTGAGAGAGACGGTTCACAAGGGAAATTTGTGAGGTCAACTAAGCCATCAAATGGGGTTTAACGTCCTACTGTTGTATTCCTAATCTGGGCTAAAGAAGACGAGAAATCGTCGTACTGTATGTTATGAGAGACATTGTGCCCGGGCAGCGGCGCTACGGCATCCTCATATATCGAATTACAACTGCCAAGGTATCTTTTACTAGCCCGCCAATGTGTATATGGGACCTCGGGTTTTCGTTCCATCCAAACGCCACTGACAAGAGGAAACCACGCCGGAAAATATTGCCGATTTTTTTAGGCCAATGCAGGGATCGAATACTAGACCTCCAGGCTAGCAACACTGGCGCTTTAGCAGTGGTAAGAACCAGAGGACGCGTAAAAAACCCACGAAGTTGGACAGGCGGCCCCACTCCTTGTCACGTACAACCTGCGATTCGAAATAACGCCAGTTGACTCACGGACAGGATTTATGATACAGCCTGTTCGCCAATCGCAACCATATATCCCGAATAAAAATGTTGTTTAAATACAAAAACAAAAAAAAAACGGTATAGATATGAATCAATACCTCGAACAGATAAACATGTAAAAATAATTTGATTTATGAAAAGACTTACATGATTCTATTGATTCTAAGTTAAAATATGATAGATTGACCACAAAAAATAGGCCATAAACCCATTTACGATTAAATAGTATCGCGTAGAATTCATTGATGGAAGTAAAAATACATCTTGAACGTTATTCGTAGATTTATCGTGAAATAAGCTAACGCTTTCTGAATTGCAGACGCGATGCACTTTCAAATTAGATTTGAGAAATGATTTTATTACCAACCCATTTTAATTCCCAGGGAGACTTGTCTTCAGTGCTTGACTTCCTTTTAATAATCTCCATTCATTACGGACTTTTTTTTTCTCTTGCTCGTGAACAGAGCCAAACAAATCTCTCTTGATGGAAATTTGTCCAAATTCGCGCCAAACACTAACGCCTGTCGAATAAATCACCACACGTGCGGTAGTTAATGATTCGGAACATGCGTACAAGGAATAGATTTAGTGAGATTTTGAATGTTTCATAGGAGGATAGACAACTTTACGACGTATCCAAAACGACACCATGGGAAATCTGGACGTGTTTCTTCATACGTTTTATTATCCTACTTCTTTGCTTTTCCAAGCAGTTACTTGATTACTACAATGATTTTCACATTTTATTTTTTGGATTTGATCTCAATGAAGAACAAAAATATTTAATTCGGGTAGTTAATAAAGCATTTATTTCTGAATGAAAGTATTATTTTTTACAAGCACAGATCGGGAAGTCATTTTGAATCTAATCAATCACGAATTCTCGTAATAGAACAAGGTTCAAGATGAGTCGAGAGAGAGAGGAGCGGGGGTTAACGTCCACTCGACATAAACTCGGTCATTTCGGGACTTGGGTCATTTCGCGACTAACATGTTGTTTAATTTTATTTCAATAATTCGCTTGCTCGTAGGTGTCTTTAGCAGTGAGAGGAAATATGAGAATCCGGATAAAACCAACGAGTTGTTACGTACAATCAGGGATTTGAAACCAAGATGACATCGGTAGTGATACCTCAGGGACGGATCCAGGAATTTTTGCAGGAGGGGGTTTGCCAGGTTTCGGAAATGACCCAGTGTGTTTGAATGTACGTTAAACCCCATGCCTAGTCCCGAAATGACCTAATTTGTTATGAATGAACGTTAAACCCCATGCCTAGTCCCGAAATGACCTAGTGTGTTATGAATGGACGTTAAAACCCATGCCTAGTCCCGACATGACCCAGTGTGTTTGAATGGACGTTAAACCCCATGCCTAGTCCCGAAATGACCTAATTTGTTATGAATGAACGTTAAACCCCATGCCTAGTCCCGAAATGACCTAGTGTGTTTTGAATGGACGCTAAACCCCATGCCTAGTCCCGAAATGACCCAGTGTGTTTGAATGGACGTTAAACCCCATGCCTAGTCCCGTAATGACCCAGTCTGTATGAACACCATGCCTAGTCCCAAAATGACCCAGTCTGTATGAATGGACGTTAAAACCCCATGTCTAGTCCCGAAATGACCTAGTGTGTTTTGAATGGGCATTAAATCCCACGTTTCCCTCCATATTATTAAATGAAATCAAACTACAATGGGCCTTGAAGGACAGTATACGACACAGCGGGTATTTATCATGTTGTTAAAGGCTTATCATAACTTGTTAGTCGACCATTCAATACTTAAAAACCTCTTGTCAATGTTGTTTCAATTACTGGCGATTTTCCGCTTCATGTCACGGTCGTTATCGTGGTCGGTATCTTCTCCGATAGTCTGAAATAGTCTCTGATAGCATATAAAACACCACCAGTGTTATAGCAGCTCGTCCGCAAAAAGCAACGCTAGGATAATAAACCGGCAATAACCCAAGACCATACGATGAGGCTCAATGAAGTTAATCGCTCTCTTCAAAGGATACCCAATGCATAAACTTGTGATAATCCTGGTCATGTTGTGATCATTGTTATGCTTAGAATTAACGATCATCGTGGGGACTAATATGTGAATAGGGTTTATATTACGGCTCTACTTAACAATTATTATCAATATACAATGCACATGGCTAATTACACTTACATGGTTTTACGACACGGCAACAACAGCTTGACCAATACATACAGTTTCTTATTTGACTTATACGAGACGAAAACAACAGTTTGGCCAATAGATAATATTCTTATTTGCGTTTTACGATAAGGCAACAACAGACCAATATATAAAGTTTATTTTGGTTTTACGGCACGGAAACAACGGTTAGACCAGTAGGTCTTATTTCTCTTTCAGTATTAAGACACGGCAACAACAATTAGACCAGTGGGTCTTATTTCTCCTTCAGTGAAAAGAGAAATATGATATTGACTACGGCTGTACAATTAATAATAATAACAAACAACAACGAACTTTGACATATTTGGAAGGTGTGACATAAACATCTCCTTTTTGGACAACTGAAATGTGCTTTAATGCTCTTATGGCGGGGACTCTGGGATTCTGGCCCGGTGGGTAAGCTTCACATTTTTCGTAAAAAATACGTAGTGTGCTGTAAGGGCGGATTTCTCCTATGTAGGGTCCTCTGGGATTATGCCCGTCTCTATTAGCCCAGTTTAGGAGTAGAACGCTAAAACCCATTTCATTTCTTACTCATTGAGTCACCGTACCTCCGAATGAGACTACTGAAGAAAACCATCGATGCTATGCTGTTTAACTAATTCTGCTCACACAGCCTTTGACATTATTTCTATCCACAACTCTCTCAAGACTTCCCCCTGTCTATTTTTCAGGCAGAACTAACAATGTCTACTCCGTGATTGTGTCTCTGTCCCTCGACAATATATAATCATTTTCCTCGTCATTAGCTTCCTCGGTGTTTCGTTCATCCGCAACACACTTTTTTAATCACGGGAATTTGACCAATTTTACGGATATAATTAGACACAAAAACATTATCTGTGTTTTTGTGGCATGGATACACTTATGTCACCGACCCTGATCATTCGGGAACGAATAATTACCTTTCTGTGGCAAAAATCAGAAACTACAGTAAACGCTTCATCGGCCAAGAACTACCGAGCCCTTCACAATTTATAGAATGGAAATGAAAGAGAGGGTTTAACGACCTGCTGTTTTGCTCCTACATGGGGGGGGGGCATTTTCCCAGGACAGCGCCGCGACGGCCTATACTTATTATATCGAATTTCAAATGCTAAGGGGTATGTTACGCCGTAGGATGTTTACTCTCGCCCCCTTTATAATTCCAACAGCTCGCTGGCATCCACAAAAAGAATTTTTGACAGCTGGAATTCCAATAGAGCAAAGTTATTCAATTAGGTTTTCAAATCCAATCAGCTTACACACGAGTTATTTCTTTACTAAGATGGATTCTATTGACCTGTTTGTATTTCCTGATATAATTTCGAGACATGGGATTTGATTTTCATAAAATGAGGCCAGCTGCTGTGGAAACTTTATCCTATTTCATTTATCCCCGCATTTCAGTTGAATTTCTTTCCCAATCCGTCTTGCTAATTGGCTTTGTAATGTTATTGTTGTCAAATTCCCCAAAGAATGTACATATCATTTGATTTTCTGACCGAATTAACCAAAGGCAGAACATCACAGACGACATATTATTTTCATTTTCCGTCTTGGCGTTATTTCATGAGCGTAATCAAAATCACAAACCTTGGCGGACAGAGATAAATAGGTTGGTCTAACAGAATATGCTATATATTTAACAAAGGCACCATTCACTGAATACAGTAAGCAGTAAGGGCAAGAGAATCGCCTCGCACCCACCACACAAAACTACACAGACACTCCCAATTCATGAAGACAAACCAGTGGGTCGAGTAAGCAGTGTCATTTACTAAATTATAAGAATAAGAATGATTCAGGTTTTGTTTTATAATGTACTGAGGTCTTCACCGAAAATAATTGTACTATTTATAAAGCCCGGACAACCTTAATTCATGAAGACAAATCTCGGGGTCGCGTGGGCAGTGCAATTTACTAAATTTTAAGAATATGAGGCCTTGCAATATTTATCACGCCTGAAGCTGACCAGTAATGTATTGTTTCGGGTTTCGGATGATACTTGTGCACATTGGTTTTTCTGCCCTCCTCTATGATCTGACCCCACACTACGCGGGTCAACCATTACTGTTACAAAAAGCTATCGGTTTCATCTTTTACATTACATGTTACCTTTAGATTAGATGTATTCGGTTTGCAATTTCCTTGTCGATTTGTAAGGCCTGGATTTCAGTGATATTAGACAGTTTAATGATTGTTCTAAAAATACAGATTTCCTTGGCTTATTGTAGCATTTAGGACAATTATTGGTAGAGATATTAAACTAGTGTAGAAAGCCGTACGGTTTGTGTGGTGCGCCAGTGCTATTACATCGATTAATAAAGCCTTGTAAACACGTAAAGACACGTTAAGTTAAAATGATTGTGTTTAATATGAGGTTTAGACACACTCTGTCCACATTTAGTTTACTACAGTCATTACTATCTTCTCGTCTCTAACGTCATTTTTATAAGAACCCAAGCCTTCGTTAAAAGATATATTTTCTCGAGATTTTTGATCATAGCCATTGATTTAAAACATATCCATATAGCCGCACATCATTTGACATAAATCATAGCATAATGTAAATTAAGCTATAATTGTATACCAACCGAACTCCTGACATTCAATCGTTCATTAAAGGCTATATTTCTTCAAGAATGTTGGACATAACCATCGATTTGAAAATGAAAATACACGCATACAGCTGCACAGCAAATTACGTCCCATTATTATTATAACAACCTAGTTTGCGACATTCGAGCCTTCGTTTAGCATATATTTTCTAAATATTTTTGGTAATGAGCATCAATACGAAAGGATATCCATACAGCTGCTAAAATGGTAACAATTTGTGAGACTGTTAATGAAAACTACGCGATGTACATCACCGCCAAACCATTGTGTATAGCGAAATCGTAACATCCATATCGACATGGCTGTGCTCGATTAACAGAATTCTAGCCCGTTTAATAACACTCGAGGGACATTCGAATTATTAAAAATAGATAATGGTCGAGGGTATTACTTAAACGTGGCAAATACAATTCTCAGGAGACCCGACTTATACTGACATTTTATTCATTAACGTCAAAGTTAAATCATTTATAGAATTAAAACAATATGGGGACCATCCCGATTTGAACAAGTCTCAAGTCTGAGTATGCATGAAATTTAATCGCCAAAATATATATATAGAGAGAAATGGGGTTTAACGTCCACTCAACACAAACTAGGTCATTTCGGGACTAACATATGGTTTAATTTTATTTCAATAATTTACTTGCGCGTAGGGGTCTTTAGCAGTGGGAGGAAACCGGAGTGCACGGAGGAAACCCACGAGGTTGAGAAGGCGCCCCTATCTCCATGCCACATACGCTCACACCAGGGCTCGAAACAACAGCCACAAGCCAGAAGTGACCGGCCAGCTAGAGGTCGAAGGCGCGGCACTCTAGACCACTAGGCCATCCCACCCCCACCCCAAAATATAGAAGAATGGTGTATTTAGCTTATCCGGACATGTAACCTTTTTAAGATTGTATGTCAATTTCTTTTGTTGGGTTACCTGATAATCTATTCCAGTTCCTTTCGAGGTCCATGTGCTGTACTTGATAATAAAAGGTAAATTTCACCTACACATTATTTTTATCCAGACACGGCACAATACAGCTTGGGACACCGGTCTCCATTTCCAGATGAAGATTGACGTTTTTTAAGTTGTTTGAAAACGTATCACATGTATCGAGTTGCTCGGCCCTAAATAGAGGTTTTTAAGGGATTTTAACACAAAATTAAATAGTTTTATTCTCCAAAATATTATCGGGATTGGCCCTTTAATATATTAATTATTCACTTATAAAAACTACGATAATATTGTTCTGGTGTAATTGAGTAATACCAAATTAGTTACACTTTTATTGGAAATAAGTACCCTATAAATTCTTTAGTAGGGAATGTATCTTTAAGACAGAACTATTGTTCGAGTTCTGCTATGAGAAGAATCGCTTTCCAATCCCGTGGGTTATCTCCGGTTTCACTCCACTGCTAAAGACCCCAACACACAAGCGAATTATTGAAATAAAATTGAACTCCATTTTGTCCCGAAATGACGTAGTTTTGTACCAAGTAGACGTTAGACCCCCCTCCCCCTCTCTCTCTCTCTACCTCGTCATGAAATATACCCCCATTATGTAATATAAATTATATATCTCACAGGCCCACCTTTGATGCATAACTAGACATCTAATAAAAATATAACCTGTAGCACACTGCATAAGCAAAAACATACACCGTCAAACCCTTTTAATTTTAGGATATCTTAAGCATACAGATTCGTTTTATTAATTATCTACCGTCTGTATCGTCCGGGCTAATGAAAACGGTTATATACCCCAAGCAGTGTGCTGTGAGTGAAATATTGCCAGGACTGCGACTCCCCCACGGCTTGATGCAAATTCAATGGACGATTTATGGTTACTGACTTTGCAGGGAAATAACGTAACAAGAGGTTGCCATCACGTCCCAACCATATCACTGTGAAATCGACAGGATATTGTTTCAATGCAATATGTGCTCGCTTCACCTCATTATTCATCTGCTTTAGGTACTTTCCTAAACGAATATTTTTTCCGTTTATAGACGTGTACGTAGTAAACGCTCGCCATCACGTCCAACAACGCCAGCATGAAATTGCCACATGATCTCAATATGTTTTCAATGCATTTGATCACAATATTTACACGCTTGGCTTCATCTCGATTTGTGGAATAAGTGTGCTGAGAACCCAAATGAAGATTGCGCTCGACGTATGGTTATATTCCTTGGTGTCAGAATAATGTTTATATCCTGTTGGTCATGTTACTTATATTAAATTCTGTAACCTCGAAACAGGAAATTCACAGTACTTGTAGTAATCTTTTCGATCAGGTTGTGATACTGCAGTTAACACAAGGTACAATTTTATGGATTCGCGATAAAGACGAAAATATCCTCGTCGAACTGTCGCTTGCTTAGTATTAAACTCGGCAATTGTGTATCCATACAATTAATTAATATGTTCAATTAAAGAAGAGGCTACTAAATGGAGTGGGGGTATGGGCTCTACAGCCTACAGTATAGGTAATCAACATCGGAATTGTGAAAGAATCTCTATATCTTAGAAGGGAGGAGTGGATGGCCGAATTGTTAGGGCATATGCGTTAAATTAGAAGGTCTGTCATTGCGCGAGATGGTGTGGTTTCAATTCCCGGCTTGAATGTGCCACGAGGGAATGGATGATCTCGTGGTTCACGCGTGCGCGTGATATCACAAGGTCTGCCATTGAGTCAAGTAGCGTGGTTTCGATTTCCCGCTTGTACGTGACAAGAATATGTTTTCCCCGACACCTCCGGTTTCTTCCCACAGCTAAAAACCACTTCGCGTAAGTGAATCATTGAAATAAAATTGAACCATGTGTTAGTCCCGAAATGGGCTAGCTGGTGTCAAGCGGACGCCCCGCCCCTTTTTCTCTCTCATCCCTCACACCGTGAACGTTATTTGTGAAAAATGCAAGTACCAGCTCTTTTTTTACAAGACATCAATACACACCACACGTCCATGTGCGTATTTATTAAATTATTATGCAGAGTAATGTATATATGTCCCGGTCGTACCGATCAATAATTAATACATATAGATACTAGTATTAGTCTACATGTGTAATATAATTCACGTTACTTATACTTAATGACAGCATGACTGGCTTAATTCTATGTGGTTTATATTTAATAAAGTATATGCGCGTGTTTACAGCAGGTGCGCGGATCGATATATCTGTATTCACCTATATTTATATGTACGATACAGTAAAATATATACCTACTTTTGAAAATTAATATATCATTCATTAACCAATATATACACACTTGTTAGTCTATGTGTTGACCGATTGAGTTATAAGGGACACTGTGGGATAAGATCTCGACTTAATAATAACTTAAAAACTTGTAAAACTTTGTAGAATGATGTACTTCATCTTCTCTCTCTCTCTCTCTCTCTCTCTCTCTCTCTCTCTGTCTCTCTCTCGTGATATTCTAGAGACTATGGACACATATATTAAAATACAGATCCTCTTTGGGGGGTTGGGATGGCCTAGTGGTCTAGAGTGCCGCGCTTCGACCTCTAGCTGGCCGGTCACCTCTGGCTTGCGGCTGTGGTTTCGAGCCCTGTTGTGAGCGTATGTGGCATGGAGATAGGGGCGCCTTCTCATCCTCGTGGGTTTCCTCCGGGCACTCCGGTTTCCTCCCACTGCTAAAGACCCTAACGCGCAAGCGAATTATTGAAATAAAATTAAACCATATGTTAGTCCCGAAATGACTTAGTTTGTGTTGATTGGACGTTAAACCCCATTTATCTCTCTCTCTCTCACAGATCCTATTTCGTCTCGTTTATTATAGTCTTTACTACACTAGGGTCTGGAAGAGTTGTTATGTAATAGGCGTTATTATTGATGTGGGGAATAGGCCATTGTTACGGCGACTTCTTGTTTTTTTGTTGCACGGAACGTCAACGCTGATTGATTATTCAATGTCTGACATATAAGGGTTAAAAGACGCTCGTTGGAATTGTGACGCTCACTATAACTTATCAGATTTTCATGTGGTGTAGGCCACCGGATGTATTGTAATTTAATCAGATTTTATGAACTAATGAACTAGCATGACTTCATATTCAGTATCGCTGTACCATGCTACATTGTTTTCTTTCTTTCAAATATAGTGCTTTGATAACGTAGTACAGAGCCATTTATCTGGCGTGTTGACAAGGACATGTAAGGCCTTAAACCCCCATTTTCTTTCACAGATGGAGCCACAGTTGATAAATGGCTAAGACGCTAGCTCCCTAGCCTTGGAGTCGCAGGTTTGGTCCTCATGTTGACCTAGAATGTTCATCGGGATTTTCCGCAGGGTTTCCCAGAGGGCCTGACAAGGGCGTGCACGTCAAAGATCCCATGACAGTTGGTATTCGATATAAGAGTACACTGAAGCGCCGATGCCTTGGCTAAATTTAACTCATAGCACACTGGATAGCGTATACCCGTCTTCATTAACCCAATCGGAACAGTACAGTAGGACGTTAAACCCCATTCAATTTATTTCCTTTTACAGAATATGTCAATTAACCCCAATCTATAAACGATAAATATTATGAACCATTGCCCTCTTTAAAGCTGTATCGATGTTCAAAGCAGTGAAATAATAATAATGGAGCAAAATCGTTAGGAAATCAGTGAATTGTTTTTTGCCATTAACTCCGCGCTTTCTCTTGTTTGTAATAAATAAAGATGGCGGAAATTTAGATGTTTAATTATTCATCGTTTGTGGTCAGAATGTATGTATTCATTTCACGGGAATGTTTTTGTTTTTGAAAGGAGGTAACGATTTTTATTGATGACAGCGAGACGAAATATAGATTTCTATTCATTCTAAGATTATTTCGTTCATTCTGTATTCTTTAGAATTAATGCACAGGAACAATACGGATCAATTTCAACATATCAATAATTTTTATGATAAAGAAACCCTTCGTTTTTGCAGTCTGTGTTCATTCATGCACAATTACATTACGGATAATTTCAAGACATCTACATTGGTCTGGAAAAAGAAACCCGTTTTTTGTGGTTCGCCTTCTATGATGATCTTCGAGGAATTCAATGAACATAATATTCCTTTCACTCGGTTTTCTATGAAACGCGTGCGGATATTTTTTCATGAAAAAGAAAACTCTAATTATTAATGCGTTCTTTTTCTTTCGGTTGGCAAATTGAAAGCCAATATGGATTCTCTATTTCTCATTAGAAAAGACAAAACACTTAATTGGTAAGTTTTGTATGAAGCGAATACAAAAAGAGCTAAACATCCAATCATATCCATAGACTTCCACAATGTGTTAGTCCCGAAATGACCTAGTTAGTCAGGCCCGGATCCAGGATTTTGTCGAGGGATGCGAGTGGGGGCACACATTGGAGCAAAGGGTAGTATGTTGCAACCTTGGATTGTTGGGCCGGAGACAATACGAAAATCATGTTTATATCATCTATTAAAGATCGGATATGTGAATTACAACAGTAACAAAGCTAACGAAAATGAAAATAAACTATGTCACTAAGGCTGATGGGGGGGGGGGGGGCGTGCCCCCTGCCCTCCACCCACTCCCTGGATCCGCGCCTGTTATAGCACACGGTTTGACGTATACCTAAACAGTCGGTGCAAAACAGTAGGACGTTAAATTTCTATTTCATTTCATTTTTTTAATCTAAGCCAGTGCTCGTAAATATCTATATATAAATGAATGGAGCGATTTAAGTTCATCTAACTACACAAATAACATCTGCCAAATTGTATTTAAACATTTTTTGGCTCTGAGTAATAATTGCGGGTTTGACAACAGAAGAAATATATTTAAAATGTATTTTTTTTTTACCTAGACTATAATTATTCGGTTATTAACGATACATGATACATCTGTCATTGTAGATAATAAATCATCTAAAAAAATCTATAAAAAAATCAAGATACCTTTTTGACGGTTTGATGGTATATTCATCGTCGATAACTAGAGAATAAGGGTGGCAATGGGGTTTAACGTCCACTCGACACACAGTTCATTTTGGGACTAACATATATGGTTAAAATTTACATGCCCTTGGGGATCTAGCTTCGGTAGGATACCGGAGGACCAGGAGAATAACCACGAGGTTGGACAGGCGATCGAACAGGGAATCGAAACCACGCCTTTTGACCCAGTGATGAAAGAGAGAGAGGGAGAAAGAGAGAGAAAGAGAGAGAGAGAAATGGGGTTTAACGTCCACTCAACACAAACCAGGTCATTTCGGGAGTAACATATGGTTTAATTTTATTTCAAATAGGGGTCTTTAGCAGTGAGAGGAAAGCTGAGGGCCCGGCGAAAACCCACGATGATGGACAGGCGATCCTACTCCTTGTCACGTATAACCGGGGTTTCGAAACTTTATGATACAGCGCGCACTTGCTAACTATTCGGAGTTCCACCCCCGCCCCATAAATTATGGTCACAGGCATTAAGACTGGGTCACACTTAGTGGATTTATTTTGTTTGTATCTACCTGGGGCCTATTTCACGAAATTTTAACTAAGATAAGATCCCAATTTTAGTAATTTGATTGGATAATATTAGATTGATTTTAGTGCTTAGCCAATCAAAATTGAAGTATCTACTAAAATTGGATTTTATCTTAAGTTAAAATTTCGTGAAACAGGGCCCTGGTCCTTAAGCACTTGAATTAGCACCGATTGAGGATGTGACTGGATGACACATTTAGCTCAACAAAAGCAATGTATTAACAAAGATTCGGGGAAATGATTGGAGGCCGAATTTAGCTCAACAAGGATTTTAACACGCTTAAAGAGAAATGTTAATGTCATTGAAAATATAATTACTGTCGTGTCTGTGATGCCTGATACGTGATATGAATTCACGGATAAGTATACTCATTGATCACGGAAACAACTGATACATCGAAAACTCAGTAAGTAGGCATAAAGTGAGATAAAATGGAGTTTCACGCGGGAAGTCCGCAAGACCTGATGACGTATTTGAACCTCTTAGCCCACCGTTATAGTTTGATTCCCCAAGATATATAGCTAATCAGTATAGGTCGAATGTGTGGGGGTTTTTTTTTTTGGGGGGGGGGGGGGGGGTAGCCCGCCTTCATTGTTTCATTCCTAATCACAGTTAGTTAATATAGGGCGTATGCCCGTTGTTCTTAGCTGCCTTCATTGATTGCTTGATTCCTTAACATCCTTAAATCTGCGAAGAGCAATATATCAGGTCACTCTTCCGTAAAATCAGATTTGTAATGCTACAACTGTTTGTGTGCGATATTAACCTCGAAAGCAGGGCAGACAATTGTGATTGGGTTATTGACCATCAATCACGCACGTCGCTGTGCCATGAACTATGTTATACATAATATTAGCCGAAATTGATACAAAATTTATGTCAAAATTAATGCACCTGCATGCCTAGAGAAAATATGATCTGCAGGGCGTAAGCCTGTAATTTAATACTATTTTTTCACATGACATCATTTTTTTAAACATACATTATGCAAGAGCTAAATCTGCCTATTGCAGGTCTTTCTTTAAGCCCGAACTGTTATCTAAATTATTAATTAGTCATTAATTAACTTATCCAGATCATAATCAATTCTTGATTCAAGGCTGACCTGGGATATTTACTGGATTAGGATCCGATTTTCTACTCAACTTTCATTCATGATTTAATCATGAAATGACTAATCGAGACTATGTTTGTATCGTACTCACAATAATAATGATGATCGAGGCTAGGCCGAAAATACAATTTCTATAATCTCGGTTCAGAGAGGATCAATTTGACTGAAAATTTCAGCAAATTCCCTTTACATTATCTAATTTTAACTTTAATAGTGAGAACAGTCGGCTCTTTATCTATTCCCCATCTTTAACCATTATAGTGAGAACTGCCAGCTCTTAGCTCTTTATCTAATCTCCCATAATGTATCTTTAACTAATCAACAAAATAAAATGATAAATCGACTACAGGACACTCCTTCTTATATTATGAAATAAGTTATTATCCTCCGATTTATTTTAGTCATTTTACATAAAGAAAGATGAACAACATCTTGATCCAAAAGAATTCTTCGTAGCTTTAATAAATCCCATACCGGATATATCTCCGCTTCACTGCATGCCAATTTCTAAACATCTTATATTGAAATAAATTGAAAAACGAGCTCCCCCTTATAATGAAACATTTTTTCTTTGGGAATAAATCGAGACGTATTGTGTCCCGAGTCAAGCAGAAGAATAGCGTTATTATTAAAAAATAATATTAGACATGTTTTGAAAAGATACCCTGGCCATGGCAGGTGCTTGCGAACGGGAAGTGTTGAAAGGGTCTTCAGTAATAGGTTGTCAAAAATGGTATGCATTAAGGTAGTATGTTTCAAAGGGGTTATAGCTCCATTCTTTGGAACTTTGAAAAAGACGAAAATATTTAAAGGATGTGTTGCTCTATTCATTGGAGGATGTGTTGCTCTATTCATTGGAACTTTAAAATAGGATGCAAACCCTTATTCTTCGGAACTTTAAATAAATGAAAAATTTAATGATATGGCTCTATTAATTGGACCTCTATAATAGACGAAAATGACTCTAAAGGCACATATTAATGTAAATAAGAAGCCATATAACGTGATTTATATTCAATTTCTAAAATGTTAATTGCGATTTCCAGTCAATGAAAGGCCGTTGTCTGTGCCTGATCTGTCCATTCTGTACGTGTTTTTAAATTCTTACTTTGTTGATTGTGAATCAGCCATTATTAATTAAGGATCGATTGAAAAAAATGTTGATAATGTCTTTAATATTGGATATCGAGATCCAATATTGTCACGGTATGGTAGCAACATCAATAGCCCCTTTAATCTAAAAAACAGATTAATAGGGGTCAGGGGTGGGGGTAGGTAGATTGTGTATTTAATTTGTTGAAAGTGTATAATTTAAGGATATAAACTTTGCTTGCGGGTACGTAAAAGAAAAACCTATAAATTATAAAATACCTAATGTGTACTGCATTAATATTACTAAAGCCCTTTCTGTTTCATTTCGACTAATAAATATTACTGAGTGACCAATAAGCTGTACTCTCAAGTGACCACCACATAATAAAATATAAGGGTGTTTATCTAAGGAATAAAGGCAAGGACTGTGTTAAGTAGGCTAGCAATATGACGTATATTTCATATTATTGAAGTTAGTGAAAGGTGTTTTAAGGGCAATAAATGGGAGATGAGTGGTTGAAGCTTATTGAATATACTTTATATGTTTATATTAAAGTTAGACTGAATAGACGGGGTCTTCTAGGCGGACAATAGAACACCAAGAAAGAATGGACACGATCTTTAAGACACACAATAGAACACCAAGACAGAGTAGACGGGATCATCTTGTCTTCTTTGTATTCCTTCTCGTACCGTTTCTGTGCGCGTTTTCTCCGGTGAAAAAATCAGTCTAATGCAGATGTAATGGGACGGTTTCAATGTAACCGGCTGAAACGCGAACATGAAAGACACGATCTTCAAGACGGACAATGTAAACTGTTACTGACCAGTCTGTTGATCTGCGCGTAGTGGAGGTTATTGAGTCTATTCGCCATTTGATGCAGTGAGCATGCGTGTTAATTTGATTATATACTGTAGTCAACCACGTCGTATTTCACCAGCTCGCTTAAAGAGGCGGGCAAATCATATTAACATGCACCAAAGCATATATCTCAAAATGTAAATATAATATGGTATGTAGTTCAAACATTAAAAACTAAATACACCTTTACTGCAAATACACCAAACCTTAAATTATATGCTCACTTTTACAGCATATAACGGAGTCATAAGTTGAACAGTACTATTTAACAGTGAAAAGTATGTACGCTTATACTACAAGTTGACTATTCCGCAGACAAAAGTATGTACGCTTCTGCGACAAGTTGACTAATTCCACAGTCAAAAGTATGTACGCATCTACAACTAGTTGACTATTCCGAAATCAAATGTATGTACGCCTCTACAACTAGTTGACTATTCCGAAATCAAAAGTATGTACGCCTCTACAACTACTAGTTGACTAGTTCCACAGTCAAAAGTATGTACGGTTTTACCTTAGGTGGCCAAAATGTCACTCATAATACGGTGCATGGCATATGTACGTCTATTAGCCCGATTGACTTTTTCACAGTCAAAAGTATGTACGCTTTTACCTTAGGTGGCCAAAATGTCACCCATAGTACCCTGCATGGCATATGTACGTCTATTAGCCCGATTGGCGCAGAAAAGCAAAACATTAACCCCATTGCCTCAATAGGTTATCGAGAACTAGCACTCAACAAATATTCATTGTACTACTTGATTTCTCAGTAAGTTAGTGAAAATTGGCACTCGACACTAGAAACATGTAGCTCCTTATCACTACACTTCACACCACTGACAAGCCATATCTAGTCAATCCACGGATGCCTATTGAATAATAAAACACTTTACAGATTATAAAATCTCCAAACGATCAGATTTGAATAATTTATTAATTCACATCAGGCTTTTATGGTCAACTGTCACGTCTCTGATTTGTGTGGATGTAGGTGGTTTATCGATAAGAAATTGTTGGGGTTTAACGTCCTGAATTTCGGCACCAACAGGTGATAACGGAAGGGCAGATAAGCAATACGATAACACTCAGCAGGTCTGGAAACTTTAATTGCTCCTTTTATATTACAACCTTTAAATGTTCTACTTTAGCAGTACCCGGAGAAAACCCACGAGGTTGTACAGGCGACCCTACTCCTTGCCACGTACAACCGGGGGTTCGAAACCACGCCAGTTGACTCAATGGCAAGCCGTATGATGCAGCGTGCACACGCTAACCATTCGGCTATCCAACAACCCGGATTCAGAAAGCATTCTCAGACTTAAGTGAAGAATTTACTCAAATTCAACCACGGTTTATAAGAGGTATCTTTGATCCAGAAACACAAAACTGTACACGTAGTTTCTTATTTATGTATTTGATACATTAAAACAACAATGGTTTTATAAATGGTTATAGTTTAGTTAAAATAAGGCGAACAATTTTGAGTAAGTTCTTAACTTAAGTCTGAGAATGGTTTGTGAACTCGGGGCCAGATCATTCAAAAACTTTGCCAAATGTTCTTGGAACGCGTACAAATGTTATGAAATGTATCCTCTGTTTATTTCATTATGACATCCAGGATTGCCTGACAAACATCCATTCATTAATATAAATGTAGTCTCGAGTTATTGTTATCTCCAGTCACATTCTGTTTTTGACAGTCTAATGGAACTTTTAACTTATTTTCGATAGGATTTTTGGTCAGATAAATTTGATCTTCGATAATCTAAATTTGATCTCTGACGATAATAGCTACTTCACCCGGCAGCTTTTCTGTAAATACTAATTTAGCCTTTATTTGTTAAAATAAATTGTTTTTAAGTAGACAATTGTCGAATATTTTATTGTGTAAGTACATTAAATTTGATCTTTGACAACCCATAGCCGACGATAATATATACTTCACATAACAACCCTCCTGTAAATTATAATTTAGCCTTTTTTGTTGAAATAAATTGTATATAAGTAGACAATTGTCGAATAGTTTTGTGTGTGTAAGTACATTAAATTTGACGGTTTTATTGTTTTACTATGATTTAATTTGAACAGGCGAAGGAAGAATTAACGAAAACACGTGATATTTTACGATATTCACCTACCGCGGTTTGAACAGAAAATAACTTGTAATTATTTTATAAATAAATCAGCTTTAACGAATGCTAATATGAGTTAATTCTGAAATTAAATTAATTCATTTCCGCTTAAACCGTTGGAACACCCTTCTCAAAATGTTGAGAGTTCTTAATCAGATTTAACGAATGAACATATTAATTGTTTGAAAACTAAATCAATTCCTCCTCTAATCCAATCATTGGAACGCCATTATAGGTCAGAACATAACTATTGTTTACATATTAAAAATAAATGAGATTCATTAATTAAATTAACTGATGTTTCGTCGAAGCCGTCCGAACACCCTTTCTTGGAATAGAGAGTTTTAGTTTCGCTGTTGGTACCAATGTGATAATAAACAATTAACAAGGTTTCAATGAAATGATCATACGGCTTGTCATTGAGTCAACTGGCGTGGTTTCGATTCCCCGGTTGTACGTGACAAGGAGTAGGTTCGTCTGTTCAACCCCGTGAATTACTAAAATAAAATTAAATCATATGTTAGTCTCGAAGTGACCTAGTTTGTGTCGAGTAGACTTTAACCACCACCACCCCCTCTCTCTCGCTCAACCTCTCGTTCTCTCCCTCTCTCTCCTCCCTCTCCCTCGTGTACGGGATTAACAAGGTTTTTGCATAATCCTAAACGCAAAGTCGACTAGGCCAATTCGTGACTAACACGTGGTTCGGTTTTCTTTCCCCGTATATTTGGGTGGGGAATCTATTAAATATAAAATTATATGTGAAATCTATTAAATATAAAATTCTAAAACTTCGTTTAGATAGAAAATTAATCTATCAAATATTCGGGTAATTTTTATAACATATCTGGAATATTTGTCGGGAAAATTACAAAGTTGAATAGAGGCTGGATCTGTTTATATATGCCCTTCCGTCTCTTACATCCAGTAATAAAACAAGTTATATGAGTTACCTCGGTGACTTCTAGATGTTACTATAAATCATACAACTAACTTTGAATAGGCCCGTCCTGACCCCTGTAACCCATGGGTGAATTGACTTGATAGTCCGCGCATCGATCTAGGACCAAGCAATATCGTCTATCATTAACCATCCTCTATTCTGTCGACTGACATACCCTCTCACCAGCAACATCTACTGATACCATCAAACCAGTCTGACAAATAACCGACTTGAACATTGACTATGTTTAAAATAACACCAATCACAATTGACCAAGTTGGAGTACCGTACATATGCCAATAAAAAACCTATCCTGGTATTTTGTTAACGACGTGTCCATCAGCAGTGTGTGGAAGGGGAACCCCCAGACACGCGACACTGTTTCATACACATTAGATTTCACCAACTTAGAATACTACATACGATCAAATATAACCCATGCCTTCTCCCCGTCCCTCTCCCACTCTCAAGGCAATGTGTTTCGGAATGAAATGCAAGGCATTGGCTCATTAACCAAGCTCATGACCCCTACGCTGGTCGCGAGCTCGAGATTTCCAAACATGATTTCCCCTTATCAGTTGAATCGCCTTACATGTATTAATCGCTTAAGGTAACTATCACCGTTTTACATTAAAGTTTAACAATGAGGAAATCTAATTACACATTAATCTTTCAACAGGGTAAAAGAGTATTTTTAATACGAACACATATTAACAAAAAAGTAACCCACTTGGTGTTGTCGAGGATTTTTTTTAACCTACATGCATTTTCATTTGTTTCTTCTAGTGTAATGGACGCTATATCTCTAATGGTCATGTTCTTTTTAATTTTAAAAATGTATAATTCCGATTTAGCACGCGGAAGATGATCGGTTTGGCGTCATGTTTTGAAGCAACCCACTTGGTGTTGACGATGATTTTTAATCTACTTTCATCTGTACCTACTCGTATAGCTTCGCGAATAGTCATGTTTGTTTTAGTGAAGGCGGTCAGCCTGTCTTCATGTTATTCAAATAAAAAACAATCTGTTACTGTATCTAATACAAAAACCCAATTATTGACGGATGGAAGCCACAGATGCAATCAGCTTCATCGCTTTCTTCATATTACTGGTGTTCAGATTATGTTTAATTCTACAAGCCTTCATCAGTTCACCCTTCACTCATGAATGACTCGACCATCTTAACAGCCAATATCTCTTGTAATATCCCTCCATTCACAGATTAGCCTAGGGTAAAAATATGGTCTAGAATTTAACAGTACATTTTATGATTTTCAGAAAGAGAGAGAAATGGGGGTTTAACATCCACTCGACACAAACTGGTTATTTCGGTACTAACATATGGTTCAATTTTATTTTAGTAATTCGCTTGTGCGTAGGGGTCTTTAGCAGTTGGAAGAAACCGGAGGACCAGGATAAAAGCCACGGGATCACGTAAAACCCGGTGAATCAAAGTCACGCCGGTAGACTCAATGTTCGACCTTGCGATATGGCGCGCACGTGTTAACAATTCGGCCATCCAATCTCACTGATTTTCAAAAATGCCGCAACTTAAAATATTTACATTTAAACAATAGTCCGAGGCAGACATTTAAAAAATATGATCTAGAATTGCCTTCGGATACTTTTTGTTAGATTTACAGTAGATCATAATATCAAAGATGGCACAGGCAGAATTTATTTTTATATTCAAAAAACAGCCTGGGCAGAAATAAAAATACGGTATAGAATTGAATTTCTTCGGATTTTAAAATGTTTACAGTGTGATCTTCAGAAATTCTATAGCCAAAATAGTCACATAAAACTAATAGCCCAGATCAGAAATAAAATATGGTTTAGTTTTAACTTAGAGATACTTTTTAAAACAAAAAAACCCCAGTTTCAGAAATGTCATAGCTAAATTAAACTTTAAATTCCAATAATTGCCTTGTGCAGAACAAAAATATGTTGTAGAATTACCTTCGATAGAGATATTTCTTTTACAAAATCTGAAATTTAACTGTATATTATAATTTTCAGAAATGCCTTAGTTAAAATTACCTTTACATTCAAATAACGACATGTTGCTACATCGGAATCCCCTCTCTCTGAGAAGCATCTTTTGTAGAGAATTTCCTTTAGGTCACTTTGAGTACGTTTCCTGGAAATTTACTCCGTTACTCTGATCACAACATACGAATATGAACCAAAAGTGACTTGTAGTTAAGGTCGAGGCAGAAGTAATGTGACATGGTACCTTTGACTACACGCTATCGCTTGCTAAGCACTCTGTTTTGCATCACTGCCAAGGGGAGACCACGCCGGAAAATTCCACTACATTTTCTCTAGGGCCGGGATCGAACACCAGATTAGCGATCCAACGTCTTACTATCTGTGCCACCGCGACTCCGTCCCTCACATCAGTCATGGTCAGGTCCTTTTACTAAGGCCACCTGTAGAGTTCCCCTGGACATGAGACGTTAACAGGGTCAGGCCAAGTGATTGGTGCCGCGGATTGTGGGTTAACGTAACGCTTAGGTCTAGGGTTATCGGAAGGGAGGAGGGTCTTTACAGATCCCTCCACAGAAAGCACGGGCTGTGGGTCTAACGTTTCCTAGCCCATATGGGAATCGAGCACCCATGACGGCACCCATTCGCCTCGCAGTTGCCAGTCCAGCGCTCTACTATTGAGCTATCGCTGCTTACCCGGCTTATATTTCGTGATCGTAACGAAATATGTAGGTGGTCATGGTAAATAGGTGAACCCATCAATCATAGATTATGATATTAAAGTAAACATATCAGCTCCGTCTATCTTAAAACCTTAATGCTTACTATTTGTAGAAAATTTAATTTTGTTTCAAATTTTATCGACTGCTGTTGAAATCACCCTTCAATATTTAAGTAAAATTTGATTTTTGTCTGGTCTGGTTATTTGTAATTTAAACGTGGGGTATCGATTTTAATATCGTATTTACTATGTCAGGAAATTAACCCAAAACGTGTTGCTGGGGAGGAAATAAACATGATTATATCATGGGTTGGTGTTATATCAGAATGACTGAGATACATCAGGTCGCTAGCTCGATGAACAAAAGGTCATGGGAGTTGGCCAGGTTTTGCTCTTCTGGTTTTTTTTTCTTCGACTTGGTTTCCCCTTGTCTCGGTGAAATATCGTCCATATCTCGTTCCTGGTGCCGACAAAAATAGGACGTTAGCTTCGTTTTATTTCAATGCAGTTCCTGGTTGAAAGTTTGTCATTACAGCTCTCCCATAAAAATTGAGTTACTAGGGTATGTGCTTCCTGTTGTTGTACTAGGTATTCCAATCTTTTGATTTGTAAGCAGGTACACCCGTGACCGACCCTAGCAACTAGCATCATTTGCCTAGTATGCAACAGAAAAACCTAGTAACTCAATAGTAAAATCAATAGATAAGCTGGGGCTTAATATTCATTCTTTTTGGTTTCCTTTGTTTTCTCAAAATAAAAAAGTGAGTTACTAGGTTTTGCCTTTTGATGGGACAGCTCCAAATGCTACCCTTCGGTTTCCCTCGGCTCATTGGTCTTCCTGTGTGTATTCTTATTTGGACGTTAAACCCAATTTCTCTCTTCCAGTTTTACATAAAATCGCTCGATCAGTTCCATATTGCATGATTAAGCCTCCTGATAAGGCATTCAAAAGATATTAATTTCAACCCAGTATGCTCAGATACTAGTTTCAGATAGATGGTTACTGCCGTGTGACGTTAAACCCCGATCCGCCCTCTAGGTTTTACTTCAAGTCACCCACAGCAAAGAGACCAAACGTATGCATGATAAAACTTAATATGACATTTAAAACATATTAATTCCAGCCAGATATCAGTTTTAAGTTTACGTCGTGTGACGTGAAAACTCCATTTCGCACTTTTGGTTTAATTTGAACTCATTCCATTCGTTCCTTATTTCAATGCGGCCAAACATCTGCATCCTTGCCTTGATAAGAGAGAGAGAGAATGGGGTTTAACGTCCACTCAACACAAACTAGGTCATTTCGGGACTAACATATGGTTTAATTTTATTTCAATAATTCGCTTGCGCATTGGGGTCTTTAGCAGTGGGAGGAAACCGGAGTGCCCGGAGGAAACCCACGAGGTTGAGAAGGCGCCCCTAGCTACATGCCACATACGCTCACACCAGGACTCGAAACCACAGCCGTAAGCCAGAGGTGACCGGCCAGGCCTTGATAAGACATTTAAAGGATATTAATTTCAGCAGTGAGATACTATTTCTAAATTGATGGTAACTGCCGTGTGCCTTTAAACCCCATTTCGCGCTCAATGTTTTACTTTTTACTTGGCGTCACTGTACAAGTTCCTCATTGCAATGGGACCAAACGTCTGCATGATAAACCTTAAAAGGACATTTAAAACATATTAATTTCAGTCAGATACTAGTTCTAGATTGACGGTAACTGCCGTGTTCCTTTAAACCCTAATACGTGACATCATTCGATCTCATTTCAAGGGGCCAAACGTCTGCATGGTATACCTTGATAAGACATTTAAAAGATATTAATTTCAGTCCGATACTAGTTCTAGATTGACGGTAACTGACTGTCGTGTGATATGTGTGCACCATGAGTGATCTATAATTTAATATATCGAATGAAGGCGATACACCGGATCATCCAAGCGAATATAACCATGTAAATAGAGAGAGAGAGATGGGGTTTACGTCCACTTGACACAAACTAGATCATTTCGGGACTAACACATGGTTTAATTTTTTTTCAATAATTCGCTTGCGCGTAGGGGTCTTTAGCAGTGGGAGGACCCGGAGAAAACCCACGAGGTTGGATAGACGATCCTACTTCTTGTCACGTACACCCGGAGATTCGAAACCACGCCAGCTGACTCAATGACGGGCTTTATGATATAGCACACACGTGCTAACCATTCGGCTATCCCCCCCCCCCGCCCCGTATATAAATAACTTTATGAGTTAAAATTTATCAACATAATCTATATTATGTAACGCACGACTGACTATGATAGCATGTCACTTCATTTCCGGTGACAACAAATTATGCACATCACTAATAATCAAATTGATTGTATTGAAATTATAATACAATGTAATTTTTTAATATTTTTTATGACCAGACATTTTCTTTTAAAGTAGAGGCCGCACACAGACCGAAAGTCGTTGTTGTCTATAGCGGATGACACATTCGCCATGTCAACAAGAACGACAAAGACACATCCGCCATATGCTATTTTATCAACGATGAAATTAAATGGGGTTTAACGTCCTACTCTTCTGCCCCGACTGGACTAACGAAGACGGGCATACGCCATATGAGGGAAATTGTGCCTACGGCATACTCTTATATCGAATTCCATCGGAAAGACTATATAGATGTCCTTGTCAGGCTCTCGATCCTGCAACACTGGCGAGACAAAATCCATGCTGAAAAATTTCGATTAAATTTCTTGGACTACACCGGGATCGAGTCAGCGTCTTACTCAATTAGCCACCGTGACTCCTATCACAATGATAGACGACGGGATATCTGTATAGTGTGGAACATCCCAAAATCAATAACGGTGGCGAAAATTTAAAGAGCAATGGACAAGCAATATGAACTTGTTTTGCTCAATTTTGTTGTCTTGTATTTGAAAGTTAAAAGTTTGGAACCCGCGGTGGCCCAGTTAGTAAGACGATAGCGGGGTCCCATGTTCGGCCTCTACGTTGGCCAAACAAGTCCATCGGGATTTATGGGCTTGGTTCCTCCGTGTCAGTGTTGCAGGACGGTGGGACTGACATGGAATAATGTAAATCGTTCGGATGGGACCTTAAACCGCGGTCTCTTGTACACACTGACGTACACGTAAAAAACCCACTGTCAGTTGGAATACGATAGAACAGCTGTTCAGCCAACATATCCCCAGATAACACACTGTTTGTCTTATGTCCGTCTCCATTCGCGCAGTCGATGCAAAAAAGTAGGACGTTAAACCCCATCATAGATCATGTTGTAAAAACAGATGCAGAGTTCGTTGACCCTTGTCTTAGTCCACTAACTTACATCCATTGACATGAACTTAACGTCTTTATACGAGTATGATTGTGTCGGGTTTAGAGTTGAGTCGAGGTGAATTAAGAATGGTATTTTTATGGCCGTATAAACTGTAGCAGTAATGGTACTAATAATAACATTAAGACGAGACTCGGTAGGCAGGTTGTTCACTAAAGCCCGGGTAATCCCCCTATTGTTCAAGTCTACTCTAACGACTGAGCGAGGGATTAGCTCCCCTGATCTTGTTTTACGCCTCATTACGGAAGAAATACTCGACCTTAAATAACACACGACCCCTTTAAGCTTATCCTTTAATTTGTTGACTGACATTTCGTGGACATTCTAAGTAGGGTTTTTAGAGAATTTGACTTTCTCGCTGGGGAGCCGCGTGGGCTGAGGGAGAAAAGCTTTGCTTGGTGGGGGGGGGGGGAAGTGCCGAATGGTTAGCACGTGCGCGCTGTATCCACTGGTCGTACGTGACAAGCGAATTATTGAAATGAAATATGATAAGCTTTCAGATGAGATAAAAACGGAAGCCCCGTATACGCATTGCCATGCACGTAAAAGATTCCCCTCTCGCTCACTCTTTCTCTCTCTCTCTCTCTCTCTCTCTCTCTCTCTCTCTCCACTCCCCGATAACGATATTATAGTTTCTGGTAACATAATACATCTTGCTCGGGTGTCTTAAAATGTTCTACGATCGATCGCCGTGTATTTAGTATCGTGCTTGTCTAGGAATATATGTATTCTTTACTGATATATGATTAATATGGCAGTGAAGCGATCTTGTTTGCTTTAATATTAATCTCTTTCGTTTTACGATCGATTATTATATTGATTAAAAAAGAGATATCTCGTTTCTTTTCTGAAATTATATCAGATTTAATTGAATCACAATCAATGAAATTTGTAGACAACGCATTGCTCTTAAACATGATCTATACAAAAAGTGGTATAATTCTTTTTACATTTTATAAACTGGATTGGGTCGATAAAACTAGTTTTGTGAAGGGAGGGGGGTATGTTTCAGCTCTGTCTGTATTGAGGGAGGATAGAAAAGAAATGGAGAGAGACAGACAGAAAGGGAGATGTTGTTCAACGTCCACTCGGCGCAACCTAGGTCATTTAGGCACTAACACACTAACATATGGTTCAATTTTATTTCAATAATTCGCTTGCGCATAAGGATCCTTATCAGTGGGAGAAAACAGGATTACCCGGAGAAAACCCACGTGGTTGAGAAGGCGCCCCTATCTCCATGCCACATACGCTCACACCAGGGCTCGAAACCGCAGCCGCAAGCCAGAGGTGACCGACCAGCTAGAGGTCGAAGCGCGGCACTCTAGTCCACTAGGCCATCCCAACCCCCCCCCCCCCCAGAAAGAGAGATGTTCAACGTCCACTCGGCGCAACCTAGGTCATTTAGGCACTAACACACTAACATATGGTTCAATTTTATTTCAATAATTCGCTTGCGCATAAGGATCCTTATCAGTGGGAGGAAACAGGAGTACCCGGAGAAAACTCACGAGGTTGGACAGGCGACACTACTCCTTGTCACGCACAATCGATACCACGTCAGGTGTCTCAATGACAGATCTTAGGTTACAATGCGCGGAACCGAAACCACGCTAATTGACTCAGTGACATACCTTTTGATACAACGCACACGCGCTAACCATTCGGCCAACCAACCCTCCTGGAATTGAAATGAAATGAGAGTGCAGTTTGTAGACAGTGCATTTCCCTCAAACATGAGATACACAAGTTCGAGAATACTGAAGACAAACACTTGACGAAATCATAAATTGATTTTCGACATTCTATGGAATGGTTTTGGTCGATGTAGCTTGACTTTTTTAAGTTTTCAGGAGTTATGTTCTATATGTATTGAATTGAGGTTGAAATAAAATGACATTCAATGAGGTTTAGCGCCCTGTTGTTCCGCATTGATAGGAATAATGAAAACGACCCCACGCTATGGCGTGTGCTATGAGGGACATTGTATCCGGACAGCGGCGCTACGGCCTACTCTTGTATCGAATTCCAAGTATTAAGCTGCATTTCCTTTAGTTTTCGAAACGGACCATGTCGCATTTGGTACGGAAACGCATGCGGAACCGTGTCCGTATACACACACAACGCACATAAGGAAACACAGTTTGGGTAGCCCGCACGGTAAAAAGCTTAAAATAGGTGGGGAAATTCCAATTTTTGCCCTTTCTTAAGCTGCATTTCCTTTAGTACGGATCCGGTCCGGCTCCGGTCCAGTTGCGATTACGGAAAAAAACACTTTCATAGAATTTTTAGTAAGAGTGTTTCCTTATATGCGGGTGCGGATACGGTTCTCTATGCGGCGTTCGGTACGGTTTTTCGAAACGGGCCATGTCGCGTTTGGTACGGAAACGCATGCGGAACCGTGTCTGTAAACACACACAACGCACATAAGGAAACACAGTTTGGGTAGCCCGCACGGTAAAAAGCTAAAAAAATAGGTAGGGAAATTCCAATTTTTGCCCTTTCTTAGTCACGTGCCATGTTGAAAAGCGAGGCCTTTCGCTTGAAAAACCACATATAAGGATACACAACCTGCCGTGTATCATGTCTGCTCCCGGGCTGACAGGGAGAACACTTCCATTTGATCATATCTGTCTCAATACTGAAAGACATGTAACCGTTGTTGGTTTGATATTCCTTTTAAAGAGCTTCAACATTCACAATATATATAATGTCCCACTGCTAAAGACCCATACGCGCAAGCGAATTATTGAAATAACATTATACCATATGTTAGTCCCGAAATAACCTAGTTTTTGTCGAGTGGACGTTAAACCCCATTTCTCTCTCTCTCTCTCTCACACAATATAATGTACATGTATTTCACAAAGTTTTCCGGAGTGTTTCGTCCCTGTCCGTGATGTGGGAGAGGGCCTGACAAGAACAGCTGTCCAGTCTTTCGGACAGTACGAAACACCGGGGCCCCGTATACACATTCGCGTACACGTAAAAGATCCCTTGACAATTGGAGTTGGATATAAGAGCAGACCGTAGCACCACTGTCCGGGCAAAATTTCCCTCATAGCACACTGTATGACGTGCTTCATTTCACGTATTTACAAAGGATTTCCCAACTGACGTACATTTACTTTAATCATAGATTTTCTCGATATGGCGTCGTTGTGGTATGTAAATTCAATTATTCCCGAACAATTATTCATGCGTCTGGAAACTGTATTTGCATTTAGTATCATTTTTTAATACCCAGTGTTGTATTAAATCAAATTTATCCCGCCGACATTATTTCGTATTTTGTAAGCACTTAAATTATAAGTGTTTTAACCCATTTCGGCCATTATTAATTTTCATGTCAGTTTCATGCGATCAGCGTTAATCTTTTGATAATAATAAAATCGAGCTCGATCGATTCTCATGGGTAATAAAAAATTCTACTAAAGCGCGGTTAACATCGTAGGACTTTATGCGAGAGAGAGAGAGAGAGAGAGAGAGAGAGAGAGAGAGAAATGAGTCCAACATAAAATGCCTTTTAATTTTATTCTAATGATTCGCTTGTGCGTAGGGGTCTTTAGCAGTGGGGGGAAACCGGAGGACTCGGAGAAAAGCCAACGAGGTTGGACAGGTGACCCTACTCATTGTCACGAACAGGCCAATGATTTGTGATTTGTGTATTATCGGACTTTCTGACCATAGATGTATAGTTATAAATATGTTTTAACTGGGATTCTTCCCGACAACGGCGACAAGTGACGACTAAGAACAGCTGAGCAGTCGGACAAATGCGGACAGCATAATTCTGAAGTTAGTTTGCGTTTTTCCAAAGCAGTTTCCAGTGACTCCCATATATTCTTCTTGTGCGATTGGGTAATAAAGAAGGGAAACACGTCCGACAGTTTTCTATGGTGGTATTGTCGCCTAGAGAGCGGCATTGTATCTTCTCATCCTGGAGTTTTGATTGGCAAGGGTTACTGTACCTATCCAACTTCGTGGGTTTCTCCGGGACCTCCAGTGTCCATCCACTGCTTAAAACCCCCACGGGCCAGTTAAATATAGAAATAAAATTTATCCATATGTAAGCCCGTGAATGACTTAGTTGTTTCGAATGGACATTACCCCTCCCCCTCTCTCTCTCTCTCTCACACACACACACATACACTCTCGCTCTCTCTCTCTGAATTTCTAAATGCTGTTCTTTGCCAGTCTCCACCACTGATAAGGGATCCCCTGCTTAGTAAGTCAGCTTCGTTTTCATTTGACTGGACAATGCAAAGCCGACATAACAAGGATACAACAGATACACTTGAGGATAGTGGTTATTAATTTTAAACGTGTAATATAAACTGTCTTATCTAATACATAAATAACATTTTATACCGTAGAGAAAGAGTGTACTGATTCTTGCCACGGTTCATTTGTAAGAAACTTAGATAAAATCTCGATATATTTAATGAATATCCCAGCCGAGTAAAGTGATGTTGAAAGGCATTTTCCGGCTGAGAGAATTTTGCTTTACTTCGGACATGAAAATTTAGTTTATGTGTCTGGTATGGGTCCAGTTTATTATTTCGTTTTAAAATCAACACAAATTTGATGCTACGCTTCAATAAACCGATTAAAAGTGTTTGAGGTCCAGAGAGTTTGTTCAGGAAACTGATTCTTTGTGTCGAGCAGACAACACTCTAAAACGTTTTTACAAAATGAAATGAAATGGTGTTTAACTTCAAACTGTTTTGCTTATGAAGACGAATATACACTATACAGTCTGATATGACGACCATTGTGCCAGGGCATCGAGACTAGCCGTCTACTCTGTAAGCAATTTTTTATTCGGTAAACTGAATTTGAACAACAGTCAAAGGCCTATTTAAGTTCTTGGAGGGGTGGGGTGGGGGTAGGTAATTGTTAGATATTTAATGTTCTCAGTGATGAAGGACATCCCAATCTGATTATAACACAGATCCTATTTCGTTTTGTTTTTTATAGTTTAAAATTTTACTTGTCTTCACTACTCTAGGATCTGGAGGAGATGTTATTTAACTCGTGTTCGGCTTGAAGTGAGGGATTCGCCAATGATACGGTGTGGTGTTCGGAATTGTGGTTAATCCACTAAAAACATCAATGCTAATTGGTTAATCAAATGTATGACGACAATGAGTCAAAAGCCGCTCGTATAACCTCTGACGCAATCATTCGCTACAGCCGGTCATATCATAATGTAGCGTAGGCCATCGAAAGTATTAACAAAACGAAACGAAATATAGATCTGTAGTTTAATCAGATTGAGAAAGATTAAAAGTCGAATAATGGCAACAAATTATTAAGGCTTTCAAAGACTTACACCCGCTTTAAGTTTATTTTTCAAATTATTTGTATTTATTTTATCAGCCAAATCTTAACTAAGTAATTGGTATCTAAGAATAAAACTAAATATAGGCAATTAAAGGTAAACATTTTATAATCCTACTAATCAGAGAATCTAAGCGCAACTAAGTCCCGCGAATCTTTAAAATAATAAACTCCCTAGGATCGTCACATGTTCTCGAAATATCAACCGATCAAATGGGTTTACCCTATTTTTTCTCATCTGAGATTCAAACTAATTTTAGGCTTTAAAACGTAAACATATTTAATCCACTTAATCGGAGTCGTGTTGGTCTATCAAATACTAAACAACTTAAAGATGAGAGAGAGAGGGAGGAAGAGAGAGAGAGATGGGGTTTAACGTCCACTCGATAGAAACTAGGTCATTTCGGGACGAACATATGGTTAATCCTATTTCAATAATTCGCTTGCGCGTAGGGGGTCTTTAGCAGTGGGAGGGAACCGGAGTACCCACAGAAAACCCACGAGGCTGGATGTAATATTTAGATAAAAAGCTGGTCGTTCTTGGTTCTACGTTGGTTAAGTTGGTAAGACGCTGGCTCGCTACTTGGAGGTCGGATGTTCGCAGGATGGAGGGTCTATCTAGTCGTTTGGATGAGACAAAAAACCGAGGTCCCATTTACACGTTGGCGTGCGCGTAAAAGATCTTTGGCAGTTGGAATTCGATATAAAAGTAGGTCATAGTGGCGTTGCCTGGGCAAAATTTCCCTCATAGCTCATTAGCCCAGTTGGAGTAGAATAGTAGTACGTTAAACCCCATTTCTATTAGGGTTAGTATCTTTCACCAAGCCACATACACTCACACCAGGCATCGAAACCACGACCAAAGAACAGAAGAGACCTGCCAGCTAGAGTTCGAAGCGCGTCACTTTAGACCACCCAAAGTCCCTTGAGCCAAATAAAGACACGCAAAGCAGTTTTAGCTCTTGCATACTGCATCTTTAAAATCATCCGATGTTCTCGAAATATCATCCGATCAAATTGCGGTTACTCTATTGAAGACTGGGTTGGGCCTAATTTTTCTCATGTCTTCCGTAATCTTCAAATTATTTCTACAAACGTAACAGGATATTCCAAGTTAAGATAAAGTTGGAACTAATTTAAGCATAAGGGAATAATTTAAAGAGTTTTTGATCTTGATTCCCCTTATCAAATCTCTCGATATATTAAGTAATAAAATATAATATATCAGTTCATGTTTGTTACATGAACCAATTACATCACTTCCGGTTATAATCAATATGAATTAGTCCCTTACAAAACAGGGGGTTGGGTGGCCGAATGGTTAGCGTGCGCGTGCTGCATCATAGGTCTGCCATTGAGTCAACTGATGTAACCTTTGTTGAAAATCGTTGGTTTTCTACTTTAAGCCCTGGCGCCGATGGTTCCTTTGCTACAGCTGAGCGGGGAAATGTTTGTTAAATCTGCGCATGATTTGAGGATATTCTCTACCCGGCAACGCGTACAATACTTAATATTACTCGTAACAATGTAAATGTATGTCCATTTTAATCCGTATTGATGTTGTTGTCTTGTCGTGAAAACATGGGATCCTAATATCCAATATTTAAGACACAGTGAACATTTAATAATCAGTGCACGAGTCGTGTATTCTAGGGTTTCGGCTGCCATTTGTCATGAAGAAAGGAAATAATATCATACACGAAAATGCGGAAATAATAAGTAAGAAGTATGATACACAAACGACACAATTTTAATAAAAACGAGTGTAGAATGGACTAAGCAGGTGTTAACGACTGTTGTTCAGTTGGATTGTTCACTTATTTCACTGAACATTATCTATTTCAATCTTCCAAATAATCGAGCTATACATCCTTTAAATTAAAAAGCCAGGCAGTAACAACTGTTCATGACAAACTACTTTTGTTAGAAGCTGTTATTTCTACGTGTATGATGATAATGGTCTGTGATTAAATCATGCCACCACAATGCATCAGGTGGGGGGGCATATATAGGTCTGTGATGTACTCCACACATTTTGTTGTTGTCAGTTAGATGGTCGATCTGGAAGGTATCCAGGAATTAATGAAATCTGTCAGGACGTATTCTTCATGATCTGCCAGTTATACACCTTGTGATAGATCACAGTAAAACTAAACATGTGAATTAACTATTTTACCTTTTCCTGTGAGAAGTGGTACACACATCGTAGGCCCACCCTGTCGTATGTAGGCGCCAAAAATACGTTTTTATTGTGGTCATTTTAGTTAGTCTTGATGTGCAACCGATTTGATCTTATGTAGTGTGAGAGAGATGGGGTTTAACGTCCACTCGACACAAACTAGGTCATTTTGGGACGAACATATGGTTAATCCTATTTCAATAATTCGCATGCGCGTATGGGTCTTTAGTAGTGGGAGGAAACCGGAGTGCCCGTAAGAAACCCACGAGGTTGAGAAGGCGCCCCTATCTCCATGTCACATATGCCCACACCAGGGCTCGAAACCACAGCCGCAAGTCAGAGGTGACCGGCCAGCTAGAGGTCTAAGCGCGGCACTCTAGACCACTAGGCCATCCCAACTCCCACTTGGTGTAGTGTAGGCCATCGAAAGTATAAAAATAAACGAAACGAAATATAGTTCTGTATGTTAATGAGATTATTTTTGTGTGTGATGGACCTTTTTTATTGTGAACGTCTGTAAAGCACTTTCTTATCGTGACCGTTGTTTATTAGCTAAGGAGTTTACAGGCATATTTCAGTATTTTTTTAGCGCAACAGCATGATACAATAATTGACACTTATCTTTAGTTAACCACTTACAGCATAAAATAACGCTAATAGAGTTGTGTATAAGACATATTTTATATTGAAGAAGTTGTTTTGAATGCCGTGTATGATATCTTGACTTGTGGTATGTCATGACTAATTACAAACCCGTTCGTTCTTCTTTCTGTCTAACCTGTTTATACGTAATATTAATAACACTCAGGAGAAGGGGAGATAATTATGATAATTTCGGGACTAACATACGTTTTAATTTTATTTTAATAATTCGCTTGCGCGTAGGGTTCTTTAGCAGAGGGAGGGAACCGGAGGACCCGGAGTAAACCCACGAAGTTGGACAGGCCACCCTCCTCCTTGTCACGTACAACCGCCCCTCGTATTTACGAGCCTGGTTCTATTTCGTCTGGGCTGATACAGACGGGCGATGTGTTACGACGATAAATGCCTCTCAGTGGCAATAAAACCAGATCGTTAGGCTATCTACCGTCGACTTAAATTTAATTTGCACCCTCTATCGTGTTGACTATGTAATACTGAGTACAAGGCAATTGGAGCATACATTGTGGACTTCCTGTATACATCACATCGTCCTTCACATACTACAAATAGGAAGTCACCCCTTTATTAGTGTTAGGTTGATCTAGAGTACAGATCTGTGGTTTCCGGATGATACGAAATACCGCGGTCTCGTGTATACATTGGCACGCACGTCAAAGATCCCTTAGCATTTGTAATTCGATTTAAGAGTAGGCCATAGTGCCGCTGTATCGCTAAAATTGCCCCATACCACACTGTATGGCGTATGCCCATCTTCGTCAGCCCAATCGGAGCAGAACTTGTCTCTGACATCAGGTTATTCCCTACGGCAAATCATAAAAATCGTCAAATTATATCATTTGTACTAAGAATACTTTATGCATCGATGATAATGTTTATTTTCATTATCAATACACGGCATTGTTTGAAGCAATTCTATTCGAATTACACAAAGTTTATTCGTGCTGTTTGATGTCATTCTTGTCCAATTCTACAACCAATAAAAACACCTGTAAAACACAAACAGGATGAAAAGCAAAAACAAATATAAATTGCGTGGGACACCAATAATAGAGTCATATCTAGTCTTTTATCAGTTCATATCTGACATCGGAAATGGAAAAAAAGGTCTCCGTTTTATTCGAAAAACAAAACAGGAATTTGTGTAGGATGATACTAACGGGAAATTTGTTATTGCGTAGATCATGATTTCCCTTTTATTAATAAAAGATTGGAGGTGGGGAAGTTTTTAAAATTTTTATCGTGCATGAACACAAGATGCACTGATACTGTAAATATAGATTGTGTTATTCAATCAAGCACACACTGACATGTTTAAAGGTACATCCGACATTTCTACCACACTAGGCTTAAAGTTGCAATTTCATATTTTTAAGTTATATTTTTAAAATGTATCAAAATAAAGCCCTTAAATAGATTGCATCTATAAACAGTCCTATCTTGTTAAAGAATAATCCTATAATTCACTATTGCCAGTTGAGAAATTGGCAAAAATAACATTTTCAACTTCAAATTCAAACGTTTGAAGATGGCCAATCCATGGGGGTGAATGGAAAAACAACGGAGGTAATTGTGTTATTATTTCCTGTGTCACTGATTTTAATGCCTGGGAAATAATGCCCATGATCGTATAATAGTGTGTTGACAACCCTTTGAGTAAGAGACATAGAAATAATTGTTTTGACTTTCTTAGAAAATATGAAATTCCCGCTTTAACACCAACAAGCGTTACCTGGTTGACCCTGATGGTCCTTAATTCGGTTAGGTTCATATCGGATGGGCGTTATCACCATGTTTTCGTCGGAACAATTAGACTTGAGGATGACGAAATTTAAATGGGGTTTAACGTCTTACTGTTAAGCTCTTTAAAGGGGCTAATGAAGACGAGCATACGTCATACAGTGTGCTATGAGGAAAATTTTGTCCGGGCAGCGACGCTACGGCCCTCTCTTATATCCTGCCAAGGAATCTTTCACGTGCACATCAATGTGTACACGGGATCTCAGTTTTTCGTCCCATCCGAACGACTAGACGGCTGTCCATGTCACTCGCTCCGTCCTACATCCGTGACAAGGGGGACCAGAGGGAGTCTATAGTCAATACGCGAGAGAGGGTTGGTATGTTCTATTTTTAGCCTGACAATGAGTGGTATCTATTATTAGTGTATATTAGTGTTATTTATGTTGGGTTAATTATTTACTGTGAAGGTCGGCGTAGATGAAAGATGGGGGCAGTAGAAAGAGATTTTGATTGGTTTAACAGAAGTTATATCTGTCATACCTATCGTCACTTCATCATTTTCACCATGTTTTTCATCATAGACAAAGTTTTCTTATTTTTGTTGATTGACTTAGCGGCTCATCACCATCTTCGTAAACCGGGGAGTATTGTATTTGTACCAAGGACTGTTCGGGGTCATATTCTGTATTGATTTTCGCGGTTCTTCGGGCACCATCTTCGGACACCACGTATAATTCTGTATGTGCGACTGTTCGGGGGGTTATATTTAGTATTGATTCTCACGGCTGCTCAGACAACATCTTCGATAACCAAGTGTTATTGTTCGGGGTCATACTATGCATTGATTGTATGGATCCTCCTGGTACCTCGGGCAACTTCTTCGTAAATCACGTCATGTTGTTTATATAGAGAAGATTGTGTGGGGTCATAATTAATATATATCTGGACGGTTCTTCCATAACATCTTCGTAAATCACAGTATGTAGATATAATTTGTTCGTTCAACCAAGAGATAACGGCGTTCATGTTTTATCAGTGTATTAGATCTTCACGATCTCTGTCATCCAAACAACCATTCGACGTAATTCAAGGTAATGTAAAAATACAGAGTAACATCGTGCTGCTCTGCTTTGTAACGTTGTAGCCTTTTGTACAAAGTACATTAATAACGACACTCTGGTCTCCAGCGTTGTGCATTTTGTACAAAGTACGTTAATAATGACGATCTGCTCGGCTCTGCTCTGGTCTGTTCTGCTCCGCTCTGCTCTGTCGTATCATTGTAACGCTATGTTCAATGCACGTTAATTGAAAAATTATGGATATGGGAATTTCCAAAAAAGGCCCTTGTCAATTATTGCAAGGGCGTTTTTATCGTAATGTCAATTATCTATATTTTCTTTCATTTTGTTTTTAAACAATTAACATTTTGGATATGTTTCCATATGCATCTATGGCACCTCTGGCTTGCGGCTGTGGTTTCGATCCCTGGTGTGAGCGCGTGTGGCATGGAGATAGGGGCGCCTTCTCAACCTCGTGGGTTTCCTCCGGACACTGTAGTTTCCTCCCACTGCTAAAGACCCCTACGCGCAAGCGAATTATTGAAATAAAATTAAAACTATATGTTAGTCCTGAAATGACCTAGTTTGTGTCGAGTGGACGATCCTTGTCGATCACTTTTTGTAAAACATTGGTCGCTATCTTATCTCGCCGATTGTTGTCGGGGATTATCAGAATCTAAGAATAATAAATTATCAGTATGTTAATGATATGGACCGGCTGTGGTGGTGTGTTTGTGCAGCTCCTATCTGTAGTGTCTAATTATAGATTGAACTTTGTCATAAAAATATTAGACGGGTATCAGATTCCTCCTCGATAAGCCAACAGGTAACCAAAAAAAACAAAACAAACAATACAAAAATATAACCATGCGCCAATTACTAAGACATGTTTTTTATAGTATGTATATTGAATGTTCCCTTGAAGACAAAAAAATAAACAGGCAATGCAAAAAAAAATAAATAAAAATAAATAAACATATACAAAAAAATACAGCCATACTTAAATTACGAATTACTTAATCCCTAATAATTATGTTGTTTTGTGGTGTTCTGTGACAATCAATATGCGTTCTGGAATGTTGTTAACATGCTCACCCAAAACGAACCGTATCATATTCCATAAACATGTATTGGTAATTGGAGTGTAGTTCGATGGTTAGACTAACAATATAGATAATACATATATATATAAATATCGGTGTGCAGTTACTAATTATCTCAACACAAAGCTGTTTATATTTGTATGTCTTGTTGCGAAGACCACATGCATCCTGCACAAGCTTGTTATCGTGTTTTCAACATTGAGATGAAATAACATATTAAATAAGCTAAGTCTCTACCTCCATATCATCCAAAGTTTTCGACATTCAAAACACGAATTGTTTGTAAATTTAAATCAACATTGATGATGTGATATTACCGGGAAAGATGGGTTTCTGATATCCAGTATTTAAGCCATAATAAACATTTTACCATTGGTACACGAATCGTGTAGCATAATGCGTTTCAGTGTCATTTGTTATAAGGACCTCGAAGCGCTAGACAAAGTCATGTCAAACCGTGACGGCATTTTCCTATCTGAAGGGCATGCGCAATAAATACTTTTGGTGTAGACTAAAATAACAAGACGCTAGAGTTTGCCATTCGATTGAGACTTCTGGTGTATTGAAATTACAGACAAATGAGAAAAGATCGAATGTAAATCAGTTTATATCCAATCATATAATATGTGTTCCGACTTATTTGTGTATTTTTCTTGGTCCATAATATTAGCGATTTAGCTCCCTTAAAAAAACATTACTGTTCTTATATTACTAATTGAATAGGATAAACAAAATACGTTTCAAGCTGAGGGAATTTGCCTTTATTGCATTGTTGTTTCTGTAGACCTATGCGAAGATTCTCTTTATAAATTGCCACAATTTAAATTGACATCCTGATTCAAGTTTTCAAGTAAATGAATAGACACGTTTCGCGAAGGCTTTACTTATTGGACATGGAATGTGTGACTGTATATACTGCAGTCACCGTAAATCAGCCATTTTAATATAAAACTCCTCAGAACTTGAGTGTAAGTACCTTTATTTAGGCATGAAAACAATTCTTCACATGTCATATACCACCCGCCCTATCTAATTTTCATGGCGGTTTGTTGTTAGACTTATATAGGTGTATAGACATAAAAACAAGTGTTTGTGAATTTATTTTTTTTTAGTCAGATTATAGTCAATAATCGAGTTAAGAGGATAACCGAGTTCGTGACGTTGAAGTTTCAATTTGATTCAAACACCGATTTTATTTCGTTTCGTTCTTTTAATAATAAATACCGTTTTACTTGTCTTTATTACACTAGGATCTGGAAAAGTTGTTATCAATGGCGTGTTCTGGATGATGTGAGGGATTAGCCAATGAAACGTTCTTGTTACGACGAGATCTTGAACGTTTCATGCATGGAACTGTGGGTAGACAAGTAAAAAGTCAACGCTGATTGGTTAATCAATTCTGACGTCAAAGGGGCAACAGTCACTGGTTTGACTCCTGACGTGAACAACTACTATAACTTGTCAGATTTTCATATAGTGTCGGCCATCGAAAGTATAAAAAACGAAACGAAATATAGATCTGTATTTAAATCAAAACGTTGATTAGAAGAGAAGAAGAAGAGAAATGGGGTTTAACGTCCACTCGACACAAACTGGGTCATTTTGGGACTAACATATGGTTTCATTTTATTTCATTAATTTGCTTGCGCGTAGGAGTCTTTAGCAGTGGGAGGAAACCGGAGTGCCCGCAGGAAACCCACGAGGTTGAGAAGGCGCCCCTATCTCCATGCCACATACGCTCACACCAGGGCTCGAAACCACGGCCGCAAGCCAGAGGTGACCGGCCAACTAGAGGTCGAAGCGCGGCACTCTAGACCACTTGGCCATTCCAACCCCCCAGAACGTTGATTAAGTGTAGGACGGAAAGTTGTCTCTTTAAAGGAACATTAACACTCTTGCTGGCTTGGCAGCTCCAGAAAATAAATAATAGCCTTATTCTAAGTACTAGATGTTTAAGTGTCCTACCTGTTGTGTAAATTATCCATTATATCCTATTTTACTTCTCCATAGGGTTCGAAAATATTTTAAAATCCAAGTCACATTTGAAAATGTTTACGTTAGCCTTTTCAAATCACTTAGTTGAATTTTTCAATTTTTTTTAAATCTGGTGTGTTAAGATGAAATTTTTATCATCAGTTATTTGGAATATTGTAAAATAATACAATTTGTTGACCAGAATAAAGATTGGGACATATTATTCAGTTACAACAAGAGTGTTATTGGGCCTTTAATAGTACTTTCAGTTTGTGTATCTGAAGATTTGCATTGCAAAGGTCATTCGCGATTTTGAGCAAGGATTTGTCCCATGTTGCTTTATTTGTGGTAGAACGTGATCAACCCCAACCGAAGATTGGCAAAAAAACCCAACCAAAACAACCGGGAAAATCAATATTTTTCACTATAAATACTTCCCATTTAGAGATGATAGTTATACAAACTATGGATTCTGTGTTTTGTTGAACGTGATTGACAAGGGAATTATTTACACGTGTGTGGGTGTGTTTTGTGAGTGAATTCGTTTAATGTGTCGGTGTTGATATATCGTAGATAAAGTATAGCATACATCTGTTGGAAGTCTGAAGTATGTTGATGGGCCTGCACACAGAGATCTAGCTACTTTGCAAATAGATCTCTGTCCTGAATGGCCGCCATGTTGGTGGGTCGTTCCATAATGCACACCAAAAACTATCTACTTTACGAATAGATCTCTCCCCTGAATGGCAGCCATGTTGAAAAACTATTTCGTAATGTGGATCTAACACACAAATGCTAACTAAACAGTGTCAACTCAATTAAAGATACATTGTGGGAGATTATGTACCGAGTTGGCAGTTCTCACTATAATAGTTGTAAACTAGATAATGTAAAGGCAATTTGCTGAAAATTTCAGTCAAATTGATCTACTATGAACCTAAAATTAATCAAATGAACGTTCCACCTAGCCTCGATCATCATTACTAAAGTCGGTATGACAAAAATCATAGTCTCTATTATCCATTTAATCATTAAATCGTGAAGGAAAGTTATGCAGCAAATCGGATCATAATCCAACAAATATCACAGGCTAGCATTAACATCGAGAGTTGATGATGGTCCGGATAAGATAATTATTATCTAATTAATAATTTAGATATCATTTTAGGCCAAAAGAAAGATGTAAAATAGGCAGATTTAGCTTTTGCATAATGTATGTGTAATTGGAAGCATAATAAACACTTCTCAAAATTCAATTTAGGATGCAAAATGTCGATCAGTTAGCTTCGTGTATGTTCTCAAACAGCCTGCGTAACTATCGTATGAGGTCGTGTATGAAGTAAACGAAGAAACTGTCTGGTGTTTGACGGATCATTCATGATGTTTACGATGTATGGCTAATGCATGTTTCAAGGAAAATATTCACATGTTAATAGCAGTATGTATTTCATCTACAGGAATTCGCGGGATCTTATTGTTGTTGTTCGCTCTCGTGTTTTACTTACTAACGTTAATTGATATCTAAGTGTAAAGAGTTTCATGATAACCGTTGAATGAACGATTATTAGATTTCATATCAATTATTCTAAGTGTGTTCGGGAGATAGATAGTAACGAGGTATGACGTCCTTTTGTTCTGTTCAGGGATAGAGAGAGAGGAGGAGAGAGAGAGAGAGCAATGAAAGGAAATGGGGCTTAAAGCTACAATTTCATATTTTTTAGTTATATTTTTAAAATGTATGACAATAAAGCCTTAAAATTGGTGGTATCTATAAACAGTCCTACCTTGATAAAGAATAATCTTATTAATCCAATAATTCACTATTGCTAGTTGACAAATTGGCAAAATATATATTATTTTCAACTTCAAATTCAAACGTTTGAAGATAACTATTCCATGGGGAGGGGGTTAGAAAAACAAGAGGGGTAATTGTGTTATTATTTCATGTTTCAACGATTTATAAGTGTTGACAACCTATTGAGTAAAAGACATAGAACTAATTCTGTTTTGACTTTTGACTGAAATTCTCGCTTTAACGTCCCGTTGTTCTGCTCCTAATGACCTTATGAAGAAGGGCATATGCCATACAGTGTGCTATGAGGGACATTTTGCCCAGTCAGTACTTATTCTTGTCATTTCTGGCTAAGTTTGGGAAATGCAAGAGAAAAAGTGCCCTTTAGTAACCATTTTACCCAATCATTAGTAATTGACCGTTTTTGAAAAACTATTAATTTATCTTGGTGATTGCCATTTGTAATTTATTCATGTTATGTTAAATATCTTTAATAGTTTACAATAAATCATGATAGAAAAACAGATAAATTTAGATTAATGATATTTGTTGAGGTGTAAAGACCTGTAACCGGAAGTGACTCCATTTTTTAAATGTCACGCGATGATATCCCCCATTTAACATTCATTTGACGTTGATAATAACAGGTACATGAGCATATTTGACATAGAAAATGAACGGATAATATAATAGTAAAAATCTCTCCGAATTGGTTATTTAATGTGAAATAAAGAAACCATAATTGTTAATCACCAAAAAGCCATCGACCGTTATTTGTAAATTTATCATTTACCAACGAAAACATAATAAAACTATCAAATGTAGATAATTCCCAGGCTTAAATGTATTGCGATTATAAATAAAATTGGGTTTGACGTCCTACTGGTGTGCCCCATAACATGTAAGTGTCGTTTATATTATACCATTGTTGGAGACACGGCGGGTAAGTGGATAAGACACTGGCTCACGAACCCGCATGTCGCAGGATTGCCGAGAAAGTTCGTTGGAAGTTTCCGACGCGGTTGTCTCTTGTCAGTGAATAGATCGTAAAACCGAGGCCCCGTGGTGAAATTCGAGTAGACCAAAGTGCCACTACCCGGGTAAAATAGCCCTCATAGCATAATGTATGGCATATGCCCGTCTTCATTAGTCCAGTAGGAAGTTAAACTCTATTCCATTTCAGACCCAAAGAGAGACCAACGATAGGCAGATCGAGTTCTTGCTTAAGTGTATGTTTCAGTATAGTAGGTTTAATCAAAACTACACAAAAACTGGGCCGGCGAGGGGGGATTTATTGACCAGGAATCCAGAGAACTACAAATCATAAATTGCTTTTACTAAATAGATATATATTATTTTATCTTTTCAGGAATAGTTGTATAGACAGATGCCCTATTAACCATCGTCATCATGGATATTTTGGTTTAGAGTAAATTCTGTGTATCGCATTCCGATTTGTTTCCACTGGTCTGATTTCTATTTAATACTACAAAATAAAACTTCTTACGATGGATGTAACCGAAATTGTTAACACAACGATGAATTGGACCCAGCCAGAAGATGAGACGGAGAAAGTGAATAGTTCGTTAGAGACGTTTCTATTGGTGTTAAAGGGCGCGGCGATGGTGGCCATTATGTTCGGAGCTGTGTTCGGTAACCTGTTAGTAATAACGAGCGTGATGAAGTTCGAACGCTTGCGTGTCATTACTAATTACTTTATTGTGTCCTTAGCCTTCGCTGATCTCTTAGTCGCCATCTTGGTAATGCCGTTCAACGCCAGTAATGAGATAAGCGACAAGTGGGTTTTCGGGCGAGTGATGTGTGATATCTTTAATGCTAACGACGTGTTATTCAGTACTGCATCAATTCTCCATTTGTGCTGCATCAGTATGGATCGCTATATAGCCATTCTGCACCCGTTACAGTACGAAACTAAAATGACTAAAACTAGGGTAGCGGTCATGTTGACAATCACGTGGGTGGCCTCCATTTTGATTTCATACATACCTATCCAGTCGCAGCTTTACACGACCAAGCAGAACTATATGGCTTTAGAAAGGGATCATAATGCTTGTTTGTTTATTGTTAATCGAGTCTACGCCGGTGTCTCTTCTTGTGTGTCATTCTGGATTCCATGCACTATCATGGTGTTCGTCTATGCCAAAATTTATATGGAAGCACGTAAGCAGGAGAAATTCATCCAATCAAACGCCGTGTATATGCAGTATAGCCATAGTGAACGTAACCATAGTAACGGCTCGTTACAAGAACGTGACGTGCATAGATTCGAACGGAAGAGGATGAAACGAGAACATAAAGCCGCTAAAACTCTGGGAATAATCATGGGCGCCTTTATCCTCTGCTTTTTACCCTTTTTCTCGTGGTATGTGATAACCTCCATGTGTAAAGAAGACTGTCCGTACCCTCCTATTTTGGGTAGCATATTATTTTGGATCGGTTACTTCAATTCCTGCTTAAACCCTATTCTTTATGCTTACTTTAACCGCGATTTCAGAACAGCTTTTAAGAAACTTTTAAGACTGGATAGATCGCATTGTGATATGATGGACCCGACTACCCAGGCGCTAAATACTGCTTATAACGACACGAGAGAAACGAACCACATACGGACGTCCTTGTCCTAAAACACCCGGATGTAAATATAATGTACATAATATATAGATATATAATATATAGTGTTTGTTTCTTGCATTGTTATTAACCAATCTGATATCTCCGGGGGGGGGGGGGGTCTATTCACCAACATTTTGAACTCAAATAATTTATGAATGCAGCCTTTGAATTGGTCAAGAACTAAAATTTGTCTTAGGATTTGAGTTAGGGTTGGGTTAGCCAATGAGCTATCAGGATTCTTAAAATATTTTAGGTTAAGTCTTCATGAATAGGGGCCCTGTTTTATTCAACTCTCAATATTAAGATCGCACGAAACAAAATAAAAAGCGAAATAATATTTAGATTTGAATAAAATTGACTTCTGTAACGGTACCTGTTTAATTAGTTTTAGCCAGACCCCTCCATACAACACGGGATTTAATTACAATGTAGCAACATAGGCCGAAAAAAAACCCAAACAAATCCTGTGCTTACTTGACCTAAAAAAAATAAGGACGATCGAAAACCTTTTCTTTTCTTTGGCATTTTCTTCATCGTGCTGGTTGTATTATCCACTTCTAGGTTCAGTACTGGATATTGTTTTTGAACATAATAATGCCATTTCAGTGTTAACATTGGTTCTGAAAAAAATCACGTCAAGCCCGGGTTATAGGGTCTGAGAAATAAGAGATAAAGCGTTAGGATTAACGGTGTTGGTTACAAAAATGGAGGGGATCAGGTAACGTTAAACACTGATATATTTTATGTTGGCCTTCAATTTGATTAAAACACAGATCATATTTCGTTTTGTCTTTTAAAGTTCAATCTTCCGGTTTAGTGGGGCGGCGGTTCTAGAGTGCCGCGATTCGACCTCTAGCTGGCCTGTCACCTCTGGCTTGCGACTGTGGTTTCGAGCCCTGGTGTGAGCGTATGTGGCATGGAGATAGGGCGCCTTCTCAACCTCATGGGTTTCCTCCGGGCACTCCGGTTTCCCCCCACTGCTAAATAAAATTAAACCATATGTTAGTCCCGAAATGACCTAGTTTGTGTTGAGTGGACGTTAAACCCCCTCTCTCTCTCTCTATTTCTTGCACAGTACTGTGGGTAATTATAAATCATTATCAACACCAACGTCATTGATTAATCTATGTCTGGCGTCATATTGTCAAACGCCGCTCGTACGACCCCTGACGTGACCTTCCAGTACAACCAGTCAAACCTTCATGTAGTGTAGACAATCGAAAGTACAAAAATAAACGAAACGAAATATACATATGTATTTTAACCCGATTGGTTGGTCTAGTAATAGAACATAAAACTGTTGGTAGTTGTTTTAGCTAAACAATGCTTTACTCTGCTTATTGTTTGAATTGATGTCAGAATCTGTCCACTACGCACAAATTATACGGTCTTGCACGTGCAGTGAACGAGGGTTGGGGTAAGGTTTAGCTTAGTTGTCTGGTGGACAGATTCGATCCATTTGTGTTTTTTCAACGTTGCTATTTTGTATAATATGCTGATGATCGATTGTGTGTGTGCCAGCGAGAGAGAGAGAAAGAGAGAGAGAGATAAATTTAACAAATCTAATTTATTTTGTAAAAGGCACCAAATGTATCTGTTTTTATTTAATTGTGTCATTAACTGGTCCCAACACTACAATAGATTAATCCACTATTAATTATAAGCTTAGGGTTTTGTTCATTTTAAACTCCTTTGTCCTTCATCGATGGATAACATACTCACGCTTGTACGTGATACGATGTGTGGTCGACTGTCCAACCTCATGGGTTTTCTCCGCCCCCCCCCCACTGCTAAAGATCCTTACTATATTGAACAATATATAGTTTTCCTGGAATGACCTTGTTAGTGTCGATTGGACGTTAAACCTCATTTCTCTCTCTCTCAAACGCGTTACCTTTCTGACATACGACGACACTGACTTACAATTTCAAGGCATTCGGTATAGTGCTGTGGCGCAGAACATGCCATTTGCAACTGATTGTCTGCACTCCAGACAAACTGACTTGGTCTACAGTCACAATTATCCAGTAATGAAGGTCAGGGGATTTTAGAGGACAATTTGACCAACTTTTTCCTATTGCCAAATGTTACAATATGATGTTGCTAATTTTAATTATTACAAACGTGCTTGATTTACAACAATTATAATTAGATTTTTACATGATAATTTAATTTCACTATTGATAAAATTCTATTAATGGTTTCATATTACACGCCAGTTTGGTTAAGACACAGGTTCTATTTCGTTTGGTTTTTTATAGTTCAAAATTTCGTTTTACTGGAAGAGCTGTTATTATAGGCGTAATCTGGATGGTTTGATGGATTAGCCAATGAAACGTTCTGTTACAACGAGCTTTGAGGTGCACGGAACTGTGTGTAATCCACATCTATGCTGATTGGTTAATCAATATCTGACGTCACAGGGCCAAGAGCCTCTCGTTTGACCCCTGACGTGATCTCCCACTATAACTTTTCAGATCTTCATGCAGTGTAGACCTTCGAAAGTATAATAAACCGAAACGAAAAATAGATATGTGTTTAAATCGGATGATATAACATACATAGTATGTATAATAGATCCTTGTTATAACACCCAATAGTTTACCTACAGTTATTACAACATATACTAGCGTCCACGAATAAGTAAAATGTATATGATAATTTAATTCCATGTTGATATAATTTTATTAATGGTTTTACATGGCATAAATAATAGTTCCTGTAATATTGCACAGATTGCTACATCGGATATCAGGGCCCTGTTTGACGAAATTTTAACTTAAGATAAATCCAATTTTAGTAGATACTTCAATTTTGATTGGCTAAGCACTAAAATCAATCTAATATTATCCAATCAAATTACTAAAATTGGGATCTTATCTTAGTTAAAATTTCGTGAAATAGGCCCCAGTAATATAACTCCATGCTTAACATCAGCATAGTTCCATGTAAATTAGTAGGTTTAAAATTAGGGAGTGGACAGTGGATACTGAGAATGGTTTAGTGTGTGCGCTTCAGATCTTAAAGCCTATCATTGAATCAAGTGGCATGTTTACAATGCTAAGTCTGTACGTGACAATGCGCACGATTGTCTGTCCTGTCTCGTTTTGTTTCCCCCACTGCTAAAGACCCCTATTGAAATTAATTTGAACAATATTTTAGGACTGAAATGACCTTATTTGTGTCTCACCCTTTCTCCTCATCTCTCTGGCTATCTCTCGCGATGATTCCCACCACAGTACACAAACCCGTCACTGAGAGGGCGTGCGCAGACGATTACTATTGTTACCTTAAGTCATGCGCTGGCTTGCGATAATGCTTTTCGATACGGTATCTTATCCTCAAAATGTCCGAGTAGGAGTTAACTTATGATTGTTAATGGAATGATAGTAAGTAAAATATTCTGGCACTACGAGGGCGTAAATGCTTTTCGATACGGTATCTTATCCTCAAAATGTCCGAGTAGGAGTTAACTTATGATTGTTAATGGAATGATAGTAAGTAAAATATCCTGGCTTGCGACGATTGTGATTACTATATTACCTTAACTCGCAATTGTCTTGGCGTGCGATGATGAGTATTACCTTACCTAAACATCTATCCCGCGACGATTGTAATCACTACATCACTTTAAGCCTCATTTGTTCGGACGCACTATGATGAGTTTTTACCTTAGCCTACCATTAGTCCTGGCTTGCGACGATGTTGAACACTACCAGTACCCGCAGCCTCGCCTTTCTGAACTTGGTTCCTGCTGTCAAAAATGTCAGCAATAAACATCCAATAAACGGTTTTACACCGCGTGGCCAAATTCATCAGTTTTAATTTTCTCGTTAGTGATTAGATTATGTGCAGTGGAAATTCATTAAGCTTCGTATCATAGCTACAGACACAAAAAATAAAACAACTCATCAGACTTTATTTAAACACAGTTTATAATAAATAAATAGTTAAACATACTCATCAAAAAGTACACATTGTACTAGATTGTACACACGTGTTGGTTCAATCTGCGCTATTTCTGACAAGCAAACAGCATTTATGGCAGCAAAGCAGGAAAAAAACCTGATGAAGTAAATTACAAGAGACTATCTTTGCAATTTATTCAATATCTTCCTGCTGAGATTGCCGGTATCTTGTTAAAATGTTGATTTATACTTGCTAAAAAATGTCAGAATCTTAAATAATATACTCGCGAATTCTGTGTTATAACTCGTAAAGAAATTAAGTTATGTCTGTCTCCGAATGGTGGAATTGTTTTTTGATAGTTTTAACATTACGTTTCACCCCATGACACCGTCAGAAATAATGACTTGTAGTGCCGATATAAAGTACAAGAAGACAACGCAATCAAAACATTCAAATATAAATTGGTTACCTGGAATTGGGTTATATGTCTGTATTTAAAATATATGGTAGGGTTGGTCGTCACGGAGTGTGTGTGTGTGTGAGGGGGGGGGGACTATTTCACTGTAAGCTGGTAACAAACATTATTCGCTTGGGATCAACCCCGTAATTAGAGCCTTTGAATAAGTAACGTTCGAGCGTCCTTTCATGGTGCGTAATGTCTGCTTCAACAGGGGCCTATTTCACAAAATTTTAACTAAGATAAGATCTGAATTTTAGTTATTTGATTGGTCAATATTAGATTGATTTTAGTTCTTAGCCAATCAAAATTGAAGTATCTACTAAAATTTGGATATTATCTTTAGTTAAAATTTCGTGAAACAGGGCCCTGATGTGCAGACAAATACCGATGCTAGTTTCGAATGGCTTTTGTGTTATTTTCCTTTTCAAAACAAGGTCCCTTTACCGATCTGTGAACACACTGTTGTATTTTTCTATTCATTAAAAGAAGCATGAAATGTCAAAAAAGGTTTTTAAATAAATGTTGCTTTTATATTAATGAATAAACCATTGATATATTTTATTATGTAATTATAATAGTGCTAAATGTATAAATTGTTTGTGCCAAGATTTCTGCCATAGATGTTATAACCCATTTAAGTTTGTTTCATGTTTCGTTTTCAATATTCACAGACAGGTGATACACAGAGAGTCTGTCTAACTGATGTGTTGGTTGCCATTTTGTTAATAGGTTAAAGCTGAACTCCGGTTACAAAAATTACCGAAATAATTCAATAAAAAAAAGTTATCGCCCCCAAGCTAACCTTTCCAGGTCATAAACCTCCATGTCCGCCATATTTATTTCACAAATTGGAAACAAGTATTGCGGCTTGAGGGCGTTAACTATTTTTTTTTATTTAATCATTTCGGTATTTTTTTAACCGGAGTTCAGCTTTAACAAAACAAATATTAATGTCATTAAAATACAGATGTATATTTCGTTTCGTTTTATTATTCTTTCGATGGCCTCCCTTAAATGAAGATCTGACAAGTTGTAGTGGAAGGTCGCGTCAGGGGTCATACGATCAGGATTTCACTACATGGCGTGTTGGTGTTTCTAGTGAGGTAGCCAGAGTTTCGTGCATCGCACGCCAAGAAATCACTGCAACAGACGGTTTATTGGCCAATTCCGCGCACCAAGCACGTGGGTTCTATAACAACTCCTCGAGATCTTAGTGTAGTAAAGACTAGTAAAACGAAATATTGAATAAAAGTAAACGAAACAAAGGTGTTTCAAAGGTGGAAACTGTCTAAGAATCTGTAAAATTCGTCTATTGGTTAACGAATCACACTTGCAACAGTTTTTCAGACTCTCTCTAGTACGCGAGTTCAGGGTACATATGACTCTGGTTTCGCCAGTTCAAGGTGCGTGTCCTTTGTGTGATTCTGGGTTCGCCAGTGCAGAGGTACATGCCCTTTATTAATGTTATTGGATTCATCAATTGTATTTTCATCAATTCCAAGTTTATAATATGAAATTCAAAATAATATCTAAGTTTTCTCTTTAGATATATTATGTGTGAGCCCCTTGGTTTAGGGGTGCAGGGGGGGGGCAAAATATAAATGGACCTGATGTTGCTATTACTACTTGCGATTGGCTAAGCATTAAAATCGAGCTAATATCAACTAATCAAATTACTAAAATTTGGATTTTATCTTAGTTAAAATTCCGTGAAACAGACCCCAGAACTTATTCCTTGTTATTCAGAAGTGTTTTTTGTATGGCAAAATATCCCGAAATTAAATCAATTCTTTCATAAATGATCAGGTTTCCAAAATAATTGCTTTGTTTGTGCCATGTTACGACCGTTCTAAAATACCACAGAAAACATCACAGTATTCGGTCTCCAGTTGGTGTCGCGCTTTCAGAATTAGCATCAAATTATCTAAAGATTGGTCTCTTTGGTGGACTTGGTGTCGTTCCTTCAGAATTAGCATCAAATTATCTAAAGATTCGTCTCTCTGGTGGACTTGGTGTTAAAACCGGTCCTGGTACCCCTCACCAATATTCTATAACTGTATTTTGAAAGTATTTATATCCAGTCCAATAGTATACCGCTTACCCGGTGGTTCCAGTCCACAGACCATTGCCTGAATGCCCGTATGACAAGGCCGCCCTTGACTAACATGACATTTTACACACGAGCATCAGCTGAACTTTGTAAAAAAAATGTATATGGTAACTCTGTAATCTATCTGAAAAAAATGCCTCGGCGATCGTTTAACAAGTATGTCTCCGAATTTGTCGTACAATTTATTTGATATACGACCGAAGTAACTGTATAATCATACTAAATTGGATATTTCTGACGCTCTCAATTTAAATTACTTTGTCTCTAAGTTAGATGAGATGTTCGTAAACAAAAATGTATCTAAGGTTATTTTGAATGTAGTGCAATTTAGTGTCTGGGCCATATTAAATAATAAATGAACTTGCCAAGCGAATTAATTCTATACAAATGTCAAATTAAATTTTCCAAGTCACAAAAAAATCTCCCTTCCACTCATCACAAACTTGGACATTGGGAAATGCTAAAACGGAAGCTAATTACGCCAAGCTACGGGGTGCATCATTCCTACAAAAAGGGCGAAAGTATGCCATATCTACTGTCAAAATTGTTTACGTTACTTTTACGGCAATGAACAGTGGACCTTCTGCTACTGGGGTGGGGGGGGGTAATTACATACATAATTAAGAGGTTTGTTCAAACGGGACAAACATTTAGCATAACAGTGGATTTAATTATTTATTACACCAAAGCTACTTTCAGTCGAGACTGGTTAACGTCAGACCGCGCCGTCATGACGTCATTTAGATCAGTTTATCCAGTCTACTTTAAGTTTTGATATTTGTTTTTATACAGTTAAAACACAGATCCTATTTCGTTTCGTTTTTTTATAGGTCAAAAATTTGTTTTACTTGTCTTTACTACACTTGGATATGGAAGAGTTGTTACCAATGACGTGTTTTTGATCATGTGAGAGGTTTCGGCGTGTCGTGCACGGACGGAACTGTGGTAATCCACTATAAATATCAATGTCGATTGGTTAATCAAACGTATGACGTCGTAGGGTCAAATGCTGCTCGTATGACCTCTGACGCGACCTATTATTACAACCGATCATATCTTTATGTACTGTTAGGCCATCGAAAGCATAAAAAATGAAACGAAATATAGATCTTTATTTTAATCACACTGATTTTAAAGTAACCCCCGACATTATGACGTAATCAGGAATGTGGCCAATTTAATATAGATGTGAGTAATCCTGAACGTTACCCTCTCTTCTAAGATGATATTTAAACTATATATATATTACTGCTGATGTATGCACGTGTAAATTAGTTAAATAAACACCGGCACCTATGTTTTATATTAAGACATAATAAATAATGTTGTTACAATGTTGTAGACAAGTTTAAAAATACGAAACTGAACAGAGGATACTATTTTCTGAAAGTAACATGTCATGTGATATATTATACCACGTGATTTATGACGCCATATGTTTTTGTGTACTGCGTTGTTTTTATTGTTTGTTTAATTATTTCTGTGAAAACTGAAATAAATCCATTTTGTCATAGGTTTTGTAGTTTTTCTTATATTGTATGTTTATCTAGGGCCAGGTCATCTATCTGAGTTTATCCAATGTCTCGTTCTTTTTTTTAGATCTAGTAATGGGATTTAAAAATGCAATGAAATTGGGTTGACATGCATACGTCATACAGTGTGCTATGAGGGGAATTTTGCCCAGACAGCGGCATATTCTCGAGAATTATGCTATAGAAAATTTCGCCTCTGCCCTGAAACCATTTTTTTTATTTACCAATTATTAGTAAACAACACCAGGGCTCACACTGTCGGTCGCCAAAGTCGCAATTTGCGATAAAAAAATGAAAGTGGCGATTAAAATTTGATTTTTGCGATAATTTTTGCGATAAAGTTTTACGGTACTAGCGATTCTTTTTGAGAACTGGCGGAAAAAAATCTTAAAATTCTAATCGTATTCATAATGTTTTAACCATTATTGAGTGTCAATCACGTGGCTAAACACAATAATAAATTAATCAACTGGCTGATAATCCGGATAGCGTCGCCGAGTAATACTAATCAATTGTCTCGGATTACTGATTAGTTGATTGATAATTGCCAATGATGTATATTAAACCTATCTCGCGTCACTATTTAATCTTAATGATTAAATTAAGCGGTGATTATTTGATGTTTCGTTTCGTCTTAAAACGAAGAAAGGTAATACATGTAACCAAAATGGCCGACAATTCTATCGAAAAGAAGTAAATATAGTTCAATTCTGTTTACTGTGGCATCATATACGGCATGTAAAACATACAAGTATGCCTATTGGATATCATTATTTCAAATTATCGTATCATCATGGTCGAAAACGCATGAACTAGGCTACTTGAATATCGGCGATTCTTGTATAATTGTAAGCATTTCTTACAAATATAATTAAGTACATATCATTCTATCAGAGATTCAGATACCGTTACGGTACCTGAAAATAACAATAGTTCTATTGTACACGCAATCCTTGGACGAAATTAGACGTGTAAATATTGAATATATAGTGCAATACGGCGATGTTCAAAGAGACTAAAGTTACCAAAAGTAAAATCCGATCTTAGTAAACCAAAACTGTGCTAAATGTATTATGCAAAGACTGATTTGTTAAAAGTTGTTGTATATTGTATATATTGGTAATTGTTTTATAATAAGCCTAACTGAGACATAAAATTGTTAGATATTGTATAATTTTTTATCACATATTTTTGGCGGATAAAATATTCAAGTTGGCGGAAAAAATATATGAACATTTCTTTACATAAAAATTATCATCCATTTTGGCGGAAAAAAATTGAAAGCCAGTGTGAGCCCTGAACAACACAAGCACATTGGCTACTTTAAGATCAGAGTGCTTGTGTTTTTTTATTTGTTTATTTTTTTTTTTAATTTTATTTTAGCTTGTGCCACATTTCATGTGTATAAGGGACATGTCAAATGCAACTAAATCAACTATTTGCCGGGAAGCAGACGACAAATTTATGATGTAATTCGCATACCAAAACTGTTTTTATGACGTTTGAGAGCATCATAGTCTCGTTTTACCAGTAAAAATGTGCTTAGACTCATATTTGACTTGTGGTTATGTAAGAACGGTCTTAAGAATTTTCAAGACACGGTATTTTATTAAGATTCTTACGTACGAAAAAGTGAAGCATAACTTTGTGCTTACTTTAAGAATTTTCTAGCAAGTGGGCCCAGGTCCACCTTCCTAGTCCACGCTAGAAAATCAGGATGAACACAGAGATCGAATACGCCCTCCCTCCAGGTTAGCGAGTCAACGTCTTACTCACTGAGCAACCGAGGAGGAAGTTATATATATATACTTATATATAATACTCGATGTGTTTCCGGTTTTCCTGATCGATGCTATCAGTATAATGAACCTCGCTATGTAATACAACATGCAATATCCGCCTACTCAAATGGCAGGTGTCAAGAACTCTTTCCGTTTGGCTAAAAAAAGGACTGCACTGAGGAAATGCAATGAAATTAAATAGAAAACGGTTTAACGACCTACTCTTCTACTCTGCTCCAAACTGGGCTTACGAAGGCGGGCTGCATTGGGAATTTTTGCCCCGACAGCGGCACTACTGCTTTTACGTCCACGCAAATATGTGCACATGACCGCTCTTGTTTGTCCTATCCAAACGACTGACATTTGTCCTTGCCAGGCCCTTCTCCATTTTTCAACTTAAATCCGAGCCTGGTCGCTTCCTGTCGGTGATCGTTAGGACGCACCTGTTGGTTTTTATCAGTAATTAGTAAACCACAAATAGCTCGGTATTTCACATATTGTATGTCTTTACTAATAATAAATTCGTGTATATACGATAGAACTACATATATCGACAAATCCGTCAATCAAAGAAATTTAATAAACACGTTTTTGACATTTTAAGCACCCTGGTGGCTATAAAATAAATTGTGGTTGTTTTTATGTCGTAGTGTCATATGTCGGGTAGCGAACGACACGTTATCTACTGGCAGTGGTGACAATCGCCATACAACAAAAGCTCAACGCCACCTGTGCCACACCATCGATTCAAATCTTTCACAATTTTATCCAAAATAGACTTTCCGTGTTGCAAAAAATGGACAAATTGACATTTGCTTTCTGCTTTTTTGTTTGATTTGGCAATAATTGCACATGCTGTGTATTGAAGTAATATTTATTCGACATATTTATTTGAAATATATAATATCATAATAATATGGGGGAATATATTTTGCAATTGAATGATTCTTAGTCAAGTTATTAAAAAAAATGAAATAAAAAAGGGTTTAACGTCCTACAGTTCTGCTCATAACCTGGGCATGGAAGACGGGCATATGCCATACGGTGTTCTATGGAGGAAATTGTGGCCGTACTTATTTTTTTATTTCCAAATGTCAAGAGTTGTTTAACGGTATCTTAATTTTTTACCCATTTCAAATAATTAGACACTGTTCGCATTGTCTGTGTTGAATAAAACCATTTCAAACCATTCCAAACACACCAGCCCCACCGCCGAAAAATCCTGACATACTTTCTAGGACAACAATGGCGCCAGTTGACTCAATGACAGGCTTTATGAAACAGCTCTAACCGTTGGGCCATCCATTTTTTATGACGTTATATTCTGGCTTGATATTATATTTCTTTTTTCCCTAAATTGTAAATATTTAGCTTTTTCCGAAATTCTATCAGAATTATCGTCGTTTTTATTTTAAGGTTTTACAATTTTAGTCAAGTATGTGTTTGTTCAGGTCCGGGATTGTACAACTCAGTGGACGCCCATAGACGTTCCCGGGTCCATTTACGCGATTTCATACATAAATGTACTGCGGTATTGTTTACAAACAGTGCGGTATTGTTTACAAACAGTGCGGCATTGTTTACAAACAGTGCGGCATCGTTTACACACAGTGCGGTATTGTTTACACACAGTGCGGTATTGTTTACACACAGTGCGGTATTGTTTGCGTACATTGCGTTCCTCCTGCACTTTCTTTCAAAGTGTCCTTTGGTGATCGAGCTTTTTCTGCGGCAGCACCCACATACTGGAATAAACTCCCAGCAACAATTAAGGAACCTAGAACATTTAAAGTCTTTGAAGACTCAGTCAATTAATTGTGAACACCAAACCTGGCAGTACGGCTCAGCGCCATTGAGTGGAACAGTTCTAGATGACAGGCGCTCTATAAATTTATCATTATTACTAATAATAGTAACGACCCTGTTGACGGATACGGAGTTAGATATCGATGTTAACGGTACAAGGTGTTAACAATACATTGTATGGTAACACGTGCTTGATATTAACCAGTCTGTAACAGGGAGTCAACTAAAAGGTCACTAGGCTAATTGCAGGTGCGCGTTATCTGACCTTTAACCCCCTGGGGTCATTGTATATTATAGGTAAATGTTATAACAATAACGTAGTGTTTTTGATGTTGTCCAATATTTATAGTAATGGTTGTGTAACATGTTAGCCTGTAAGAAGCTAGGCGGGGGGCGGGGCGAATGGTTAGCACGTGCGTGTTGTATCATAAATCCTGTCATTGATGAAGTGGCGTGGTTTCGAATCCCCGGTTGTACATGATAAAGGGTAGGGTCGCCTGTCTAACCTCGTGCGTTTTCTCCGAGTCCTCCGGTTTCTTCCCCTACGCGCAAGAGAATTAATGAAATAGAATTAAACCATTTGTTGGTCCCAAAATGACATAGTTTGTGTCGAGTGGGCGTTAAACTCTCTCTCTCTCCCTCCCTCTCCCTCTCTGTTATAAACTATATCTTTTAACCCACATCAAATATTTTTCCAATCCACAACAAATCCTGGAGAGTTGGCCGCGATGAATGTTTCTACAGTCTGGTAACCATCTTGTCAAGTCAAGAGTAACATCATACGAAGGTTACAATGGCGCCGCTTAGACATGAAACACATTAACCGACATTTTAATTTCTAAATCAAAGATTTGAGACGTGGTTATTCGGCTTCCGTTTGATAAAATCTAAGATTTTTTTTTTGAAAGTAAGAAAAAAACAAATTGGAACACTATTACAAATATAGAATATTCTCAAATTAGCGACTTCTTCGTGTACATAATGTAGGAACACGATTAGAAATGAAACTAAATGAAATGGGGTTTAACGTCCTACTGTTCTGCTCCGACTGGGCTAATGAAGACGGGCATACACAATACAGTGTGCTATGAGGAAAACTGTGCCCGTATACAGCACAACAACCTACTTTTATATCGAATTCCATTTGCCAAAGTGTCTTTTACGAGCACGGCAATGTGTACATGGGACCTCGGTTTTTCGTCCAATCCGAACGACTAGACAGCTCTCCTTGTCAGTCCCTCCGTCCTGTATGGCTGTTAGGTTCCTCGTCCTGCGTTTTACCCACTCAGCCATTTAGTCACCGTGACCCCAGAAACACCAATCGAGATGTATTACTCTGGGGGCACGGGGGACGCAGAGAAAAAAAGGGAATCGAAACCCCGTCAATGGACCCAATGACGGACCTTGTAATATATTACCGTGGGATCGAACCCATACGACACGACTCAATGCTAGACCTTGTGGTTCCACTCGTTGTAATGTACTATTGTGGGATCGAACCCATACGACACGACTCAATGCCAGACCTTGAGGTTCCACTCGTTGTAATGTACTATTGTGGGATCGAACCCACACGATAGGACTCAATGCCAGACCTTGTGGTTCCACTCGTTGTCATGTACTATTGTGGGATCGAACCCACACGACAGGACTCAATGCCAGACCTTGTGGTTCCACTCGTTGTCATGTACAACTGTGGAATCGAACCCACGCGACACGACTCAATGACAGACCTTGTGGTTCCACTCGTTGTAATGTACAACTGTGGAATCGAACCCACACGACACGCATCAAAGATAGACCTCGTGGTTCCACTCAATGCCAGACCTTGAGGTTCCACTCGTTGTAATGTGCAACTGTGGAATCGAACCCACGCGATATGACTCAACACCACCATGAAAGGATGATATCACATGTGTATGTTCTAGAACAGCACACCTTGATATGCATGCCTGATTCTGTTTTATCAAGGCGTATCAATTAGTTCTCGTCAGCATATAATAAGTTATATGAATGGTTTATCTCCAGTGAGTTTATAATGATATTTCCTCCTCTATAAATAGATACTTATTGTTAAACTTATTGATTAGTAGTTGATACCCATCTTATTAAACTGACATTTCATCAACTTTGACGGCGTAAATACTATTAAAGAGACCTATCAACAAATAAAATACATATCAGCAAATAAAATACCGTTAAAGAGGCCTGTCATCAACTAAAATACAATTAAAAAGACCTGTCATCAACTATCATACAATCAAAGAGACCTATCACCAAATAAAAAATCGTTAAGGAGACATATCAAGAACTAAAATATTGTTAAAGATACCTATCAAAAACTAAAATACAGTTAAAGAAACCTGTCATCAACTAAAATACCACTAAAGAGACCTGTCATCAACTAAAATACAATTAAGATACCTATCAACAACGAAAATATCATTAAATAGCCATATCAGCAACTAAAATACTATTAAAGAGACCTATCAACTACTAAAAGGGATATAGTATCAGCTGAAATACAATAAGAGATACACATGGTATCAGCTGAAATACCATTAGAGAGACATAATATCAACTGAAATACCATTAGAAGGAGGTATAGTATCAACTAAAATACCATTAGAGAGACATAGTATTAACTCAAATACCATTAGAGAGAGACATTAGTATCAACTAAAATACCATTAGAGAGAGACATAGTATAAACTAAAGTACCATTAGAGAGACATAGTACCAACTGAAATACCATTGGACAGAGACATAGTACCAACTGAAATACCGTTAGACAGAGATATATTTTCTCCGTTTCCTCTCGTTTCCTCGAATTGTTAAAGCACCATACGAGTAAGTCAATTAATGAAATAAATTGAACGGTAATATGTTAGTTCCGGCAGGACCTAGTTTGTGTCGAGTGGACAATAAAGCACACTATATGGCGTATGCCCGTCTTCATTAGCCCAGTCGCTAAACAGACGGGTTGGTAGTTAAACCATATATTCTATGGTGTACGAGAAAGGGAGAAATGGGGTGTAACGTCCACTTCACACAAACCAGGTCATTTCGGGACTAACATATGGTTCAATATTATTTCAAAAATTTGCGTAGGGATCTTTAAAGGACCTGGCGAAAACTCACGAGGCTGGACAGGCGACCGCATTTTTGTCACGTACGACTGGGGAATCGAAACCACGTCAGTTTACCCAATGGCAGATCTTATGATACTGCGCGCACGTTTTAACCGCATTTTTGTCACGTACGACTGGGGAATCGAAACCACGTCAGTTGACCCAATGCAGATCTTATGATACTGCGCACACGTTTTAACCATCCGTCTTTATGGTGTACATATGCAATCCGTATTGGTAGCCTATATATTTGAGTATTATATATAAAAATAACCGAATTATTGTGATGTTTGACCGAGTTGTTTTCCGGTAACCTATAGACCTGGATATTTGTTCTTGTACTCTTATTTAAGACTTAATAAAACTATCAGCGAATTATAAATAGAGACCACTTAAGACCAATTAGTCCTTCAGATGCCCATGGGCAATTTGGTATATCTTAAAATATTGATAGATATTCATCGGTAGTTCACGGGATAGACGCCCGATTCCCACGGGTAACTAGGAGAGAGAGAGAGAGGCAGAGACAGATACAGGGAGAGAGAGAGAGAGAGAAAGAGATTAGGTTTAAGAATTTGGGGCATAGTTTAATTCTACACATAAGCACTGATATTTCTTAGTTCGTGATATTTCTTAGTTTTATTAAAACTAAATACAATACATAAGATTTATATGTTTTTTGATGTTGGTGACGCTGAGGTCATTTCGGAAATAAGAAACGGTCCAAAGGTGTTAGCAGTTAGTGGAGCCGTAGAAAAGTAAGCTAGCTTATACCCCGTTTATACGAGAGGGAGAGAGAGGGGAGGTGGGGGCTCAATTCGGGACTAAGATTTAGTCGAATTGTATTAGCACTTGGAGGACCCCGAGAAACGTAAACTATCGACTTGTTTTTGGTGGTGCTGGAAATAGGGCATGGTCGCTCGGGTGTGTACGTTAAAGAACCCTTGGTAGTTGGAATTCGATATAAGAGTAAGCATATTGTGTGGTTTATGTGCGTCTTCATATAGCCCCGTAAGAGCAGTAGAACGTCTATTAACTATCATTTTATTTACATATATAGCATGTAGACGTTTGAATGGGACACGTGTTGGCGTGCACGTAAAGGATTCATCGATTGAAAGATTCATGTCTGGACAATATTTACATCGCAATATTTCCGTTTCCATTAGCTATGTTAGAGCAGAAAGATAGGACGTTAACCCTTTCACCACACTACGACCCCGCGAGTAGACAAATTCAATAAATGATTTAATTTATGTTGATCTCGATCGGAGTACGCTAGATCGAAGACGGTCTAGCACATATGACGTCATAATTATGTGGATTAGATTTAAGAATTTGGGGGAGGGGATATAAGGTCGGATAATACCGAACCCAAGTGAATATTTAGGGCCGTGCTAACCCTAACCTTATTCTCTAGCCCTAGCCCTAACCCACAATCGATCCACATGTGACTTCATATGTTCCGGACGGTCTCCGATCTCGCGTTCCCATCACGAATCATGTGTTTAAGATGCTGAATACAATATCCGCACAGAAACTCTACTCTCCCGATAATGGCCTACTCGAGACACAATCTTCTTACGTCCATTTCCGGTGTGAGTGAAAACATTCAATCAATTGGAAACTTTTACAAAAAGTAAACACAGACTTAGAGTGCGGTCCAAGTCCTGGTTATAAACGGGAGTAATTTATCTGTTGGTATTAAAGCTTTTAGATAGTTCAATAATTAACAGAGAGGCAGACAGAGGTGGGAGGAAAAACATCATCGACGATATTCTTGTGTTGGTGTGGAATGTTTGGCGATTAGAGAGAGAGAGAGAGAGAGAGAGAGAGAGAAATGAGGTTTAACGTCCACTCGACACAAACTATGTCATTTCGGGACATTTTATTTCAATTATTTGCTTGCGCGTAGGGGTCTTTAGCAATGCCCGGAGGAAACCCACGAGGTTGAGAAGGCGCCCCTATCTCCATGCCACATACGCTAACACCAGGGATCGAAACCACAGCCGCAAGCCAAAGGTGAACAGCCAGTTAGAGGTCGAAGCGCGGCACTCTAGACCACGAGGCCATCCGGCACGAAATTTTAAATTAAGATAAAATCCAATTTTAGTAGATACTTCAATTTTGATTGGCTAGGCACTAAAATCAATCTAATATTATCCAATCAAATTACTAAAATTGGGAGCTTATCTTAGTTAAAATTTCGTGAAATAGGCCCCTGAACAGTAGGACGTTAAATCCCATTTCATTTCATACGGAGACTTTTGAGTTAAATGTAGTCCCGAAATAACCTAGTTTGTGTCGAGTGGACGTTAAACCACATGTCTCTCTCTCTTGGGTTAAATGTTTGGCCGTGTATATAATATAGATACCAGAAACTAGAAAATACAGTGTTGTTTCAACTAGTTTCTAGCTCAAGACAAAATCACAATTTACATGCGGTCATTCCGTCTGTGCTGGCGAACATTGATAAGAGACCGACCGACTGTCGGCATATAGTACTGCCTGGAGATTAGAATAACAAGGTCGCTTATAACACCGATAATAGATCTATAGTGGACAGTAATGGCCACCCACTAACTAACCAACAAAACCTCACCACACTATTGACAATTCCTGCCATTTACTCAATCAGCGGTTGGGTATCAATGAAACTGCAACTTGTCACTGTTTGGCTTCACTTATAAATATTACCAATAAAATCTCATTACAAAATGGAAGGAAATTGTGGTTTAAATCGATTAAACAGGCTACGGAGGAGGGATATGCTACGTGGTGTACTATGCGGGAAAATTTGCCCTGATAGAGGTGTTTCAGCCAACTCCTCTTCGAATTCCAACTGTCATTTCCGGCCAAACATATGGTTCAATTTGTTTCAATAATTTGGTTTTGTGTAGGGTTCTTTATCAGTCAGACGAAGACGGTGGATTCGACGAAAACCCACAAGGTGGGACAGGCGACCCAACTCTTTGTTACTTTCCAGCAAGGAATCACCTGGGTCGAATCCTTTATCTCCTGACTGGTGAGCCAACGCTACCGTGGTTCCCGAAGGTCATTAGGTGTATGACGTTCCTAGATGATAATAAAGATTGTTAGGGGTACGAGTCATGCGACGTTCCTGGATGGCATTTAAGATTATTTGATGAACGACGTTTCTAGAAGAAACTACAGAATGGTAGGAGTACGGCGTTCCTATAAAACATACAACAAGTTAAAGGGTATTCAGACACTGCTCCGTTCAACAGTGAGGAACCAGGGTGTAAAACCGGTCACCAACGGCATCGAATTCTCCGGGCTAGCGGGCCAGCGTCTTGTATACTTATTGAGCTACAGTGTAACAAAATGATACTAACATTGTACTGCATAAAGGGTATCTATACACGTACAGCTCCGTGAAGCTCTACAATTGGATATCGGTGATATATCCCAAGATACTAATAATAGAATGGGAGATATTCTTCGTTCAGATGCATTGGCGAATTTGTCTACCATAATTGTCGTTTCTGGACTCTGTTCATTTCGATTTCCTATAGTGTTATCGCATGCCCGTAGCTAGCGGGGGTGAGGGAGGCAGCTGCCTCCCCTGAAGCAAATCGGGCACCCAATGGGTGCCTTTACCCGACGGGGAAAGCATGAGTTACCTTGATGGGCGCCTTGGGCACCCTTCCAATTGGCCGCAACACGAAACAAACGACCATCGTTCGCCTCATCCCCTTCCCATCCGCTAGATACAGGCCTGTATTATAGAATCTTGCACTAGCAGACTTTGTTGTTCGATCAGAAACATAGAACGTGTTTTATCTGTCTGTACGACTTTACAACATGTCGTCTGCTTTAAGACATGGTATCATAATGTCTCGCGCATGTTCGGTTAATACTGACATCAACATGTTATTTCCGGTTTCGATTACATTTATGGCTAAATATTATCACAGAGCAAGTGATATTCTGTACAACTGTAAAAAATAAGGAGGTTGGGTCGAGTTGCCTAAAGCATATGTCGTAGGTCACTAGTAAGTAAGTGGGGGGGGGCGGATGGTTAGCACGTGCGCGCTGTATCATAAAGCCTGCCATTGAGTCAACTGGCATAGTTTCGAATCGAGACAATGTTGTTTTTTTATCGTACAGACTAAAGTAACGATGACTGAGGTTAGAACGAAATTTCTCGGTTCAGAATGGATTCATTTGACAGAAATTTTTTCACCCAGACAGCAGCGGCGATTCAACCCACTATTTACTTTTACGTAGAGGTGTTGGATAGCTTGCCCAACTTCGCGGGTTTCCTCTCACTGCTAAAGACCCCTACATGCAAGCAATTTATTCAAATAATGTCCTCATTTCTCACTCTCTCTTCTTTTACGGGTGTACTTCGAAGTGGTTTCCAGATCGCACGACTTCGTAGCATGTCTCTTACCTTAATGGATGAACAATTTTCCAGAGATTTAATCGATACAAACTTGGTCATATCGGGACAAACAAACCAATGCCACGTGTACACATTGGCTTGTACTTAACATATCACTTGGCAGTTGGAATTCCATACCAGAGTAGGCCGGGGAAAATTCCCCTCATAGCTCACTGCATAGCGTATGACCATGACCGTCTTCATTAGCCCAGTTCAGGGGCAGACCAGTAGGACGTTAAACCCCATTTCATTTCATTTCGTTTTATTGTATTGTTTGCACTTGGCTCAATATTTAGATATTTAAAAAAAAAATCAAGCGCCTTCTGTAACTCGATCAAACAAGAGATGTTCGATATTTGAACGTGGATGATTTTCATCGGGGTTTTCTGATGTAGACAGCATTGGAATTACTTGTATATATAATATTATTATACTCATATCCCGATTGACCAGTCCTTCCCTAGTGACAACACTCTATTATTATCCGCGTATCTCGACTGACCAGTCTCTCCCTAGTGACGAGCCTCATCTGCTGCGTAATTTGTTGCTTTATTGAGGTCACAAGAAGGTCAGAACTCTCGAGTAAATGAATTTAAATTTCTCTGGTGTATTACAATGTTGTAAAATATTAAACTAATCTATTATGAAGCTTCCATTTACACTCTGGTGTATATATTATATACTGTTAAACATTCAAAGGTTGGGAATGAGAGAGAGAAATGGGGTTTAACGTCCACTCGACACAAACTAGGTCATTTTGGACTAACATATGGTTTCATTTTATTTTAATAATTCGCTTGGGCGTAGGGGTCTTTAGCAGTGGGAGGAAACCCACCTGGGCCTCCCCCTGAATTCGCTCCTGGGGAGAGAGAGAAAAAGGGAGAGAGAAAGAGAGAGAGAGAGGGGGGATAACATCCACTCCACCAAACTAGTTCATTTCGGGACGAACATACGATTCAATTTTTTTTTCAATAATTCGCTTGTGCGTAGGGGTCTTTTGCAGTTGGAGGAAACCGGACAACCTGAAGAAACAGCGCGCAAATGTTCACCATTCATACATCTAAAAACAACCATACACTAGGTACCACACGCTCATACAACTATACAGTATAGACTCGTAGGGTCGCCAGTCCAACCTCGTGGGTTTTCTCTATGTCCTCCGGTTTCCTCACACTGCTAAAAACCCCAACGCGCAAGCGAATTTTTGAAATAAAATTAAGTTCCGAAATGACCTAAATAAATCATGCGGTGAGCTAAGAGGGCAATAATACACGGTCAGTACCGCTACGGCCATTACCAATTTCATCGCCCAATCCGAATAACCAGGCAATTTCTTATTTTATGTTCAAGTATAGGAGAGAGGTTTAACGTCTCACGATTCCCTACCTACAGGGGTAATGAAGACAGGCACACACCGTAAAGTGTGCTGTTGGGAACCTTTTACCCGTGCAGAGGCGCTACGGCCTTCTTTTATACCGATTTCCAGCGGTGTGTGTTTTTTTTATTTGCAAGCCAAAGTAGCCTATACACGGGACCTCTGTTTTTCGTCCCAATACAGTCGCTCTTACTGGTATAGTATGACGGTCGTTTTGCCCGGACAGTGCTTTGCGGAAATTACAAATTTCATCGTCCCTTCTGAACAACCTTCTCAATCCCTCTGCACCATGGCCAAAAAGGAGACCATCCACACTGTAAAAGGTAAGCATGTCAAATGGGATTATATCTGATATAACAAGGAGTTAAAACATGTTATAATAATAGTCAAGCCGGTGTAGATACGATCATATTAAACGGTAACACGAGATGATATCTACCATATTGAATTCAACTTGACACTAATCGCCGTATAACTGTATTAAGATTCTAAGGACAGATACCTCTGTGGTGTTACGGGTTCCTGCTATCATTAATTTTATGTATATTACACGCTTTTGTTGAGGATTTTGCCGCAGGGCCGGATTTATGACCTTTAAAGACCTAAGCACTGGAGTCTAGAGATCGCGGTGCTCCCAAACACATAATGTAAATCAGATTTGAAGCGATACTGGACTATGAAATGGAGAACCTAAGCACGGAAACAGAGGGCCTTGAAACTATGAGCTTTACAGAATCTAAGCACTTAACAGATCTCGGTGCTCCCAAAGACATAATGTAAATCAGATTTGAAGCGATACTGGACTATGAAATGGAGAATCTAGGCACAGAAACAGGGGGCCTAGAAGCTAAAACGGTCATACTCTCCCATAGTAGGTAATCAAATTGGTGATGATACTAAACTGTATACCCTGTGGTTGAAACGTTAATACATCGTCACCCGGTTGTCATTGACTACCTCTATAATTGAACTGGGCTCTGAGTAGAACGTGCCGAGTTGGAACCTTTCAGGTTTATATTAAGTCCTGCTCTGACGTGTCCAAAAGGACCCTTGACTGTTGGAATTCAACGAACCGGAAGCCGATTAAATTCTCTGTTCTCTTAGTTTGTTAGTCTTGATATGACCGCAATATGGATGAGACGATAACCAACCCTTTCTTTTATTTGAATATGATTTGCTCTCTCTCCGTCTCCCTCTCTGAGAGTTGGAATTCGATATAAAGTAGGCCGTAGTGCCGCTGTCACGGCACAATTTCCCTCACAGAGCACTGTTTGTCGTATGCCCGTGTATCTTAGCCCAGTTCGGAGCAGAACAGTAGTTTTTAAACCCCATTTTATTTCATTTCATATCATTTATCATCTCTTCTCCTCCCCTCTGGGGCGATGTACAGTGGGAGCAGAACAGTGGGACGTTAAATCCCATTTTATTTCATTTCATTATATTTACCTCTCGCCCTCTGGGGCGAGGTCCGGTTGGAATTCAGTGTAAACGTATGCCATTGTGCCGCATTCCGGCCACAAATTCTCCTATAGCACAATATATGGCGTATGCCCGTCTTCATCAGCTTTGTCGTTGCAGAACCGTATTTCATTTCACTATCCCCTCCCCTGCATATTCAACGACTGATATATTTACTGACAAGTTATTCTGGCTTTATATTTTAACTCGTTAGCCTGTCCAACCTCATGGGATTTCTCTGGGTCCTCCGGTTTCCTCCCACTGCTAAAGTCCGCTACTCGCAGGCAAATTATTGAAGTAAAGTTGATCCATGTGTTAAGTCCCGAGATAACCTAGTTTGTGTCGAGTGCACGTTGAACCCCATCTCTCTCTCTCTCTCTCTCTCTCTGGCCTTAGTCGTAATATGGCTAAAAGAACGGTTAATCCCCACTGAAGACTAAATCAAGCGATTTAGAATTAGGAACATATAAATCGAGTTAATACCATTACAAACTGTGACATATATTAAGTCTTTTACTCGAATCAGACAATTCGGACACCGACGCCATCACCGACGAATGAGACGAGATGTCTGACCAAGAGAAGAGGGATTGTTAGTTTCGTATATATGTTATAGGTAATATGTGTTTAACCAAGTCGGAAGCGGACGTTTATTCCGTAGTTATTTTATCAATTGTAGGGAAATCGGTCAGTAGATTGAGACACGTCATCACAGGTTCATGAAAGCTTGAATCAGATCATAATCAAATTATATACTTTAAGTAAAGGCCGTACGACGCGTTAGATGTTACTACGTGTACAAGTCTGTCTGAACTTAGCCCAATAAATATCGCAGGCTAACGATGGCATCTATAATTGATTATGGTCTGGATAAGTTAATTAATGCCCAATTCGTTTGGATAACATTTCGGCCTGAAATAGGCAGATTTATCTCTTGCATAATGTATATTTAAGGCCTATTCCATTCCATCTCCATGGAACACTACCACACTACTGTTAACAAGCTAGCCTTTAACAGCCCTATAATCACCTTAGTGTCAATAATTAATCTCAACAATTCTAGCAGGTTGAAGAAGACCTAACGGCGACTAATTCACCCCTTTAGACGTGGACGCAATCAATCCGTAATAGCACAACAGCCGCATTAATGTCTCGGTGACGAAGACGTATTCATATCAAAATATGCGTTTTCTCATTGAAGGACAAATAAGCGTATAATATTTCTGTAGAGCAATGGACATTTATCTTCTTTCAGGATCTGTGTTTGTTAACTTGGAAAGGTCAACTGGCAGGAGAGAGAGAGAGAGAGAGAGAGATTAACAAATCGTTCACTTTTAGTTCAATAATTCGTTTAGGATTAGGGTTCTTTAGCATTTGCAGGAAACCTTATCACGTAACAAATCTATGTTATTTCGAGTTCAATTTTACTTCAATAATTCCCTTTAGCTGTTAGAAGGTGGACATGCAACCCCCATTCCTTGTCACGTACACACGGGGGATCGATACCACACCATTTGATTCAATGACAGACCTTATGGTCTAACACGCGCGTATGGGTCTTTAGCATTCGGAGAACATTGGGGGATCCGGAGAAAACTTACGAGGTTGGATAGATAGGCGATCCTACTTCATGTCACATACAAACTGGGAATCGAACCCATACAAGTTGACTCTTTACAGACCTTATGGTCTTCCGCGCACGTGTAATACCATTCTGTCACCGAACCCCATCTGACAGAAGAGTCGACATGAATGACTGAAAATTAAAAGTGTGTTTACACCATGTTCATTTGTTTTTTTTTTGATGGACGTATTATCGGGTATTAGTCTACCCTTCACTACTCATCGCGTGGTTTCTCCTTATCAGTGGTGTAAGATGGGGGCCTGGCACGAACATTTGACGGTTGGAATTTGAAATAAGAGTAGGCCGTTAGATCGATGTTTGAGGCGAAATGTCCCTCATTAGCTCAGTCGAAACAGAACAGCGGGACATTAAATAGCAACCGGAGGAAACCCACGAGGTTGAGAAGGCGCCCCTATCTCCATGCCACATACGCTCACACCAGGGCTCGAAACCACAGCCGCAAGCCAGAGGTGACCGACCATCTAGAGGTCGAAGCGCGGCACTCTAGACCACTAGGCCATCCCAACCCCCCTATGGCATATGACTGTCTTCATTAGCTCAGTCGAAACAGAACAGGGGGACATAAAACCCCATTTTGTGTTATTTCATTTCTCTTTTTATATCGTCCAGTGTTTGTTTTATTCACGAAGGGAATCTCAAGCACGAAATTATCGTTTAGACTCAAATAATAAGCCTGAAAATTGAACGCGATTGTAGCTCGATCATTGCTCTACTACTGCACGGACTAGAAAAAACTCGGTCTTTGTGACCCTCAAATCCCATTGATTAAATAAAACTGTATCATAGCGAGACGGTATTATGTCTACGAGTTGTTTGTCCGACATGATCAAAAGAATCTGTAAAAATTTCTAATCGCTGTAAGTGCTGATAAATCTGATTCTTCAAATACCTTCCAGCAATTCCCTCTACTCGATGATTGTGTGGAAAGCACTTGAGGTATTTCAGTTGTAACATTGATGCAATAAAGAGAAATCTACCAATTCTGGTGATAGTCACGAAAATGGAACCAAGTGAAATGGATTATTCGTCTCGATGCCGTCGGAATTTTTAGGTCATTTTAAGATGATCATCTGATTGGTTATTGAAGGATGTTTCTTCTTTGATATCCAACAGGAAGATAACTTGGGTGGGTAGCTCCGAGGGTATGATTTTGACTCGCTATATTGCCAATCGACAAATCTCGACAGATTCCGGAACCAACATCTAGTCTCGGCTGTATGACAGTTAGTGATATATACTTACGCCCATACATCTGCAATGTAGCTACCGGTTTACTTTAACATGAAAACATGACGCTATTACAAACAAACAAGACACCATGGGCACAGCCATGTTTCGTCCGGGACCTTTAAAGTAGTTTCAAGACATCGTGGGCGCAGCCGTGTTTCATCCGGGAACTTTAAAGTAGTTCCAATATGGCGGAATTCGTCATACAGCCGAGACTAAATGTAGGTTCCGTAATCTGTCGAGGATTGCCGAGTGGCTATATTGCCTAGCTCACAAGAAACCGCAGTCACACAGGGGAATTATTAGTAAACCTGCACGTGAAAGTCGGAGACTGACCGTGAATGTTTTCACCTGGTTTCTTGTTGCTGGTCTGGGAGCTACCCAACCCTACGACCCGGGAGTGTGAAAACACGTACGTAGCTAGACTTTTCTGGCCGAAAATGTCATCGCTATTTTTAAACATTTCCCACCCTTTTCCGTGATGTATATGTATGACCCAAAGTATGCAGCGGCCACCTATAGAGCGGGGGGGGGGGGTCAAACATAGCTGAAAAGTGTATAAAATTTTTCTGCTATATGGCACCAATGCATGCATATCTGGTATCATCAGAATGTAAGTCTGCCGGATATCTGGTGGTGGGTGTGGTGCCCCCCCCCCCCCAACTAGGCTAGATTAGCTCAAGAGGTTTACCACATAATAGCAGACATTCGTGGTGGTGGAGTACCACCACAGAAATCATGAATGGCCATTGCCAGACAGTTTGTGCGGTGGGTTACCCCTGAACCTCGGTGTTTCGTCCCATTCGAACGACTTGACAGTTGTTTTTGTCTCCCCCCCCCTTTCACGCCGGAATATCCTGATGAACCATTGCACATTGTCTGGTATACGACTATCGTTAGTAGCCCAGTCGGTGTGGCTGGCGTTAAACTCATTTTTCATTTTATGCAATACAAGGATAAAGGCCCGGTCCCAGTGGCCGATGGACACAAAACGTATGCAAAAAGAACACAGCGGACGAGCAATTTTTCGGGGGTGGTTCTATCCGTTTTCATCCTCTCCAGACATGGACAAAATTGACGAGAAAATCTGAGTAAACTGGACGGAAAAGAACGAACGTGGGAAGTATGTAGCGGGGATGTTACATGGATGTTCATCGGAAGCCTAGCGGAGGGAAGTGGATGACAGCTCCACATACTCTAGACAAACTCCAGACATCCTTCAATATACCAGATACGTCCCAGATACAAACGCTTTGTCCGTTATATACGAGATGCATATACGCTTACATCCTCTCTATTTCCGTGCTACTAACGATGTCATATACCTTATCTTTCCTCCCTCTTTCCGTTTTCAGCTGGAGCGGATGTGAGTTGCGAGGTTGCCCAGAGGATGCAGAGAGGATACAGTGAACATTTAACGGATGATAACGGACATGGAGCGTTTGTTGCTCGTATGTCGCGCATTTACATCGTACACGGCAGAAAGTTCATCCTTTTATAAAAGTTTTGTGCAGCTCAAAACTTTTTGCGCGGATGAAATAAAAGTGAACGGATGCTCGATGGATAGAGCATATGAAACGCAGATGCATTGCGTTTTCAAACGGAGAGCACATCCCCTTTGCATCCGTCAGTGCAGTGGGACCGGGCCTTAAATCTAAGAGTGAAACATTAGAACTTGAATCATTTTGAAGATGCATTATGTATGAGCGAATTCTGCGTGTCGCATGTCTGTATTTTGTTCCCCATTGTTATTATTTAGACATTTATTGACAAAACAAGCCTATAATCAACCCTCTAGACAATCGAATGGCGCAGATGGAAACGGATTGAATTATACGGTCGTCATTTAATGACGTAATTAGAAACGTAGAAGCTAAGCAGAGTCTATATTAACAAAATAATGTAGCTACGATAATAATGTAGCTATGCCAAATCTGGTCAAACTTCAAACAGTGATAAAAGTAATTTGAATGAACATTTGGCGTACGTGTAATTAAAAATTGGAGAAGCGAGACGTGGTCTCGATTAACAAGTAACATCTCACGCCCTTGTCAGTCCACCACTGGATGATCTATTTGTGAGTTGTTCGTGTGTTTGAGGAAATTGCTGATTTTAATGTTTATAATATACATGTGGTATGAAAGTGGATTATTCGGGTTTCTCTCGGTGATTAATTATTAACCAAACCTATCTAATCTTATGACCGTCTCTTACCAAATGGCGTGTTAACAGTGCGTTAGTTAAGGTTTCCTAGTGTTTAAAGTAAGTCAAGATTGTTGGGTTTTTTTATCAAGCACCTAGTTTATCATTTTAAATCAATAATGGACGAGTGTTTCAGATAAAGGGGAGTTAGATTGTTTTGGTTTTAATGGATGGCCGTCACAGTGGCAGTGTAATTAGTCAATATTATTACCATGTACTCGTAGCTCCGTGGTCTACACGAGAGAGAGAGAGAGGGGGAGGGGAGAGAGAGAGGAGTGTGTTTAACATCCACAAGTAGTCGTGTTATTTAAATAAGTTGCCCGCGCGTAGGGGTCGTTACCAGGGAGACGAAACCGGGGGACCCACATGAAACCCACGAGGTTGGACAAGCGAACCTACTTCTTGTCACACACAACCTAATTTTAAAGGCGCCCTTATCTCCATGCCACATACGCTCACACCAGGGATCAAAACCACAGCCGCAACCCAGAGGTGACCGACCAGCTAGAGGTCGAAGCGCGGCACTCTAGACCACTAGGCCATCCACCCCCCCCCCCCCATACATCATGGAAGATGGAAGATTAGATGAAGAGCTGTCAGTTCTCACTATAAAGAGAATTCTCTGAAAATTTCAGTCACTCGGTGGCTTTACCCGGCGCCCAAAATCGACCTAGGCCTAAATTTGCACGGGGCCTAAATTCGATGACCTAAAACATACACGGGGCCATGTTGGTTAAAGGGCCAATCCCGATAATTTTCTGAGGAATAAAACTGCTTAATTTTGTGTTAAAATCCCTTAAAACCCATTACCTAAGGCCGAAAAACTAACACGATATTTGTGATACGCTTGTAAATAACTTATATCTGACAGTCGTCATCTGGAAATGGAGACCGTTGTATTATACCGTATGTGGATAAAACCAGACTTTTTTTCTATAAAAATAATATGTAGGTGAAATTTACCTTTTGTTATCAAGTACAGTATATGGGTCATTCACTGTATAGACCTCTCAAGAAAAGTGAATCGATTTTTAGGTTACCCAATGAAAAAATTGACCCGAAATCTTAAAAGGGTTACGTGTCCGGATAAGCAGTGTTGACGTTCACGTCCAAACGACTCAATATTTTTAGCTGAAATTTTGAGACAAGATAAATACACCTTGCCTCTATAATTTGGTCCATAAATTTCATAAACTCTCGGACATTAATTTTTGAGACTCTGTTCTTATTGGGATTGTCCCTTTAATTGGATACTACAAATTTGCTTGATATCGTCGAACCGCCGCTTAGTATTAAACTCAGTAACTGTTTATCCATAAAATTGTACTGTGGGTTAATGTGTTCAATTACTAAATGCCAATCAAAGAAGATACAAATGTGGAGTGGATCCCGGCAACCAGGGCAAACATACACATATCTTTGATTTTATTTACATAGATGTGTTTTAACAATTGAAGCGTTTTTCTTCCAATCAATCATCCGAAACGTCAACAAACAACTATGTCGTTTGAAGAAAAATAATATGGTTTCCACAAACGAGCAAATAACAAAAAATAAAGCTATTTTGTTCCTGAGATGAAATCATCTGGAACGTGAAATACAAATAAATAATTTGTGGTAAAGGAAACGACGATTGCAAAACAAGGAAAAACTCTTTTGTGTTTTTTCTCCTGGCTTTTGATTGTCTTCCGGTGTACTAAGGCCGTAGAACATGACATATTGTAATTCTAACTGAACTGTTTCAGTCATTGATGTGAATTATAATGGAATTTCCTGCTTGATTGCTTCCCTTTGATCCTGGAAGCAGTAATATCCGTGCCGCTCGCGAGATGATCATTAAGGGAGATCACTCAAGGGATGAAAAGAAAAACTGGAAACCTAAATATACAAAAATAGATAAACAGGTGCTTGTAGTTTCTTTGATTGTATTTCTCCATTTAGTTTGTAATTTAATTTTACCAACTGTAAACAAATCCATTAGCAAACAGTTTTTTGATCAACGGGGTTTTTTCGACTGCAGTTCAGATGGTGTATTTAAAACGGTCAACTAATTCTGTTTTTGTCACGGTGATACAAACCACAATCAAGTCTAAAAAAAACCAATATCATTCCATTATAAACAATTATGTGGGTTGTTTTAATCATGTCCATGACAAAAACTTGGTTTATGTGGTTTTCTCTGCGAGAACAAAACAAAAACAAAGAGGTTGTAGCAGATTATTTTGTAGTTTATTTTGAGAGGAGTGTCCATAGCAAATATGTTGTTTATTCTGAGAAAACAAAAACGGAAGAAGTAGATATTTTATAGTTTATTTTCTGAGAGTGTCCGTACCAATATTTATGTTAACAAAATCATGTCGAAGCCACGTATAGGGGTATAAGGCAATTTAAACCATTATTAAAATATCTTATTTAATTGCCTTATTACGATAATAAACAAAGTCTCAAAAGTAAGTTATTAAATGACGATCTTATTTTAAGCCCTTTACACCTACGCCATCCGATGGCCTAGACGTGTTAATGAATGCCTAATTGATAATTTATATAACATTGGAGACTGAAATAACGATCTGCAATAGACAGGTTTATCTTTTGCATGGTGTATCTTTATGGTAATAATAACCAATATAACATAGTCAAACATACTCGCATGTCTTTGTCCGTGCTGTCAGTAGAAATAAAACCAAGAATCCAAGAATCCTTAATAGTATGTCTTTGTCCGCGCTCTCTCTAGAAACTATCCCGAGCCTCCAAGAACCCTTCACATGGTGCATCTTTATGGTAATCGATGATAACCAATAAACAATATATAATATAGTCAAACAAAATCGCATATCGTTGTCCGTGATGTCAGTAGAAACTAACCCAAGTCCCCCAGAACCCTTCATCTTACATGGTGCATCGTTATGGTAATAACTTATATAACATACTCAAACATGCCCGTGTGTTCATGTCTGTGCTGCCAGTAGAAATAAAACCAAGTCTCTAAGAACCCTTAATAGTGTGTCTCGCTAGAAACTATCCCCAGCCTCCAAAAACCCTTCCTCTTACATGGTGCATCGTTATGGTAATAACTTATATAACATACTCAAATATGCCCGTGTATCTTAGGCGGAACTGTCAGTAGAAATAAAACCGAGCCTCCAAGAACCCTTAATCGTGTGTCGTCGAAACTAACCCAAGCCTCCAAGAACCCTACCTCGTGGGCTGAAGGAGAATCTAAGTGGAATTCTTTCGATCTTTTGACGGCAACATTTATCACGTAAATCCCTAGTGGAACCAATCAGATTAGTTGTTATGAATCCACCATTAGATTCTGCTCACCAATCGGATTAAGCTTTATTAATCAATAATAAGTACTCCTATAAAGTTATCAGAAGGCAAATAATCCAGACGAACTTAGGTCACATGGGAGATCGTTGATCTAGATCATCCAGACTTACTGGTTATTACCTGGGAGATAATTGATCCGGATTATCCAGTTGTTCCAGGTTTTAAATCAAATTCTAGTTCACAATATTAACGAGAACAGTTTATATAATTGATGCACGTGTGAATATACGATTACTCTTAGGAGGATCGAGTGGCCTAGATGATACAGTGTCAAGCTTCCTGCTCTAGATGACCGATCGACTCTAGCTTGCTGTCGTGGTTTCGTATGCACGTCCTCATTAGCCCAGTCAGAGTAGAACGTTCAACCCATTTCATTTCATTTAAACATAAAATGAACGGAAACTACATACAGGGCCGTATTTAGCGGGGATGAAGGGGGGTACATGGCGCCCCCTCGAAACCTTTGACACACTCTTATATCTTCTATGTGGCGCCACCATAGACGCGGATCCGAGGGGCGGGGCAAATAGGAGCACCTGCCTCTGCTGAAATCTATTCGGCAGTTAAATTTTCAAAATTGTCAGGGGGGGGGGGGGCGATGTTTGGGTATCGACACTCCGCGCTCAGTAACTCGGGCATTATATTGGCGCACCACCACTCTGCTCACACACTGCTTATGACAGCCCATAGGAAAAGGCATGATTGCGCCGCAATGGTGTTGGGAATTTCTCTTTTCAATCCCAAGTTCTACTTTAAGCGGGATCCATGTCCGTAGCCCCGGAACAAATCGGACACCCAACGGGTGCCTGTACCCAATTTGGAAATAATAGGTTACCCTAATCGACGCCTTTGGATACCCTTCCCATTCAACGACCAACGTGACCCTCTGCCCCTCCCCAGCTAGCTACGGGCCCGGGACCCGTTCCTCGATCAAATCTGCTTCTTTCACGATATACACCAATCCTCAGCATGTCAGTTCCTCCAGCTTCCAGAAGTATTAAGTATTGGGGAGCAAAGACCGTGGGTGGGAAAAATAGACCAAACAGTGGGATATAGTGTGCATATCTCATGTCCACCAGTACAACTGACTACCGCTCGCTGTCTTAATGAAGAATGGTTGAATACATTATACTATGTCATCATCGCAAATGTCATGCGAGGATCTGTAGATTACCCGCCACTATCCATCACAATAACTGGTCAATATCCCACCACAACCCCCGACAACGTTTTATTATTTGATACACCTGTACACGTTGAAATCTATTAAACATACATTATGCAAGAGCTAAATCTGCCTATTGTACATCTTTCTTTAGACTTGAAATGTTATCTAATAGTTAGTGCAGGAGGACCGCACTACACGAAAAACAAAATCCTATAAAATAACCTGCGGAAAATATCAAATCAAGTGAATGGATCCGGGGGCCAGCCGTAAGCGTCCACTGCGCTGTACAGTCCCGGGCCTGTTATGGTACAGGCTTCACTAAAAATGATTTGAAAAAAAAGGCAACAGAAATAATGCGACCTATCTTGACAATGGTATTAATTAGACATGAATTAACTTATCCAGACAATAATTAACTCTCGATGTTAACGCTAACCTGCGATATTTACTGGATTAGGATCCGATTTGCTGCTCAACTTTCATTCATTATTTTATCAATTAATATATCAACAAGACTGTTTTTATCATACCGACTTAAGTAATGATGACCGAGGCTAGGTCCGAAATTCAATCACTAAACTTTCGGTTTAGAGTGGATCAGTTTGGCTGAAATTGTCAGTAAATGCCCTTTACATTAATTAGTTTTTAACTATTATGACGAGAACTATCATCTCTATATCTAATCTCCCATAATGTGTCTTGAAGGATAAAGAAAAAATATTTGTAATATGTTGTGTTTTCCATGATGATGCACATATCAATCAGTCTAGCAATAGCAGTTTGTGACACTGATACTGATTCCACAACATGTCTGATAGGTAAAAACTAAGTCAACTGGACGTGGAATTATTTGGCACTTATGCCAACCCAAGAAGCCTCTGCCAAAACCAATATATTAATTATCTAATCTTTCAACAAAATGTATCACTGATAAGTGGGAGAAAACACGTCGGAACATTCAGAGGCAAGCATGTCAAAAGGGAGTATGTGTAGGATATAGCACGAGACCGAAGTTATGCTAGGAAAAGAAAGGTTAAGAGAAAGAATTTTAGACAATATCCCTAAATTCCCTGTATATATCCAATGAAGATGAAATGGGGTTTAACGTCCTACCGATTTGCTGCGACTGGGCTAATGAAGACGGGGGTTGGGGTGGTCTAGAGTGCCGCGCTTCGACCTCTAGCTGGCCGGTCACCTCTGGCTTGCGGCTGTGGTTTCGATCCCTTGTGTGATGTGTGAGCGTATGTGGCATGGAGATAGGGGCGCCTTCTCAACCTCGTGGGTTTCCTCCGGGCACTCCGGTTTCCTCCCTCTGCTAAAGACCCCTACGCGCAAGCGAATTATTGAAATAAAATTAAACCATGACCTAGTTTGTGTTGTGTGGACGTTAAACTCCATTTCTATCTATCTATCTATCTATCTAATGAAGACGGACACACCATGTGTGCTATGGGGGTCATTTTGACGGGACAACGGCGCTAGCGAGTCTTACTCACTTAGCCCGTGTGGCTCCTCTCTGGTATTGAGCAAGATGAGCTGAAAGATCAAGCGCGGGTTGGCGTTAAATACAGGGTTTCGACGAAGAGTGGCATTCCGATACAACGTCCGTCAATAATACACTGTCTGCGCATGCCTATCTTAATTGACCCGGTAATAATACGAAATAAATGGAACAGTTATTTGGTCTGACAAACACGCGAATAAAAAGAAATGTGGGTAGGAAAAACAGCTTTAGGTAAGAATATCTATCAATTTATTAAAATAAATTCCGGCCCCCAGACAATGCTACAAGATTTCAGAACTAAGCTTTATAAATGAGGACAGTCTATTGTCTATAAACAGACGGATTAGTTATTATCCATACATATATAAATATTTATGTTAATTACATGTAGGAGTTGAATATTACGTTGAATCATTAAGTTTCAGTAATATTACACGAATGACAAATAGAAACCATATATACCGCCGCGACTATAACACAGACATCGATAATTTAATAGAATGGAATAATCTACACATTTTATACAATACCGGATAAAATTGACGAGAATAAATTTAAGCAATAAAAAAGAATTTAATCGATGTCCTATTACTCATTTTGTAAGTTTAAAAAGCACCACCCTTAAGATTGGGGGGGGGGGTCGAATGTTTAGCACGTGTATCTGTCATTGAGCCAACTGGTGTGGTATCGATTCCCCGGTTGTACGTGACAAGGAGTAGGTTCGTCTGCTCATCCTCATGGGCTTTTCCCGGCTTCCTCCCACTGCTAAAACAATTGGGAGCATTTTACCCAATACGGATCGTGCCAATCTGTAAAGATTACAGAAACAGTTGAGATTGAATCCATGGTTCAAACGTTACATAAATCAAGTAGTCTTGTAATTATCCAAGCGAATGTGATAAATTAACCGTAGTCCGGGAGCTCAATTAGATTTGTTCAGCATTGCGTGTACAAAAGGTTTACTATCGAGCATGTGATGGATATTTTTGCAAAGGCCTCGTTGATGAACCCAATTATACTAATTGAAATCCAAGCTAACTATAATTCTGGGTACTCCAAGATCCGCGACCATTGCTCGGGGCATAAAATTTCTGATAGACGGGACCACGGGGGAATATTTATAGTTGGCTACCTCTGGAGACTAACCTCGCAGGAATAGAAAGTCATAGATTGTGGTCAAAGGAGTTCAGGAATGGGACTCGGCCATGTCTCGGGAAATAAGCAGAGAATGGGGATCAGAAATGGAGCTGGATATATTGTTGACGAAATGGCCAGTGTAATATTTCATTCAATTGGTCGCCACTCATTGTAGGGAGTTCCAGGCCTCTTTGCAGTACATGACAAGGCATCCAGTTTCAGGGAGAAGACGGGATGTTACAGTTTGCGCGCCACTAGCCCCGGGCGGTTGGGTGGGCTAGGGTTTAATTATGGGGTCTGTCATGGGTCAAGTGGCCTGGGTTTCACCCCCGCTTCTGGGTGACAAGGAGCAGGGTACGTCGCCTGTCCAACATCATGCGCAATCGAATTAAATTGAACCATGTTAGTCAGGAAATGACCTAGTTTGTGTCGACTGAACGTTTACCCCAGTGGTACAGGCCAGAATGCCTGACCAGGGACAATGTTTAGAGAGAGAGAGAGAAATGAGGTTTAACGTCCACTCGACACAAACTAGGTCACTTCGGGACTAACATATGATTTAACTTTAATTCAATAATTCGCTTGCGCGTAGAGGTCTTTAGCAGTTAGTTACGAAATGACCTAGTTGTGTCAAGTGGATGTTAAACCTCATTTCTCTCCCTCATTACAACAGTTGGTCGAGAAACTTAACGTTAAATCCCATGTCCTTTGATTTCATTGCCTCCGGACTGACAGAAGCCGTATAGAGTTGGTTGAAGTATTTGTAAGTATAATGCGAGTGTTTGTGCTTTAATACAGTGGAAAACAGGAATCAATCAAGCGGCTACAGGAGACAGTAATTGTACATCCATGCATTCAAACTGTCCGTATGATTACAATTATACTCAACATGTATCAGCCCATCTACAATTGGTTTGTTTGTTGAGAGAGGGAGAGAGAGAGAGATGAAAGTAAATGGGGTTTAACATTTTACCTACACTTAAAGTATGGTGATGATGACGGGGATACTCCATACAGGGTGCTATTAGGATAATTTAGCCCATACAGCGGCACTTAGGTCTCGATTACATCGGATTCCAAGGGGAGATTGGTAGCGATAGAGACTAACATTATATGGTTCAATTTTATTAATTCGCTTGCGCGTAGGGGTCTTTAGCAATGAGGGGAAACCGGAGGACACAGTGAAAACCCACGAAGTTGAACAAGCGATCCTACAAACCACACCAGTTTCCTCAATAACAGACCTTATGGGAACGAGATTGATCATTTTAGGAGACTAACTTACAGGAACAGGAAGACACCGAACGCCTCCATGTCAGACAGGTAACCCTCCGTCTTGTGCAACAACAGAGATACACCAGAAGTCGTCACGCAGGAAACCCCCCTTCTTGTGCAGCAACGGGAAGACGCCACGAAGTCAGAGAGGTAACCCTCCGTCTTGTGCTGCAACAGGAAGACACCGAAAACCACTAAGTCAGACAGGTAACCCTCCGTCTTGTGCCGCAACAGGAAGACACAGAACGCCACGAGGTCAGAAAGGTAACCCTACGTCCTGTACAGCAACATGGCGACACAGAACGCCACGAGGTCAGACAGGTAACCCTACGTCTTGTGCAGCAACAGGAAGACACAGAACGCCACGAGGTCAGACTGGTAACTCTCCGTCTTGTACAGCAACAGGAAGACACCGAAAGCCACGCAGGAAACCCTCCGCCTTGTTACCTGTAAGCTTAGGATGAAATGACAATGATTCAATGATAGACTTGCAGCTGGTTGTTTTAGGACGGTTGGTGTAAATATCAGTTGTAAACTAAAACAAAGAGAGAGGGAGAGGGGGGGAATGGGGTTTAACGTCCAATCGACACAAACTAGATCATTTTGGGACTAACATATGGTTTCAATTTTATTTCAATAATGGGTTTGCGCGTAGGGGTCTTTAGCAGTGGGAGGAAACCAGATGAAACCCAGGAGGTTGAGAAGGCGCCCCTATCTCCATGTCACATACGCTCACACCAGGGATCGACCCCCCGCCAGGGGTGACCTATAAACTAAAACAGTCGTCGTGATAATTAAACAACTCAGTAATTGATCCAAATCCCTATACGTCACTGACTGACCCAATACATTTTGGGGTCCCGAATCTACATAATATGTTACACACTGATCACCAGTGAATATTCGCTAGGCCGCTATAATCACTGATAAGGATGACATCGACGCGACTACATGAGTCCCCCATATTAACTTTTTTCTTTCGACAAATTAAATTCAAAACATTTTTTTGTATGAATTAGAAAAATAAGTAAAGGCGATTGAAGTAGTTCCTATTTAGTGTATATGGGTATTAAAATGAGTAAAAGGCATCATTTTGCCCGGTGCAGTTACATCTTGTGTAAACGATGCACGAGCTTTTGAGCCAATGATTGTCGCCACGTGATGTCAATGCACGTGTTGAAGACAGTCATCTGTGACAGAGATAATTCGTAAGTAATTCTCCGTGAAACAGATTGAATATGTCACAAGCAACTAGGTTTGGACAATCATTGTTATCTTCGGTTGTGGGACGTGAATTCCAGAGCCGTGATCCTACCAAGACCTGAGACCATGTCCTGAACCAGAGAGTTCGTCTATTCATCACTGAACCCCTTAACTCTATGTAGCAACGGTCCTGCTATTTCCGTATACCTAAAACAATAAATAGGCTAGGAAAGGGATTAGGGGTCCTGGCGCTAGAGCTTATTCAGTAGGTCCGCCTCCTAATGAACTAGTAAAGTGATTAGGGGCCCTAACGGTCAAGCATCTTTAGTAGGCCCGCATCCAAATGAACCAAGAAGGGGATGAAGATTGGAGGCCTGAAGGTAAAGGGATCGGGGATTAGGGGTCTTGACGCTCAAGCTTCTTTAGTAAGTCCGCCTCGAAATGAACCAGTTAAGTGCCCAGGGGTCCCAACGCTCAAGCCTCTTTAATCCGCCTCGAAATGGATAAATAAAGTATTAACCAGACACTTTTAATTCAATTTGAATCAGTTGAATCCCGAATCTAATGTAGAACAATGTCCTTAATATGTAATAATTCTAAATTAAACCCAACGTCCACGGGATAAATATATTGACCAATAGATTAGAATCTAGTGTTAAATATCGGTCAATTCATTGGTAAAATATATCTTACTATTTGTTACAATGGTCGACCAATAATTCAGATGTCGCTGGGGTAAGTGTAGAAATTGATATAAATGACCCAAACTTCCGATTGTTATTAGGTTTATTCGGTATCACTTAACATCGTGTGGCGAATTGTCTAATGTAACTATCCCATTAATATCAGTTCCATCCGACATACGCGGCATCGTGATATCGTGTGACTGACCCATCAATATTCGTTCTGTCCGACACATGTATCGTCGTGTTGTCGTGTAACTGGCCCATCAACAGCAGTTAAAGATTTAAATATTAGGATTAATTTCTTCAGCTAACATTACTTAGACTAAATAATGGACACCACCACCCCATCCCTTTGCAAGATTAGAATGGATTTCTACGGTTAATAATGCTGGACTGCCCCTCCCCTCCTCTCCAAATTAGAATGAATTTATTCAGTAAGCATTTATTAGACGCAATAAATTGAGTAAATTACGGACCGCCCCACCCCTCCTCTCCAAATTAGAATGAATTTCTTCAGTAAGTTGACGCAATAAATGGAGCCCTATTTCAGATTTAAATTAGAATGAATTTTTCCAGCTAACATTGTTTAAGCTAAATAAATTTACTCCTCATTCAAGGTTGAAAAATTAGAATGAATTTGTTTTGCTAACATCGTTTTGACTAAATAAATGGCCCCCCATCTGTGTGTACGTGACCACTAACGGGGATTAATATACGTTATCATAATTACAGAATAACAACTAAATATTTCCGACTTACGATCCAACTCCCTTAATGATTCAGCTATTAATGGTGTCATTGAGTCAACTGGTGGGGTTTTGATTCCCCGGTTGTACGTGACAAGAAGTAGGGTCGCCTGTCCAGCCTCGTGGGTTTTCGCCGGTTTCCGCGCAAGCGAATTATTTGAAATAAAATTTAATCATGTGTTTGTCCCGTAATGACCTAGTTTGTATCGAGAGGACATTAAACCCCATTTTCTTCCCTCTCTCTCTCTTAATTAATGGACTTGATTTCTCAACCATTTCATTTACTTAGGTGTACACAACATGAAATCTATACAGACGGGAAGAGGTGGGGTGGTCGTTGTTTTGATCAGGTTAATATACCCAGTGTGTATATTCTTAAAAGCCGAAGAAACATTTGTAACCGGTGTGCGGATTGGGAGGTCTCATGATGTAGTGTTGTGCGCATGGCGCAAGCTGACCGATGCGTATGCGCCTTCTCATCCTCGGAGGTTTACTCTGCCACCCCCCACCCCTCCCCCACCCCTCCCCCACCAGACCGACATCTGCACCCGCACTCAATACAAAGAAATAAACTGATTTTTGTGAAGTTTGGAAATATTTTATTCCTTGGCACAACTTACTAACCAAGTTTTCCAGGGAAGGAGTTATTCAACAAACAACCATGTGTTCCACTGAAGGAATTGTTTCATGGACCACGTGTGTTCACTCATTGTTAAGTTACCAAGTGTTGCCGGGAAGTAGTAGTTCAGTAACCAAGTGTTCCCGGGAAGGAATTGTTCAGGGACCAAGTGTTGCTGGGAAGGAATTGTTCAGGAACCAAGTGTTGCTGGGAAGATGTTCCCGGGAAGGTTTTATTTACACTAACCAATTGGTACCGGATTTGGCAATTTCTAGATATCAAGGTGTCTAGGGAGGAAGTCCTCAATAACATGCAGTTAAATCCAGGATTTTGCGATCTGACAATCTAGCAAATTAATTTTGTGAATTTTGACATGTATAGATAGGTGTTGAGTTTGATTTCCGAAGATACAAGTTTATTTTGCATTCCAATAACGTTGTTGTTTGATATTTAAGTGTCCGTCTTTATTATCCCAGTCGGTGCAAAACAGTAGGACGTTAAACCCCTTTTCATGTCATTAGGTCATCTTGTATACGTAGTGCATGTCACATTGCACAGTCTAGGTTGTCTGTTAATCAGACCTATTTTCATATTGATTTAACGTACAGAATCACGAAGCAGGTTTCCTGTCTCTCGCCAAATCTATTTGGTCCGTATGCTTTACACAGGCCGTCTAATTTATCACAGTTACGTGATCATTTCCAGGGGCGGATCTAGGAATTTTGAAAGGGGGGAGGGCGCCGCAAAATGAGGGCACTTACTGCGGAGACGGGGCACGCCGCTGCGAGGGGCTTGAGGGGAGGGGGGTCCCCCAAGACAATTATCCGCCATTTCCTTGTACCTGTAGACATTCCAAGAGCTATTTGGCTGATATTTTCGTCTACATAAACATTCGGAGGCACTTTCAGCAGTAAAAAGGCACTTTCAGCAGTAAAAAGGCACTTTCAGCAGTAAAAAAGGGCATTGTCGAAAATTAGGGGGGAGGGGCGCTCCCCTCCACTGGATCCGCCTTTGATTTCGTCACTGTGACCCCCCCGACAGAAGTCGTGTTTTATTTGTTTTTTGTTGCGTGAGTTGAGTAATTGACTGACATGTCAGTGATTAGTGCAGAGCAGTCGTGCTGTAGAAAGAATAAAATTACCTTTAACTTTTATGCACCGACCGCGACACAGCTGGAATTCAATGTAACAGTAGACCGCAGCGCTGTCTGAGTAAATCTTCCCGAATGCCTTTAGACCCGTCCGAGTAGGACAGTGAAGAATAAAGCACTACTTTATGTCAGATAAGAGTAGGCCGTAGCGCCTTGGTCAAGTTGTCTACATAACAGGCGGTGCTATCGCACGTATAGGGAGGAAACCGGAGTAAACCCATGAGGGTGAGAAGGCGCCCCTTTCTCCAATCCACATGCACTCTAGCTGGCCGGTCACCTTTGGCTTGTGGTCGAGGTTTCTATCCCTGGTGTGAGCGTATGTGGTGTCTACAACATCAGTGGGTTTACTCCGCGTGCTCTGTTTTCCTCTCACAGGAAATACTCCCTACGCATAATACAATAAGACAGTTTGTTTGCGATATCAAGATCGACGAACATGCACGTTAAACACTAACACAAAAAGACGTACTCTTCGCTTAAATCATCTAATTTAATAAGTTTTGATCCAGACTAAAAGATCATCTATGGCTGATAGTTTGATGTTTATTTAAAACTTTGAGTAGCCTACATGTTAACGTGTATTCGTTCCGGCGTGGTTTCCCTTGTCAGTGATGCAGAATGGAAGGCCTGACAAGGACAACTGTCTAGTCGTTCGGATGGGACGAACACCGAGGTCCAGTGGACACATTGGGGTGCACGTAAAAGATACCTTGGCAGTTGGAATTCAATATATGAGTAGGCCGTAGCGCCGCTGCTCGGGCAAAATTTCCCTCATAGCACACTGTATGGCGTATGTCCGTCTTCCATCAAGTTAAGTGCAGACGAGTAGGACGTTAAAACCCCATTTCATTTCATTTCATTAACGTGCATTCCTTTCTGGTATATTTGTTATTGTCCTACAAATCGAAATGACGTATATAGACTTTTAGTGACGTATATTGTTCTCGTACATTATTATGTTCGTGTTAAGTGACGTTTCGCGCACCGCTGTATATACCCAATGCTCTCAAACCTAACGGAACCCGCAAACTAAAACATCTTTAGATTAGATTTTAATTTCTTATCGATCGCAAGTCATTCAATAGACAGATTACATTTCCTAATCTTCACGATAGAAGAGTTTCTTAAACAAGATCAAGTTACCCTTGGTTGATCATCGGAGCAAAGTCACGATTATCATGTCATTCTTGACAATATAATGTGGTTGAGGTTCGCTCCTTGGTTGTTTAGCTGTGGGCTAATTCATTAATTATGGTGTTATAGTTGTGTGGTCGAGTGTTCTTTAGATTCTAGCAATCAATGGAAGGTTTCAAGTCAAGGATACTGCATGTACCATGATGATGGACAGTTAGATATTGACGAGAAAGAGAGAGAAATGGGGTTTAATGTTAACTGGGTCATTTTGGGACTAACATATGGTTCGGGCTTATCAAATAAATAAATCATTAAGGGATATTAAGGAGAAATGGGTAATCGAACCCCTCGAGCTTGGGTAGGCGACCATATCGTGTCACGCACAAACTTGGGATCGAAACCACATCAATTGACCCGATGACCGACTTTGTGATGCATTACCCTCCCAAACTCCACTCACTTCCGCCCATCAGCCAATCGGCGATGTCAATAAAAGGAAACCACATGATGGTAGCCCTTAGCAACTATACAAGTTAGGGTGCGAGCTAATACCCATTGACAATATTGCTAGCACTAAAAGGTGATATGGTCTAGTGTCATTTGCCCAAATCTTCCAAAATAGTAATTTCGTAATCGTTTAAACCAGAACACAAAAACTGTGATAACAAGGATGAAGTTGTTGAGAAAACATGCTACAAATGGATTTGTAACACGGACAGGAGATCTTCCGTTGTTCTTTTCGTTCAATAAGCAGATTCTTTTTCCTCTACTAAATCATAATTGGATATGCATTCCTTTTCGACTTGATGTTACTTTGTAGGCCGTGGCGCTGCTGTCCGGGAAAATTTCTCTTGTAGCACCCTGTATGATGTATTCTCCCCTCCATCAGCCCAGTCGAAGCAAAACTTTGGTACATTAACCCTTTCAATGCTAGACGTAAAGCCACTGCCTGTGCTAGACCCTTTTTTCGGGGAAAAGGGGGGGGGGGTAGAACTAAGCGCCAAACTGTACTTACGGAAGCTTTTCTGAAAAATTTTTGTGTGTTGAGATGGGCACGAGGTTAGGCTAAGACGATAAAATAGAATTTTTGAATTTTGCATATTCATGTAGTCAATTGACGTCATGGCCAAGTCCCACATTATTACACTATAGTCAGTCAATAGATCTACCCGTTCTACGTCTTTTACGATCCAGCAAGTCAGCATTATTATCAACATAAGAATTATCGCCAGAATCTACTGCAGACATACCACATAGGGTTATAGTGTCCACCATGCACGGGAGACATAGCTATACACGGAACATCGCGCAACAAATCACGCACTTCACACTACCAATCACTGTCATGGCTACTATTATTATCGCTACCATTGTCATCAATAGCTCGTGCCGGAAATCAAATCTTCAGCGCGAAAGACGCATACGTTGTTCAGCCAGCCATACTGGCCAAGGACAACTGGCATACACAAGGTATGTTCAGATCTATTTACCAAAGCGTATGTCATCAAGGTCACGAGATGGTTGTCGTAGGTTAGAGTTATCTCAGGTTTAGGGCTAGGTCTTGGGTCGAGGAAATCTGCAGACGGCCTTGATAAATAGATCTTATCCTCTAGCTCCAACAACGGGGCCACGGCCTACCATTATTTCGAATTCAAACTGCCAGGTGATCTTTCTCGACCAACACTGAGAAATCCAGATTAGCGATTACCATACACATTGAGCCACCGTAGATTTGACAGCCATACCTTCCCAGACCTCCATTATTTCCCCTTCATAGCCCATGTCTCACTTTAGCAGCGCGTCCACAATTTTGGGGCCTGTAGTTTTAACAGTTGTCATTGAGTCAAGTGACGTGGTTTCAATTCCCCGGCTGTACGTCACAAGGTGTAGGGTCGCTTGTCCAAATTCTTGGGTTTACTCCAGGTTTCCACCTATTGCTAAATACCCCTATACGAAAGTGAATTATTGAAATAATCCCTGTCCCCTCATAGCACTCGACGTATGCCCGTCTTCATTAGCCTAGTCTGGAGCAGAACGGTAGGATGTTAACCTCCATTTCATTTCATATACTGAACCAGTTGATGCATTAACGTGGGATGTTTCGCCCATTTTATTTTAAGTCAACTGTTACAACGTAAAAGACCATTGACAATCATTCATGATTTTAGATAAATTAATATGATTAATAGAAAATAAACATTTGAATAGATTCTGAAGATAATAAAAGCGTCAGGTATAAAATAATTCCATTATCAAATTTTAAAAAAACCCTGTAATATTCCTTTATTGCACGCAACGCAAGAGATGTTTTTCTTGCATAATTCCAAAAATTAATAATATTAATAACATTTTCACAAAAAAATAGATTGGTAAAGTAATTATATTCGTCATATTTTATAGGTTTTTGTTTGTATCAGTAGAATATAAATGAATTAATAATCATCTATGGATGCTTTTATATCACCACCACCTACTCGCATTAAAGATACGTTATTAAACCAGTCGTTCTTGTTATAATAGTTATATTATTAAAGATACGTTATTAAACCAGTCGTTCTTGTTATAATAGTTATATTAAGAATGTGTTATTAAACCGGTCGTTCTTGTTATAATAGTTATATTAAGAATGTATTATTAAACCGGTCGTTCTTGTTATAATAGTTATATTAAGAATGTGTTATTAAACCGGTCGTTCTTGTTATAATAGTTATATTAAGAATGTGTTATTAAACCGGTCGTTCTTGTTATAATAGTTATATTAAGAATGTGTTATTAAACCGGTCGTTCTTGTTATAATAGTTATATTAAGAATGTGTTATTAAACCGGTCGTTATTGTTATAATAGTTGTATTAAAGATGTGTTATTAACCCGGTCCAGATGAGGAGCTGGCAGTTCCCGCTCTAATAGTTTCAAAATAGATAATGAAAAAATAATATGTTGAAAGTTTCAGTCAAATTACTTAAATCTGAGCCGCAGCGATTGTCACTGCTACCGTTGTTATGGGGGGTCAAACGAGTGGCTTTGACGCTATGACGTCCGACATTAATCAACGTTGACGTTTCTATTGTTTTACTCAATGTTCCGTGCCCCAAAAAGCCAAGAATTCGCTTAACAGACCTTTTCATTCGCCAATCCCTCACTCCATCCAAAACGCCGGTAATATGACAAAACTTCAAGATCCTAGTGTAGAAAAGACAAGTAACACGAAATTTTGAACTATAAAAAACGAAACGAAATATGATCGGTGTTTTAATCAGATTGACGAACTCGGGGAGCGGAACTTTACAGATGATACGTCACTTCTATAATCTAATTCAGAAAATTAAAAATAACATATCGTTTTATATATAAAAAAACGGTTTGATCTGTTTTCTATCTCTTGAACAATTTAAACCAAACATGTGAAATAGATGTAGTCTTTTTTTAATGATAATAAAAAAATATGCAAATTGTCAGCCAATGTAAGGGGATAACTTTCCATAATTGTACGTGGAATGACAAACATTGAAATTAAGTAAAGAAGCATTCGAAAAAAAAATGGATGTAGCTGTTTATTTTCGTTAAATATTCGTCTCACATGTGCAGTTAAAAGACTGGGTAATTAATATAAAGTGGACAACATCTTTCGATACATTTAGAAAGATAATAAAAAGGGAAATGTTTGACGAAATCCAGATTGCAGTAATTTTAGAAAACCTCAATTATTCGTTGTTAAATCTAAATTAATTCAAATAAAACTATGACGACGCAAACATCAACATCCCACTCGAGTGCATCCACATTAATTATCTGTTTCGGTGGAAACAAACATCAATTTGTTCGTGGACGTGTGTTTTTGTCTCCTGTAGGAAATCAAATGTTTGAACTTTAAAAGTAACTTTATAATCGTGCTGTTTTAGATGTCGGTATGTCATTGAGTCAAGGGGTGGTTGGGTTGCCGAATGGTTAACCCAAAATGAGACGGTGAGGTATTGTGTTAACTGGCGTTGCTTCGATGCCTCTCTTGTACGTGACAAGGAGTGGGGTCGCCTGTCCAACCTCATTGTTTTTCTCCAGGACCTCCGGTTTCCTCCCATTACTAGAGATCCCTACGAGCAAATGAATGAAATGAAATAAATCCATATGTTAGTCTCGAAATAACCTAGTTTGTGTCGAGTGGACGTTAAACCCCTCTCTCTCTCTCTCTCTCTCTCTCTCTCAAATTCAAACTGTCAGAGAGAGTGGGGCGGTAACGTCCACTCGACAAAAACTAGGTCATTTCGGAACAAACAAATGGTTCAATTCTGTCTCAATAACTCGTTTGTGCGTAGTGGTCCTTAGCAGTGGGGGGAAACCGGAAGTCCCGATGAAAACCAACAAAGTTGGTCAGGCGAACTAGCCACACCAAATGACACAATGACAGTCCTTATGATACAGCGCGCATGGAATTTGATATACGAGGAGGCCATAGCGCCGCTGTACGGGCAAAGTAACCTTTAAGCACACTGTATGGCGTATGCCCGTCTTCATTAGTCTTGTGGGAGCAGAATCGTAGAACGTTAAGCGCCATTTTATTTAATTTCTATTTCATACAGAGCCGGAAATCGACTCCAGAGACTATGTTTTGTTGAGGCGTTACGACTGTCTGCTGTTCTGATTGGACGATAAGCTGTTCTCTTTGTAATACGTGATAATGATGATCTTCCCCTCGTAAATCTGCTGTAAAAATCACATCAATAGTTTTATTGCATGATATAAAACAGAGAATCACATAATTATACACCGATAACTTTCATTTATAAATCCTATTACATTGGCGAAGATGGCTTCATAAAAAAAAAAACGTCGACAATCTTCAGAATTTATCCGCACCAATTGGGGTAATGCGCCATGGGGGATATTTTGCGAATGGGGGATATTTCAGAATGGAATGAGTAGAGCAAGAGAGAGTTAACAGCGCTTCTCCGTGTTTTTAAAATTAAAACATTAAATAGGCAAACTTAGCTCTTGAATAATATATCTTTAACTCTTTTAAAACACATTAATGCGTACATGGGTGTACCACGAGACGACAATACTTTCTTGGAGAGCCAGAGTGGTTCGGTGAGTTAGGCGCATGGGCACATCCCAGAAGGTCGGGCTTTGGTCCGTGTTTCTAATGTTGTTCTTGTGTCATTCTTGCAGGACTGGGAGCAGGTCTGGAAAATTTTCCATCATAGACTAATATTTTTATTCAGGTTGTCTGAAAAGGATCGAGAGAAATGTAATGAAATGGGGTTTAACGTCCTACTCTTTTGCACCTGTCAGACCCTCCTTCTTCATCACTGACCCCAGGATCGAGAGAGAGAGGGGAGAGATCGTTTAACGTCTACTCGACCCAAACAGGGTCATTTCAAGACAGACGTATGTTTAAATTTCAATTCATAAATTTGCTTGCGCATAGGGCCCTGCTTTGGACCTCTCTGATTTTAATAGTCCGCGCAAGTTAGATACGTTTCTGCCTATCTGCTTTGTGTCCATTAACGTATACACTTGCACGTACATATTACATGTCAGAGTGTAATGTCGTCACTCCTGTTCGCTGGTCCACATTTCTTGTAAATGCTCTACGGGTCAGCGTCGTTGTGAAATGGTTTTTTTTAAACAACCTGATATGTTTTGGTTAGTTTTGAGGGTGAATCCTATTGCAAGCATCTCAAAATATTTGAAAGAGTTATTGCCCTTGTTGTCGAAATTTTGTAACCGATATCAAAAATCTGTAAGTAAACAGATGAAACAATATTTTATGTATTAATTAATCTGGATTACAATCACGTGACAATATCGATGACCTTTTGACCTTTTCATTTCCACCTATCAGATTCAACGTGTCTAAATCGTATTTACAACATGGCACCATAACCTCCATAAGTCGGAAGTTAATATACATGGATAAAACCGGACGTTGAAATTGTGTTAATTGAAATGATTCTTCTGAAATCAAAGCACGAATTGAGAATTGGCACGTACATTAAGACCCGAACAGCGACCTCTAGTGGTGAGTGTTATCAATATACGTGTATTTAATTGGTCCAATAAGAATGATATTCATTCAATAGCTACAATAACATCGACTCTAGACGTCATCATCGTTAATGTTTTTCATGTATATACAGCGACCTCTATCGACAAGGTTATTAATTTGGCGGAGAAAATAAGTGCAATATATCTAAAACGTTATCAATCGGTTCGGGAAGCAAATGGACTTTCTTTCTCGATTGCTTTCAAAGACGGTTCAGCCTTTGTACGACGTTAGAGAAAATAGCCACCTTTTTATGAAAGCGGTAATGGTTTTTGTAACCTTAGAAGCTTCTTGATGGATTCTGGAATGTGATAGAATATAGAAGAATGGATAGCGAATATATTTTCCTAAAATGTTCGTTAATTGGTAATTTTCAATTCTGTTCCCGTCATCCCTTCAGGATGTTTTATTTATGACTCGGTTTTAATAAAGAAAAAAATATATAAGAGAATTAATATTGAAAACACAAATACAACGAACATAGTATTGTTATAATTTTTTTTTTCAAAATAATAAAAAAAAATATGAGAAAAAAGAATTTAAATTGAACAAAAAACACAATATAATATAATGACATGTAATATGTTTTACATTTATTTTTTAAAATAATAAAAAAAAGAAATTTAAATATAACAGAGTATTTGTTTTTTTATATAATTCAAATGTAAAAGTGAGTGAAGGTGTGGAATTCAACGAAGGCTGGCTGCACGCTGCTGTCAGAGCAAAATGTCACCCGTCGGAGCAAAATCTCCTCCATTATCACTGACCGATAATTTCCAGCCTGGCTTGTGGGTGGCCCAGAAAACTATTGATGGGCACATTGTTGATTCCCTAACATTTGAAATTCAACAAAGGACAGGACTCCATAGACATAGGGAACCTCGTATGGGGAGGCTGGGGCTATTTGCCCCAAACATTTTCTACAAAGGGTAGGCCTCCATAGGATAAGGAGTTAATCTCATTTGGGGAGGCTGCGGCTACTTGCCCCCAAATTTTCTTTGCCACGCACATTTTCTGAATGAATCAATCCTTTTTAAAATGAATTTTCCACTTCAAGACGTGATGGTTGTTTATTTTTAATTAGTTACACAACAATAGCAAGGATGATGAAAATTTGCTTCGTGATATTTCCTAGTGATTGATATACTTAGTTGGTTTCCCTGGTGGCACCTCCCATGTCTGTGCCCGAAAAACGGAAATACATGAAGGCTTCTTGTACATTGCACACACACGGATCTCCTGGTTAGCGAACTAACAGCTTTATCACGGTGTGACCATGGCACCAGAAACTATGAAATTGATCAAATGTCAAGTTGTTTCATAATACATAAGTTATTGTCCTGGCGATATTATTTACTTCAATATTAAGCGTAACAGTGCTGATATTAAAGTATGTGTTTCAATTTATCTGTTTCCAGCCAGTGGTTAATGGAAGTATTGGCTGTCCAGACTTGAAGTAAATACTGTACATGGACGATATACACATGACAAATGGGGTTTTGTTGATGATTAAGTCTAGCTAGGAAATAGTTTAAATTAGAAGTCAATCAGTTTGTTCGTGTCGCCCTGGTACATCCGGGGATTTATCATTTAGTCCAGAAAGGTGGTTATAACCTGGTAATGAACGATGTCTCGTGAAGGCAGGATTGAATTTACATCTAAATATGGTATCGTATCAACAGAATTAACAAGAAACATTTCACGATTCCGTCATCTTTAATACCACAACCACGTTCAGTTTAATATTTCCCGATTCTCAGAGTGTACCTGGCTAGGTATAGGGTCGCTTGTCCAGCTTCTCTGGTTTTCCCCGACTGCTAAAGACCTCTACGCGCAAGAGAACTATTGAAATAAAATTGAGCGACCTGAAATGACCTTGTTTGTGTCGGGTAGACGTCACCTCTCTCTCTCTCCCTCTCTCTCTCTCTCAAATTTCCCCTTTTGTCTTGTGCATGGTGAAAATGTTAAAGTAGGATGTCTCTCCTACTACCAATTCCCGAGAATTGGTTTTATAGAAAATGGCGACCACAGTAAACCCGATTAACTCACATTAACAATTAGATTGATTCTTAACCACATAAGGACATAACTCATATCAATCAGTTTCACAGAGGTATTGCAAAGCCTTCCTATAGCTCTTAGTAGTGGTAGTAGTAGTACCTTGTTGCTTCAACATCTGCTTCCATAAAAGTGATATCGCAGACAAATTATAGCTCTGTATAAGATGACTGGCCCTTATTACATGTAGTTCTAATGCCTTCTACATGTGACGTCACATCACAATGCGTGGATCATCAGCTCGATGGCGCGTGCAGTGAAGGCCTTTTACTCTATATACCCATTTACACTAAATAAGAAAAATCTTTTATCCAAATATAGCCTACTTCAAACACCTTTATTTATTTTTCTAATACTTCAAAAACAAATCAACAACATATTCTAGAAATTAATTTGCAAAAGAAAAAAGTGAATATTGTGAGCTAATTAACCCGCGCCGGTGCCACCCTTCCAGTGATTGTAGCGGCATAGGAAATATTCTCTTCTAATCAGTTTTAGCTTATATATTTAAAGCGATAATTTCATATTTTCTAATAAAGTCAAAACCTAATTATGTCTATGTCTTTTGCTCAATAAGTCGCCAACTCACTATTATACCATCATATGTATTATTCCCCACATTTAAAACTCATTGACACCGGAAATAATAACAAAATTACCTGCTTTGTTTTTCTAACCCCCACCCCACATTGAATAGCTATCTCCAAACTTTTGAATTTGAAGTTGAAAATGATATTTTTGTCAATTTCTCAACTGGCAATAGTGAATTATAGGATTAATTGGATTATTTGGACTGTTTATAGTTACCATCTATTTTAAGGCTTCATTTTAATATATTTTAAAAATATAACTTAAAAATATGAAATCGCAGATTTAATTAAAAAAAAGGCAGAAAATTGATAGTGAATTATTGAATTAATGGGATTATTCTTTAACAAAGTAGGCTTGTTTATAGATAAACATATTGTGCCATCTTATTTAAGGTTTATTTTAATACATTTAAAAACTATAACTTAAAAATATGAAATTGTAGCTTTAATACTACCACATACCACATGATACCACACACAACTACGAAATACTACACAATACCACCTAATACCCACGCCTACTACCCAATATTAGTCAGTCAAGTCAGAGCAGGAAATGTAAGAAAGCCCCGCTTTCATTTCGGTTAGAGATTTGTTAAATGGTCACGAGATGTACACCGGGATATAGATGACCCTAACCCTGGACCTAGCTGTAACCTTTACCCAAACCCACAATCTCCCCAACAATCACGCGCACTAATCATTTTTACACCTCTGTGACCTTAAAATCTGGAAGCGGCCTTAACAAATAGATCAAGTATTTCATTTCAATTGTTTTATCCGTATTGGAACGTTGATACAAGTACAAACAATTCACGTGTGAACATTTCAAATTATTATTTTGATATTAGAGAAGAATAAACAATTACATTATTATTGTTACAATATGAATAAACATCTCACGTGGGTGTGAAAATATATAACTGTTCCTGTTTCACAAGATCCAATATTTATCATGTAGTGGATGTGTGTATGAGGGTTTTTTTTTTATATAATTCAAATGTAAAAGTGAGTGAAGGTATGGAATTCAACGAAGGCTGGCTGCACGCTGCTGTCAGAGCAAAATGTCACCCGTCGGAGCAAAATCTCCTCCATTATCACTGACCGATAATTTCAAGCCTGGCTTGTGGGTGGTCCAGAAAACTATTGATGGGCACATTGTTGATTCCCTAACATTTGAAATTCAACAAAGGACAGGACTCCATAGACATAGGGAACCTCGTATGGGGAGGCTGGGGCTATTTGCCCCAAACATTTTCTACAAAGGGTAGGCCTCCATAGGATAGGGAGTTAATCTCATTTGGGGAGGCTGCGGCTATTTGCCCCCAAATTTTCTTTGCCACTCACATTTTCTGAATGAATCAATCCTTTTTAAAATGAATTTCCCACTTTCCACTTCAAGACGTGATGGTTGTTTATTTTTAATTAGTTACACAACAATAGCAAGGATGATGAAAATTTGCTTCGTGATATTTCCTAGTGATTGATATACTTAGTTGGTTTCCCTGGTGGCACCTCCCATGTCTGTGCCCGAAAAACAGAAATACACGAAGGCCTCTTGCACATTGCACACACACGGATCTCCTGGTTAGCGAACTAACAGCTTTATCACGGTGTCACCATGGCACCAGAAACTATGAAATTGATCAAATGTCAAGTTGTTTCATAATACATAAGTTATTGTCCTGGCGATATTATTTACTTCAATATTTAGCGTAACAGTGCTGATATTAAAGTATGTGTTTCAATTTATCTGTTTCCAGTTAGTGGTTAATGGAAGTATTGGCTGTCCAGACTTGAAGTAAATACTGTACATGGACGATATACACATGACAAATGGGGTTTTGTTGATGATTAAGTCTAGCTAGGAAATAGTTCAAATTAGAAGTCAATCAGTTTGTTCGTGTCGTCCGGGTACATCCGGGGATTTATCATTTAGTCCAGAAAGGTGGTTATAACCTGGTAATGAACGATGTCTCGTGAAGGCAGGATTGAATTTACATCTAAATATGGTATCGTATCAACAGAATTAACAGGAAATATTTCACGATTCCATCATGTTAAATACTACAACCACGTTCAGTTTAATATTTCCTGATTGTACCTGACAAGGAGTAGACTCGCTTGTCCAGCTTCTGGGGTGTTCTTTGGTTCCTCTGGTTTCCCCCGACTGCTAAAGACCCCTACGCACAGTTAAGCGTCCCGAAATGACATAGTTTTTGTCGGGTGGACGTTACCCCCCTCTCTCTCTCTCCCGCTCTCTCTCTCTCTCTCTCAAATTTCACCTTTTTGGCTTGTGCATGGTGAAAATGTTAAAGGATAACCCTAACTACCAATTCCCAAGAATTGGTTTTATAGAAAATGGCGTCCATAGTAAACCCGATTAACTCACATTAACAATTAGATTGATGTTTAACCACAAAAGGACATAACTCATATCAATCTGTTTCACAAAGGTGTTGTACAACCCTTCCTACATACTCCGCGCAGAGTTTCGTTTGATTAGAGGTAATCCCACTACACACTGCTATTATGAGTGGATGTTGTTGTTTTAAATTTTGATTGGTCAGTAGTCCGACTACCAACCAATCAATAGCTGCCCTACAAAAGCTTTACATTTGAAACGAGTGCCAATATTGGACCAAATATGTTTACATAACGTTACGTCATGGCTCGCGACTTTATTATGCCTAATTAACCCGTGCATAGCAGAATACTGCAGTAAAACTAACTGCGTGACAAACGAGGCTATCAAGTCGAATGAAATGTAAACAATATTATTTGGAAACGAACATATTTTCACCGTTTTTAATACCTTAAATCACTGTCCACAGTTTTAGGGAAGACCCAGATTAAAAGAAGGACTGTCATGTTGCTGTACTTAAGTGATAGCTCCGTATAAGATGACTGGTCCTTATTAGTTCTAATGCCTTCTACATGTGACTTTACTCTATATACCCATTTACACTAAATAAGAAATATTTTTTATCCTACTATACTTCGAAATCTTTAGCTATTTTTCTAGTACTTCAAAAATCCACAACAAATTCTCGAAATTATTTTGCACGGTTGCCACCCCTTCCAGTGAATGTAGCGGCCTAGGGTATATTTACTGCTGATCAGTTTTAACTTATATATCTTATACTACCATATACCACCCAAAACTACGAAATACTACACAATACCAACTAATACCCACACATATTACCCAATATTAGTCAGTCAAGTCAGAGCAGGAAATGTAAGAAGTTAAGCCCCACTTTCATTTCGGTTAAAGATTTGTTAAACGGTCACGAGATGTACACCGGGATATAGATGACCTTAACCCTGGACCTAGCTGTAACCTTTATCCAAACCCTAACCCACAATCTCCCCAACAATCACGCGCATTTTTACACCTCAGTGACCTTAAAATCTGAAAGCGGCCTTAACAAATAGATCAAGCTATTTCATTTCAATTGTTTTATCCGTATTGGAACGTTGATACAAGTGTAAACAGTTCACGTGTGAACATTTCAAATTATTATTTTGATATTAGAGAAGAATAAACAATTACATTATTATTGTTACAATATGAATAAACATCTCACGTGGGTGTGTAAATATATAACTGTTCCTGTTTCACAAGATCCAATATTTATCATGTAGTGGATGTGTGTATGGGGGGAGGGAGATAGAGTGGAGACGGGGTTTAATAGGTCATTTTGCGACTAACACATGGTTCCATTCGTTGCGCTTAGGGGCCTTTAGCAGTCCACATAGTACAACGTTTGCATTAGTCCAACGTTTCCTTAGCAGTTATTTGTAATGAAGAGTCTCTACTAACGAGGTAAATCATACACCACAGGAGAATATTAGCGTAGACTGGAATAACAAGGCGTTAAAAGGCTGCCATTCAGTTTGAACATTTGTGTACTTTTCCAAACTTAACTGGTTAGAAATTACAGTAAAAACAGAAAAGATTGAATGTGATCAGTTTATATACATTTATGTTACATTATTACACGTATATGCGGTGCGACACATTTGGGTCAATTTCTAGGTCCCAAATATTAACGATTTAGCTTCTTTAATTACAATGTGACAAGGAGAAGGGTCGCCTGTCGCCATTCCTCCTGGGCCCTGTTTCACGAAATTTTAACGTAAGATAAAATCCAATTTTAGTAGATACTTCAATTTTGATTGGCTAATCACTAAAATCAATCTAATATTATCCAATCAAATTACTAAAATTGGGATATTATCTTAGTTAAAATTTCGTGAAATAGGCCCCTGTTTCCTCCTATATTAAAACACCCCTACGCGCAAGCGAATTATTGAAATAAACTTGTATCATATATTTGTTGCGAAATAACCTAGTTGTGTCGAATGGATTTTAAGCCCCATTTCCCCCTCTGCGTCCCTCGCTTGAAAACGTTTCTTTAGCAGTTCCGAGTATATATTACAATACGCAGACCCTACTGTATGACTGGAACAAGCTATGCTATGAATAGATGAAAGATAATGGATATATAATTAACTGTTCTCTCTATTGTAACTTGTATCACGTTCGAACGATTCTTTAAAGATAAACACACCGTATTCATAAATCATTTGATATGAAAGCATGCCACATTCATCGCTACTTTCTATAAAATATAGTTTTACTTGTATAGAGTTGAAATAAATACACATTGAGACTACATTATTAATAAATTACGTTCAATTGCCTTGATTATTAATATTATATTCAATGTCAAAATATGTGGATATTAATAAAATCAACTGCCTTGTATCGTGTACGATTCTTTGGTTTATTCGATCTATCGAGAGAAATAAACATTGATTAAAACCTAAAAGCGTGTTTTCTTCTTTAAACACAAATGTAGTTGAAAAGTATGACGTGTAACGCTTCATAAGGACTTAAAGCGGAAATTTCATATTTTCTAAGAACGTCAAAACATAATTATTTCTATGTCTTTTGCTCAAAAGGTTGTCAACTCATTATTATACGATCATGGGCAATATTTCATAGGCATAAATTTCCCCGACACCGAAAATGATAACCCAATTACTTGAATTACCTCCCTTGTTTTCCCATTCCCCTCCATTCAATGGCGATCTTCAAACGTTTGAATTTGAAGTTGAAAATGATATTTTTGCCAATTTCTCAAATGGCGATAGTGAATTAGAGGATTATTCTTTAACAAGGTAAGACTGTTTATAGATACAATCTATTTTAGGGCTTTATTTTAATATATTTTAAAAATATAACTAAACAATATGAAATTGCCGTTTTAATGTATACAATCTTTCTTATTCTTTAAATTTTAATAATATTAAATGTAAAGCTTAAACGTCAACATTATTATCATAAAGATGGCATATTTATTTTTATATAAACTTTTTAACCCGTTAAATGTAAACTTTATAACCCGTTAAATGTAAACTTTATAACCCGTTAAGTATAAACTTTACAATCCGTTAAATGTAAACTTTAAATCCCGTTGTTAAATATAAACTTTATAACCCGTTAAATGTAAACTTTATTACATTTATGTAAAATTTATAACCGGTTAAATGTACAGTTTATCACGGTTAAATGTAAACTTTATTACAGTTAAATTTATGTTACATGACCCGTTAACTGTGTAGTTGCATGCGTCTAGCGTGAATTTTTGTGGGCGTTTTAATAGTTCATTTGGCAACGTTACAACGTCTATTGCAATCATTCGGTTTCTGATATTAATAGTAGACGACTCAGGAGACTCGTCTTAATTCACACTAAAATATAATCGAATTGATTATTTAACATTTATTTCTTGAGCGTGCTACTGCTTTTCGCATCCTTTAGACAGTACAATTGTATGATTATATGTAATTATATCAACACGAAGTCAAATTACCCTAGAGGGTTTAGATAGCCAAGTGGTCGTGAGTTTCGCTCGTCGAGCTCGAAGCTGACCGGTCATGGTGATAGGGGCGCCTGTGTGTTGGTGATTGGGCTTGGATTTACCCCGGGCACTCTAATTTCCTCCCATAGTGCAAACCGAAAGAGAGAGAGAAATGGGGTTTGACGTCCACTCGACACAAACTAGGTCATTTCGGGACTAACACGTGTTTTTGTTTAAATTTTATTTCAATAATTCGCTTGCGCGTAGGGGTCTTTAGCAGTGGGAGGAAACCAGAGTACCCTAAGAAAAACCACGAGGTTGGACCGGCGAACCTAGTCTTTGCCACGCACAACCGGGGATTAGAAACCACGCCAGTTGACTCAATGGCAAGCCGTATGAGAGAGCGCGCGCACGCTAACCATTCGGTCATCCACGCCCTATCTCCCACAGTGTGTGAAGATAATAAAAATGAAAATAAAACAATTTGATTGCGATGTCATTTCGGTGGAAGCTAACGTTAAACACCAAGAGCAACAACATCAAATTACCACCGTTAGATGAACTCCCGGCTTGGAAATATTATAGTTTTGCACTGGACTTTTTCATACATATCGTCTACAGTGGATGTCGAATGTTCACGATTGTTCCATTCAATGTATATTTTTTGTTGTTTTTAGTGTTTAACGTCTGTTTCAAGGTGTCTTTTTCCCCCTTTTTATTATCTTAGCACACGCGCAAGAGTCTTTCTAGTGGGAGGAAACCGGGATTGAGAAGACGCCCCGATCTCCAAGCCACATATGCCCACACCAGGGATCGAAACCACAACCGCAAGCCAGAGATGACCAGCCAGCTAGAAGTCGAAGCGCCACACTCTAGACCCCTCCCCCCATGGGTAAACGCTGAAATTATTCGCAGTCGTCAACACGAGAATTTATTAGAATCGATTTGATCTTCTTGTTTTGATTTTCGATGTGTTATAGAATTTTTATTTTTTAACGTGTTTTCAGCAGTCCAAATAGCCAACCCACACACTGAGACATGCCCTGGCAGTGAATTAATATACCCTCCCCCACCCCACCTCCATGACTTTCAAGATATCCAATGTCCTGACTTCGGATAAATCCCCCCTCTCCCAAAGTAACCAATGTAATGACATGGGATATCCCCCACCGAATAACCAATGTCCGAATGGATAAATGCCCCCCTTCCCCAATATATTCCAGGTAATGACTTGGGGTAAATCCCTCCGACCTCCGAGTAACCCATGTCCCGACTGCGGGTAAATCCCCCCCTTCCACCCAAATTACCTATATATATGTAACAACTTCGGATAAATCCCGCGCGTAACGCATATCATGTCTTCGAATAAATCCCCCCGATTAGCTCATTCGAGGCTTTGGCAAATTCCCCGAGTAACCCACATTCAATGACTTGGGGTAAATCCCTCCGACCTTCGAGTAAGCCATGTCCCAACTGCGGGTAAATCCCCCCTACCACCCAAATTACCTATATATATGTAATAACTTTGGATAAATCCCGCGAGTAACCCATATCATGTATTTGAATAAATTCCCCCGATTAGCTCATTCGAGGCTTCGGCAAATCCCCCGAGTAACCCACATTCAATTTATGAAAGGTGTCTGTATATCTGCACACAGATGATAAATTGTCACACTAATCACGTTTACTGGATCATTATTGTTGTTTTAATGAAAGGGTGATATTGAATTCACTCGCTGACCTCATTTATAAAACTCACAATAAATGTCATATCAATATTGTTAAAGGGCCAATCCCGATAACTTTTTGGGGAATAAAACTGCTTAATTTTGTGTTAAAATCCCTTAAAACCCATTACCTAAGGCCGACCAACTAACATGATATTTGTGATACGCTTGTAAATAACTTAAACCTGACAGTCTTCATCTGGAAATGGAGACCGTTGTATTATACAGTATCTGGATAAAACCAGATTTTTTTCTATAAAAATAATATGTAGGTGAAATTTACCCTTTGTTATCAAGTACAGTACATGGGACATTCACTGTATAGACCTATCAAGAAACGGGAATCGATTATCAGGTCACTCAATGAAAAAAATTGACCCGAAATCTTAAAAGGGTTACGTGCCCGGATAAGCAGTGTTGACGTTTACGTCCAAACGACTCAATATTTTGAGCTGAAATTTTGCGACAAGGTAAATACACCACGCCTCTATATTTTGGTCCATAAATTTAATAAATACTCGGGAGGGTCCCTTTAAATACCAAGGAGACATGGATAAATAATACATATCCACAATAACTATTGGAGATAAACGTGCGTCACGACAGCGAGACAAAGACTAACTCTTCGGGTGACCTCAACCAGGCCAGGGAGGGGGAGGGACGGGGGTCGTGGGCGTCGTAATCCTTTAGACAATTACGTCAAACATTTTCAGTCCCGGTGCTGCTCCTCTTTTGCTACAGTTGGGGATAATATCCAATGCCACACCCCTCTCTTGTTGCGCCGCGCACGAGATGCAACCAGGGTGGACGATTTCCATCGCCATACCCCTCTATGGATACACCACTCACCAAGGACAATCGGGGTGGAAGATTTTCATCGGTACACCTCTACCTTACCGCACCGCTCACAAGATGCAACATATATGGAACATTTCCATTGCCACACCTCTACCTTACGACAGCACTCACAAGGGCAACCAATGTGGAAGATTTCCATCGCCACACCTCTACCTTACGGCATCAGTCACAAAGGGCAACCAATGTGGAAGATGTCAATCGCCACAGCCCATTCCGGGTGCATCACACACCAAGGGCAACCAGGGTGGATGAATTCCATCGCCACACCCCCCTTTTCCTGCACCACTATCAAAGAGAAACTAGGGTGAATAACCCCCAAGGACATTTCTCATACACATACAGATCGGAATTGATGTGGACATGATTCCCAATAAGCCACTGACACAATTTCAAATGATTTCGGGCACCTGTTACTTAATGACCACCGTCTCGTGAGTATTGGTGATTCACCAACCCAATTTAAAACCATTGATACTAGACAACGGCCTTACAACAATCAAATAACACCGACACAATAGCCAGGCAATAACATCCCTTAAACAAACCATTATTGTCATGATTTATAACATCGGCGTGTAATGTCAATAAGGACGATGGCGATACTTCAGCACATAAATAAAACAGTTCCAATGAAATTGAAGTTTTAGTGATTCTATTAATACGCGGTCTGCGATTTTATTACGCTCATGACAATATATTTAGTGGCAGACATAAAAATAAACCTAATCATGACATCACAAAGTTTGAAATTACAATTGTTATAAAAAAAAGAAATAAGGCTAATCACGAAATTTAATTTGCCAATTGCATTTAAGTTCTGACTTTTCTGCACCGATTGGGCAAATGGAGACGAGTATACGCCACGCGCCGATGACTTAAATACTAATTTTTGTGTTACAGTAACAACAACAGCAATAACAACAGCGCAACGCAACACAACGCAACGTAAATCTAGATGCACACCTGTCACATCTGTAGACTTATTATTATACAGAACGAGCTGTGTAGCTCATAACGAGGACTAACTGTGTGGCACATAGCGAGTCCTGGCTGTGTAGCTCATAACGAGGAATAACTGTGTGGCACATAGCGAGGAATAAATGTAGTACATAGCGAGACATGACTGTGTAGTACATAGCGAGGCATGACTGTGTAGCACATAGCGAGACATGACTGCGTAGTACATAGCGAGGCAAGACTGTGTAGTAGATCGCGAGGAATAACTGTAGTACATAGCGAGGCAAGACTGTGTAGTACATCGCGAGACATGACTGTGTAGTACATAGCGAGACATGACTGTGTAGTACATAACGAGGCATGACTGTGTAGTACATAGCGGTAACAACGGTGTAGCACATAACGGTAACAAGTGTGTAGCACTTAGTGCGGCAGAAATGTGTAGCACACAGCGAGACATGACTGTATAACACATACAGAGATATAGCTGTGGAGGACATAACAAGACGTGACTGTGTAGCACATAGCGGTAACAACTGTGTAGCACATAGCGAAACATGACAGTGTAGCACATAACGGTAAGAACTGTTTAGCACTTAGTGCGGCATAAGTGTGTAGCATACAGCGAGACATAATTGTGTAACACACACACACAGATATAGCTGTGGGGGGACATAGCAAGACATGACTGTGTAGTACATAGCGAGTCCTGACTGTGTAGCAAATAGCGAGGCATGACTGTGTAGCACATAATTGTGTGACACATAGAGAGATGTAACTGTGGACGACACGGCGATATACGACTGGTACTGTGTGCAAGAAAGTTACTTCCTATTTAACTTCGTTGGTCGAGATACCGGTCTAACGAGATAAATAATACTGTTTGAGGTCTGGTTATGACATTCCAGTACAGCTGTATCCAAAAACATAAAAGTAGCGCCCCAAGTCGAAAATCGGAGGTTTGTATGACCGAATGGTTAACACGTGCGCGCTGTATCATAAAGCTTGTCAATGCGTCAACTGGCGTGGTTCAGAATCCACGGTTGTGCGTCGCCCGTCCAACCTCGTGGGTTTTCTCCGGGTCCTCCTGTTTCCTCGCACTGATAAAGACCCCTACGCGCAAGCCAATTGTTGAAATGGAATTAAACCATATGTTAGTCACGAATTGACCTAGTCTGTGTCGAGTGGACGGACGTTTAACCCCATTTCTCTCTCTCTCTCTCTCTCTCTCTCTGAGTCCCAAATCCAGGTCACACTGGAACAAACAGCAGTAGCAAATAATATGAGTACTATAGTGTCGGTGCATTCGTTTCGAAGTACACAGAGAATCGTTGCCAGCTCTCAAATATAGATCACCTTGGAACATATAACATAATGCCTGTTATAGCTCCAGTGCATTTATTTCGTAAAGCACAAAGAGAACTGCTCCCAACTCCCAAGTCTAGATCATCCTTGAGCAAGCAGTAACAGTAAATATTAGATAATATAACATTGTTGACTGTTATATAGCTCCAATACAATTGTTATGGAGTAGAAAGTGCAATCCTCCCACATACCCCACATCTAGAACATCCCTGGGCAAGCATCAGTAACTTGGTAGCTAACATCTCTAGCTCTATAGACATTCGTTATTTAACGATATACTTGACCACATTTACTCGACACGGCCGACATTGAATCAACATACTTCACCAATATATAGGATCATACGGGCATCAACGCTATTGACACAATCCATAAGATGTGTAAATAAAGGCCTTTCATTGCTTCAAGCATGTTGGATCAAGCCGCGCAACAAGCTGCAAGACTTCATATAAATGGCACTCGCTGACTTAATGAAGTGTTTGTTGGTAGAAATCAAACAATAAGAGTTGTTTCAGAAGTAACGTGTGTCGTTGCCCATGAGGAAGGATCTGCCAATAATTGTTTTAAAAGGAAATCTGTAATACTCGAAAAAGTTACTTAGCTACTATATTTAATGATGAAAAAAATTAATTCCTGAACGTTCAATCGAGTATTCCGTTGATTCTCCGATCATGCCCACCAATTTTACCGCATAAATGAAATGAATAATATATCTTAGAGAGAGAGAGAGGAGGGCAAAATGGGGTCTAACATCCACTCGACACAAACTACGGCATTTCGGAATTAACATATGGTTCAATTTTATTTTATTATTTCGCCTGCGCGTACGGGTCTCCATCAGGGGGGGGGGGGGGTCGGAGAACCCGGCGAAAACTCACGAGTTTTGTACAGGCGACCTTACTCCTTATCATATACAATAGGTGAATCGAAACCACGCCTTCTGACTCAATGCCAGACCCAGACATATATAGGGGCCGTCATGGTGGAAAGCTGATGACCCAGAGATAAAACCCACGAGGGTAGGCAAACAAACGACACCCCTAATTAATACGTACAATTGTGGGGTCGCAACCATTCCACTTGATTCTGAACTTATTACCTAAACCGCACGCATCAGACCACTACTCATATGAATATCGTGTGGATGGATAGCTGCCTTACTTACTTCACAGTCGATGGCACTATTCGTTGGTGTTTACCATTTTTCTAAAGCTGGAATTTATTGGCATCTTGAAGTACTTCGAATCTACTCTTAAAATAAAAATAACAATTGTTATAGATAATCACATAAAATAAACAACTACAGTCTGAACAAACCTCCATAGTCATTTAGCTTCTTGTGAGTGGTGCAGAGCAGCGGACATAAAGAGGTGTAGTCGTTCTGGTAGGGCGGAAAACCGAGGACCAGGGTACACTTTAGCGTGCATATAATAGAACCTTTTACAATTTGAATTCGAAATATGAGTTGATCGTGGTGCCGCTGCCTGGCCATAATTTCCTTCATAACGAATGCGCCTCTTCATGAGCCCTTACAGAGCTGGGGCCGGTTGCTCAAAGCTCTGTTAACTTTTAACGATCCGTTGACATGGAGTAAACGGATCGTTAACTTTAACGGAGAGAAAGGTTGTTGCTGGAAGCCCCGTTAACTTTAACGGATAATGAAATTGACTTTCCAGCAACAGAAATTTAATGGACCGTTAACAAACGACACGTGAAAGATAATGATCCGTTAGTCTAACGGATCGTTAAGATAACTTCGTTTTGAGCAACCGGCCCCAGAACACTATTTCATTTCGTTTCTTTCTCACCTCTTTCTTACTTTTGGAATATGTCAATTACACTTGAAACGCGTAGGCAGATGACGTGAAACCAAAACCTCTCGCACGCGCCAACATGAAATAAAAATAGGCCTAATTCTTAATATTTCTTAATATCGTTGGTGTTTTTGAGTTTTGTTTTTCAATTTCAAAAACATTCGATAATGAATCTAATTAAATCTATTTTTAAATTCGCCAGAGAAAAACCTCGATCAATGATTAAATTCAAAAGATGCGTAAATATAATACGACATGCCCGAAGAGACAAAAACAAGTTGAAAAACATCATTACAGCTTCTATATTCTCCGAATGATTGACGACACAGAATGATGGAGACGTTTAATTACGATCAAAGAACATCGGGTAGTTTGTTTTCTTGTTTTTTATTGTTAAAAATATTTATTTATTTAAGTCGAGTGGGTGGCTTAATATGATGTTGTATTCTTGTTTTTTAAAAAAAATGAAATGAAGGGTTTTAACCTTCTACTGTTCTGCTCCGAAGTGGGCTAATGAAGACGGCCAACGTCATTCAGTGAAATGGAATGGAATTTAACGTCCTACTGTTCTGATCCGAACTGGGCTTATGAAGGCAGCCAACGCCATACAGTGCAATGGAATGGGATTTAACGTCCTACTTTTCTGCTCCGAACTGGGCTGATGAAGGCAACCATGCACCATACAATGGAATGAAATGGGATTTAACGTCCTACTGTTCTGCATCAACAGTTTACCATGAGATGAATTCCTCTCGGTCAGGGTTGCGGTAGCCTATCATTACTACCAATTCCTACTGTTAAAGAGCATGTTGACGTCCCATCCGAATGACTATACTCTTTTCTTATCAATCCCGTCATCCTGTTCCAGTGATAAGCGTATTATTGGCGGATCCATCTGTGTACGAAATATTTATGCTTAAACCTTCTGGAACTCCTTTGTCAATCCGCTTAAAATACAGATCCATATTTCGGGGGATGGTCTAGTGGTCTAAAGTGTCGCGCTTCGACCTCTAGCTGGCCGGTCACCTCTGGCTTGCGGTTGTGGTTTCGATCATTGGTGTGAGCGTATGTGGCATGGAGATAGGGGCGCCTTCTCAACCTCGTGGGTTTCCTCCGGGCACTCCGATTTCCTCCCACTGCTAAAGGACCCCTTTGAAATAAAATTAAACCATATGTTAGTCCCGAAATGACCTAGTTTGTGTCGAGTGGACGTTAAACCCCATCCTCTCTATTTATATATATTTCGTTTCGTTTTTCATACTTTCAATGGCCTCTACTGCATGCGGATCTAGTCAGTTGTACTGAGTGGTCGTGTCAGGAGTCTTACGAGCGGCTCTCGACCCTGTTGCATTAGACCTTGATCAATCTATCAGCGTTGACGTTTCGAGGGGGGGGGTTTACTCACAGTTCCAAGCAGAGCACGCCAATAGCATCTCTTCCAGATTCTAATGTAGTAAAGACAAGTAAAATGAAATGTAAACTATAAAAGAAAAAAAAACGAAATAGGATCTGTGTTTTAATCAGATTGCATCTGCCACGCTGTGGCATCCTTTAACTTTCCCCGGAAACCTGATATCATATTTCATTTAACGCGGTATTTTTGTACTGACAATATTGGTATCATTATGTTTCTTTGCTGTGTTGGGGATTCTTGAAAATCATATTTCATCTAATATATATCTACTAATGATATCAAATAATAATATATCATTTGTTGAAATGAATGGAAATGGAATGGGCTTTAACGTCCAATTGTTCAGCTTCGACTAAGCTATATTAGTGACGACGGGCATGCGCAATACAGTGTGCTGTGAGGACGCTTTCGCTTGAACAACGGCGCTAAGGCCTACTCTTAAATCACAGGATTTATTACTACGTGTACGCAGATGTGTGAACTAATGTGTGTAAGTGACCTGATTAATTGTATCATCGTAATTTTATGTATTTAAATCGATAGTAAAAATATAATAAAAATTTTGGGGAAAAATATATGGGTGATAGATTAAAAAGACCCCAACGCGCAAACGAATTATTAATATAAAAATTGAACTTTGTGTTAGTCCCGAAATGACTTAATTTGTGTCGAATGGACGTTAAACCCCATCTCCCTATTTCCCCTTCTCCCTGGACATGCCTGAAACAAACGATATGTTGTTATTTAGATAGTCCAATAACAGTATTATAAAGTTCACATGTAACTGGTAATTAAGTTCAAATTTAACTGATAATAAAGTTTATATTTACCATGTTAAAAAGTTCGCATTTAACTGATCAAAAAAAAGTTCATATTTACCCTGTAAAATGTTTACATTTGCCATGAAATAGTAAGCAGGTTTACAATTACATGTAACTGGTAATAAAAGTTACATTTAATTGGTAATCGGTAAAATTTACTTTTAACGATAATAAGGATTACAATTAATTGATAATTGATAATAAGGATTACAATTAACTGGTAAACCGTAATAAGGATTACAATTAACAGGCAATAAATTTTCATTTAACGGTAATAAAGTTTACAATTAACTGGTAATAAAATTTACATTAAACGGCAATAAAGTTTGCAAATAACTGGTTATAAAATTTACATTTAAGATTAGCATTTAATGGTAATAAAATTTGCATTTAACGGTAAATTAAGTTTACATTTAAAGGTAATAAAATTCATATTTAACGGTAATAAAGTTTACAAGTAAAGGTAACAAAATTTAAATTTATTTATAAAGTGGAAACGCTAAGCTCACACGGGGTGGGTTACACGTCATGCATTTCAATAATTATTTACAGTTTTCTTTTAGAGAAGAAAACACACTTTAGGTTTCAATAAATGTTTATTTCTCTCAATAGATCGAATACACCAAAGAATCGCACACGATACAAGGCAGTTGATTTTATTAATATCCACATATTTTGACATTGTATATAATGTTAATAATCAAGGCAATTGAACGTAATAATTATTAATAATGTAGTCTCAATGTTTGTTTATTTCAACTCAATACAAGTAAAACTATATTTTATAGAAAGTAGCGATGAATGTGGCATGCTTTCATATCAAATGATTTATGAATACGGTGTGTTTATCTTTATAGAATCGTTGGAACTCGATGTTAAAGGTGATACAAGTTACAATAGAGAGTACAGTTAATTATATATCCATTATCTTTCATCTATTCATAGCATAGCTTGTTCCAGTCATACAGCAGGGTCTTCGTATTGTAATATATACTCGGAACTGCTAAAGAAACGTTTTCAAGCGAGGGACGCAGAGGGGGCAATGGGGCTTAACTTCCATTCGACACAACTAGGTTATTTCGCAACACATATATGATATAAGTTTATTTCAATAATTCGTTTGCGCGTAGGGGTGTTTTGATATGGGAGGAAACGGGAGGAATGGCGACAGGCGACCCTTCTCCTTGTCACGTTCAAGCTGGGAATAAAAACCATTTCAACTGACTCAATACAGACCTCCACGTTAACAATTCAGCCTAGGCTACATCTATTTGATAAGACTAACTTCAAATTTGATCAAACGTCACGCGATGTAAACACAGCTAGTGCCTACTCAAACCCTAACCCTGTACCCTGCTCTATTCTAATTCTAACCTACAATTTCGCCATTAATCACGTGCCCTAACCTTATTTACATCTGATCGACCTTGACGAAAATTGAGCCGGCCTTAACAGATAGATTCAGCCAATGGGCCACCCAACTCCTCAGGTATGACAGTATATCCTAGCCGCACAATCGAGAGATGAATGAAATGGGTTTAACGTCCTACTGTTCTGCTCCGAACTGGGCTAATGAAGACGGGCATACGCCATACTATGAGCTATGGGGGTAATTTTGCCTGTACATTGGTACTACGACCCACTCTTATGTCGAATTCCAACTGTCAAGGGATCTTTTACGTCATCCGAACCACTGGATAGCTGTCACCGATCAAGGGAAACCACAACTGAAAGGTCCGATGAACTTGCATAGGAATCGAATACTGGACCTTAAGGCTAGCGAATCAGCGTTTAACCCACTTGGGGGGGGGGGGGCTAGTGGTCTAGAGTGCCGCGCTTCGACCTCTAGCTGGCCGGTCACCTCTGGCTTGCGGCTGTGGCGGCTGTGGTTTCGATCCCTGGTGTGAGTGTATGTGACATCAAGATAGGGGCGCCTTCTCAACCTCGTGGGTTTCCTCCGGGCACCCCGGTTTCCTCACACTGCTAAAGACCCCTACGCGCATGTGAATTATTGAAATAAAATTAAAAACAGGCGCGGATCCAGTGGGGGGGCGCACCCGGCGCACGCCCCCTCTATTTTTTGAGGTTTCGAACAATTTTTAGCTCCATATATTCTCGCGAGAAAGGAGAAAGGAAATAGTTTAGGTTGGAAATCGTAATTTACAGTACTAGTACGAAATTAGTCCTTTAGGGATTTTTTACACTCAAAAATCACGGTTCCGGGCTTTGCACTCACAAGCTGGTGCAGCACGCCCCCTCTTTCTGAAAATCCTGGATCCGCCCCTGAAAAAGCACATGTTAGTCCCGAAATGGCCTAGTTTGTGTCGAGTGAACGTTAAACCCCATTTCTCTCTCTCTTACTCACTTAGTCACCACGACTCCCAACATGATAGATATTAAAAAGAATGTCAGTCGTCTCCTGCATCTCATCAATATCAACTATATCTTCTATAAATACATTCTATTTTCCCTGTCAATATTTATATTATCACATCAACTTCTCGCCGCCATTTTATTACCTCTCAAACTCTATATCAACATTGTATAAGACACTCTGGTCGATAATTATAAATTACATCTATCAATTGTCTACTGTCTTCACATTTAAACAGATAGATCAGTAATTACAAATTATAGCTCCTAAATATACATTAGTTTGAGAGATTAGATAGTTTCCTAATGACGTGTTATACATTAAAACAACAAAAGATACATTATGAGTGATTATATGATTATATAGTTTCTTAGTGATGTGTTTGATGCATTAAAACAACAAAAGATACATTAATATGAGAGATTAGATGGTTTCTTAATGTTGTGTTTGATGCATTAAAACAACAAAGGATGATGCATTAAAACAACAAAGGATACATTAGTATGATAGATTAGATGGTTTCTTAATGATGTGTTTGATGCATTAAAACAACAAAAGATACATTATGAGTGATTAGATATTTTCTTAATGATGTGTTTGATGCATTAAAACAACAAAAGATACATTAGTATGGGAGATTAGATAATTTCTTTGAAAATGATGTGTTTGATGCATTACAACAACACAAAGTACATTAGTATGAGATAATAGATCCTTTCTTAGTGATGTGTTTGATACATTAAAACAACAAAAGATTTGTAAGGTGCTAATTTTAGTTAAAATAAGGCGAACAGTAAATTCTTAACTTAAAGATAGATACATTATGGGAGATTAGATAAAGAGCTGGTAGTTCTCACTATAAAGGTTAAACACTAGATAATTATAAGGAATTTATTTAAAGTTTCAGTCAAATTGACTTACTCTGAACAGATAATCTATCGATTTAATATTTGGCCTAGCTTCGAACATCAATACTAAAGTCGGTACGATAAAAAAAATAGTCTCGATTATCCATTTCATAATTAAAAAATCATGAATGAAAGTTGAGCAGCAAATCGGATCCTAATCCAGTAAATATCATAGGCTTAATGAGGTCGTCATACACAAAACAATAAGCCATTTACTTTCATTTTGATATTGAGAATCATTTTTAATCGATAATGTGATTTATTCGGGTTTAATTTGTCCTTATACATGAGGTGTTAAGTGTGATTTAATGATCGTGGACGAGACATTTTATAATATATTGATATTGCACAAGGTGGAAGCAGGCATAAAACTCTACAAACGAGCGAAGCACGAGACCATTTAACAACTTAAAATACAAATACGAACCAGCATGTGTAATTCAATGAAATGCGAACAATATTTCAACTAGTATACATGGTTATTTTAAAAAGAATGGTATTACAACGTCACTTTTATTTGGTAATGTGGGTTATTCGGGTTTAATATGGTTGTAATACACGACACATTATCGTCCTTTGAGATTATAAATCATTTGTATTCGGGCCAAATTTCCATCATAACACTTTAAGTTCTTCTTCTTTAGCCCAGTTTGAGCAGAACACGTGGACGTTAAACCCCATTTAATTTCATTTCTCAGAGCCCATTGGCGTTTATTTTGTTTATCACTGCATTATTCATAAGTACAGAGAGGTTCGTTGGTTTTGGTCACACGTGCAGGTGTGTTTTGTTTGTAAATATCAAGGAATGTGCAGGTAAAAATCCGTTTAATTAACAGCCTAAGGATTATGGTGTAAGAAAGGTTGACAGGCAACGCGTACTTTTTTTAAAACCTCTACATTATGGCTTTACGCAGAGAAAGGGTAAATGGGAATGAAATTGGGTTTAACGTCCATTCGACAATTCGGGATTAACGTGTGTTTAGTTTTATGGGAAAGAAGCTGGCTCGCTAGCCTGGAGATCCCTGCATTGGCCAAGAAAGTTCATCCAGATTTTCGGCGTGGTTCCTCTTTGTCATTGATGCAGGACGGAGAGAGGGAGAGAGAGAGAGAGAGAGATGGGGTTTAACGTCCACTCTACACAAACTAGGTCATTTCGGGACTAACATATGGTTTTTAATTTTATTTTAAAAATTCGGTAGCAGTGGGAGGAAACCGGAGTACCCGGACAAGACCCACGAGGCTGGACAGGTGAGCAGTAGGACGTTAAACTCCATCTCATTTTATTTCATTTATCGAACTGAATTCTAATCGTATGATGTCATTAAGTCAACGATTGTGTTGACTGATTATTTTCGATAATTGCGCACCGATCAAGGTGAATGGCTAATATACGAGATAATATACTAGAATATCGTATCTATTGACTAAATCATTATCGATAAACAGGCAATGAAAGGTGATCAGAAGGTACAAGAAAAGTAACTCAAAGTGTTAGTAGATGATGAATAAAAGACATATATGTTAATAAATGGTAGTCCAGTGAAGGGTAACGATAGCTCTGTGTTGAGTTTATTATTAATAATAATATACAGTGAATAATTGATTGAAGTTCTCTCGTTGACGTTGAGAGTAGGTATTGTCGAGTTCAGTGCAGCGTGGTAATAGAATATCGACAAAAATAATATCATGGAATTTGATGTTATTGAGTACAGAAAATACCGTATAACACAAAATCAGTACCCTCGATTGTATGTGCTTTTAAAATACATGGGTGGCTATACTGCATTCGAGCAATGCAATGAACATGAAGTGAAATGGAGTTTAACGTCCTACTGTTCTGCTCCGACAGGACTAATGGATACACCATATACAATTCGCTATATAAGGGAAATTTTGCCCAGGCCGCGGTTCTACGACTTGTCTATAGAATTTCAACTGCCAATGGATCATTTTACGTGTACTCCACGGTTGGTCGTCCCATCCGAACGACTAGACTCTTGTACCTGCCGATCCCCCGTCCTGTACCTGAATAAATATTGTTTAAAAAAAAAAAAAACTGCCAGCAGATATTTTACGTGTTTTTCATCCCATCCGAACGACTAACAACAATTGCTATCTGGTATGAAATGGGGGGGATGGTGTAAATATTATGTACCACTAATGAAGATCTGAATACGCTTTGCTGTACCATAACGGGGGTGGGGGTGGGAGCTGCCACGGACAGATGACCATATCTATAATATACTGTCGCTGGTATACACGGTACCTCGTGTTTTCATCACATCCACACCACACTGGTGTACACGGTATCTCGGTTTTCCATCCCATTCGGATAACTAGACAGATGACCATATCCCTAATATACTGCCACTGGTATACACGGTACCTCGGGTTTTTTTTATCCCATTCGAATAACTAGACAGATGTGATATCTCAATATACTGCCACTGGTATACACGATGCCTCGGCTTTTTTGATACCATCCGAATAACTAGACAGATGATCATATCCGTAATATGTTGCCAGTGATATACACGGTACCTCGGCTTTTTCATTTTTTCATACCATTCGAATGATTAGACGGATTTCCTTGCCAAACCATTCATCATGCAGCACTGACACAGCCGCAAACCGAGCTTGAAAAATGGACCGACACAGCCATAGAACCGAGGACCGACGGGTGTGTCTAATACGGTACAATACGGTATATAATATAATAAACATACGACTGCCTTACTAACGCTTTGTAAAATGCATTCGTAGTTTCTCTGGGACTGTTGTGTATCAGTTTCTTTCAATTTAAAAGTGCAATAAGACAAAGTATTATGTTTGCTAAGACGCACGATGGGATAAACAATAACCGTATCGGCATAGAGAAAAATGAAATGCAATGGGGTTTAACGTCCCACTTTCTGCTCCCACTGGGTTAATGAAGACGGTGTGCAGGGACGGATCCAGGAATTTTTTGCAGGAGGGGGTTTGCCAGGTTTCTGTTACGGAAATCTGCCATCATCGTATCTAAATGACATAGGCATACATACAAATTGAGCTTTTTAAACAGAGAAATCATTTTTATACTGATGTAGGATCACTTTGTGATGTAATTTCATTTATGCAAGGCATTTATTTTTTTTAATGTAGCTGAGCAGGGTGGGGTTTGGACTCCCCCACCCCCTCTGGATCTGCCCCTGGTGTGCTATGAGATAGATTTTACTTGGACAGCGGCTGTTCTGCACACTCTTATTTCGAATTCTAACTGCCACGGGGTCGTAAAGAAGTTAAATCACTAATGATTGGGACCTAGCTAGAAATTGATGCAAATGATAATGTAATATGAATGTATATAAACTGATTTCCGTTCAATCGTTTTCACTTTTACTCTAATTTCAAGTGAGTTATTTCGGCGAAATAACTAGAAGTCTCAATCGAGTAGCAATCTCTAGCGTGTGGTATTTTCAGTCTATACAGGTAGTATTTATTGCGCATGCTCTCCAGATATGAATATGGCGTCGCCGTTTGACATGACCCATGGAAAGTGTCGAGTCTTGTTCTCCGACTCCTTTTGAAAATGACGCTGGATATCAGAAAGCCACCAGTTCCCGATAGGATCACAACATCAATGTTGATTTAAATTGACAAATAATTCGTGTTTTCAAAGTGGAAGACTTTTGGAGATACTGAGTGAAAGACTTCGCTACTTTTAACGTGCACGCCAATCTGTAGCCTACGCGGAACGTCGAATTTCCGTCCAATCCGAACGACTATACGTTGTGCCTTGCGAAACTGACAAGGGGTAACCACTCAACTTCCAGTCACGGTTTATGGGAAATATCTTGAACCAGAAACACAAAACTTTGCGCATAGTTTCTTATTGATGAATTTGATACATAAAACAACAGAAGTTTTATAAAGGGCTCTACTTTAGTTACAATAAGGCAAACAATTTTAAGTAAATTCTTAACTTAAGTCTGAGAATGCTTTTTGAATCGGGGGCGAAATGTCCAGATCAGCGAGCCAACGACTTACTCACTCAGCCACGGTGGTTGTAACAGTGCAGTGAACTATTCGCGAAATTTTTCCCGAACAGCGGCACCACGGTCTACTCTTGTATCGAATTCCAACTGTCAAGGGATATTTCACGTGCACGCCAATGTGTACACGGAACCTCTGTTGTTCGTCCCACCCGAACGACAAAACTGCTGTCCTTGCCAGGCCCTGAGTCCTGTATAACTGACAGGGGGAACCAGGCCGAACGACTAGACAAGTGTCCTTGTCAGGCCTTCCGTCCTGCATCACTGAACCACGTCGGAAAATCTGGATGAACTTTTTCGGCCAATGCAATGATTGAGCACCCGAACCAACTTAGCCACCGCGATCCCCCACCGCTGACCTGGGTTAAAAAGTTTGAGAACCACTGCCCAAGACTAATGTCAAAATAACTTTGAATTTCTTGTAAAACGACGTGTATCTAAAGGTGTTAAATGTTTGTTTCAGGGACTGTAAAAGAATTAAGATATTAGACAGTAAGTAAAAGACTATATTTATTGTGTTGCTATTAATTAAATGTCAGGACATCTATATATCGTTTGATAACGGGTCATTAATAACACCCTTGAGAACCTACTACAACATCGATACGATCATCCAGGCTAATTAGATAAATATTCGTTTATATTGATGTTGATCTGTATGGCGTCTGGTAATAAGTGTCTACTTGATCTGACCTGTCTTTTGCACGGATGTATGTTCTAGCTGTTGGTCGTCTGAAACAGATTCATTAAAATAGGATTTAGCGTCTGCATATAATAATGATTTTTATTTTGTCAAATTATTTTTCAATGCAACTAATTGTTGAACATGCATGCAATTAGTATCATTAAAAATTTATTTCTTATTTCTGTAAACAATTTAATGATAAGGAGTTTTAAATTGAGCAATGCAGAGGCGGATCCAGTGGGGGGGCGCGAGGTGTGCCCCACTCCCACCCCTAATTTTCGACAGTGCCCTTTACTGCTGAAAGTGCCTTTTTTACTGCTGAAAGTGCCTTTTTCAGACCCAAATATGTCCTTCAGATGCAAGGAAATGACGGATTATGTCTTGTGGGACCCCCTCCCTTCAACACCCTCGCAGCGGCATGCCCCGTCTCCGCAGTAAGTGCCCTCATTTTGCGCCCCCCCCTTTCAAAATTCCTAGATTCGCTCCTGCAATGTAGGCAAAACCAGTCTATGAAATGAAATGGGGTTTAACGTCCTTCTGTTCTGCTCCGACTCGGCTAATGAAGACAGGCGTACACCATACAGTGTGTTATGAAGCATGGGGACAATTTTGCCCGGGTAACGACACAATGGCCTACTCTTATATCGAATTCCAACTGCCAAGGGATCTTTTACATGCTGTCTTTGTCAGGCCCCACATCCTGTATTACTGACAAGAGGAAACCACGCTGGAAAACCAGGTGAATTTTCTCGACCAATGTAGGGATCAAACATTGGCTACCGACCCAACGTCTTACCCACTTAGCTACGTGGCTCCCTGTTCCCGAGGTACATAAGATTCAATGAAACTGTAGACATGTACCCAGGACACAATTATAATACAGTATGTATTTTTTGTAAGAATTAATATTAATATAATTACTTTATCAGAGACAGGGCGTGGTTGATTTTTTTTATATAAATTTTGGGGGTCAGGATGGCTAAATCGATAAGGCGCTGTTTCGTTAGCCTGGAGGTCGGGTGTTCGGCCCCTGCATTGGCCGAGAAAGTTCATCTCGATTTTCCGGCGTGATTTCCCCTTGTCAGTAATGCAGAAGGAGGGCCTGACAAGGACAGCTGCCTAGTCGTTCGGATGGTACGAAAAACCGAGGTCCCGTGTACACATTGGAGTGCACGTCAAAGATCACTTGGCAGTTGGAATTCGATACAAGAGTAAGCCGTAGCGCCGCTGCCAGGGCAAAATTCCCCTCATAGCACACTGTATGGCGTATACCCGTCTTCAATTAGCCCACGTTAGGTGCAAAAGAGTAGGACGTTAAACCCCATTTCATTTCATTTCATTTTTATAAATAACATGGCTGCGAAAACTGGACGTTGTTTTGTCTTTTTTATAAATTATTAACAATGGTATATCAACCGCCCGTTACAATCGATACAGAAAACGACCGGTTACAGATCGTTTTAAAAAACAGTGCCCGCATTCTTCAATTGGACCTATGGTGCCATTTATGGCGTTGTCTTTAGTGAGAGCTGTCACTGTCAGTATGCGAACTCAGACACCGGCAGGACGATTCCCCAATATGTATTCAGACTCTGTTTCTCTGTACCTATAAACGCTTGAAACTGAGTGATGTTATTAGGTCAGTTGGGAGAGGCTGTATCCATCCGCCTCATTTAACTCGCGTCAATTTGATGAATGCGAAGTTAATTCATAACTAACATCACGCCAGACGAAGCCGACTCCTGTCGCGGGGGAAAATCGAGTACAATTCTCATACCACACGAAGCATGAAATGGGCATTTAGAAGTATTGGACACAGTCAATCAAACGTCAGATAAATTAGGCTTGACCACGAATACACTACAAACACCACATGCGCACACGTTAAGAAAATAACACCATAACAACACTTGTGTAATTCTACACGCCAGTCAGAACGGCATCCATATTGGATGGGGTGGGGCTATCAGCATAGTGAGTCAAAATGGGACCCCAGACACGTTTTAAACCATTGGGACATGTAATACTTAGAATTGTCTTGGTTTTAATAATTGCAGTCTGTTACTGTCCGCTTCGACTGATATTTTTTTTAATTTTTTATAAGCAATATTTTTATTCAGATTTCTATCTGAATAGGGATTGGGGAACAGGCATAGCCGATATTAAACCCTTCTCCCTGTCGACTGATCGTGATATCGCAGACAAGGGTCTTTCCTGTATGTGGAAACCGGAGTATCCGGAGTAAAATCACGAGGTAGAGACGTCGCATACGCTGACACTAGAGATCGAAACCACGGCCGTAAACTGCTGCGCAATAAACTGTATGCCGTATGCCCGTCTTCATCATCAGAATTTAAACCCGATTGTACTTCAATTACAAATGGCTAAGTGGGTAAGACGCTGGCTCGCTAGCCTGGAATTTGGGTGTTCGATCCCCCCCATTGGCCGAGATAGTTCATCCAGATTATCCGCCGTAGTTCCGCCTTATCAGTGATACAGAATGGGGGGGGGGCTCTTGGTAAGTAATACTGTTTAGTAAATATGATTGGACTAAAACCGAGGTCCCGTGTACACAATTACTTGCACGTTAAAGATCCCTTGGTAGTTGGAATTCGATATAAGAGTAGGCCGCAGTGCCGCTGTCCGGGCGAAATTCCCCTCATAGCACACTGTATGGCGTTAAACTCCATTTCAATTCATTTGTTTTTGTTTAGTTCGATATATTATTTTTAACAGCGTACCATATCTATTTTCATTTCATTTAACAGTGTATTCCCTGGATCTATATTTAGATTTCTAAGATCAAGTCATGTAACGGTTGAACAACTTTACAACCCCGTGTTACATCTGTACACCGTGAGTTACATCTTTCATGTCTATCAAAAGGAAATCATGGGTATTTTTCATCTGTAATGAAGCGGGGTTATATTTTAACGGTACATCATCATCTGTGTTGTAGACGGCGCCACCTACTGATTTTAGAATAATGACTTTACAGTGATATACAAAAGATTATAAAAGTTACTGACCTGGAATCTAATGTTTTCTAACTCGCTACTTCCTTTTATTTTCGTTTTTTTTTTCTTTTTAAGAAAAAGCAACACAATAGATTTGAGATCAGTAATATCTCAGAAGGAAAAGGCAAGGATTCTTAAAAGTTAAAAGCAGGATGTCGAGAAGTCGAGGATGAAATGGAAGACAAGATTGCCCCAAAAAAGGCCGACAATGATTTTGATAGTTTATACTATACTTAGTGACATTAAAGAGAGATGGGGTTTAGCTTCCACTCGAAACAAAGAGGTGTCGGGGGGGGGGGGGTCGCTCCCGGTGTCTGCCGAAAAAGTTCATCGAGGTTTCCCCTTGTTATTGGTACACGATAGCTGTCAAATCGTTCGCGTGGAAGGAAAACCCGAGATCCCGTGTATACATTGCAGAATAAAAGATCCCTTGACAGATCGAATTCGATATAAAAGTAGGATATTATACTGCCGCTGCCCAGGCAAATTTCTTCATAGCCCACCGTATGGCGTGTATGCCCGTCTTCATAGCCCAGTATAAGAGCAGAACAGTAGGACGTTAAACCCACCCACCCTCATTACATTTCCTAAAGAAGTGACTAATCATAATGATGGCCGTTACGTGCACGGAAGCCATTTGCTTATTTTATCGATCCGACCAATGATTGTTAGGAACGTCTTGTGCACGGAAGACCTATGTACCACCCATCCTAACAAATTCTGATTGATTAATAATACACGGCAATACAAGTTGAAAAGTTAGACAAATATTAATTTTATAAAAACGACAAACCGTTGAAGCGGTTCAGGTTGACGACAATCTGTGATATTGTTAGTGAAAATATATCATTGTGTACAACAATATTATTCATCAATACCTGATTATTTTATATCATAATACACTGTTAAAACAACCAGCTAAATGAGAGAGAGAGAGAAAGAGAGGGAGAGAGAGAGGGGTGGGGAGAGAGAGGGAGGGAGAGAGAGAGAGAGGGGGAGTTTAACGACGTTTCGACACAAACTAGGTCATTTTGGGACGATCATATAAATAATTCGCTTGCGCGTAGGGGTCTTTAGCAGTAAATAGAGGGAGGGAGAGAGAGGGGTGTTTAACATTCACTCGACATAAACTAGCTTTTTTCGGGACTAACATATGGTTTAATTCTATTTCAATAATTCGCTTTAAGTAAAACCATTTCTACATGATCGAGTCGTGTGCTCTTTAAGAAATGGGGATTTCAGATTTTTATTTGACAGATGAAATAAAGTTTAACTTTCTTCTTTTCTGCCTCAACTGTCTGCCCCACTGAGTCACCGCGGCTTCAAATTAGTTTATATCACCTTAAGCAAAAAACAAAAAAACTAGAGAGGAAGTTTGCATTCTTTTCCTACGACATGTCTGTAATAAAATGTGACAGCACATTTAGATCCTTTTTGCTTGCCAAAGAAAGTCTATTTCATCAATGTTTTAAACTGTTTTATACCCCCATACACAATAAACTTTAGTGTAAATTTTACACATCTTCGCAAGCAAATGAACCGATTTATTCCTCTATATAATAGTTAATAAACTTAAAGATACATTATGGGGAATTATAAATGTTCGTTAAAGATACATTATGGGGAATTATAAATGTTCGTTAAAGATACATTATGGGAGATTAGATAAAGAGCTGGCAGTTCGCACTATAATAGTTAAAATGTAGATAATGTGAAAAGAATTTGCTGCAATTTTCAGTCAAATTGATCCACTATGAACATAAATTTAGCTGTTTGACGTTCTTTTTCAAGGTAGAGGTGTATTTGAACTGCTATGTTCTTGTTATGCGTTTGAAATTTACTCATCTTAAACAGATTCAAATGTTTTATTCCTCTATACACAATAAACTGAAATGTAAAATATACACATAATGTAATATTGATAAACTGAAAGTGTATTTAAAATGTTTTGTGTTATTGTTACGCATTGAGGGTGGGTGTGTTGGATTTTAGTTATGTAATTAAGCAAAACTGAAACATTATTTGAACCTTTTTTATGTTTTCGTTATGTATTTAGAGTGTATTTTCCTTTTCTCGTTTATAAAACAGCAGAGCGGGTGTGTATTGTCGGGTTTGATACGGAGTGATGAGATGGGTAATATACAATGGAGTGACGTCACTTCCTGTATGACTTCCAACGTGTCTCTATGACTCTCAATGGAAGCGGACGTTAAGCCCTGTGCCAGTAATACGATAAGGACTAATCAAACAATAATACCAACAACAACTCCAGGCTAGGCAAACTTTATATACAACACGACATACTAGCATACAATTACAAAGTAACAATGGAGAAACACGGAGCAGGGGATGAAGGCGGAGACGAAAGTGCCGGTTGTACTTGGTTACAGGAAAAAACCTACTCTAAATGACGAACTTGATTCCACACAAGTAAATGTATTTCGTTCAACAACAAGGAGTAGAAAATGCGCATGGTGTGATATATCACACGGTTACTAAACATCTGACTCAACGTATTTATTATAACGTAGAACACATACCATCGCTTTACTACAATTCTATGTGAAATAGGGTGCAGACCACTACTGTACGAGAAATGTATGTTTATGTTTATTCAAGTTTTACAGTGTATGATACTAATTGATTATGGAAATTGATGAAGATTTATTTAAACAGATGTAGATCACTAAAATCAACTACATGATGGTAAATAGGATTGTTATGTAATATAGAATACATGTTAGTAATATGTAATTGTTCGTAACGGATGTGGTGTACAAATATCATTTATATAACTCCCCCGTTTATCATAGACTTTGACCCGTATCTGCATATCTGTATGAACGAACGGGGTTTTCAAGTGTGGTTCCCCTTTGTCCATGATGAAGGACAAAGTGTTTTTATGTTCAGGTGGGAAGAAAAACCGAGGACCCGTGTACACATTGCTGTATGTGCAAAATTACTCCTGACAGTTTTAATTCGATATTAGAGTAGGCCGTAGCACCGCCGTCCGTGCAAACTGTCCCAAACTGCACTGACACTATAAGGCGTATGATGGTCTTCATTGTCCCGGTCAATCCTCATTGGGTTTTCCCGAATTCTCCGGTTTCCCCCCACTGCTAAAGACCCTACGCACAGCGAATTATTGAAATAAAATTGAACCTTATGCTATTCCAAAATGATCTAGTTTGTCGAGTTTGTGTCGAGTGGACGCTAGAGCCCCACTCGGCAATCCTCGGCAGATTCCGGTTCCGGAACCTACATCTTATCTCAGATGTATGACAGTAAGTGATATATACCTACGTCCATACATTGTCTTTATTCTGAATAGGTTGCCAACGAACAAGTTGCAGCTTGATCGGTCGAATTGGTCGCTAGCCGAATAGGTCGCTAATTTGTGTTCGGTATGGGCGCAACCATGTTTCATCCGGGACCTTTAAAGTAGTTCCAATATGGCGGAATTCGTCATACAGCCGAGTCTAGATGTAGGTTTCGGAATCTGTCGAGGCATGCCGAGTGGCTAGACCCCATCCCCCCTCTCTCACTCTCATTATTCCGGTACCTGTTTCATATGCTGCCATGTCTACAACAGTGCTTCGAAGTGCCGGCTTTAATTTGTATCTCCGACTCGACACACCTGGTCTCTAATTGAATCATGTTATAAGAGGAAATTACCCATCGTTTCCTGTCAATATCAACAATGTAATCACGATGTAATGTGCACTTCAGATACTGTATTAAATTCAAATGCAGATTAAAATGGATTGGGTTTAGGTGATTACGGTTTCCTAAACACATGGTGCCACTAGACGTCCCGATCTCGAATCCAGGCGTGGACAAAATGTAATCGCCAGGTTCAGAATCGCGGCGTCGACAAATAAAATGAAATGGGGTTTAACGTCCAACTGTTCTGCCTCGACTGGGCTAATGAATAAGGGCATACTCCATACAGTGTGGTATGAGGGCCATTTTGCAAGGGTAGCGGCACTAGGGTCTACTTTTATGAAAAAAAATCTAACTACCACGGGATCTTTCACGTGCACTCCAGTGTATACACGGTTCCTTGGATTTTCGTAAGATCCGAACGACTAGACAACTTACTGTCCTTGTACGGTCCCATCCAGCAGCACTAACAAGGGGAAACCACACCGAAAAATCCCGAAAAACTTGCAGGGAAAGAGGAACAGTTTCGGTGATTTTCTCATATTATATTAGAGTGAAGCGCAATTCTGAGGATCATTCGTATGCACATGCGCATTCCCGCGAAAGGAAATTTGGATGCCGACAAGGCAAGGGGCAGGTGTACACGCCGCATTTCGGACAAAATTCTTAGCCATTTGCAAAGAACACCGAAAAAAACATTTTTTTTAAATTTTTTTTTTAAAGACAAGCGTAAACGGAAACGCCGATCTCGGAACAAAATTCTTAGCTACTGGCACAGGAAACTGAAAAAAAATGTACTTTTATTAAAATAAAATCGTCAATATCAAAATAATTTAAACGGATGAATGAGATAACATGTAGCGAGCTCATTTTTAAATAAAATAATTATACAAAGTTGTCGCCAGTCTAATTTTATAAACAGCACGGAATCCATTATCCAGACTGATGTAACGATAATATCACACCAGCTGGAGATCACCGACTCGAGTATATTCCCAATAATCATGTCCACTTAACGTCGTCTGTGATCTCGGTTGATTACATAATTAGGAACGGTAAGTGATTGCCTGTAGATTTAGGATTCAAACTAAAAGGAAACGAAATGTTTTGGTTATAATACGCAAAACGAGCGCATTCGTTTGTAAATAGCATACAAATTATTTAATTATCAATTACTTGTCTTTGATATCTATTGAGGGAGGGGTCCAATTAGGATTGTTTAGTGGTCGCCGTTACATTTTGGATTCAAATTAAACGAAAAGAAATTGTCCAGTTTTCGTAATAAGTCAAATGATCGTATTTGTTTGTAAAATAGCATACGTTATTTTCATTATCAATTACTTGTCTTTGTTATTTGTAGAGGTGGGTGGGGTGCGGTGTGTCCAGGCGTGTGCTCCAGATCAAGGACCTGTCATAGAGTAAAGTGGTGTGAGTTCGATTCGAAGCTTGTACCCGACAAAGGGTGAGATGGGTCGCCAGCCAAACAATGTGGGTGTTCTGGTTTTTCCCCACAGTTGATGAATTGAAATAAAATTGAACCATATGTTAGTCCCGAAATAAGCAAGGTAGTGTCAATTTAGAGCCGGAGAAATAAAGTCAATGAGGAAATAAATAGTGACCTATGGCCTGTCTAACACCAGGAACACACAATTCATCCGTCTTTTGGCGACAAAATTATGTGTTAACTTGTCGAATGGAGGTATGTTGGGAGCGCTTGATTCCACACAGAGGGGTTTTTAAACCGGTCTTGAAAACCCACTGATGTTATTCTGGGCGCACACATCGAAGAACTACTAGATATTTTAATAGAGACAAAACCATGTGTTAATATGTTGAATTAGGGTGGGCGAGGCATGTTTGCGCATTTTTGAGAACCCTCGATGAGATTATAATAAAACGCCCTTAACGACCCGCCATGTTTTTAAATTGTATCCATGACGGAATCTACTGGACACAAAAATAGAATACAAATAGCTTTTCAGACATTCAGAAATTGATTTTTTGCAGGATAAGACAGACCCTTAATGAAAGCGTCTCCTTTACTTTGAGTGGTTGTGGTGTGTAATTTAGTGTTTTGTGTCCAAACTAGTATTACTGAAGGTTCAATTACCGTCAGATTTAAGGTGGCATGGCGGCAAATACATCCCACGGATTATAGTGGGATAATTCACGTGCTGACCACGAGAAGTTTGGAATTAGGTTCATTTATTTATTTGTAGTGAATACTAATCACTTATCTGGCATTATCATAAACTAATAGGTGACCATTGGCAGATGAAATCCGATTCCAAAATGACCAGCGTCATAATAATGATAAATAAATTCAAAGCGAGTAGGTCCCGAGATGGTCACTCAAAGATTACCATAATAATAATCTAGGCTTATTGGACTGACAAAACAAATGAGGCATAACGTTTGACAAACTGACCACTGGAGTTGTTTATGTGAGATCCGTCTTCATTAGCCCAGTTTAGAGACAGATGAGTAGGACGTTAAACCCCATTTCATTTCATTTCTGTTTATGTGAGAAGGCATATATATTCATACACACGAGTAGTTCACAATCCTGTAGACAGAGAAGCATTCCCGCGAGTAGTTCACAACCCCATGGATGAATTATAGAACCCACGAGTAGTTCACAATCTTCTGGGCAGAGTATATTATCATAACCACGAATAATTCACAATCATGTTGGAAGATTGTAATAGAAACGAGAAATTCCTATCCGTGGACAGTGTAAAGCATAGGAAAAACCTCTCAAAGTTTATAGTTTAAACTGTTGGTTAAGTCAGACCTCGTAAGGTGTATATTTCAGACTGTTGGTCAAGCTATCTGCAGTACAGTTTGGGGTCAGAGTTTATGTAGAAATTAAGGGACTAAAAGACTTGCTCAAAGAAACTGCTTAGAACATTCGACTGCTGTTGCTAGAGTGAGACGGCAGACATCAGTAGTGAAACCTTTTATAACATACACCGTACTAGAAATGCTCCGCAAATAAAGAGAAAGTGACCTGCACTACAAAGGCTTAGTAGTAAGATTGAACCCTACGTGATGCGCCAAAACCAACAATCTGAAATATACCCTTTACGAGCTCTGACTTAACCAACAGTCTAAACTATATAACCTAAAACTATTCTGTAACTATTTTAGTGGTCAGGTCTTCACTATTTGTGATATAAATACTTATTTCAATACAAACGAAATGTGTTGTAGCTAGGTGTCAAACTGATCCCGCAGTGAATATTCGCTTGGCCGCTACAATCACTGATAAGCATAACATCGACGAGACTTAATGAGTTCGGCATATTAACTTTTTTACTCCGACAAATTAAATTCTCAAACATTTTTTTTTTGAAGTACATGTATAAGAAAAATAAATTGGCTAGGTGTATTGTGAAAACAAGCGACTTTTGGTCGAGACTACAGTCGATTCGAGATTGCGGGGTTGGATGGCGGAATGGTTAGCGCATGACCGTTGCGTCATAAGGTCTGCCATCGAGCATTCTGACATAGGTTCGATTTACTGGTTGTACGTGACAAGGAGTAGGGTCGCCTGACCAACCTCGTGGGTTTTCTATGGGTCCTCTGGTTTCTTCCCACTGCTAAAGACCTCTGGCTTGCGGTTGTGGTTTCGAGCCCTGGTGTGAGCGTATGTGGCATGGAGATAGGGGCGCCTTCTCAATCTCGTGGATTTCCTCCGGGCACTCCGGTTTCCTCCCACTGCTAAAGACCCCTACGCGCAAGCAAATTGTTGAAATAAAATTAAACCATATGTTAGTCCCGAAATGATCCAGTTTGTGTTGAGTGGACGTTAAACTTAATTTCTCTCTCGTTTCAAGATTAATATGTTGTCATACATTATTGTGCTTTTATCATTTGAATAAATGACAGATTCATCGTGTACTCCCGGCAAAATATTTGACAAAGAGAATAAACGATTTAACATGGAAATCATCTGAAATTGAAGACATCTTTGCTATGCACCACACACTTCGTTAATCACTGTCAATTGTCATCTTATCCAAAAAGTTGTCGTCACTTTGACAAATATCCATAACTTGTTATTCTACTCCATTGCAACGGATAAAGAAGCCATCAGCTTCACTTTGCATTGCACAGTGCAAAAACCATTTGACAAAATGACCGACCAATTTTATGTCAATCGATTCTGGAATAGAAGACAGCTTTACAGTGCAAAAACCATTTGACAAAATGACCGACCACTTTTATGTCAATCGATTGTGGAATAGAAGACAGCTTTGCAGTAAGTACCAAGACATTTTTGCAGCACTCGGCAAACCTCGGCAGATTCCTGTACCCTACATCTAGGGGATGCTCGATTCACAGTTCCGGAATTCAATTCCAAAACTGGTGTCAATCGAGTGAAAAGGAGAATTTCGGAGGACAACGCATGTGTCGACTGTATAAAAAATATTTCAACCAATCATGACAGCTGAAACATATTTTTACCTAGGAATACGTCACGATTATACTCATTCCATCTCAGCTGACTGGCAGAACTGTGACAGGAATGAATTCCGCGTCACTCGATTGTAATTCTGTCGATTCGGGACGTTCTGGACTGTGAATCGAGCACCCCCCCCCCCCCCTAGATTGTACCGGAATCTGCCGAGGTTGGCTGAGTGATCTTTGTAGTAAGCATGTGAACTTGGTTGTCCGATTTCCAGTTGCTGTGCCACACAGCACGTCATTAGTCGGCAGTTTTCCTTTAATCGAACAATTTGTCGTCACCGTGACAAAGTTCCATGACTTATTATTCCACTCGGTTGGAAAGGATAAAGAAGCCATCAGAATCATCTTGACGAAGTAGAATTGTATGATTCCAACCTTTTTATTTATGACGACTCTAATAAAAACAGAATTATTGCTGTCAATGTGATTTATTTAGATGTTAAGCTCGAGTAAAATTTTGTGTCAGTATTCGTCTATCAATAGGTCAAAACCTGTTCCTATTCCACTGTCAATCCGCATCATAAAATCATTAATTAGATAACAGCAAGGGCGACCTGTGTCATTCAATAATTTGTATTTATTATATTTGCTTCATGATGACAACTTTCACACGTGTGTACGACTTTGTGCGACACGGACGATTCGGCAACTTACGTTTTTGGCTTTAATCAGTTAGCATTTAGTATTGAACCTCTGTAGCTGGAACAACGTACATCCTCTGAACGACGAGTGCTGTGTGGGATTGGAGAGAGAGGGGGAGAGAGAGAGAGAGAGAGGGAGATAGAGAGAGAGAGAGAGAAATGGGGTTTAACATCCAATATTCACAAACTAGGTCAATTCGTGAGTAACATATGGTTTAATTTTATTTCAATAATTCCCTTGCCGCGTAGGAATCTTTAGTAGTGTGAGCAAAACGGAGGACCCGAAGAAAACCCACAAAGTTGGACAGGTGACTCTACTCTTTGTCACGTACAACCGGGGAATAGAAAGCACACCATTGTACTCAATGACAGATCTTATCATCTGACCTAGGATTAAAGATGGATGTTCCTCGATAAATTGGCAAGTGACACTTGTATCGAGCTGTGCTCCGAGGTTCCCTAGATTACACTCTGTCAAATAAGGCCGATTTATAAAATCCAATCCCACACACCCCATTACGTAGCTGTCAATTATTATGAGTGGTGCAGCAAGGTGTCTAGTCGTTTGGATGATACGCAAAATGTATACGTAAAAGAAGACATGGCAATTGGAATCCAATGACGAACATTTGAAAATGAAATGAAATAGGGTTTAAAGGGACCCTCCCGATAAGAACAGAGTCTCAAAAATTAATGTCCGAGTATTTATGAAATTTATGGACCAAAATATAGAGGCGTGATGTATTTACCTTGTCGCAAAATTTCACCTCAAAATATTGAGTCGTTTGGACGTGAACGTCAACACTGCTTATCCGGACACATAACCCTTTTAAGATTTCGGGTCAATTTTTTCATTGGGCGACCTGATAATCGATTCCCGTTTCTTGATAGGTCTATACAGTGAATGACCCATGTACTGTACTTGATAACAAAGGGTAAATTCCACCTACATATTATTTTTATAGAAAAAAGTCTGGTTTTATCCAGATACTGTATAATACAACGGTCTCCATTTCCAGATGAAGACTGTCAGGTTTAAGTTATTTACAAGCGTATCACAAATATCATGTTAGTTGGTCGGCCTTAGGTAATGGGTTTTAAGGGATTTTAACACAAAATTAAGCAGTTTTATTCCCCAAAAAGTTATCGGGATTGGCCCTTTAACGTCCAACTGTTCTGTCCGCTCCTAAACTGTGCTAATGAAGACGGGCATACGCCATACAGTTTGCTGTGAGGGACATTTTGCCCGGAAAATGGCGCTACGGCCTAATCTGATATCGAATTCCATCTGCCGAGAGATTTTGTACGTGCACGCCAATGTGTACATGGGACCTCAACGATTAGCGGCTGCCATTGTCAACGCCCTCCGAAACCACGTCGGAAAATGAGCTCGAACACCCCATCCCAGGCTAGCGAGCCAGCGTCTCACCCACTTAGCCATCGTAACCCGCAAGTAGGCACATTGCGCATGGCGTACATCCGCCGTCATAATCAGGCTTGAGCCAAGGACGTTAAATCGAATTTTATTTCATTAACTCCAAAAAAAAGCCGACTTGACGTTCACGAGTCATTAAACTGTATTATTTTCATTGAATTATCGTTCCACTTAGCCGTTTTTCATGAAATCATAGCACCGAATATCTCCGATCTGATTCTAAAAGACATCATAATCTATGCCTGCCAGTTATTGATTTTATCCACTTACTGAGAGATCTTCAGTTGTAGAGTTCGATTCGCCTAGTTACATCTAGTGCAAATATCCGCCACACAAATTAAAAAGATCCATATCGATGTTATAAGTTTTTAACTTAAATTAAAAAAAATCAGTGACATGATCTCTGTTGAAAAAAAGCTCAATCTGGATGTTGTGAAATGTGTGGGTGGATAGCCTGGGGTACCACTTGGTCTAATTCACAAGATTGACGAAGAAAAAAGATTTTAAGATTGTACTTTTATAACTTGTTGGTCGGTTGGTACTATTGAGATGGACAAACTTTTTCTCGTCGTTTGGGGATATGGTCGTTTGGGTGGGACAAAAAACGGAGGTCCCGTGTATAAATTAGCATGAACGTCAAAGATCCCTTGGTAGTTGGATTTCGAGACAAGAGTATGTCATAGCACCGTTGCACGGGCAAAATTCTTTGTCTCGTCGTTTGGGGATATGGTCTTTTGGATGTGAAGAAAAACCGAGGCCCCGTGTGTACATTGACATGTACGTTAAAGATCCCTTGAGAGTTGGATTTCGATATAAGAGTAGGTCATAGTGCCACTGCATGGGCAAAAACTTCATCCATGGCACAATGTGCGTATGTCCGTCTTCATTATCCCAGTCAGAGCAGGAAAGTGGGACGTTTATCACCATTTTATTTTTTTCGGGGGGGGGGGGCTAGTGGTCTGGAGTGCCGCGCTTCGACCTCTAGCTGGCCGGTCACCTCTGGCTTGCGGCTGTGGTTTCAAGCCCTGGTGTGAACATATGTGGCATGGAGATAGGGACGCCTTCTCAACCTCGTGGGTTTCCTCCGGGCACTCCGGTTTCCTCTCACTGCTAAAGACCCCTAAGCGCAAGCGAATTATTGAAATAAAATTGAACCATATGTTAGTCTCGAAATGACCTAGTTTGTGTCGAGTGGACGTTAAACCCCATTTCTCTCTCTCTCTCTCTCTCTCTCTCTCTCTCTCTCCCCAATTTTATTTCATTTGGGGATATAGAAATAAATGAAATGGGGTTTAACGTCCTCGGTTTCTGTACTGACTGGGTTAAGGGCGGCGGTCATGCACCATAAAGTATGAAGGGTATTACTCTGTCTAAGCCTCTTCCCAACCATTGCTTAAGACTCATACCAACATGCGTATAATTGAAATAAAATTGAATCATATGTTAGTCCCAAAATGACCTAACGGTATGTAAACTATGAACTGGACATTTATAAAACAAGGCCATTTGGTGATTTAATTTAAAAATGGAGAAGCGATGCTAAGTCTTAATCATACCAGTACCGTGGTTACAATATTAAACAATAAATTCGCACATCTCGACAAAACTACAAACAGTGATAACCTAGCTCAGAATAAAGTCATTTAAATTAAATTGTCAGCATATTCATTTTGCATTATTTATTTTCTGAACAATCAACTTTTTCTCTAAATCTCACATCATGTTTCTTTTATATGTTAAATTTCTAATTTAAATGGATATATACTGAGTGCCATAGAAAACGCTTCACTTAGTTTTTCGTTATTGGTGTGTTCCCATTTCAATATTGCTCACAATAAGAGGCGAAATAAATAAGATATGTTTACAGGATCATTTTGTTATACGAAAAACTAAGTGATGCGTTTTCTATGGCACTCAATTTTACTTTGCACCAAAGAAGAATCTAACATTGCAAAGCCCCGGGCATTTTGTTGTTAATATGTGGCATTTTAATTTAAATCACAAAAAAATAATTGATATTTCCTTGACGAGGTTAAAACCGAAAAACATCGAAGAAAAAGCAAATCAAATTCTAATGATATTCAATCGGATTTTGATTAAAATACAGATCTATATTTCGTTTCGTTTTTTTATATACTTTCCATGGCCTACTCTACATGAAGATCTAAAAAGTTATAGTGGGAATTCACGTCAGAGGTCATTCGAGAGGCTTTTGACCCTATGACGTCAGATATTTGATTAAACAAACAGTATTGATGTTACAAGTGGATTACCCACAGCTCCGTGCAAAATACGCCTAAAGCTCACCGTAACATACCGTTTTATTAACTAATGCCTCGCGTCATTTCTAACACGTCAATTATAAAAACTCTCCCAGATCCTAGTGTAAAAAACACAAGGAAAACAAAATTTGGAACTTTAAAAACGAAACGAAATAGGATATGTGTTTTAATCCGATTGAATCTTACGTATGTTTTATCTATCATAATATTATGTTTGAATGACAAGTTATAAAGATTTTTTAATCTATTTAGGGTTTCACACTGCGAAGCTTGTGTGAAACACTATTGTTTTTGTTAAAATTATTATTCTTATTAGGCTTTCAGACTTTCGTCTGAAAGCCTATTGTGATTACTAAAATTATTATTATTTATTAGGCTTTCAGACTTTCGTCTGAAAGCCTATTGTGATTACTAAAATTATTATTTATTATTATTATTTTATTTTTCGGGGGAGCCTATTTCTCAGTGTCTGTAACAGATACAGATCTGGGACATAATTTTCTATCAGGAAACCATATGGTGGCTATCCCTTCCACTGTATTTGAAACTTCTGCGCAGACCGGAAGTGGCCGAATTTCGTGCGGTGCCAAATATTTAAAAAACGGCCGTAGATTCGTCAATTCTGTATCTATTTTCATACAAATTACATTTTTGGAAACCCTGAGTCTTTTCTCGGACGATAGCAGTTGAAAATTTTGCAATTTCGAAACTTCGCCGCTGACTTCTAGCGTTCGAAAAATGAAAATATGTTGTTTAAGACACATTTTTTGTTATTTTTCAAAATTTTAAAATTTGACCTACATTTTTGGATACCTGAAGGCAATCCGGTTCCAGTAATATAAGTTTCATTCAGAGTTATCGCCCTTTATTTTTCGATTTTTTTCGAATTTTCTTCACATTTTGTGAGCTTAAGTTTCGTTTTACGGCCAGATCGACGCTTCTGAAATTCCTGGAACATGAAGTAATATGGTCAAACCACCGTTTAAAGGAATTTCAACAACAATCCGTAAACCGGAAGTAGTCGAAATAATATGCGATATTTTGAAAAAAAAGTGAAAAATGGGTGTTTTGGGTAAAAACATGATTTCTCCGTCCGATATCAACGGATTAAACGAATTAAGGTATCATTTGGTCGGGCGCTGATTGGACCCCTGAATGATACCCAATTCGTAAGAATACGATTAGCAGGAAGCAAAATATGGCACGCTGAAAATCAAGTATTTTCTGATTTTTAGCATTTTTGGACGCCTGTATCTCGAAAACTTAACCGCAACTTTTTTTTAAATTTTTTCTATCGAGAGTCCTTTCGGAGGTTTTTTGCATGAAGCCATCCAATAAGACTTTGAAATATCTGGAATAGGTGAAATAACGGACTGAAAATCGAAAAAAGTCGAAAAATCGTGAAATTTTGGAAAATACTCTACTTTTTTTTTATTTTAAGAGATTTTCAAAAAAAGATTGTATATTCAGATAGCTGACCTAATTACGATTGTAACGATGTATAATATGTATGTAGTTTTTGAAATTTAATTTTCGATATTTTAATTTTTTTGCATTTTTGGCACTTTTGAACATAGGATTTCTCAGGGGCATTTTATCTGATCAGATAATGTAATATGTCATTACAGAGCCCTGTGGCTATTTTAGTGCCCAAACCGCCTATTAAAACTATTCCGACAATAATAGCCATACCGGAAGTATTCAAAAAATGAAAAAATAATGTTAAAAACATTGTCGCACTTGCGAAAAACTTGATTTCTCCCTTAGGTAATAGCGGACCAAAAGAACTAAAGTGTCGCTGGATAGCCCTATTAATGGACCATCATATGGTGTCTAAATAATACGATTTCGATGATTAGTAAATAAATTATTGTATGCCAAAAATCTAGTATTTTCCGATTTTTTAACATTCTGAGACGCCCTTTTCTCGAAAATAACGCCGCAGATTTTTCTTAAACTTTTCTTACTCAAAGTCCTATCGGTTGTCTATATAGTGAATCCAAAATGAAAAGCATTGAAATAATATAAGAGGTCCAAAAATGGCCTCAAACTTTGAAAAAAATTGAAAAATCGTTAAATTTTTGGAAACGCTCTTTAATTTATCTTTTTTTCCAAAACTACTCAATGGATGTTTCTGACACTTCTGGTACAGAAAGTTAAGTATCCAAAGAACTTCGTAAAGCTGTCACGACAATGATCGTAAAACCGGAAGTAGTCGAAAAAATGTCCGATATTTTGAAAATTGTTTTTTTTTTTTTGCGAAAACCTTTTTTATTTATGAATATTTTTTGATGGTATTTTACACAGGGTTAAAATATCATCCTACTTGAGCAGAAATGATAAAAAAAATGTCTCGGTAATTTGCGTTAGCCGCCATCGGCTCATTTAGTTTTTCGTAACCAGAAAAACTATTTATTGTTCGATTTGTATAAAACAAAGTTCATATGCTCCGTGGTCCCAATTGCAATTTTTTTTGTAACGGTGAAATTTTTCTGTCGGCAACGGAAGTGACGTAATATTAACAAAAACTACAATTTTGACAGTTCGGTACCACTTTTTGAAAGCAAATATTTTTTTTTTAAAACTGATATAACTAAAAGGATACACCCTGCAAATGTGTATAAAATTTTTAGCTCAGATTTTTTAAATTTCAATTTCATTTTCGGGCAATTTCGAATAAAATGTAAAATAAAGTGTAAAATTCAATTATTTACAATTCATTCAGCGTCTTCATATTTTGAAATATTTATTTGTGATTTGCATAAACTCGTAACAATAATCTAGACGAAGAGAATGTATGCGAAAATTAGTTTGAAATATGAGCAGTTGCCGAGAAATATGCAATTTTGCATGCATCACTATTCACGTTATTTTGCCTATAAAAGAGTGAATTATTATTCGATTTGCAATATTTTTTTTCCATTTGATGCCTAATGTCAATGTGGACTAGTTCAAGCCAATTTTACATTTTCACTGTGACCGGAAATGACGTCATTTCTGCAAAAACTGTATTTTTAACCTAAAAAACAAATATTTTATTCAAATGAGTCTGCCTTATAATATTTTTAAAATTATGATATTTGATTACCATCAACGAATAGAATGAAACCATACGACCACCACAAAATGGTTTCTAACTTGTACGGTTACAGAGAAATAGGCGATCTTCTATAAGTCACATTTCAAGGTTTTTGGTCTATAAAAGTGTCGGGGGGTTGGGATGGCCTAGTGGTCTAGAGTGCCGCGCTTCGCCCTCTAGCTGGCCGGTCACCTCTGGCTTGCGGCTGTGGTTTCGAGCCCTGGTGCGAGCGTATGTGGCATGGAGATGGGGGCGCCTTCTCAACCTCGTGGGTTTCCTCCGGGCACTCCGGATTCCTCCCACTGCTAAAGACCCCTACGCGCAAGCGAATTATTGAAATAAAACTGAAACCATATGTTAGTCCCAAAATGACCTAGTTTGTGTCGAGTGGACGTTAAACCCCATTTCTCTCTCTCTCTCTCTCTATAAAAGTGTCAATATTATTATTCGATTTTTATCATTTTTTTACCATTTGATGCCTATCAACTAAGTTAACATTTTCAATATCATCGGAAGTAATGTAATTTTTGCAAAAAACGTATTTTTAGCCTTCAAAACAAACATTTTTTTGAAGGGATTTATATTTATTATTTGTTTAACTTTATAACGTCTGACTCTAATGGGCAGTAAGATTGAATCAATACCATCATATTGATATCAAGAAAAGGCTTCTAAAAGGGTCACTTTTAATTATTTTACCTTCTTAATTTCAGTTTATGGGTTATAGGTTAATTTTCCATTGCCCGATATGTATTAAACAAATTTTGTATGTTGCAAATTTTCGACTTATTTTTCACCTATAAAAATTTCTTTCGGCACCGGAAGTGACGTAATTTTGCCATAATTTACAATTTTGACCGCTCTTTTCGCCAGCAAATATTACTTTTACATATGGTAGAGGGTGTCACTGAAGCAAAACAACTAAAGTTTAGTTCGGTAGCTCAATGGGTTGGCTATGGTATAATAAACTTCCTGTATGATTCCTGAAAGCCGGTTCAGTGCTGCTTGCAGGTCTAGTTATTATTATTTTATTTTTCGGGGGAGCCTATTTCTCAGTGTCTGTAACAGATACAGATCTGGGACGTAATTTTCTATCAGGAAACCATATAGTGGCCATCCCTTCCACTGTATTTGAAACTTCTGCGCAGACCGGAAGTGGCCGAATTTTGTGCGTTGCCAAAAAATTAAAAAACGGCCGTAGATTCGTCAATTCTGTACCTATTTTCATACAAATTACATTTTTGGAAACCCTGAGTCTTTTGTCGGACGATAGCAGTTGAAAATTTTGCAATTTAGAAACTTCGCCGCTGACTTCTAGCATTCGAAAAATGAAAATATGTTGTTTAAGACACATTTTTTGTTATTTTTCAAAATTTTCAAATTTGACCTACATTTTTGGATACCTGAAGGCAATCCGGTTCCAGTAATATAAGTTTCATTCAGAGTCATCGCCCTTTATTTTTCGATTTTTTTCGAATTTTCTTCACATTTTGTGAGCTTAAGTTTCGTTTTACGGCCGGATCGACGTTTCTGAAATTCCTGGAACATGAAGTAATATGGTCAAACCACCGTTTAAAGCAATTTCAACAACAATCCGTAAACCGGAAGTAGTCGAAATACTATGCGATATTTTGAAAAAAACGTGAAAAATTGGTGTTTTGGGTAAAAACACGATTTTTCCGTCCGATATCAACGGATTAAACAAATTAAGGTATCATTTGGTCGGGCGGTAATTGGACCACTGAATGATACCCAATTCGTACGGATACGATCAGCAGGAAGCAAAATATGGCTCGCTGAAAATCAAGTATTTTCTGATTTGGAGCGTTTTTAGATGCCTGTATCTCGAAAACTGCTCCACAGTTTTTTATGAAACTTTCTCTATCGAGAGACCTTGCAGTAATCTTGTGTACGAAACATTCCATTACGACTTTGAAATATCTGGAAAAGGTGAAATAACGGACTGAAAATCGAAAAAAGTCGAAAAATCGTGAAATTTTGGAAAATGCTCTGCTATTTTTTTATTTTAAGAGATTTTCAAAAAAAATTTGTATATTCAGATCGCTGACCTAATTACGATTCTAACGATGTATAATATGTATGTAGTTATTGAAATTTAATTTTTGATATTTTAAATTTTTTGCATTTTTGGCACTTTTGAACCTAGGATTTCTCAGGGGCATTTTATCTGATCAGATAATGTAATATATCATTACAGAGCCCTGTGGCTATTTTAGTTCCTAAACCGGTTATCAAAACTATATCGACAATAATAACCATACCGGAAGTATTCAAAAAAAGTAAAAAAAAGGTTAAAAACATTGTCGCACTTGCAAAAAACTTGATTTCTCCCTTAGGTAATAGCGGACCAAAAGAACTAAAGTGTCGTTGGATAGCCCTATTAATGGACCATCATATGGTATCTAAATAATACGATATCGATGGTAAGGAAATAAATTATTGTGTGCCAAAAATCTAGTATTTTCCGATTTTTTAACATTCTGAGACGTCCTTTTCTCGAAAACGACGCCACAGATTTTTCTTAAACTTTTCTTACTCAAAGTCCTATCGGTTGTCTATATAGTGAATCCAAAATGAAAAGCATTGAAATAATATAAGTGGTCGAAAAATGGCCTCAAACTTTGAAAAAAACTGAAAAATCGTTAAATTTTTGGAAACGCTCTTTAATTTATCTTTTTTTCCCAAACTACTCAATGGATGTTTCTGACACTTCTGGTACAGAAAGTTAATTATCCAGAGAACTTCGTAAAAGTATCATGACAACGATCGTAAAACCGGAAGTAGTCGAAAAAATGTCCGATATTTTGAAAAAAATTATTTATTTTACGAAAACCTTTTTTATTTATGAATATTTTTTGATGATATTTTACACAGGGTTAAAAATATCATCCTACTTGAGCAGAAATGAGAAAAAAAATTGTCTCGGTAATTTGCGTTAGCCGCCATCGGCTAATTTAGTTTTTCGTACCCAGAAAAATTATTTATTGTTCGATTTGTATAAAACAAAGTTCATATGCACCGTGGTCACAATTGCAATTTTTTTTGTTACGGTGAAATTTTTCTGTCGGCAACGGAAGTGACGTAATATTAACAAAAACTACAATTTTGACAGTTCGGTACCACTTTTTGAAAGCAAATATTATTTTTTTTTCAAAACTGATATAACTAAAAGGATGCACCCTGCAAAGGTGGACAAAATCCTTAGCTCATATTTTTTAATTTCAATTTCATTTTCGGGCAATTTCGAATAAAATGTAAAATAAAGTGTAAAATTCAGTTATTTACAATTCATTCAGCGTCTTCATATTTTGAAATATTTATTTGTAATTTTCATAAACTCGTAGCAATAATCCAGACGAAGAGAATGTATGCGAAAATTAGTTTGTAATATGAGCAGTTGCCGAGAAATATGCAATTTTGCATGCATCACTTTTCACGTTATTTTGCCTATAAAAGAGTGAATTATTATTCGATTTGCAATAATTTTTTGCCATTTGATGCCTAATGCCAATTTGGACTAGGTCAAGCCAATTTTAAATTTTCACTGTGACCGGAAATGACGTCATTTGGGCAAAAACTGTATTTTTAACCTAAAAAACAAATATTTTATTCAAATGAGTCTGCTTTATAATATTTTTAAAATCATGATATTTGATTCCCACCAACGAATAGAATAAAGCCATACGACCATACGGATACCACAAAATGGTTTCTAACTTGTACGGTTACAGAGAAATAGGCGATCTTCTATAAGTCACTTTTCAAGGTTTTTGGTCTATAAAAGTGTCAATTATTATTCGATTTTTATAATTTTTTTACCATTTGATGCCTTATGCCATTTATGACTTCTATAAACTAAATTAACATTTTCAATATCTCCGGAAGTAATGTAATTTTTGCAAAAAACGTATTTTTAGCCATCAAAACAAACATTATATTGAAGGGATTTATATTTATTATTCGTTTAACTTTATAACGTCTGACTCTAATGGGCAGTAAGATTGAATCAATACCATCATATTGATATCAAGAAAAGGCTTCTAGCATGTTCCCTTGTCGAATGATAGCCAATTTTCTCAGGGTCACTTTTAAATTTTATACCTTCTTAATTTCAGTTTATGGGTTATAGGTTGATTATTTATTGCCCGATATGTATAAAACAAAGTTTGTATTTTGTATGTTGCGAATTTTCGACTTATTTTTCACCTATAAAAATTTCTTTCGGCACCGGAAGTGACGTAATTTTGCCATAATTTACAATTTTGACCGGTCTTTTCGCCAGCAAATATTACTTTTACATATGATAGAGGGTGTCAATGAAGCAAAACAACTAAAGTATACTTTGGTAGCTCAATGGATCGGCTATGGTATAATGAACTTCCTGTATGATTCCTGAAAGCCGGTTCAGTGCTGCTTGCAGGTCTAGTTATTATTATTAGGGTTTCACACTGCGAAGCTTGTGTGAAACACTATTGTTTTTGTTAAAATTATTAGGGTTTCACACTGCGAAGCTTGTGTGAAACACTATTGTTTTTGTTAAAATTATTATTCTTATTATTATTATTATTCTTCTTTTGTTTTGAGTAGATCTCAGCAACTGCTTGTCGCATCGTTACGATTTCTTCGGTTTTACTGGGAAAGTGGGTGTGACTTAGAGGATAAAGCTATTTTGAACGTTCTGCGACAATGCGAAATGTCCGAAATCACCGAAGTTATTGTTTTTGAAAATATTGCAGTAATTTTAACAATAATCATTGGATTTTAACTTTCGATACATTTTGGCATAGCCTGAGACAGGGCACATAGCTACGCTACTTTCGATTTTTGATTTTCGGCAAATCTTCGAAGATATTAGGCGCCAAATTTCGAAAATTTAAAATTTTACAAAAAACTTTTTTATTTATGAATATTTTTTAGTCGTATTGTGCACAGAATTAAAGAGTCATCTGCCTAGTGCAAAAATGTTAAAAAATTTTGTCTCAGTAATTTTCCTTGGCCGCTATTGGCTAATTCAGTTTTTCAGTCCTAGATTAATTTTTTATTGTTCGATTTGTATAAAACAAAGTTCATATGCTTCGTTGTCTCAATTGTCATTTATTTTATTACCGGAAGTGTTATCTGTCGGCACCGAAAGTGGCATAATTTTACCAAAAACTACAATTTTGACAGTTAGGTACCATTTTTCGAAAACAAATATTATTTTTTGGAAAAATTATTTGACTCAAAGAGTGTGCCCTTTCAAGGCGCAAAAAATGGCGGAAGCAGTTTTTTTAATTTCGATTTCATTATCGAGCAAATTCGATTAAATGGCTAAAAATGGTGTAAAATTGACCCATTTACAACCTATTCAGGCTTTTCAGATTTTAAAATATTTCTTCGTAACTTTTATAAACTTGTAGCTATAATCCATACGAAGAAAATGTATGTTAAAATTAGTTTGTAATATAAGCAGTTACCAAGAAATGGACAGTTCTGTACAAGTCACTGTTTTCGTTATTTTGCCTGTAAAATAGTCAATTATGATTGGATTTTTATAAAAGTGACATCATTTGATTCAAAAAGCATGTAGCGTCATATCAAGTTGATTACAATTTAAAATTGACACCGGAAGTGACGTCATTTTGTCAAAAACTGCATTTTAAACTTTTTAAATCAATGTTTTATTCAACCAAGAATTACTTAATATGTATTAATAATTTTAACTTTTGGTTTAAATTCACATATAAACACAACTCATATGGTCATATACATATCATAAAATTGTTTCTAACTTGTTCGGTTGCCGAGAAATAGACGGTTTTCTACAGGCCACTTTTGAAGGTTTTTGGGCCATAAAAGTGTCAATTATTATTCGATTTTCATAAACGTTACACCATGTTATACCTAATGCCATTTAGGATTTCATACAAGTAATTTAAGATTTTCATTATCACCGGAAGTAACATCATTTTGGCAAAAACTGAATTTTTGCCTTCAAAACAGATATTTTATTCAAATGAGTCTGTTTTGAAATGTTTTTCAAATTATGATATTTGATGCCAATCAACAAATAAAATGAACCCATACGATCATACAGATACCACAAAATGGTTTCTAACTTGTACGGTTGCAGAGAAATAGTCGATTTTCTACAAGTCACTTTTCAAGTTTTTTGGTCTTTAAAAGTGGCAATTATTATTCGATTTACATAAAATTTTCACTATATGATATCGTATGCCATTTCTGATTTCATAAAACTAATTGAACATTTTCATTAACACCGGAAGAAATGTAATTTTGTCAAGATCATTTACAAGTAACAAATGTATAAAATGAATTGATATTGCTGGATTTGGTTGATTCTGCATCCATTTTATTTGTGTGCAATGTTAATTTGGAAACCTGTTTAATGGTTTCGTTGGTACCGGAAGTGACATATGTTCAAGGGTAACTTGGCACCGGAAGTGACATGTTTAAGGGTAACGTGGCACCAGTGAAACCCGTCATTCCTGCATGCAGGTCTAGTTATTCTTATTATTATTATTATTATTCTTCTTTTGTGTTGAGTAGATCTCAGCAACTACGTGTCGCATCGTTACGATTTCTTCGGTTTTACTGGGAAAGTGGGTGTGACTTAGAGGATAAAGCTATTTTGAAGGTTCTGCGACAATGCGAAATGTCCGAAATCACCGAAGTTATCGTTTTTACAAATATTGCGGTAATTTTAACAATAATCATGGGATTTTAACTTTCGATACATTTTGGCATAGCTGGAGACAGGGCACATAGCTGCGCTACTTTCGATTTTTGATTTTCGGCAAATCTTCGAAGATATTAGGCGCCAAATTTCGGAAATTTTAAATTTTACAAAAAACTTTTTTATTTATGAATATTTTTTAGTCGTGTTGTGCACAGAATTAAAGAGTCATCTGACTTGCGCAAAAATGTTAAAAAATTTTGTCTCAGTAATTTTCCTTGGCCTCCATTGGCTAATTCAGTTTTTCAGTCCTAGATTAATTTTTTATTGTTCGATTTGTATAAAACAAAGTTCATATGCTTCGTTGTCTCAATTGTCATTTTTTTTATTACCAAAAGTGTTATCTGTCGGCACCGGAAGTGGCATAATTTTACCAAAAACTACAATTTTGACAGTTAGGTACATTTTTTGAAAACAAATATTATTTTTTTGAAAAATTATATGACTCAAAGAGTGTGTCCTTTAAAGGCGCAAAAAATGTCGGAAGCAGTTTTTTTAATTTCTTTTTCATTTTCTAGCAAATTGGATTAAGAGGTGAAAAAGGGGTAAAATTGACCTATTTACAACTCATTCAGGCTTTTCAGATTTTAAAATATTTGTACGTAACTTTTATAAACTTGTAGTTATAATCCATACGAAGAGAATGTATGTGAAAATTAGTTTGTAATATAAGCAGTTGCCGAGAAATAGGCAATTTTGCATGAGTCACTTTTCACGTAATTTTGGCTGTAAAAGAATCAATTATTATTCGATTTTCAATTTTCTTTCGCCATTGGATGCCTAATGCCATAGTGGACTATGTCAAACCATTTTACCCCTTGCGCTGCCACCGGAAATGACGTCATTTGCTCAAAACTTAAATTTTAGCCTCCAAAAAACAATATTTTATTCAAATGAGTCGTATTTGTTATTTTTTTCAAATTGTGATATTTGATTCTATTGATCAAATAGATTGAACCCATACGATCATACAGATACCACAAAATGGTTTCTAACTTGTACGGTTGCAGAGAAATGGGCGATTTTCCTTAAGTCACTTTTCAAGGTTTTTGGTCTATAAAAGTGTCAGTTATTATTCGATTTTCATAAAATTTTCACCATATGATATCTTGTGTCATTTATAATTTCATAGAACTAATTTAACATTTTCAGTATCACCGGAAGTAATGTCATTTTGGCAAAAACTGTACTTTTAGCCTTCAAAACAGACATTTTTTTCAAATGAGTCTGATTTGTAATATATTTCAAATTATGATATTTGATTCCAATCAACAAATGGATTGAACCCATACGATCATATAGATACCAAAAGATAGTTTTTATCGTGTACGGTTGCCGAGAAATAGACGATTTTCTACAAGTCACTTTTCAAGGTTTTTGGTCTATAAAAGTGGCAATTCTCATTCGATTTACATACAATTTTCGCCATTATGCTGCCTTATGCCATTTCTGATTTCATAAAACTAATTGAACATTTTCATTATCACCGGAAGTAATGAAATTTTGCCAGGATCACTTACAAGTAACATATATATAAAATGAATTGATATTGCTGGATTTGGTTGATTCTTCGTCCATTTTATTTGATGTTTACAATGCTTATGTGGAAACCTGTTTGATGGTTTCATTGGTATCGGAAGTGACATATGTTTAAGGGTAACGTGGCACCGAAAGTGACGTGGCACCAGTGAAACCCGTCATTCCTGCATGCAGGTCTAGTTCTTCTTTTGTTTTGAGTAGATCTCAGCAACTGCTTGTCGCATCGTTACGATTTCTTCGGTTTTACTGGGAAAGTGGGTGTGACTTAGAGGATAAAGCTATTTTGAACGTTCTGCGACAATGCGAAATGTCCGAAATCACCAAATTATCGTTTTTTAAAATATTGCAGTAATTTTAACAATAATCATTGAATTTTAACTTTCGATACATTTTGGCATAGCCGGAGACAGGGCACATAGCTACACTACTTTCGATTTTTGATTTTCGGTAAATCTTCAAAGATATTAGACGCCAAATTTTGAAAATTTAAAATTTTACAAAAAACTTTTTTATTTATGAATATTTTTTAGTCGTATTATGCACAGAATTAAAGGGTCATCTGACTAGTGCAAAAATTTTAAAGAATTTTGTCTCAGTAATTTACCTTGGCCGCCATTGGCTAATTCAGTTTTTAAGTCCTAGATTAATTTTTTATTGTTCGATTTGTATAAAACAAAGTTCATATGCTTCGTTGTATCAATTGTCATTTTTTTTATTACCAAAAGTTTTATCTGTCGGCACCGGAAGTGGCATAATTTTACCAAAAACTACAATTTTGACAGTTAGGTACCATTTTTCGAAAACAAATATTATTTTTTGGAAAAATTATTTGACTCAAAGAGTGTACCCTTTCAAGGCGCAAAATATGTCGGAAGCAGTTTTTTTAATTTCGATTTCATTTTCGAGCAAATTCGATTAAATGGCTAAAAATGGTGTAAAATTGACCTATTTACAACCTATTCAGGCTTGTCAGATTTTAAAATATTTCTTCGTAACTTTTATAAACTTGTAGCTATAATCCATACGAAGAAAATGTATGTTAAAATTAGTTTGTAATATAAGCAGTTCCCAAGAAATGGGCAGTTCTGTACAAGTCGCTGTTTTCGTTATTTTGCCTGTAAAATAGTTAATTATTATTGGATTTTTATAAAAGTGACATCATTTGATTCAAAAAGCATGTAGCGTCATATCAAGTTGATTACAATTTAAAATTGACACCGGAAGTGACGTCATTTGGTCAAAAACTGCATTTTAAACTTTTTAAATCAATGTTTTATTCAACCATGAATAACTTAATATGTATTAATAATTTTAACTTTTGGTTTAAATTCACATATAAATACAACTCATATGGTCATATAGATATCATAAAATTGTTTCTAACTTGTTCGGTTGCCGAGAAATACACGGTTTTCTACAGGTCACTTTTGAAGGTTTCGGGGCCATAAAAGTGTCAATTATTATTCGATTTTCATAAACGTTACACCATGTTATACCTGATGCCATTTGTGATTTCATACAAGTAATTTAAGATTTTCATTATCACCGGAAGTAACGTCATTTTGGCAAAAACTGAATTTTTAGCCTTCAAAACAGATATTTTATTCAAATGAGTCTGTTTTGAAATCTTTTTCAAATTATGGTATTTGATGCCAATCAACAAATAGAATGAACCCATACGATCATACAGATACCACAAAATGGTTTCTAACTTGTACGGTTGCAGAGAAATAGCAGATTTTCTACAAGTCACTTTTCAAGTTTTTTGGTCTTTAAAAGTGGCAATTATTATTCGATTTACATAAAATTGTCACTATATGATACCGTATGCCATTTCTGATTTCATAAGACTAATTGAACATTTTCATTAACACCGGAAGTAATTTAATCTTGTCAAGATCATTTACAAGTAACAAATGTATAAAATGACTTGATATTGCTGGATTGATTGGTTGATTCTGCGTCCATTTTATTTGTGTGCAATGTTAATTTGGAAACCTGTTTAGTGGTTTCGTTGGTACCGGAAGTGACATATGTTCAAGTGTAACTTGGCACCGAAAGTGACATGTTTAAGAGTAACTTGGCACCAGTGAAACCCGTCATTCCTGCATGCAGGTCTAGTTCAATCTATTTTTTTATTTGTACTTCTTTTGAAGTTTACGTGCTATTACAACTACATAGCGTCTTAAGTTTCCATGAACGGCGTTATAGAGAGAATCTGGAATAAATAACTGTTTTATATAAATCGATTTGTATATATGTTGGTCAACTGACCTCCTGTTATATACACACACCTGACCAGGTGTATTTAATATACAAACACTACAAGTGTATATACATATACGAACAGGTGCCCGCAATCAATACATACCTATACCTGTTTCTTTTATACACCCAGTATATCATAAGAACCGTGTTATTACTATATTGTCCATGAGGGAAGTTTGTCCGTGGTGACAGAAGGTCAATTAAGTACAAAGTTATTAAAACTTAAATGACTAAAGAAACGTAGCCTATATTTTTAAATGGAATACAATCAGGTTTAAAGCAAAAATGTCATATTTTCTAAGAAAGTCAAAACATAATTATTTCTATGTCGTTTGCTCAATAGATTGTCATTTCACTATTATACGATCTTTTACGATCATCGGCATTATTTCCCACACACAATAATTATTCCAGCGGGAAATAATAACACCCTTACCTCCCTTGTCTTTACCCCCCCCCCATTCAATAGCTATCTTCAAACGTTTGAATTTGAAGTTGTAAATGATATTATTGGCAATTTCTCATCTGGCAATAGTGAATTATAGGATTAATAGGATTATTCTATAACAAGGTAGGACTGTTAATAGATACCATCTATTAAGGCTTTATTTTAATACATTTTAAAAATATAAGTTAAAATATGACGTCCTATTTCAATCCTGCAGTGTGCTATGAGGGAAATAGGCACACGGGATCTCCAGGTTTGCGAGTCAAAGTCTAATTCACTTTAGTAAATAATGCAAGGTTTCCACTATCACGATAAGTGCTACGATTGAAATCGTGTTTTTTATCGTGAAGTAAAGCAAGGCTGACACTTGCACGATTCCATGGCACGCATTGGCACGACTCGAGTCGACACGACACCGTCCGATTTGCGAAAACTCGTTGTGCCAATGCGGGAAGTGCGTAAACAATGCGCAAACTATGCGTGAACTCGTCGTGTCAGTTCCTGTCAATGTGGACACGACTAAATCGTGGCCAAAAGTCGTGCAAGTGTCAGCCTGGCTTTAGCTAGTCAACGTCTAACTCACTCTAATAATGCAAGGTTTCCACTATCACGATAAGCGCTACGATTGAAATCGTCTTTTTAATCGTGGACTATAATTGTTTTAAACGTGGACTAATCGTGATGATCCTGTCTGGTCTTAAGCAAGGCTGACACTTGCACGATTCCGTGGCACGCATTGGCACGACTCGAGTCGGCACGACACCGTCCGATTTGCGCAAACTCGTCGTGCCAATGCGGGAAGTGCGTAAACAATGCGCAAACTATGCGCAAACTCGTCGTGCCAGTTCGTGTCAATGTGGACACTGATGGGCACGACAAAATCGTGGTCAAAAGTCGTGCAAGTGTCAGCCTGGCTTTATGATATATTGAGATCAGTCATAGCAGTCGTGCTGATCGTACTGAAACGGATCATAACGGATCTGTATATAGGGACAACCCTATCGTAACGTATCGCAGGATACTGGGAACCTGGCATAACCTATTTATAACAAATTTAGAAATAGTTTGGAAACAGTTTCGATCAGTGATCTTTGAAGCCAAGTTCCATACACTAGGCAATGAAATAAAATGAAGTGGGGTTTAACGTCCTACTCTTCTGCACCTAACCTTGGCTAATGGAAGACGGGCATCTGCTTCTTGTTGTTAAGGTGACGTTAAAACACAAACGACGAAATAAACGTAACCTATAATTATAACGACTAGTATGAGGACAAGGTTGGTAGTAAATCGTGCACATGATATTTTGGTGAAACCCGTTCCATCAGTTATCTCTTTGAACCAGGTATCTGTGCTATACACGACATAATTGTGTTCTTCTTTTTCTTGATGTTTAGGGGACACTCTTCTCTTCATAAACAAAGCACGAAATGGGTCCCTGCCAATTCCAGAACGGTCGCCAATTACACTTGACTTGGCTGTTCTTTGCGCATCGATTGGAACCCTTCGATTTTTTTTCAGACGACACTATCCCAAAATTGGTTCACAATAAGGTCGAACTCTTCTTTGGTTTGTCATTTTCATAATGTAGGAGATCAAACCCCATTTTATTCACATTGCCAATCGGTGCTTATGTATTTAAGATCGTGACTTCCTCGAAGTGATATCTTTAAATATTGTATCCTTTGTTAGCTAAAATCGACGTTTCCCTTGTCGCTTAGTATTGTTTCTCAGCAAACATTCCACAGCTGTTACGACGAATCAACCAGAGTAAATTTCGCATCAGTTGATTACGTCTTACGTCTGGTCTCTAAGAACTAAATTGTTACTGAAATGCAGTTTTACGTCCAACGTCAACTTAGGCAGACAGGGGGGGGGGGGGCATGTGGCCGAATGGTTAGCACGTGTGCGTTGAATCATTAAGTCTATCGTTGAGTCAACTGGTGTGGTTTCGATTCCCCGGTTGTACGTGACAAGGGAAAGGATAGCCTGTACAACCCCGTGTTTCTTTTTTTCGGGTCCTCTGAATATCTACGAGTGCTAAAGTCCCCAACGCTGGTCCGGATATAACCTAATATGTGTCGAGTGGACGTTACAACCCCGTGTTTCTTTTTTTCGGGTCCTCTGAATATTTCCAACCGCTAAAGTCCCCCACGCTAGTCCCGATATAAACTAATGTGTGTCGAGTGGACGTTAAGCCCAATCTCTCCCCTCTCTCTATCACTCTCTCTCTCCTTTCAGAGACCTACTCATTGAGCCCCCGTGGCCCTATAACACAGTAAATTTAATATTTTACAGCAACCATTGGTATTTTTTCACGTCAACAGCTGGTGTCCAGTATTTCATTAACGAATAAGCTGTCAAATCTACGGTTTCTTCACTTCAAGTTCTCTGTCTTGATCCGCGCGCAAAAAAATATAATGTTGACATTTCAATCGGACTGTTGAAGCTCAAAACCTTAGATTGCAAGTTCCATCAAAGATGGTTGATTTTAATTCCCGGTTCGTGGATCATTACATCATATCGATAAGTCAAGTACCTCTGGAGAGTAATATCCCCTCCAACTCTATAATCAATCTGGCTATTTAGCGGCAACTACCAGGGTTTTTATGTCATATTGATGTAGAGTAGGACGCTGGCTCGTAGCCTGGAGGTCGCGGGTTCGCTCCAGGTGTAGGAGGCGAAAGTATAACGGGATGTTCCGATGTGGTTTCCCTTTGTCAGTGTTGAGGGGCGTAGGGTCAAATTGACGTACACACAAAAGATCCCTTTATAGTTGGAATTAGAAAGAAGAGTATGATGTAGGATCTTACCGTGTAAAAATTGATGTGCACGCAAAAGATCCATTTGGAATTGGAATTCGAAAGAAGAGTATTGTGTATACCCGTCTTTATTATCCCAGTCGAAGCAGAACAGTTGGACGTTAAACCCCGATTCATTCCATATTTTCTTGTTGGATTTCCCCTTGTCAGAGAGGGTCGGGCACGGAACAATGCCTAGTCGTTCGGATGGAACGAAAAACTTTGACCCCGTGTACATATTGGCGTGAGTATTAAAAGACGAGTGGCAGTTTAAATTCGATATAAAAGCAGAAGATATCAAAATACCCCTCATAGCTCGCCGTATAACGTACGGTAGTTTTCATTACCCCCAATCCGATTAAAACACACATTCTATTTCGTTTCGTTTTTTTATAGTTCAATATTTCAATTTACTTGTCATTACTGCACTTCATGTAGTGTTGGCCATCGGAGAACGCTAGATCGGAGACGGTCCTACGCATTTTAGCACATATGACGTCATATATAGATTGTGGGTTAGGGTTAGGGTAAGGGCAAGGACCTGTAGATTTGGTCAAAGTCCCGAGATATAAACAGGGCTAGCCCTAACCCTAACCCATGATCAAGCCTAACCCTTACCCTAACCCACAATTCACATATGACGTCACAATTTGCGTAGGACCGTCTCCGATCTAGCGTTCTCCGTTGGCCATCGAGAGTATAAAAAAAAACGAAACGAAATATAGATCTGTATCTTAATCCGATTGCATTAGCCCAGTCATTTCAAAACGTCGAACTGAACTAAAGAGAGAGAGAGAGAGAGAGAGAGAGAGAGAGAGAGAAATGGGGTTTAACGTCCACTCGACACAAACCAGGTCATATGGGACTAACATATGGTTTCATTTTATTTCAATCATTCGCTTGTGCGTAGGGGTCTTTAGCAGTGGGGGGAAACCGGAGTGCCCGGAGGAAACCCACGAGGTTGAGAAGGCGCCCCTATCTCCATGCCACATACGCTCACACCACGGCTCGAAACCACAGCCGCAAGCCAGAAGTGACCGGCCAGCTAGAGGTCGAGGCGCTGCACTCTATACCACTAGGCCATCCCAAACCCCCCTGAACTAAAGAAGACGGACATACGCCATACAATATCCTATGAGGGAAAATTTTGAACCGACAGTGGTACTACACCCTACCCTTATATCGAATTCCAACTGTCAAGGGATCTTTTACGTGCACGTCAATGTTTGCTCGGGACCTCGGTTTATCGTAACATCCGAACGACTAGAGAGCTGCCCCTGACAAGGGTGAACCCCGCCCGAAAAACTAGAGGAACTATCTCGGTCATGCAGGGATCGAACGCCCGACCTCCGGGCTATCGAGTCAGTGTGTTACCCACTTAGCCACCGTGATTCCCCCGAGTATAGAAACGAAACGAAATATAGATTGCAATAGCCCAAGTCATTTCCAAGTGAACGTTGTGGGTGTTTAAATTTAGCTCTGATATTTAACAATGATGTGATATTTTAAAAGTGATTAAATTAAGAGTGTTAGAACTAATATAAGATATATTGATGACTATATTATTATGTTTATTTGTTTTATCAGTCTATAATAACTACTATTGTTAGTCTCGTCAGCCCTGGTATTCATATAGCCAACTTCATGCTCCTACACAGCAACCATCTACTTTAATGAGTTATATTACCGTCCACTTGAGAGATAGAAAGAGAGAGAGAGAGAGAGAGAGAGAGAGAGATTGGGGTTTTACATCCGCTCGACACAAACTAGAACATTTCAAGACTAAGATATGCTCAGGGGTGGATCCAGGAATTTTTGCAGGAGGGGGCTTGCCAGGTTTCTGTTAGGGAAATCTGCCATCATCGTCTCTAAATTACATAGGCAAACATACAAATTGAGCCTTTTAAACAGAGAAATCATTATTATACTGATGTAGGATCACTTTCGGATGTAATTTCATTGATGCAACCATTATTTCTTTTCATGTGGCTGAATGATTTTGTGTGAATTAATATATCCCGGTATCTAGAATGTCTTTACAGTTGTAAAAAATGCTACACTATATCCCAGCAAATATCTTTATGAAATCGTGCATGTTTCTTACTTACAATGATTAATTCATAGAAACACACAAAATAATTAATGAACTTGTTTAGAACATGATAAGCGTGAATCACTATCGTCGGTGTTGAGTCAGAACAACGTATCTGGCATAATTTGCTTCTTCCGGATTTTCTACACCGAGTTGTCTTATTTATAAGATAAATAAATGAAGTTTCATAGATATTGGATCGAAATGTCGTGTTATGATTTGAACATTTCACCATGTTACGTTATGTAATGCAATAAGAGTTGCGGTAAGGATACAACCTACTATATAAAAACCTTTTAGAGGCATTTAGTAACTGCATAAGGCAATAAACTATACTTCTGGAAAAACAGCTACTTAATTTATTTAGGAGAGAACGAGAGAAATGGGTTTTAACGTCCACTCGACACAAACTAGGTCATTTCTGGACTAACATATGGTTTAATTTTATTTCAATAATTCGCTTGTGCGTATGGGTCTTTAGCAGTGGGTGGAAACTGGAGTTCCCGTAGGAAACCCACGAGATTGAGAAGGCGCCCCTATCTACATGCCACATACGCTCACACCAGGGATCGAAACCACAGCCGCAAGCCAGAGGTGACCGACCAGCTAGAGGTCGAAGCGCGACACTCTAGACCACTAGGCCATCCCAACCTCCTATTTATTTAGGACTGACAAGTGTAGAGAATACGTGTCGATACGTGACGTAAGTAAATCAGTACGTGTTCTTTCATAAGTAGATGTTACAGTGTGATTAAAATACAGATCTATATTTCGTTTCGTTTTTTTATACTTTCGATGGCCTACACTACATGAAGGGAGAACGCTAGATCGGAGACGGTCCTACGCATTTTAGCACATATGACGTCATATATAGATTGTGGGTTAGGGTTGGGGTAAGGGCTAGGACCTGTAGATTTGGTCAAAGTCCCGAGATGTAAACAGGGCTAGCCCTAACCCTAACCCATGATCAAGCCTAACCCTTACCCTAACCCACGATTCACATATGACGTCACAATTTGCGTAGGACCGTCTCCGATCTAGCGTTCTACTACATGAAGATCTGACGGGTTGTACTTGGAGGTCGTGTCAAGGGTCGTACGAGCGGCTTTTGACCACATTACGTCATACATTGATTAATCGATCAGCACTGACGTTGTAGTAGTTTACTCACATTTCCGTGCATGGTACGCCACGAAGAAGCCGTAAAACACTATTTCATTAACTAATCCCACACTTCAACCAAAACGCCAGTAATAACAACTCTTCCAGACTCTACTGTAGTGAAGGCAAATAAAACCAAATTTTGAAACGAAATAGGATCTGCGTTTTAATAAAATTGTAGATGTTATGGTTTATTGCCATATATATATATATACAGTACAGTGTATATATACATATATAGCTATAGATTGGTCAATATGTATATATAGCACGTGGGTTCATGCCATGCTCCTTAACAGCATTATATACTGTTGTTACTCATGATATTGAAGTTTGCGAGAGGGGTTTTACATAGGCTAAGCCGGGTCCCCAATTCCATTCAGTCAAATGAAATGGGTTTCAATGTCCCCCTGTTTTGCTCATACTGGGCATACTGGGTGCTATGAGGTAAATTTTGTCAGGGCAGCGGCACTACAACCGACACACATTTCAAATTCCAACTGTCAAGAGATCTTGTATATATGTACACGCTAAAGTGTACACGGGAGGGAGTGAATGGTTAACGCATGCGCGTTGCATCAAAATACATGTTTCGATTCCCCGCTCGTACGGTCGCCAGCACGTGGGTTAGTTCCGGGTTCCTTATACTGCTAAAGACGCCAAAACGCAAGAGATTGATTGAAATGACCTACTTTGTCTCGCGTGGACAGATGCTTTAATCGACTGCACTGGCCCCCTCCCGCCTTTATAAGGGGGTTGGGATGGCCTAGTGGTCTAGAGTGCCGCGCTTTGACCTCTAGCTGGCCGATCACCTCTGGCTTGTGGCTGTGGTTTCGAGCCCTGGGGTGAGCGTGTGTGGGATGGAGATAGGGACGCCTTCTCAACCTCGTGGGTTTCCTTCCGGTCACTCCGGTTTCCTCCCATTGCTAAAGACCCAATGCGCAAGCGAGTAATTGAAATAAAATGAAATCATATGTTAGTCCCGAAATGACCTAGTTTGTGTCGAGTGGACGTTAAACCCCATTTCTCTCTCTCTCTCTCCGCCTTTATACCAGATAGTTAAAGCTAAAGTACACTAATAAAGAAATTAATAAAGAACGTGTAATTAAAGAAACTAATTAGTGGTAAATAATTAATAAGATATATATCACCCTCATAATTAGTAGCACGTGCTTCTTAGGATATTAATATCATATTAGTACGCAACGAAATGTGGTTCTGCTCCGAACTTAGTCTCTTATCATCAAAACAAATATTCTACGAATATTAGTCTGGATGGGTCCTCAAAATTTGACGGAAAGTCTTTTAAGTTACCACGTACTGAATCTATCAAAGCATCTCTAAAATTTTGTTTGTAAAGGTTTTAACGGAAATGGTAATTTTCTCTCCTCATGAATCAGAAGTATGGCTACTCACAATCTTCTTAAATCTTCATCGCGATTCATGCTTTATTCCTCGTATCTATTTTGTTTCTAATAATAGATGTGCCAAGTGAATTGTGGGATATATTTCAGACTCGCTTTATAGAATCTAGCAAAATCGGCCCGGTTTCATAAGTTCTAGCACTTACCGAGATTTTAGCCAAAAGGTTCCATTGCCCATGCGTAACCGGGAGTTTGGTTTTTTATGTGGTAGATTATCCAGTAATTTTCGTCAACAATTGAGAACCGACCCAGACCCTCCGTACGTTGAAGACTAGGGGGTTCTGGGTGACCGAGACTACTCAGAACTGGGCTAATGAAGACGGACCTACGCCATACAATGTGCTATGACGGGCATTTTGTCCAGGACAGCGGCGTAACGGCCTACTCTTATATCGAATTCCAACTGCCAAGGGTTTTTTTTACGTGCACGCCAATGTGTACACGGGTCCTCATATTAATACGTATAACTATTTGCCTGCGAAACCAGGCTTTTTGAAAGCGGACTTTATACATAACAAAATCATTTACATCTAAAGAAGGAATAAGATATTTTGGAATAAAAATATTACCTCGTAAATATCTATGAATAACGTTTACCTCGTAAACGGAGTATGAATTACTAATACCCGTAAATCTTGTAATTATGAATTACGATTCTCCAGTGAACGGTGTATTTATGAATAAAAATTACTTCATAAACGATGTATTTGGGCATTTGAAATATTCATATAATATAATAATCTCCACCGAGTAGCTTAGGCCTTGTCCCCTTCTCTAGATTATAAGGTCACATGTCTCAAATGTCCCCTTAAGCCAGAGCTAAAACAGCTTCTTAAGAGGTACTGCACAGTATTGTCGTTCTTCTTAGCGTTTAACGTCCACTTCCACCGAAGGTGATATCGCAGACAAGTCTTATTTTTCATTTTTGTTATTTTAGTGCACGCGTATGTGGGAACCGGAGTGCCCGGAGGAAACCCACGAGGTTGAAATGGCACCCCTATCTCCATGCCACATACACCAGGGATCGAAACCACAGCCGTAAGCCAGAGGTGATCGGCCAGCTAGAGGTCGAAGCGCAGCACTCTAGACCACTAGCCCCCCCCCCACCCTGCACAGTATTGCCTAAGATGTAAGCTACACCCGGGGATTATTGAGTTATACAATAGACCTATGATTACACAACATGAATTGACACTACAAATGAACAAAATACAAAACACACTTGTTATCACCGCGGACATATTGTCTTGTGGTCCAACTATGTACAGAATATTATGAATTACTTTTACCTCGTAAATACTTTGGAAGCAAGATAAAGAAATGTACTTGTTTAAAATAGCATTATGCAAGAGCAAAATCTCCTTATTACAGGTCTTTCTTTAGGCCTGAGATGCTATCTAAATAATCAATTAGACATTAATTAACATGTCCAGACCATAATAAACTCTTAAAGTCAAGGCTAGCATTCGATATTGGCGGATTTAATTCCTATATGCCGCTTAATGGCCGTTGATAATTAAATCAATCAAGTGGATAATCGAGACTATGCTGTTTATATTAATGATTTGAGTAATGATGACCGAGGCTATGAGAATATTTCAAACGCCTTTTTCTCGGCTAATAGTGGACCAATTTGACTGAAATTTTCAAAAAATTACCTTTACATTACCTAGTTTTTAACTATTATAGTGAGAACTGCCATCTCTTTATCTTATCTCCCATAATGTAACTTTAAGTAAACTGAGCAAACCCTAAACCTGACCCTCGTGCATGTTTATAACGCTACATACGGTCGTTATGAACAACCTCTTCCTGTAAAAAAAAAACGATTTTGTCCACGTTTGAAATATTTTCAAAACGATCCGATCACTCGTTTCTTTAAAACAGCGTTCATTATTAATCTTTGACCGGAAGTCGTTTATACATATAAATAATCGCAATACACGAGAGATCCATTAAAACGTCAAGTAAAGAGGAAAAAAACAAAACCTGAAAACGGAGCAATTATCGATCAGCCGATTTAATAACCCTAATTAACTTCCCTGGTTTTTGATAATGATGATCACAGGAAGTACCCACACTGATAATCAAGGGGAGTTAACCCGTCACGCCCACCCTATATCATCTTCAGCTGGCTCCATAATTCACGTTGGGGCATCTAAATGAGGCCTTAAATTACCTATGTCATATTTGTTAGTTACTGTTCATTAGTGGTCAGATCATTAAAAGCTTTCGGGGGAAATAAACAACACTTTTCTTTCTCAGTGACACCTGATCATTTATAAGCTACGATGGTTAACTGAGTAGGACGCTGGCTCGCTGACATTTATCAACTGTATGCATACTGATAGAAAATAGCTACAAATCTATTTAAGGTCCAGGGGTGCGGGTGAATAATGACAAATTTACTGTGTAGACGTTCTGATGGGACGAAAAACCGAGGTCCTACGTACACATTGGCGTACACGTAAAAGATCATCATTTGGCAGTTGGAATTCGATATAAGAGTAGGTCGTAGCGCCGCTGTTCGGATACAATGTCCCTCACAACACACTATGCCTGTCTCCATTAGCCTAGTCGGAGCAGACCAGTAGGACGTTAAACCTCATTGCATTGCATTTCATTTCTCTCTAGATTGTATGATGTATGCCCGCCTTCATAAGCCTAATCGGAGCAGAACAGTAGGACGTTAAAGACCATTTCATTTCATTTCAGATACGAAATACACTAGAAACTCTTTTCCTTTAGTATGTGTTTTGATGCCAGACCGCGTGATATGCTTTTCTGGAAAGAGTATCGGCCATACTGGAGATTTAACGTCACTTAATGCTTATGACCAATGTCTAAGCAATTTCCCTGTGAAGAAACAGAAAATATACATCAAAGAACAAGATTTGTAATGATATCAGCAGCAGACAGTTTATATGGTTCAATAAAGTCATAAAATTTCTAGAAACCAGATTAAAGTTCGTGTGATAAATTACCTAGTCTGAACCGTTTAAATTTTATCAATTTTCACATCTGTCCTTAAATGTCTTTGCGTTCAGATTATTGAATATTTGGAGAGGCGTTATGGCTTCCATAACGAAGATAATTTTAATTGAATTTTGTTGTATATTTTATAAAGTAAAATGAATGTCACCTTGAAAATGAAAAGCAGACTCACTAACCAAGAGCCCGAAAAATTTGGTGTGACTGTGTCTCAATAAGTAAGATCCTGGGTCGCTAATTAACTTGTGTTCGATCGCTAATTATCTTTTGTTCGATCCCACTGTTGGCCGAGAAGCATCGTCGGGTGCTCCAGCATGGTTTCCCCGTTGTCATTGGTGTCGATCGAGAAATCTGGCTAGTCAACACAAAGTTGTTCGGATGGGACGAAAGATTGATGACCCGTGTTCAATTTGGCGTGCACGTAAAAGATCCACTGACAGTCTGAGACGTCTGGTTCGATCCCGGGGTAAACCATGAGGCCCCATCGAAAGAGCAACTGTAGAAGCTAGTGCAAAAAGATGGACAAATACCGTTGTTGTTAAATAAGAGCATTTGATTTTTTTTTTTTTTTTTTTTTTTTTAAAATGCATCAATTTTTAGCTGATCTTCTTAAAACTTGTCCATTTTTTATATTCTTGTTATTTTTATTACAGTATATGTCAATTTTAGTGTTCCTGTCTAAAATATATAAAACTGTTATTTTTGGTAGATCGTGTGAAATGACACTTATACCCACCTGATTGCACTAGAATCCTAAATTACCACGTGCAATTCGACAAGATTTTTTTTTTTTTTTTTTTTTTGGTCATTTGTACTCAAATATTAAGTGCAGCAGGACCACACTACACGCAAAACAAAAATCTACAAGATAAACCCGCGTACAAGACAGAAAAGAGACATTGCAAAAAATAAACAAATATCAAATCCGGGGGTTCGCCGTAAGCGTCCACTGTGCACTGCATAGTTCCGGGTCTGTTATGGTACAGGCTGCACTAAAAATGATTTACAAAAAAAAAGACGTAGCAGAAATAATGCGACCAATCTTGACAGTGGCCGTTTCTTCAATGGCGAACGTCAGATGTTAAAACAATAAGGGCGATAATCCAGACAGAATCTCTGGAAACGATAAAATAATAAGTGTAGTAGGTGCAGGGGTATTGCCAAAATTTTAATTATTTTATACTATCATTTAAGTTGATGATGTAGCACGGAGGTCCTGGAAATAAACATTTCTAGCTGTTATATCGGATTGCGTGTAAAAAAAGGCCTTAATTCGCATTCGCGTAGGGGTCTTTAGCAGTGGGAGGACCCGGAGAAAACCCACTAGTTTGGACAGGCGACCCTACTCCATGTAACGTGCAGCGCCCACTGACGCAATGATAGACCTTATGATACAGCGATGGCAATATGAGTTTACATAGTGTTTGGTATATATTGTGAGTTATTTAAAGAATTAGTCGTATTAGCTTATGATATAACGATGGCAACATGAACTGAAATGAAAGAACTGGGCTTAGATGGCAATATGAGTTTAAAGGAGTGTTTGGTATATATTGTAGGTCCGTAGCTAGCATTGGGGGGGGGGGGCATGCAAGGCAGCTGCCTTCCCTGGAACAAATCGGACACCCAATGAGTGCCTTTGGGTGGCCTTTCCATTGGTTGCAATACGAAACCAACGACCAACGTGACCCCCACCCCCGATAGATACAGCAATGGCGGCAATAACAGTTTTCGGTATATATTATGAGTTATTTATAGAATTAGTCGTATATTATTTATCTACTGTCATTATATCCCCAATAATCAGATCAACACCTTTGTTCCCATGACAATAATGCCCCGGATTCCACGTTCATTTCTTGAAAATATTAAATCCCATTGATTCACCCAACAAAGAAACGGATTTGATGAAACCCAAAGAGCTTTTAGAAATAGAAATTATTTCTTCGTTTCTCTATTTCACTCGGTTGTCTGATTGAATTGTCTGTCAATCGAACTGCTATCGACCATTTCCGAATCAATAGGTAACAATCACTGAGAGCTATTAGCACGTGAACGACATGAAATGAAACTTATTATAAAATATGATTGAGTCTATAATGAAGATTATGGCCCATCATATCATAACCCTTTCACAGCTTTAGACGTATTGATGATGAGATCTGTAGACGAGATTAACCAGCCTCAAGACATATCCAGTCTCTTTGATGCATGAAGCCGTGGTGGCTCGGTGAGTAAGACGTTAAAGAACGATTGACATTTGGAATTTGAAATTAGAGTACGATCTACCCCATCAGACACTGTATGACCGGGGCCGTCTTCATTCTCTCAACAATTTGCATCTTCATGTATTATAATAGCTTCATGATGGCCACTTTCACACGTGTGTACGACGTTGCGGCCATGGACTTCTCGGCTACTTACGTTTTTATCCTTAACCAGTTAGCAATTATTGTTGAACCTCCATCGTACATCCTCTGAACGACGAGTGATGTATGAAATTGGAGAGAGAGATAGGGAGAGAGAGTCATTCCGAGACTAACATATGGTTCAATAATTATTTATTTCAATATTTCACTTGCGCGTCGATGTCTTTAGCAGTTGGAAGAAATCGGAGGACCCAGAGAAAACCCACAAGGTTGGACAGGCGATCTTATTCGAAACCACAACATTGACTAAATGACAGAACTTATGATAGAACGCACACGCGGTAAACCATCAATATGGTGAGAGCGGTATACAGCAACATGCATGTCCAAGATGGTGGCCGGAGATATACGATGACACGTGTGTCCAAGATGGCGGGAGCGGTATGCAGTGACATGCATTTTCAAGATGGCGAGAGTGATATACAAAGACATTCACGTCCAAGATGGAGGGAGCGGTATACAATGACACCTCCGTCCGAGATTGTTGGAGCGATATACAATGAAATGCCCGAGACTTTTGGGGTGGTATTCGATGACATGCTTTTCTAAGACAGTGCGAGAAGTATACAATGACTATAATAATCCAAGATGGTGGGAGCGGTATGACATCAATGTCCAAGATGGTGGGGGCGTTATACAATGACATGCATTTCAAAGAGGGTGGTAACGGTATCATGTCGAAGATGGTGCGAGCGGTATACAATGGCATGCATGTCGAAGATGAAGGCAGCGGTATACAATTGCATGCATTTCGAAGATGGTGCGAGCGGTATACAATGTCATTCAAGTCCAAGATGAAGGGAGTGGTATACAATGGCATGCATTACGAAGATGGTGCGAGCGGTATACAATGGCATGCATGTCGAAGATGAAGGGAGGGGTATACAATGGCATGCATTACGAAGATGGTGCGAGCGGTATACAATGGCATGCATGTCCAAGATGAAAGGAGGGGTATACTGCGACATGCATGTCGAATATGGTGCGAGCGGTATACTGTGACATGCATGTCGAAGATGGTGCGAGCGGTATACTGTGACATGCATGTCAAAGATGATGCGAGCTGTATACGGTAACATGCATGCGATTTAACGGTTCTATGCGGATCGAGATCGATGTGGGTGTAAATGCATTCGACATTATGTTGACTCGCACGTCATGACCTTTGCATTGGCTTATCGTTCTATTAAATACAGTCTGGGCGATCAAAGAAAAAGAGATTTGAAATGTGATATATTTATGTTATTTTATTGAAGATGAAGTTTCACCCGGAACAGGAGATCAGATGATCAATTTAATGATTGTGGGTAATACTGCTTTAATGACTTTCTGACAATGGACGACATCTCATTGTTGAATGGAATGTAGTTGGATTTGAAAAGAAATGAAATGAAGTTGAGTTTACCTGGTTAGCAATCGGAAGAGTGTTATGTTCCTGTCAGACCGCAATGGCGTCTTTACTGCGTCACTGCGACCGTACGGAGGCCTAAAATGCACAAAGTCGCCGGGAAACATGAAAACATAATTACAAACTTGAAGAAGATCACCGAACATGACGTTTGTTTTGAACATGCTCAAAACAAACGCCGTGACTTGGCGATCATTGGCCACAATAGTGAAAATTCATCGGATTGTTCAACGGAGGCCCTGGCTAGGACAGCTGTCTAGTCATTCGGATGGGACGGAAAACCAGGGTACCGTATATACAATGGCAGTTGAAATTTGTTATGCTATAGTGTCGCTGCCCAGGCAAAATTTCCCTCAGAGCACACAGTATGGCGTATACCCTTCTTCATTATAGCCCAATTTCTAATGGGGGGTTGGTATGGCCTAGTGGTCTAGAGTGCCGCGCTTCGACCTCTAGCTGGCCGGTCACCTCTGGCTTGCGGCTGTGGTTTCGAGCGTATGTGGCATGGAGATAGGGGCGCCTTCTCAATCTCGTGGGTTTCCTCCGGGCACTCCGGTTTCCTCCCACTACTAAAGACCCCTACGCGCAAGCGAATTATTGAAATAAAATTAAACCATATGTTAGTCCCGAAATGACCTAGTTTATGTTGAGTGGACGTTAAACCCCATTTCTCTCTCTCTCTTAATTTCTAATTGTCCAATACTCATTTTTTTTTTTACTCCAAGACCGTTCCTTTAAAACCGGCGTATAATGTAAATTTATTTAATCTCGAATGGACGTTACACCCCCACCCCCCTCACACACACACACTATCTCTCTCTCTCTCTCTCTCACACCCCTCTTCTCTATCCCTCTCTTTCTCTCTCTCTCTCTCTCACCGTTCCTTTAAAACTGGAATAATGTAAACTTATTTAATCTCGTGCAAACATATCTGCCAAAAATTTGATTACTGTGTATCAATATTCGCTCCTCGTGCAATTAATGTCAATAATACTTAGAAAACTTGCTTTTACAAAAACAAAATGGACGACAAATTCTTTTGTTGCTAAGGATTTGAGTGACGTCTAGGCAACCATTCAAACAATGGGCGATAAATTTGATAGAAATTAACTGTTTTATAAATCGAGTTTTCTCCGAGTTAAATTAATCAGAAAACGTCACTTGGGATCGGCTCTAACAAAACATGCTTTCTTCAACGTGTCAGTTAGAGTAATTCCTGGAATGTGATTAGAATTCTAAATTGGTAGCATAAAAATTCGTTAACTGATATAATGCTGTGATATAGACGTTTTTCAACCGGGATAATATCCAAGTGCATTTGGTTTGACTTCGTCCCGTAGCCCATCATTGAAGATGCATTATGTAAGAGGAAAATCGGACTGTTGTGTGTCTTCAGTTTGTGAGGGGGGGGGGGGCGAATGGTTAGCACGTGCGCGCTGCATCATAAGGTACGTCATTGAGTCAACTGGCGTGATTTCGATTCCCTGGTTGTAATGGTGTCGCCTATCGAACATCGTGGGTTTTCTCCCGGTCGTCCGGCTTCCTCCCACTGCTAAAGACCACTACGCACAAGCGAATTATTGAAATAGAACTAAACCAATTGAAATGACCTAGTTTGTGTCGAGTGGACGTTAAACTTGCTCTCTGTCTCTCTCGCTCTCTCTCTCTCGTCTCTATGTTGCTCTCGTTGTATCCTGCTCTGTCTGCATGTCTGTCTGTCTGCCTCTCGCTCTCGCGTGAACGTTACCCCCCCTCCCTCTCTCTCTCTCTCTCTCTTTGTCTCTCTCACCCGCCTGTATGTTGCTGTCGCTGTATCCCCCTATCACCCATCTCTCTCTCTCTCTCTCCCTCTCTCTCTTTAAGCTAGCCAAGTGTTTATTGGGTACCGTGTAAACTACATGTATATAACTAGTATGTAAATATATCATTATAATTAGAAGAGTATCTATATTCCCACTAGTTAGTTACTCAACTTTAAACTTTAAGTAATACAATAATTTACAAGTTTTTTTTGACAGGGTAATCATTTACATAAACGAGAAAGGTTTCTTTTGTTTTGTGGGTTCAGGCGGTTTATCTTATAAACTTTAAAATAACTTATAACAAAGAATTTATGTATTTGGCAATTGAAATGGAATTAATTGTGACCTAACCTCTAACTGTTCTGTGCTAACTCGTACAATGAAGACTGTATTTGGTGTAGTATTTCATGATAATATTTACAATAACAAGGGCCTGGATCAAACCCAATTTTTTGTAACTTGATTTGAAAATAATTGATTAATTTTAGTGCTTAGCAAATCAGAATTGAGGTATCGACTAAAATTTGGATTTTTATCTTTAGTTAAGATTTCGAGAACCAGGGCCCATGTTTACTATGGAACTGCCTTGAACATACATTAATGTCAACTCAAAATCAAAATACTCGAGTAACAGATATATTATTTTAGAAATTATCAGAAACACAGAGGAAATTTTTGCCTGAACAGCGGCACCACGACCTACCTTTATTTCGAATTCCGACTGGCAAGAGATCTTTTACGTTGTACAATGGACCTCGGTTGCTCGTCTCATCCGTACAGCCCTTTTCAGCTCTTCGGGGGGTTAGGTGGCCGAATTGTTAGCGTGCGCGCGCTGTATCATACGGCCTGCAATTGAGTCAACTGGCGTGGTTTCGAATGCCCGTTGGAATGCCCGTTGTACGTGGCAAGGAGTAGGGTTGCCTGTCCAACCTCATGAGTTCTCTCCAGGTACTTCGGTTTCCTCCCACTGCTAAAGACCCCTACGCACAAGCGAATTATTGAAATAAAATTAAACCATATGTTAGTCCCGAAATTACCTAGTTTGTGTCGAGTGGACGTTAAACCCCATTTTTTTTCTCTCTCTCTCTCTCTCTCTCTCTCTTGCCCGCCCCCCATGCATTACCAACGCCGGGAATGTTCGGTTCCCACTATCGTGATTCGTGCTGGGATTAAAGTCGTGGTCACCACTGAGTCACCACGGATGCCTTACATTGACGGAAGTATTGTTATGACGAAACGTTAAAGCCCGTTTAGTTCCACTGTTCTACGAGGGTTTGGTGCCTTATATAGAAGATCAGTCATTGAGTCATGTGGTGTGATTCTTTCTTGTGAGGGGAGTTGGGATGGCCTAGTGTTCTAGAGTGCTGCGCTTCGACCTCTAGCTGGCCGGTCACCTCTGGCTTGCGGCTGTGGTTTCGATCCCTGGTGTGAGCGTATGTGGCATTGAGATAGGGTTTCCTCCCACTGCTAAAGACCCCTAAACGCAAGCGAATTATTGAAATAAAATTAGAACCATGTTAGTCCCGAAATTACCTAGTTTGTTTCGAGTAGACGTTAAACCCCATTTCTCTTTCTCTCTCTCTTTCTTGTGAGTAGAATCGCATGTACACCCCACCCCACCCTCTCTCTCTTAGTCCCGAAATGGCCCACGTTGGATCGAGTGGAGTTTAAAGGAGCTAAATCGCCAGCATTTGGGACCTAGAAATTGACACAAGTGGGTCGCAACGCAAATAATATAGTAATATGAATGTATAACAACTGATTTACATCCAATGGTTTCCGTTTTTACTCTTAATTTCAAATCAAGTATGTTCGGCGAAATAAGTCCGTAATAATTGAATGAACAATTCTAGCGTCTGGTTATTCCAGTCTACATATGCCGAAAACAATTCGTGTTTTCGATGTTGAAGATTTTGGATGATATTGAGTTATAGACTAAGCTACTTTAACTTTACCCCTCCCATCTCTCTCTATTACACCCCCCCCCCCTCTCGCCCCCCTCCTCGCTCCACTTTAGTAAACGATAATTATACAATTAAAGATAAGAATGGGGGGAGGCGTATTTTAGTTTTAAATGGAAAGTAATTACTGGGGTCCCATCTCTCTCTATCCCCTCCCCCTCTCTCGCCCCCCCCCCCCTCTCTCTCTCTCCACTTTAGTAAACGATAATTATACAATTAAAGATTTAGTTTTAAATGGAAAGTAATTACTGGAGTTGGAGATGTTATCTCTAGTATAACACCTTGTAACTTGTCTGGGAAATAAAACAAAATATATCACAACTAAACTCGTAACAAGGCCAGTGTGGTGATAAAAACATGTACCTCATTTATAACGTACATTTTTAGAATAATTTATTTTTAGTGGTAAATAATTCTTTGTAGCGATACAAAATCATATAAAGTATATCTTCAGTAATAAATAATTATCCCAAGAACACGTACGTTAAACGTACATTATGCAAGAGCTAAATCTGCCTATTGCAGGTCTTTCTTTAGGCCTGAAATAATATAATTTAAATTATCAATTATACATTAATTGATTTATCAAGACCACAACCAACTCTCGATGACATTGCTAGCCTGCAATATTAAATGGATTAGGATCAGATTAGCTGCTCAACTTTAAGTCATGATTTAATCATGAATTGGATAATCGAGACTATAGTAAGGGTGATCGAAGCTACAGCGAAAACCCAATCGCTAAAATCTTGGTTCAAAGTGAATCAATTTGACTGAAAAAGATAATCAAGAGTTGATGAGCAAATCCCCTTTAAATTATAGTGTTTTTCAACTATTATAGTGAGAACTTCCAGCTCTTTATCTAATCTCCCATAATGTACCTTTAATTTTAAAGACATTCCTTGCGAGCTACAAATATCTTGGATGTTTCGCCTCTAATAGGAATATCTGTCCGAAAAGTGGCTGAACTCCGTTCAGTATTTAAAAAGTTATGATTAATTTAAAATTCATCGATTTAATTATAGTCTGGATAAGTTAACTAATATCTAAAGAAAGACTTGCAATAGGAAGATTTGGCTGTTGTATAATATAGGTTTTAGATAGCAGGAGAGAGAAAAATGGGGTTTAACGTCCACTCGACACAAACTAGGTCATTTCGGCACTAACATATGGTTTAATTTTATTTCAATAATTAGCTTGCGCTTAGGGGTCTTTAGCAGTGGGGGAAAACCGGGGTACCCGGAGAAAACCCACGAAGTTGGACGGGTGACGCTACTCCTTGCCACGTACAACCGGGGATACGCAACCCCCCATTTTTAGGGGGTTGGGATGGCCTAATGTCTAGAGTGCCGCGCTTCGACCTCTAGCTGGCCGGTCACCTCTCGCTTGCGGCTGTGGTTTCGACCCCTGGTGTGAGCGTATGTGGCATGGAGATAGGGGGCGCCTTCTCAACCTCGTGGGTTTCCTCCGGTCACTCCGGTTTCCTCCCACTGCTAAAGACCCCTACGAGCAAGCGAATTATTAAAATAAAATGAAACCATATGTTAGTTCCAAAATGACCTAGTTTGTGTCGAGTGGACGTGAAACCCCATTTCTCTCTCTCCCCCAATTTTAGTTAACAAGTCAGAAGATAAAAAACAGTCATAAAGCGTGTCTAATTATCCCCCCTTGTGGTCTTATTGACAGAATTGGGTGTACTCAATCTCGATGTCACTTTCACTAATGAAGATAAGAAATCAGAAGAACCTAATTCAAGATTTTATTTTGGCCCACATGAAAGAGAGTTAGTTGCTTTCAGGTAGAAAGATCTTCTCAATGAACTAACTCAGAAGCAGTGATTTATAAAGCAATAACTTCTCCATGTCGTAAAGAAGAGAAGAAGCAACAGGGTATCGAGACAGGTTGGAGATAAAAACAGTCATAAAACTAGTCTAATTACCTCCCCTGTCGTCATAGTGACGTGTAATATAAAAAATTGAAGAGAAAAGGTCTGAACATCAACATGTTGTGTTTCTCTCAAGTCAATTTAACGATAAGGAAATGAAATGATAATAATATTAATAATGTACATTTGTAGAGCGCAAAATCCATCCAAAAGCGTGCTCAAAGCGCAATGAGACAATGGTTATATACACAGTGAACAGAAAGTCTAATTGTCATAGCATTCTCGAAATAAGTGAGTCTTTAGTTGCGATTTGAAAATAGTCAAAGTTTCACTGTTTCGAATTTTCAATGGCAAACCATTCCACAATTTAGGAGCAACTACACTAAAGCTTCTGTCACCAAAATGTTTCAGTTTTGAGTGTGGAACGACAAGCGTATTCTGTTAGTAAGATCGCAAGGACCAGTTTGGTTGGTATACTGTTAGTAGTTCTGATAAATAGCTGGGTGCAAGATTTCGTAGGCACTGGTATATGCGAGGCACAGAACCTTAAAGTTGATACGAGCTGAAATTGGGAGCCAATGTAAGGATTTTAGAATAGGTGTTATGTGAGATGATGTTTTGGTTCGTGATATGATTCTGGCTTAAAGGGGAAGACCAACGATTTTCAACAAGGTTTCCATAAATCTTAAATATATATTCAGAAAGAATCCCCTCTGTAATACAAGTAAAAAAGTTTTTGTAAGCGAGAAATTAATTTTTATTAAAACCGGAAGTGACATAGTTGGTTCAACACTCCCACTGGACTCTATAGAAAGCATACAGATTTGGCATAAGTTTACTGCTGTATTGTGTTCACGCCTCATCCTTGGGCCAAAAATCTTATGAAATGGACGGTTTGTTAGGATATTATAAACAGGAATTTATGGTGTTTTAACGTTTAGTACACAAAGCCGTCGCGTAAATTCACTCACACTGAACAAGTACGCTGTGGCCCAATTCACCCCGCATGGCTAAATATTTACATCACGTGGTTTGATTGACAGCTTACATGTGACATGTATGTCGTCTGCTTCGGTGTTTTTATACGTGCTGAGTCTGCTGACAGTGTTTGTATTTATTTTAACGGAATTGTGACACATGCATATTCAAATAAATATATTAATTACCAAAGTTTCTCAACGTCTGGCACCAACGTATTGTAATATAAGATATCTCTTCTATGGGTCTACGGTAATGCCGTATAAACATCCGAGCCCACTCATTCTCAAGAGGAAATAGAAGAAAAAAGGAAAAGCAGCTCATGTCGACATTACGTGCCATAATGCACTATAATATATGCCTCACATGCCCATAATTTTGGTCTGTTTATGTTGAAAAACGCTGTCATCAAGCACAAAAACATCGAAGCAGACGATATATATGTCACTTGTAAGCTGACAATCAAACCACGTGATGTAAATATTTAGCCATGCGGGGTGAATTGGGCCACAGCGTACTGTTCAGTGTGAGTGAATTTACGCGACGGCTTTGTGGACTAAACGTTAAAACACCATAAATTCGTGTTTATAATATCCTAACAAACAGTCCATTTCATAAGATTTTTGGCCCAAGGATGAGGCGTGAACACAATACAGCAGTAAACTTATGACAATTTTGTATGCTTTCTATAGAGTCCAGTGGGAGTGTTGAACCAACTATGTCACTTCCGGTTTTAATAAAAATTAATTTCTCGCTTACAAAAACTTTTTTACTTTTGTTACAGAGGGAATTCTTTCTGAATATATATTTAAGATTTATGGAAACCTTGTTGAAAATCGTTGGTCTTCCCCTTTAACGTTCTGGTTCTCTGGTTCGACTTGGCTGATGGTGACGCTCATACAACACAGCATGGTGTGGGGGACAACTTTCCCCGCCCAGCTGCGCGTAGGGATCTTTAGTAGTGGGAGGAAACCGAAGGACACAGAGAAAACCTACGAGGTTGGACAGGCAACCCTACTCCTTGTCACGTACAATTGAGTAATTGAAACCACGCGAGTGGAGTCATTGACAGACCTTATGAAACAGCGCGCACGTGCTAACCATTTGGCCACGCTATCCTCCTCACGTAGCACCCAATTTTGCTATCCCACTCACTAGGACGAGAAAGTAAAGGGTTAATCCATATTTTCTTTCATTTCGTAATGAACGCATAACCCATAATCCCTGCACTACCGCCTACTCTTAAATCGAATTCCAACTTCCAATGGATCTTTTACGTGCACACCACGCCCTACGGCCTGCACCACTCAGAAGGAGAAACCACATCGGAAAATCCCAATGAACATTCTCGGGCAATGCAGGGATCGAGCTGTGAATAAGCGACAAGGAAGCTACGAAAATTGTCTTCAAAAATAATATTTATGGCCTGGGGCGTGCAAAGCTATTTCAGATATAACATGGAATTGTAAAAGCCCTTTGTTTTTTACGAGATGTATTGAAACCTTCCTCATTGGCCATGTCGGCAAATACATCATACATTTTTTTTTTAAAGCGCTTTGACCCGGTAAGTTAGACTCTATGTCTCCGGAGCTTTTAGCTTAGCTGTCTCCATGGCGATAATTCCTCTGTGCTGTTGTTATAACTGAATTTAAAGACCCGATAAGCGATTTTGAACGAGGGTAAGAGATTGGCGTACACGGACCATTTATGTCATTAAAGCGCTGTCTACATGATAAAAGCTTGTTGTGTGGGTAGCACCAGGTCCCAAGTTCACAAAGCATTCTCAGACTTTAGTGGAGAATTTGCTCGACTTTCAAACACTGTTTATGAGAAATATCTTTGATCCAGAAACACAAAAATTTGCACATAGTTTCATATTGATGTATTTGATACATTAAAACAACAAAATTATTATAAAGTCTATATTTTAGTTAAAATAAGGTGAACAATTTTGAGTAAATTCTCAACTTAAGTCTGAGAATGTTTTGTGAACTTGGGGCCCGGTTTATTCTCATCCTCCCGTTTTTATTCGCCCAGGTTAGGAGCAGAACGGTATGATGGTAAACCCCATTTTATTTCATTTATTCTCATCTGACGGACTAAGTGAGCTCTATTTCCTCTTTTCATAGGCGGGTTGGGGTGGCCTAGTGGTCTAGAGTGCCGCGCTTCGACCTCTAGCTGGCCGGTTACCTCTGGCTTGCGACTGTGGTTTCGAGCCCTGGTGTGAGCGTATGTGGCATGGAGATAGGGGCGCCTGCTCAACCTCGTGGATTTCCTCCGGGCACTCCGGTTTCCTCCCACTGCTAGAGACCCCTACGCGCAAGCGAATTATTGAAATAAATTAAAACCATAAGTTAGTCCCGAAATGACCTAGTTTGTGTTGAGTGCACGTTAAACCCCATCTCTCTCTCTCTCCTATTTATAGAATGACATGGTGTATGCTATGCTACACGTCATGACGTAGTAAACTAAAACAAGCAATCAACCACAATGGATACCGTGAGAATATTTACAAAATATGAATGATGTCACGACCATTCGTTGCGTATTTACGAAAAAATATAGGAAACTTAAGTCCGCCTTTGTAAAATCGACGTTAATAAATCATATCTTTTTCGTAATTTTTTTTTTGTTTTTTTTTAAGGTACCGGTACGTTTTTCATTGAAAGTTATTACTTTAGTACCCAAGCAGACCTTTTGGTTCTACCCCAACTCCCCCTGAAGAATAAAAAAATACCTAGGCGGCATCCCGTTCCGTTTCAGGGGTCTTTTACGATTGAATCTTCATACGTAGAACTCGGTATCAATTTGAATATCTTTGAACAAGTTGGCAATTATAAATTAAGAATGCATTTTAGCAAAGATCGTTAAAATTACCTAAACGTCCCATTTTAGATAACTTAACTTAAACCTAATTCGTTTTCTGGGGTCTTTAAAGTTTAACAATTTACTGGTACGAAACAGCGGCTAAACCACGTTTCAATCTCTTATCGGAACCCGTCTGTAAATATCTGAGGTATTTGTTTATCACAAGAGACATGTCTTTCCCATGATCCACCGTTTACCGGATATCAAAATAATTTTTTCACGGAATTATCTGATATCGTTTCTTCTGGAACTGTATTAGATCGTTAATGGTTGACGTTGCTGTGATCGGAAATAAGAAATAATCTTTCATCAAAATTATCTCCATATCTGTGATTTGATCAAACATAATTTTTGATCTTTCTCCATTAAATTTGAAATTCAAGTTTTGGTATAATTAAATTACTTACGTCTGATAAATCAATAACGGGCTATGTAACAAATGGCGGCATTTAAGTTTAAATAACAGAGCAAAATGATGGTTCGTGATATTTATGAGAATTCGGAAAGTGGGTTGAGTTGAAGAAATCAGAAAATATTAATCTAAATAATTTAAACTCGGTTGCTGGATAAAACAGCACGTGTTATGGATCAGGGTTGCTGGCCTTTATCCATAAGGCCATCCCAATTTGATTCTCTGTTGATAAATAAAAGAGAGAAAAATTTGAGGTCCACAAGCTATGTCATTTTGGGACTAACATATTGTACAATTTAGCAGTCAGTGGAAACCGGAGGACCCGGGGAAACTCTTCCTGTACCCTTTCCCCTAGCGCCATTTCTCTGTCCCGCCCCACCCCTCTCTCTCCCAAAACCTCTCTAGCGCCCTCCCTCAGGCGCCTCTTTCACACACACTCGCTGATTGGAGTCACAGTGATTAACTGGATTAAACCTGACTCGCTCGCCTAGAGGTAGCAGGTTCGCTCACGTTATTGGCCGCAGAAGTTCATGGGGAATTTCATACGTGGCTTCCCTTTGTCTAGTCGTTCGAATGGGACAAAAAACAAGGTGACAGTTGGAATAGGATGTAAAAGTAGGTTTTCAGCACCACTGTCCGCGCACAATTTCCGTCTAGCTCAGTTGGAGTTGGACGATAAACCTTATTTCATGTCATTTCTCTCTCTCTGGGAAAATCATTGAATTATCCCCCTTGTCTTAAGACAGGAGAAGAAATTGGTCTGATGTCAGGTTAACAGATAATTACCACGGACAAATAACCATATTACACTAAATGACAGAGAACTATTTTCATGCTTTTCTATTTCCCCTGTTACGTGCTTCACTAGTTCCGGTTCACGCCTAGTTAAAGTCGTAAATTGTTTAACGTCGAACAAAACAACCGCACAATGGCTGGCTATACAAAACTCTAATTGCATGCAAATAGACTTGTCTTTCCTCGCAAAGATGGCGGTCAGTTGAGACAATTCGGTTACTATAGAGACAAAGGATAGTCTGACAAAATGTTCTATATATATTTATATTCTATTTGGTTGTCGACATTCTGATTTCTATAGGGAGAAGACACCAATTGTCTGATAATATTTTTGTTTAGTTACTGCTGAAAGCGATTACACTTCTCTGGTGGACATCTTGGATATAGTCATTACAACGAAACAGTTGGAGAGGACGAGGGTCATTCTGAACACAGAGGACTACCAGCTTCCAGAATAGATCTCTGCCCTGAATGAACGCCATATTCAAATATTAGTATACTGTTTTGTGATGCGGTCCTACGACATATTACATCTGTCATGCCATGACTAATTAAACATAATTAATTTAAAATTAAATGGAAGCAGAATGAATGCTTCTCAAACTTCTCGAATAGTACTTCGCGTTGTTAACGTACTTTGTTGAAGGGGGGTCTGAAAAATGTCGGTCAACTAGCTTAGTGTCTGTTCTCAAGTGGCACTAATGGTAGACATGTATTACAGCGTTTTAGTCTTTCGACAACGTAAGTTTAAAGATGGGTTCCCAGCAAAGTATATATCGAGTGGCTATTGCCAATAAAAGTATGGCAATTATGATATATATGGAAAGTAGAGATACCCAATCTTACTAAAAAACGTACTGGATTCCCTGAAAAACACTATACAAGACAAAAATGTAAGTGTTCCCCAAATCAACAGCCCGACGATTGGGGCTATCCCCACGCGTGGCGTCGAACGCTGCACGAGTACATTGAGCGTTTTGTGTACATGTTGATAAACTCCATAAAGAGTAAGACGTACAACACTTTCTGAGATAAAAATCACAGATAAAGACGCAGGCAGCGGATAATCCCAGACTTTAATTAGGATTCGATATTTGTAATAGTCAGCGATTACAGACAACATCGTCTTGTGTATGCAATGAATTCTCACCCGTCTCCATCCGGACGGAGAGGGGTAATCCCCTGACGCAAACATGTCCTCTTTTGATCATTTTCATAGCAGGATATACTTGACAATTACAGTGTTTGGAGAAGGATTTGAAGCAAAATTATGATAAATTAATTAGTTTGAATATGTTTTTAGTCCTAATATATCATCAAATCACCCAGTTTGTACCCGGAAATGCAACTTTAAGTGTTTTAGTCTTTCTCTTTCTAATGCTCTCCATGATGGTCCGCTTATAGATTGAATTCGAAATAGAGGTGGACTGTGTAGGACGGGAGACCCGACAATGGACAACGTATAGTCAGTCGTTCGGGTGAAAGGTGCAAACGTCGATGTGCACATAAACGAACCATTAACAGGGCAAACTGTTCCTCTTAGCACACTGCATTATGTATCTCTGTCTTCATTAGCCCAGTCCGAGCAGAAAAACAGTACGTTATAGAAATTATTGACGGTTATAGCTCTATAGTTGTAAAAACAAAACCCAGTTAACTCTCATACAACAAATTGTTTTTATATAAAATAGACTGCATTCGTGGATCCGCCATATTTGTTTAGAATTTCAATGCAACTAGGCTTGCGTGCTCTTGTGTTGCTAGTGTGTTATGGGTTGCGTGGTCTGGGTTGCGTCCCCTGGGTTTGAAACTATTACACGAATAGACGCCATTACTGTACCACTGACATAGGAACACTATTTAAGAATTTTAAATTCAAAATCCTAAATCGGTTAACATTAACTATTTAAGAATTTTAAACCTAATGTGCCACCAAAGGACGCCAACCTGGAAATTGTGAAAGAGAGAGAAGTGGGGTTTAACGTCCACTCGACACAAACTAGGTCAGTTTGAGACTAACATATGGTTTTAATTTTATTTCAATAATTCGCTTGCGCGTAGGGGTCTTTAGCAGTGGGAGGAAACCGGAGGACTCAGAGGAAAAATTGTGAAAGAACTTAGCGGGGCCTAATCAGAATAAAATAAAGATCTATATTTCGTTTCATTTATGAAAATATGATCGGTTGTTGCGATAGGTCAGGTCATAGGTCATACGAGCGGCTTTTGATCCTATGACGTCAGACATTTGATTAGCCAATTAACATGAATGTTACCAGTGGATTTCTTTAGCTAATACCCCACACCATTCAGAACAAATCAATGATAACATCTCTTACAGATCCTAATAAAGACAAGTAAAACGAAATTTTGAACTATAAAAACGAATCGAAATAGGATCTGGGTTTTAATCCGATTGTCGCAAGCCACCATCGGGACGTAAAGCCAGGCTGACACTTGCACGACTTTTGGCCACGATTTTGTCGTGCCCATCAGTGTCCACATTGACACGAACGGGCACGACGAGTTTGCGCATAGTTTGCGCATTGTTTACGCACTTCCCGCATTGGCACGACGAGTTTGCGCAAATCGGACGGTGTCTTGCCGACTCGAGTCGTGCCAATGCGTGCCACGGAATCGTGCAAGTGTCAGCCTGGCTTTACTTTCAGCCTCCGTTATGTTATGTTAAGTAAGACGAATAGAAGATTCCCACGCTAACACGTCCAAGGCTTTTAAATGTCAGAGCATGGAACATACGAAGAATCAAACGTTTAACCCAGTTCTGTTCTGTCCGAAGAGAAGAATATTTAGATATTTTCTCACGTTCATACTTTTATAACATCAACAAAATTATTTCTGAAATGAAATGAAATGGGGTTTAACGTCCTACTCTTCTGCACCTAACCTAGGCCATACAGTGTGCAATGAGGGAAATTTTGCCCAGACAGCGGCGCTACGGCCTACTCTTATATCGAATTCTAACTGCCAAGGGACTAGACAGCTGTCCTTGTCAGGCCCTCCGTTCTCCACCACTGACAAGGGGAACCACGCCAGGGATCGAACGCCCAACCTCCAGGCTAGCGAGTCAGCGCCTTACCCACCGGATCCCCTCTACAGTAGTTCCTCTGCACTCTTTGTATGTTTGGTTTATTTTGTGGATGTAGATGTGTTTAGTATGTACTGCAAATTTATAAGGGTTATTTGTTAAAACATTCCATTTATATAAATTGACCTTCTAATGCAATATATTAATGATTAGTTCAATGAAATGAATTTAACTTTGTATCTATCATTTGAAATATTCTCATCAATTAATATTTTTTAAGGAGAAGACGTATATAAGTTGTTAGAACTTTTGTTTGGCCCTTTCGTATTGTGCAATGATATGTCGATGCAATAAAATAAGTTTGGCCATTTTCATTCTTAAATGCGAAATCAAATGCGGTTTAACACCTTACTGTTCTGCCCCGATCAGCATGCCCAATACTGTGTGCTTTGACGATAATTTTGCCCGGGCGATGGCCTGTGACATACCCTTATATCGAATTCCAGCTGCCAAGGGGGGGGGGGGGGGTTAACGTACACACCAATGTATATGCGGGACCTCGGTTTTTCGTCCCATTCGAATGACATTACTTTGTCCCGTGTCAGACCCTCTGTCCTGCACTATGGCCGTAATCTTATTTTACTCATTAAGCGACCACGGCTCTCCATTTCTATTTTAGTCGATACGCTACGGCTTACATAGAATATTTACAATAAAATCAATTTTATGATATTTAAATAAAAACTACCGGAACGGTCTATAACATAGATCATTTCCAATATGACTTCTCTCACGAAAACACAATTAATCATTCTTAAAAATTAATCTAACAGTCAGGCACCTCGGATCTATTAAATAGAGCAGAGACTTCATAAGAAAGTTATTAATATGAAAGCGTTATGTCATAAAAACAGACTTCTCATCTTCACCACATAAAAAACGTTTAATGATTTTCTCCTTATTACCGGAAGTTAACAGGAAATTATTCTCAGCAAGTGAATGCAAATTATACAATGTCATATCACGTGGTATTATTAACTTCCGGTTGCATAAATTGGTTACTGTGACCAATGAAGCAATCGATATGAAAGACATTATTTTATAGGGTAATTAAAGCGGATGTAATATATGACGATGTTGGTGATTTAGCGTCCCCCCCCCCCGGTAACGTACAACTAAAAATAGCAGCATCTGAAATGCAAGGTGTTAAATGTCCTCTGTTGAGTCAACAGGCGTGGTTTTGATTCTCTGTTTGTACGTGATAAAGACTAGGCTCGCCTGTCCAAACTCGTGGGTTGTCTCCGGTTTCGTCAGATTGCTAAAGATCGCTACGCTGAAGCGAATTTTAAAATAAAATAGAAACATATAATAAGTCCCGAAATCACCTAGAGTGGACGTTAAACCCTGTGTCTCTGTTTTAAAATAAAATAGAAACAAAATTCTCTGTCCTAGGGTGCCTTACATAGCTACAATTATTGTAGTAATATGAATATAAAGTCTTATCTAACCTAAGGAGGGCGGGGGTCCACACATGAAAGCTATAGACTCTTCCTAGATATCTCCACATAGCTGGAGTAAGTATTAGTTATAGAACTGTTATTTAAAGAAGCATCTCAAATATCAAGTCATATCTGTCTCACGAGTTAGCTATAGCAACGTCTCAAGCATAAATTACTATAAAGTTATTATTTATTTAATCTGATGAAAATACAGATCTATTTCGTTTTTTATACTTTCGATGGCCTAAACTACACAAAGATCTACCGGTTGTACTGAAAGAGACTTTTGACCCTAAGACGTCATACATTGATTAATCAATGAGCGTTGTCCTGGGATGTACCACATATCAGTGAAGTCTGTGTCACCACAGACCCAGGACTGTACAGCGCAGTGGACGCTTACGGCTAGCCCCCGGATCCATTCACTCTTTTTGATTTGTTTTTGTTTGTGGTCTTTGAGTATGATGTCTTGTCTGTATATTTGTTTTTGTGTAGAATTGTGTGTGGTGAAGTCCCCCTGCACTTACTACTAGAATCGTAAGTGGTAGGATCCGGAACATCTCAGATATTAAGTTTTGAACAACTAGATCAATATTAACAAGGACTTTCGTCTTGAACAAAATGTCATAATGTGTTATATAACTTTTCAATATAAAAATTACAACCTCGGAGGGATCTTTTACGTTCATGTCAACGTATACATGGGATCACAGTTTTTTGTCCCATCCGAAGGAACAAACGCTTTTCACTGTATCGATGAAAAGGTGAAAACACCCTGGACAGTTCCAGTTAATGTTCTTAGTCGACACTGGGATGGCCCTTTACTGACCGGTTTAAAACGGCAATTGCATATTTTTTAGTTATATTTTTAAAATATATTAAAATAAAGCCTTAGAATAGATCGTATTTATAAACAGGCCTACCTTGTTAAAGAATATTCCTATTAATCCTATAATTCACTGTTGCCAGTTGAGAAATTGGCAAAAATATCATTTTCAACTTCAGACGTTTGAAGATCGCCATTGCAAGGAGGGGAATGGGGAAACAAGGGAGGTAATTGTGTTATTATTTTCTGTGTCAGCGATTTACCCCTCCCCCCCCCCCCCGAAATATTGCCCATGATCGTATAATAATAATAATAGTGAGTTGACAATCTTTTGAGCAAATATGTTTTGACTCTCTTAGAAAATATGAAATTATCACTTTAATGTGTCCCCATAAAACTATTTAAGTCGGCATTATGAAATGTGGATTCAATTCAAATGGACTGGGACATACAGTGTACGATGGTGGACATTTTGCCCGGACAGCGGTACTAGCTACCACCGTCTCTTGAAGTGGGACAAAATTGAAAATAGAATCAAAATTCCATTACACCAGAATTCGCCCCGCGCCATTTTTTTCTTACATCGAACCCGGTTCCCATAAGATAAAACCTTCCTGGACGCATTTAATGTAAAATAGACTTATTCTGGTAATCTGTAGTGTAATAGTAAGTGCAGGGGGGACCGCACTACACGAAAAACAAAAACCTATAAGATTAACCTGCTAAAAATATCAAATCAAGTGAATGGATCCGGGGGCCAGCCGTAAGGGAGGTAAGTCGAGTGGTGATGTTATTTGGCTTCAGACCACATCAATATGACAAATGAAATGAAATGGGGGTTTATATTATTCAGTGACACAAAGGTAACACATTGGTTAGTGAGACAATGAAATGGGGTTTAAAGTCTACTCCGAACTGGGCTAATGGAGAAGGATATACACATAACAATGTGCTATGGGGGGAATATTTGCCCCGACAGCGGCACTACGGTTTACACTGTCATGCGTATACCCACCTTCATTGCTGTTGTTATACCCTCATCAGCGCTGCTACGGCAACTGAAAATGTTCTCATAGTGCGTCAAGATCACCATAAGCGTGGTGGACACGCCAGATGTGCTGGAGTCTCTGGGTCCGCAAATGATCCAAAAGTCTCGGCGTTTATTTTGAGCATGTTCAAAACAAAAGCCAAGGTTCAGCGATCTGACCTGAAAGCTGAGGACGCGGCTTTTTTTAAGTTGGCGAGGATACTTTCTTTCTCGCGCTGTGATAACGTTTACCGGGGACCTAGTGCATTTTCGGATCGCCGCACGGTCGCAGCAGCGCAGTTGAGGGCCGGGGGGGGGGACATAACTGGTTATAAATTTAACCGCGACTTGCTCAATTCATCCGCGTTGTAAGGGAGGTAAATCTAGTTGTAAGGATATTAGGGTGCAGACTAATTTCAATCGTAAAACGGAAGGAGGTAAGTTGAGCCACTCCACCAAAGCCTGTATAAGAGAGCCAGAGTGAAATTGGGTTTAACGTCCACTCAAAACAAACTAGGTCATTTCGAGAATAACATATGGTTTAATTTTAGTTCAATAATTCGCTTGCGCGTAGGGGTTTTTAGCAGTGGGAGGAAACCGGAGTGCTCAGAGGAAACCCACTAGGTTGAGATGGCGCCCCTATCTCCATGTCACATACGTTCACACCAGGGCTCGAAACCACAGACGCAAGCCAGAGGTGACCGGCCAGCTAGAGGTCGAAGCGCGGCACTCTAGACCACTAGGCCATCCCCCCAGCCTGTATAAGTATAAATGGTTATTGGTGGTAGGGACAAGACAATTTAATCAAGAACCGAAGAGCTACGTTCAAAAATCTTAACTTTATAACCTCAAAGTGAATTTCTTATAAACAGTTTTTAAATTTAATTAACCTTGTAGATATCCTTGAAAGAGAGAAAGAAATAAATGGGGTTTAACGTCCAATCGACACACAATAGGTCATTTCGGGACTAACATGTGGTTCAATTTTATTTCAATAATTCGCTTGCGCGTATGGGTCTTTAGCAGTTGGAGGAAAACCCATGACACGTTATATACTAGGAAGTTAATAAAATTATTATTAAGAAAGCCATTAGCTATATGTCAGTATCAAACTGTTCTGGTCAGGTTATTTCCAATATTTTTCTTGTTCATAAAAAAACCTGGTGATTTTGGACCAGTTGTAAATTTATGAAATTAAATGAATTTGTTGTCCGCGAAATGTTTCAAGCGCGAAACACTGGCAATTGCCCTAAAGGATATTAAACAGAATGATTTTTTTAAACATCAATTGATCTTAATTATTCTTATTTTTCAATTCCTGTTTGTCTCGATCATCGACAATATCTACGTTTCATATGGAGAGATCAAGAATATGAGTTCAATTGTTTACCGTTTGGACTATTGTCAGCTCCAAGTATTTTTACGAACACGCTAAAACATATGTTGGCTTGTCTCGGAAAACATGGAATTATATGCACATATTTTAGAGATGATATTTTGTTTGCAATAAGTTCCGTTAAAGGGGTTATTACAAATACTCAAACAGCTATGAATCTATTGAAAAATGTAGGTTTCTACGTGAACGAGAATAAATTATGCTTAGAACCGTCTAAAGAGATTGTTTAACTGGGTTTTAAGATTAATACGGAAAGTCATCAAGGTTTGTTGACACCTGGGGAAATCCCCAAAATGAAAGAAATGGCCGAGCAAATGGTATTTAGTTCATATTTGTCAGTTCGTATGGTTGCATCATTTAGTAAAACTGCTATTATACTTGGTCCACAAAAAGAATAGATGGCACAATATAATTGTCACTATGACAATGATAATCAGGATTTCTAAAATGAAATTTTGGGTATCTAAAGTTCATATATAAAACGGCTTTATTATTCAGCTACATAATATTCTTTCCTAACTAATGACCATTGGAATCTCTCAGAGCAAGAAAACCATTTTAATTATTTAAAACTCATTGCTATATTTTATGCCCTTAAGTCTCTAAGTGATTATCTGTTTAATACACACGTTTGTATCCAGTCTGACAACACGGTTGCTATTTCTTATGTAAATAATCAGGGTGGATCTATCGATAACCGTTTTTCATTATCCACCGTAATCTTTGGAAAAAGGAATCTTGTTTGTCAGCCAAATATGTTACTGGTAAATCTAATGTGTAGGAGGACAGTTAGTCTAGAATTGCTTCTAGTTCAACCGAATCAAGTCTAATGGGGTATATCTTCACTAAGATTAGACAAAAATATTCATGGCATGCCGATCATTTTTGTCTAGCATATGATGGGGTGTTTTTTTCAATATCTTGGTCAAAATATAAACCATATCTTATTCCATCTTTCAGCATGACCCCCTGGGTTCTAGCAATGATATCCCGAAAGAGAGAGTACAGCAAGAAGTCACATCCATTCCAGGATTGTCAACTCAGATATCCGATTTCACAACCGATGCTCACAGCTGACCCAGTTCGGTTACCTGCCCGCAAAGACCTTTTACGTCCAAGTCACAAGGGTGCGTTACATCCTCTTAGAGGCAACAGCCCATATCTAACAGGGTGCAGGTTATCCGGCAATTCTTCTCTTATAGAGGAATATCAACGCAATCTGCAGATACCATCCTTAATTCTTGGCGGCCAGGGGGGTTGCGGCTGTGGTTTCGATCCCTGGTGTGAGCGTATGTGGCATGGAGATAGGGGCGCCTTCTCAACCTCGTGGGTTTCCTCGTGGCACTCCGGTTTCCTCTCACTGCTAAAGACCCCTACGCGCAAGCGAATTATTGAAATAAAATTGAAATCAAATGTTAGTCCCGAAATGACCTAGTTTGTGTCGAGTGGACGTTAAACACCATTCCCCGCCTCCCTCTCTATTTTGTTTCTAATAATAGATGTGCCAAGTGAATTGTAGGACATATTTCGAGACTTTAACCAAAAGGTTCCATTGCCTATGCGTAACCGGGAGTTTTGGTTTTAATGTCGTAGATTATCCAGTAATTTTCGACAAAAATTGGCAACTGACCCAGACCCTCCGTACGTTGAAGACTAGGGGGTTCTGGGTGACCGAGACTAGTCAATGACAACCAGACCATTCCTTCAGATTACAAGGTTTGTCAATAAGTAACATAGTTTCCATGCTTGTACGTGACAACCTTTTGGGTTTCCTCCGACGGCTAAAGACCAATAGGCACGAACGAATTTTTGAAATAAAATAAATCGAACCATGCTAATTAGTCTATCTCTCGATGTTGTGAATTGTGTTTTAAACTTAAAGTTAATAAAATCGATAATCTATTATTTTGTGTATTTTCTGTGATAACAATGGCCCAATTAGTGTTTTTAATTAGCAATTAAACAATGTGTTGAATTGATGTTAGTATTTGGTGAACAGCAAATAAACAGTCAACAAAAAATACCCCATCTTTTATTTGAACTTAAATAAACATTTTTAATAATTTATAAAAGTAATTGCTTATGTTTTCGCTAAAAGAATATGTATTTTAAAGGACATTTCCACAAGTTTAAGGCATATAAATATTCTTATGACCATTTCGGGACTCACGTATGGTTGAATTTTTATTTCAATAAATAGCAGTGGGATGAAACCAGTGAAGGTCAATGACATACATGATTATATGACCCCTCCCAACTCCCCCTTCACCGGCCCCAGCACGACAGTAAGAACACCTGCCCCGTCCACGATATTCGAAACCACTTGTAATTGACTAGAGCAATGGAGGTTGCATTTACTTAAAGCGATAATTTATTGTATATTTTCAAAGAAAGTCAAAACATAATTATTTCTATGTCTTTTACTCAATAAGCTGTCAACTCACTATAATACGAACATGGGCAATATTCCACAGGCATAAGAAATCCTGACACAGAAAATAATAACAAAATTATCTCCCTTGTTTTCCCATTCCCCTTCATGCACTGGCGATCTTCAAACGTTTGAATTTGAAGTTGAAAATGATATTTTTGCCAATTTCTCAACTGGCAATAGTGAATTATAGGATTAGTATTTAACAAGGTAGGACTTTATTTTAGGGCTTTATTTTAATATATTTTAAAAATATAACTAAATTGCCGTTTTAAAGGAGCTAAATCGCAAATATTTGGGACCTAGAAATTGACACAAGTAGGTCGCAACTCATATAATACGGTTATATGAGTGTATCTAAACTCAATGGTTTCCGTTTTTACTCTAATTTAATTTCATATCAGTCATGTTCGGCGAAATAAGCCAGCACCCTTAATCGAATGTAACTTACTAGCGTCTGGTTATTCCTGTCTATATACGCCGTTTGATTTGGTGCAATGTTTCTAGCCTCGTTCCTCGAGTCTCTTGGGATAATTGTGCCTGAAACGCATTATGGTACATGATTCGTGTACCAGTGGTAAAATGGTTATTTTGTCTTAAATATTGGATATTAGAAGCCCATATTTTTCCGGTAAGATCACATTGTCAATGTTGATTTGAATTGACAAATAATTCGTGTTTTCAATGTTGAAGATTTTGGATGATATTGAGTTAGAGACTTAGCTACTTTAAATTCACCAAATCTTTCCAGGCTCGACCTGGTAACTCGTCCACGGCTTTATTCAAATATATGTATTATACAAGAGCTAAATCTGCCTATGGAAGGGCTTTCTTCATCCCTAAAATGTAATCTAAATTGTTTAAAGACCATAATCAACTCTTGATGTCATCGCTAGTCTGTAATATTTAGTGGATTTGAATACATTTTGTGATGGATAATTCAACCTAAAAATGGAGAGAGAGAGAGAGAGAAATAGGGTTTAACGTCCACTCAACACAAACTAGGTCATTTCGGGACTAACATATGGTTTAATTTTATTTCAATAATTCGCTTGCGCGTAGGGGTCTTTATCAGTGGGAGGAAACCGGAGTGCCCGGAGGAAACCCACGAGGTTGAGAAGGCGTCCCATCTCCATGTCACATACGCTTACACCAGGGCTCGAAACCACAGCCGCAAGCCAGAGGTGACCGGCCAGCTAGAGGTCGAAGCGCGGCACTCTAGACCACTAGGCCATCCCACCCCACCCCACCCCACCCCCCACCTAAAAATGGATAATGACGAAGGAGGCTAAATTTGATTCCCTTATATCTCGGTTCCGGGTGAAGCAATTTGACTGAAATCCTCAGCATATTTTGTTTTCATTGTCTATTTAATGTTCATCACGTGCATTTTACATACCTATAGTCCATTGGCCAATCACGTTATTTTACCTACATTTTGCCTAGTAGTTTGGATGCAGCGATGGCGGGTGTGGTGCGCCAGGCAGGGTAAGCTTACTCTTCCGGACACCTGTTACCACTGTTTGTTGTGTATTTCGTACACGATGAACAGTCCATTTGCTGATTACACTACTTTGCCTAACTATTTTGCCTATTACGTTCTTTAGGACTTCGATTTTTGCCTAATGGTTTGGATTGTTCGTACTTGGTTTTATTTTATTTATTTCTCCTATCTTACCCAATGTCCCTTTAAATAATCGATGAACTGAACAATTATAAACAAAGTACAGGCAAAAGTTTAAACAGTACACTTTCCCAGAAAACAAATTAGCGGCATTTTTCTTTGTAATCATATCCCAGGAATAAAATAAACTTCATTTCATTTTCACTCCATATATAAATCGTGCAAGGCCGTGGACGGTTTGAAACATTGCGGGAAGTTTGGCACCAAGTTGATTATTCACACAAAGTGGGCTTGTATTCCATTGATTTGAGTTAATTCGCATCCAGGTGGGATGTTTCGCACCAAACCGAGTTATTTCGCACCAAACTGAACTATTTTGCACCAAACTGAACTACTTTGCACCAAGCCGAGTTAATTCGCAACAAGCTGTTATATTTCGCACCGAGTCGAGATATTTCGCACCAACCTGAGTAATTTCTCACCAATCTGGGTTATTTTGCATCTTAAAGGATGTGGTGTCTACTATCTCATGCGGTAACCATGGTTATCCTTCCACTCCTGTTTGTCTTACCAGTGTACCACCAGGAATCAAGCCACAACAATATAGGTATGACCTGAAATGAAATAAGAGTTTAACGTCCCATTCTCCTGTACCTAAGAGGGTAAAACGCTGGCTCGTTACTCTGTAGGCCGATATAAGAGTAGACCGTTCGCCGCTGCCTGGGGAAAATTCCCCTCATAGCACATTGTGTATGCCCATCTTTATTAGCCCAGATAAGGAGTAGGACGTTAAACCCCATTTCATTTCATTTCTATTTCTTGATTTCAGATTGGGATTTACGAGTTGATGACGTCACCGACAGGGACATGACCGTCTCGTGGATGTTCCACAACACGTCTAAGATGAAACTGACACTTTCAAACGAAATTGGTCAATTTATACACAGATATTGTTACGGTTACGATTCACCTCTACATCCAGTGGTAAGTGGTTAATATTAATCTTGGGGTCATGGTGGGTAGGTGAATAAGGTAGGTGTTCGCCGAGAAAGTTCAACGGGATTTTCCGAATGTGGGGTTCCCATGTTAATGGTACAGACTGGGTGACCTGACAGTTGTCTAGTCGTCCGAGTGGTTCCGTGTACACATTGGCGTGCACCTAAAAGATCCCCTGGCAGGAAGCATTCATTACAAGGGTAGGCCTAAGCGTCAGTAGAGACTTTTGGCAAGCGTAAATTCCTAGTGCGTATCACGTATCCGTATGGATTTTGTGTGTAACGTCATTAATGTGTGTGTATTTATCATACATGATACGGCACACGGATACGGCAGCCCGTATCGAACAGGTTTCATACGGAGAAGATCCGTATAACATTGTCGTCTTTTTAGACGCTGAAATGTATCATAGAGTTTTTTATGAATCTATGTGCATTTTAATCATAATAAAGACTGGAATTTAGTCAATATTTTTTATGGGTTTTTTTCTCGGAATTTTCATACTTTTCCTGTCTGAACGATAGTTGATCTACGCGTTAGATAAAAGACCTTGCAAATCTGTAAATGATGTAAAGGGGTGTAAATGATAAATTAGTGAAACCAAAATTTTTGTTTTAATAAGATGCGACATTATTATTTTTTTTTAATAGCTCAGCGACTGTCGAGTGACTTCACGCACTCCAAGAAATTGTAGGCAAGGCACTTGACTAGTACTGATGGCGATCTTGGTAGATAACTGCCATCATGCTATACAAGAACTATGCTCGGCTCAGTGCGCGACGCAAGAATCTGCCAAAACTCGAAAACTACTCTGACACAACGTGTCACGTATACGATACGGATAGGGAAAATGCCACTTGCCAAGGGTCTCTATTGTCCGGTCAATGCACACTGTATGGCGTATGCCTGTCTTCATGAACCCAGTCGGAGCAGAACAGTAGGACGTTAAACCTTCTTTCATCAATCGTTTTTAAACAAAGCATCACATAGTCCAACAAAGAGCTAGTTATACTAGTAGGTTTATATGGCGTGCGCTTTCGATATAATCCATATCACCTGGAAACTTTGTGCGTTTATTCTTACGCGCAATGGAATTCTTGTTAAATTGCATCATCTCTCCCTCTCTCTTTCTCTCTCCCCCTCGCTCTCTCTCTCTCTCCCTCGCACTCTTTCTCTCTCTCTCAGACTTGGGGAAAGTTGCTGAACTTATCGACTTTTGTGATCGAAATATGTATATATATGAAATGTTGATTAAGTATTCATTTTATTGTTTTGTTGTTTACTCAATTACTTTTTTTTTACATATCCATATTAATTTTTGTATTTAGGAGAGAGGTCATATAGGCTATGCCTGTTCGTCAACCCCTTTCAATTTCTGAATAAAATATTGTTTAAAAAAAAAAAAAAAAAATTCACAGTGTATTTAATTTACAGGGGGCTGAAGGCACATATGGTTGTGAACCAAGCATCCACAATGACAGTACGAGGATTGTGAAAATTATAACACGGCTACAACCAAATACCAAATATAACATAACTGTTGACCGTTATAACAACGGCAGTTATGAATGCATCGGGTCGTTAGTGGGCACAACGTTAACAGGTAGGCCTTAACAGATTTCTTAAATAACATTTGTATTTTTCAAAGTTTACGTAGCTCGGTATATACAATGTTTGGTCGCTAACCTGGAGTACCAGAGTTTTTAAACTGTCGGAGTTGGGAGACCCGACAACGGACAAAGTCGGGTGTTCGATCCCTGCATTGGCCGAGAAAGTTCATCACGATTTTCCGGCGTGATTTCCCCTTATCAGTGATGCAGAAGGAGGGTCTGACAAGAACAGATGCCTAATCGTTCGGATGGGACGAAAAACCGAGGTCCCGTGTACACATTGGAGTGCACGTAAAGGATCCCATGGCAGTTGGAATTCGCTATAAGAGTAGGCCGTAGCGCCGCTGCCCGGGTAAAATTTCTCTCATAGCGCACTGTATGGCGTATGTCCGTCTTCCTTTAGCCCAGGTTAGGTGCAAGAGTAGGACGTTAAACCCGATTTCATTGCATTTCGTTCGGATACAGAACGTGTATACAGCAGCGTGTACGTAAACAAACATCTCTCACAGTTCGTCTTCTGATTAAAACACAGATCCTATTTCGTTTCTTGTTTTATAGTTCAAAATTTTATTTTACTTGTCTTTACTACACTAGGATCTGGAAGAGTTGGTTTATAACTCGTGTTCTGCTTGAAGTAGGGGATTAGCCAGTGAAACAGTCTGTTGCGGCTTGTTTTGCATGGGCCAGTGGGTAAACCACAAGAAACGTCAACACAGATTGATCAATCAGTGTCTGAAGACATAGGGTCAAAAACCACTCGTTTAACCCCCTACTTTAACTTGTTAGATCTCCATGTAGTGTAGCCCATCGAAAGTATAAAAAAAACGAAACGAAATCTAGATCTGTATTTTAATCAGATTGACCCAAAAATAGATTGTAGCGCCGCTGTCGGCGTAAAATGACACTGTTTGCTCACTGTTTGCTGTATGCCTGTCTTCATTATTATTATTCATTAGCCCTGTCGGTGTTGAAAAGTACGCGTTAAGTTACACGTTAAGTAGGCTTTAAACCCAAAGTGTTCTGCGTACACTCGATCTCAATTATTCGTCCAATCCGAACCGTTATACCTTACCCATGCTGAGCTATCCGTTCTACACCACTGACTTAGGTGAACACAGGCGGAAATTAGAGACTTTTGGTAAGCGTAAATTACTCGTACGTATCGCGTATCCGTATAGATTTTGTGTTTGACGTCATAAATGTGTGTGTATTTATCATACGTGATACGACACACGGATACAACAACTCGTATCGAACATTGTCGTCTTTTTAGACGCTGAAATGTTGTATCGTAACGGTTTTTTTATGAATCTATGTGTATCTTAGAACAAATAGGTGTATATTTGATGTGAATTTGATCATAATAAAGACTGGAATTTAATCATTATTTTTGATGGGGTTTTTTTTCGGAATGTTCAAATTTTTCCTGTCTGTCTGTCTGTCTGTCTGTCTGTACGCTGGTTGATCTACGCGCTAGATTTAGGTAGATTTGGGACCTTACAAATCTGTAAATGATGTGATTCTATGGTAAAGGGATGTAAATGATAAATTAGTGAAACCAAAAATGCCTTTCGAGTCAAAGTCAAAGTTTGGTTTTTAATAAGGTGCGACATTAATTTTTTTAATAGCTCAGCATTCGGCGAGTGACTTAACGCACTCCGAGAAATTGTAGGCAAGGTACTTGACTAGTACTGATGGTGATCTTGGTAGATAACTGTCATCATGCTGTACAGAACTAAGCTCAGCTCAGTGACGCATACGTACGCGGCGCAAGAATCTGCCAAAACTCTAAAACTACTCTGACTTAACGTGTGACGTATGCATACGTATACGTGATACGGATAGGAAAAATACCACTTGCCAAAAGTCTCTAATAACGACGAACTTTCTCGAACAACGTAGCGAGACAACGTCATACTGACTTAGCAACCGTGCCTCCTAGGCGACCTTCGGTTATATTTTTTTCACGACTTGTGGTCGGAATTAAAAACCGAACGTGGATGGTTCGGACAACGTCTGTTCAAAGATGGCTGCCCCCATTGACTTTACTTTTTGCATAGCACAAATATTGAAATAATGCGTATATTTTAGACTCACATAGATTCAGACATAACATACGTGACAAAAAAAGCTGCTGATAGCATTAGCAACCATTCAAAATTAATTCAAACTTTCCTAATACAATATGATAAACAAAAATAGATTCTTTCTAAATATTCTACACTTACGTTTCATCCACACCCGCCACCTTTGAACTACTACGACCATGCCTCATTAGCATGGTTCAGTATTTCCGGACTATGGTCCCGACTAAATGAAATTCGGATTCATTTAGTTCGACCATAGTCAAGAAATCACGATAAGCGAAGGTCGCCCCGATGGAAATGAACCCCTGACAACGAAGTTTGTCAACGATATGATTGGTGCAGAAAATTAGATTAAACCTAACTTCTTTTCTTTTCTATATCAATCGAGGGGTTGGATGGTGGAATGGTTAGCGCGTTCACGATGCATCATAATAGTTTTTTAAAAATTTATTGTACTCGGGTTGTCTGCAGGGGAATTTGGAACAGGCTTAGACTATGTAAAACCCCTCCTCGGGTCCTCCTGTTTCCTCCCATTGCTAAAGACCACCAAGTGCGAGCGAATTATTGAAATGAAATTGAACCATATATTAGTCTTTCTCTCTCTCTCTCTCTCCCTTTGAACCATATATTAGTCTTCATATAAATATTACTTTTCATATTCAGCAGATAATTTAGGCTATCCGGAAATAACTACGGTAATGGCTACGAAAACAGTTACAAGAACAGTTGAGAAGGTAATTGAGAAAACCTCGACAGCTCCTTGCTCCATAACTCCAACAGAAACCGTTTTCGTAACATCGATAAAGACGTGCCCCGTAATACCAATACAGACCATCACTATTACGACACCAGCGAAAGAATTCTGCAAGGAAAGTGCAACTGTAACAGAAACGCAGACAGAAGGCTTTACGTCAACGGAAACAGTCATAAGTACGGTACCATTCGTTCAACCTTCGTTTAGTTCATCCGATGCAGTGCAAGCCACAATACAGACCATCGCTATTACGACAACCGCGAAAGAATTCTGCACGGAAAGTGCAACTGTAACAGAAACGCAGACAGAAGGCTTTACGTCAACGGAAACAGTCATAAGTACGGTACCATTTGTTCAAACCTCGTTTAGTTCATCCGATGCAGTGCAAGCCACAATACAGACCATCATTATTATGACAACAGCGAAAGAATTCTGCAAGGAAAGCGCAACTGTAACAGAAACGCAAACAGAAGGCTTTTCGTCAACGGAAACAGTCATAAGTGCGGTACCATTTGTTCAGCCTTCGTTTAGTTCATCCGATGCAGTGCAAGCCACAATACAGACCTTCACTATTATGACAACAGCGAAAGAATTCTGCAAGGAAACTGCAACAGAAACGCAGACAGTTGGCTTTACGTCAACGGAAACAGTCATAATTACGGTACCATTCGTTCAACCTTCATTTAGTTCATCCAATGCAATGCAAGCCACAATACAGACCATCACTATTACGACAACGGTGCAAGAATTCTGCAAGGAAAGTGCAAATGTAACAGAAGCGCAGACAGTAGGTTTTACGTTAACGGAAACAGTCATGAGTACAGTGCCATTCATTCAACCTTCGTTTAGTTCATCCGATGCAGTGCAAACCACAACCGCTGGAAAGATGTCGAGGGCATGCCGAGACGTTATTGCGGTTAATGCAACAGAAGATGTTGACATGACCAAGGCAGTGGTAGAGAGAATCGTCAGTCGATTAACAGTAGACAAAAAACGTATTTCCGCTGTCATTCAGAAGAAAATAAGCCAGGAAGATAATAGACCGAGCTCAGTGGCGGTTGGTTATATTGGAGTTATCTTCCTTGTATTACCATTCGTCGTGGTTCTTGCTGCTGATTTACTTAAAATTTACCATGATGGATTCAAGAGATATAGAACTAGAACGCGATAGTGGCGTGTATACGGTGTCAAAAATAGAAAATTGTTCCAGCAGATGAATTACTATTAGTATCAGTTTGTTTTAAAGCCTAGTATTAATATTGTAAATATATATTCATGTCGTATTCGAAATTAAATATTGTTTTAACCAAGAATTGTTCAAGGATGGAGTCTTGCGAACAAGCAGGATATGATAGAGACATGGTGCAGGGAACAAACTAGAATTTATTGCACAATAGTCCAGAATCGAACACTATGGCTTGTATACGTGCCGGAATTTAAAACAAAGCGACTTTGCATTTTGTTATTGTGAATTATTGGATTAGATATATTAGAATTAACTTTCATCACATTTATTTAATCACAGTCTTCAGCGTTATCGACCTTTGGAAACTCTTTCATATCCTTTGTTGAAAACTGGTTTATTTCGCCTCGTAACTGTAACGTGTTCATATCGCCTTTTTGTAAAATAAAACCAACCTACGCTCGCAAACAATATAAACACGTGTTTAAAAAGTAGAGGGTGGGGGTCCTCGCGAGATTGCTGGCCGAGAAATTTCTTTCATTGGGATTTTTTCCGGCCTGCCCCAGCAGCTTGTCTAGCAGTGGTGCAAGGCACGGGATCTAGCAATAGAAGATTTATAGTCGTTTGGGCGGGACAAACACTATGTTAATTGGGATTATTATTAATGACTTTTAAAGCACTCGACAATCCAGCCCCACAATGTATTCAAGAGTTATTGCTGTCAAGATTTAACAGTCGAGGCGATATGTTTACTTTGGCATGTACGTAAATGGCCCCTTGGCATTTGGAATTCGATATAAGAGTAGACCATAGTGCCGCTGCCAAGGAAAATGTGCCCTCGTAGCACACTGTATGGCCGTCGTCATTAGCACAGTCGGGGCAGAACAGTAGGACGCTAAACACCATTTTATTTCAATTTAATTTCCATTCGCCACTGACCCACCAACCTGTTACCATTGTCCTTTAATCTCCGATACTCTGTTTAGGAGATGAAGCATAGACGTTGGTTATGATCAAATATTTATACTTTATCTGGTTTCACGGCGACTCTCTAATTATTTTCCTGTAATCGTGGGAGTTTATATTCCATCCTCTAGGGCCATCCATTTATTCTGATGACTCATCATTACTTCCTCCGCCTTTTAGCTAAACGGGATTATTTCAGAATGTTCGGAATCCTCGGGAGGGCATTCTAAACAGGGCAGGGAGAGGGAGAGAAATGGGGTTTAACGTCCACTCAGCACAAATGAGGTCATTTCGGGACTAACATATGGGTTTAATTTTATTTCAATAATTCTCTTGCGCAGTGAGAGGAAACCGGGGGACCCGGAGAAAACCCACGCGGTTGGACAGGGACATTAGAAACGTCAACGATGAATGATTAATCAATTTCTGGTGGCATACGGTCAATAGCCGCTCCTACGACCCCTGTCACGACCTTCTAGTACAACTGCTCAGATCGTCATGTAGTGTAGGCCATCGAAAGTATGCAAAAAAAAACCGAAACGAACTAGAGATCTGTGTTTTAATTACATTGTTATACCACGTCAGACACGAAAGCTTCCTAGTTTGGAATTGATCATACAATATTGAAAACAAGTTTTAAAATATTCTATTTTGAAGACGAAAGTGATATTTCTTACATTAATCTTAAAAACATACGTCAAGAAGACAAATCCTTAAATAATTGATGTTTCAAAGACTTAGTGATATTCTGAGGTTAATCTTTCAAGTGCAAAATAAAGTATTCAAAGTACGCAATCTGTTTTGGGAAAGGCATTGATGTTTCGTAATTAAATCTTAATATCAAATTTTTTGAAGATGTTGTGATATTCTTAAGTTAATATTTAAGTACATAAACAATCTATTTCGACCGGGGCATTCATGTTTCGTGAATAAATGAAATGGGGTTTTTCGTCCCGTTCGAATGACTAGACAGCTGTCCTTGTCACGCCCTCCGTTCTGCATCACTGATAAGGGGAAACCACGCCGGAAAATCGCGATGAACTTTTTCGGCCAATGCAGGGATCGAACAATAGACCTCCATGATAGCGAGCCAGCGCCTTACCCACTTAGCCACGTGATCCCAGTTTCGTAAATAAAGGGGGTTGGTGACCGAAGGGTTATCACGTGCACGCTGTATCATAAAGCCTGTCATTGAGTCAACTGGCGTGGTATCGAATCCCAGGCTGAACGTAACAAAGCGTGGGATCGCATGCTCAATTTCTTGCGAATCTCCGAGTCCTCCGGTTTCCCCCACTGCTAAAGACCCCCTACGCGCAAGCGAAGCATTGAAATAAAATTAAAATGACCTGGCTTTTGTCGTAAATAAAAACCAATACCAAATATTTGTCATTGCAGTATAAAATAATAAACTCTTCCAAGTCAAACCAAACATCAAAGGATACGTATAATGATCGTCTGATAAGGGAATTAAAAAATATAGAAAGGCAGACGACAAAATACGATTATTATTCATTCTTTTGTAAGAGAAAAGATTAAACATGATGTATTATGAAACAAATATATAATCTCCATAATAGTTGACAATAGACGGCTGTTTATCACGAACATGTTGTATATTTCTCTTTTTATGTCTTTCAGCATGAAAATGTTTCCGATTTTAACTTTAATTATGACGACTTTAACTTTGAGCATGAAAATGTTTCCGACTTTAACTTTTGAGAATGTTTCAGACTTTAACTTTGAATTTGTGACTGTTTCAGACTTTTACTTAGCGTTTTAGAATGTTTCAGACTTTAATTTTGAGTTTGAGAATATTTCATATTTTAACTTTGGGTTTGAGAATATTTCAGACTTGGACTGTCAGTTTGAGAATGTTTCAGACTTTAACTTTAAGTGTGAAAATGTTTCAGATTTTTAATTTGAGTTTGAGAATGTTTCACACTTTAATTTGAGTTTGAGAATGTTTCACACTTTAACCTCGAGTTTGACAATGTTTCGAGCTTTTAATTGGAGTATGACAATGTTTCGGGATTTATTTTTGAATATAGAAATGTTTAAGACATTAACTTGAAGTATTAGAATGTTCCAGGATTTAATTTTGAGCTATAACTTTAACTTTGAATTTGAGAATGTTTCAGACTTTTATTTTGAGTTTGAGAATGTTTCAGACTTTCCTTGGAGTTTTAGAAGGTGGCTGATGGTTAGCACGTGCGCACTGTATCATAAGGTCTGTCGTTAAGTCAATTGGCGACGTTTCGATACCCCGGTCGTACGCAACAAGGAATATGGTCGCCTGTCCACCCTCGTGGGCATTCGCCAGGTCCTCCGGTTTTCCCCCACTGCTAAAGACCCCTATGCGCAAGCGAATTATTGGAATGAAACTGAACCATATGTTAGTCTCGAAATGAGTGTTGAGTGGTCGTTACCCCCTCTCTCTCTCTTCCTCTCTCTATCCCTCTTTCTCTCTCCCCATTTCATTGTTGTTTGTATTCTACATTTTTTCTAAAACCTGTTTCAATCTCAACATTATATTCAATTATAAAATGACACGATCAAAGAAGAAATGTGAAGGATGAAATGAAATAAAACTCTTTTAAACTCGCGATTCATGACAGTTTTTCGATATTAAAAACACGGACTATTACTATTCATTTCCATCAATGGTAAATGACAGATTACATTTTTTCGTTAAAAGCCGTAAGCGCGAAAAGAGCACTATAATAATATTTATTTGTTATTTGTTACAAAAAATTGTTATTCTTGTGTCAAAGCGTTCAGTGTAAGGTTCATTGGCCTTGTTAGGGGTCACGGTAATTTAGTGGGCAAGACGCTGGCTCCCTAGTCTGAAGGTCGGGTGTTTAATCACTGCATTGGCCGAGAAATTTCATTCAGATTTTACGGTGTGATTTTCCAGCCTGACAAGGACAGCTGTCTAGTCGTTCGGATGGGACGTAAAACCGAGGCCCCGTGTACACATTGGCTAGCAGGTAAAAAATCCCTTGACAGTTGGAATTGGATATAGGATTGGGTCGTAGTTCCGCTGTCCGCTGTATGGCGCATGCTCGTCTTCATTTGCAGAACAGTAGGACGTTAAACCACATTTCATTTTGACAGGGTGCTTACCGTAAAAGGATATCATGCATTCTAAAAGATTAAGTAGAAATACCACTAAAGAAGTTTTATTTAAATGCCTACATGTTTCGGTTTTCGAGGTAATAATAAATTATGTAGCGCCATTACGGAGAGATAGTTACAATAATTTTTCATAAGTTAAAATGAAATAATATCACGGGTTAAGTTTGGGTTTGAATTTGTTTATAAAATACTATTCTTTTACTCTTAATTTTGTGATATTATTTTCAGACAGTGCTGTTTATAGAAGGGGAAAATATGAAAATGTGGGGATTTATTTTTAGCGCACTCCGCGATATGCCCACTTAATGGGATTTTGCGGTATATTTCCTCTTTTAAATGCTGTTAATGTACTGTCACACGCTTTCGTAACACGCAAGGGAATCTTTGATAGATAAAATTGAACCATAGGTCTCGAAATGACCTAATTTGTGTTTGTTGGACGTTAAGCTCAATTTCTCTCTTTCTCTCTAAATGAGAATGACGTTATAGGTCAAGAGTTCACACGTAGAATTCTATAATGCAGTTCTAGGTTTCTCTGGACATCGTAACATTTGTCTTCTAAATGAATATGCCGCTGTCTCAGTAACAGGGTTCGATCCTGGTATTGGCGGAAACATTGTAACATTGTTGCAGAATGGTTGGCAACACCCACAATTCTGTGAATATACCATTGGCGGCACGATGAAGATCCACCGGCAGTTGGAAATCAAATTAAAATTAGGCTGTAACGGTACTACCCGGGCAACATTGTGCTCATAGAGAGAGAGAGAGAAATGGGGTTTAACGTCCACTCAACACAAACTAGGTCATTTCGGGACTAACATATGTTTTTTTAATTTTATTTCAATGATTCGCTTGCGCGTAGGGGTCTTTAGCAGTGGGAGGAAACCGGAGTGCCCGGAGGAAACCCACGAGGTTGCGAAGGCGCCCCTATATCCATGCCACATACGCTCACACCAGGGCTCGAAACCACAGCCGTAAGCCAGAGGTGACCGGCCAGCTAGAGTTCGAAGCGCGGCACTCTATACCACTAGGCCATCCCAACCCCCCTGTGCTCATAGGACACTGTATGGTATATATATATGCCCGTCGTTATCAGTGCAATCGGAGCGTTAGTCATTGAACTGCATTTCATTATCCCTGATTCAGAAAGGTAGACCATTAAATCCCATTTCAGACAATTTTAAATGTGTTTAAATTGATTTTATTGATAATTATTCCCCCGAATGGAGCCTAAACTGCTGCCATTGGCAATTATTGTCGCTTAGTATTACGATCCGTTTTAACATTTGAGACTAGCTGTTATTGGATAGTTTCCCACCGTGTTTTTGATAACGTGTCTCTCGGAGCCACTCTGCCTCCCACACGTCCATGACGAAATGCTATTAGTCTGGAATCGTGGGCTCATAAACTAGTAAATAATTAATGCCCGTGATTCCAACTGAATTCTGCAACCATTGTCAAAGTTAATGCGATAAATAAGCTGACAAAACATTACATTGTCAACGTTAATGCGATAGATACGCGAATCGGACTAAACATTATTACGATTAAGAACTAGCAATTTTCTCATGAAATTAATGTTTGTGGATAAGCTTCTAGCTTAATGGCTCTATGCTGGATGATTGCTTCATAGTGTTTGATAGATGAACCAATGATTCGGGGATGACCTACACAGACACAGTAAACTGAAATGATGTCGGGGATAACGTCCAACGGTTCTGTCCCGACTGGGGCTAATGAAGACGGACATGCGCCCTACATTTCATTTTTTTTTATCAGCCTGGTCGGGATAAAATTAAATTAAATAAAATGGGTTTAGCGTACTGCTGTTCTGTTGCGACTGGGCCAAAAAAGATGGAGAGAGGGAAATGGGGTTTAACGTCCACTCGACACAAACTAGGTCATTTTGGGACTAACATATGGTTTCACTTTATTTCAATAATTCGCTTGCGCGTAGGGGTCTTTAGCAGTGGGAGGAAAACGGAGTTCCCGAAGGAAACCCACAAGGTTGAGAAGGCGCCCCCTATCTCCATGCCACATACGCTCACACCAGGGATCGAAACCACAGACGCAAGCCAGAGGTGACGGGCCAGCTAGAGGTCGAAGCGCGGCACTTGAGACCACTAGGCCACCCCCCCCCCCCCGACTGGACCAATGAAGACGAGAATACGCATACATTGTACTATGAAGGGAAACTTGGCATTTGGACTTCAATATAAGAATAGGCCGTAGAAAAACTTCATCTCACAGCACACCTTATTTACCATGCCCGTCTTCAGAGCAGAACAGCACGACGTTAAACCCCATTTCAATTTAATTTTTTGCACATTGGGGTATTAGGTAATGGAAGCCGATTGCATGACTGTAGGGAAACCCACGGGCCCACATGTCAAGAATCGAAATGACGATACATGAGTCAACAGCAGACCATATAGCCTATTGCACAGGAGTTAAATCACGCGGCCATTGACCCCCCCCCCCAACACATACCAATAAACGCCAATTTAAATTACAAATCTATATTTCTTTTCGTGCTTTTATACTTTCGATGGTCTACACTATATGAAGTTATAGTGTGAGTTCACGCCAGAGGTCATATGAGCGGCTTTTGACCCTATGGCGTCAGCATATTGATGTTACTAGTGGATTACCCACAGTTCCGTACATCAAAAGGCAAAAAGATCGCCACGACAGACCGTTTCATTGGCTACTCCCTCACATCATCCAGAACACGTCAATGATAACAACTCGTCCAGATCCTAGTGAAGTAAAGACGAGTAAAACGAAATTTTAAACCATAAATACTCTTCCAGATCCTAGTGAAGTAAAGACGAGTAAAACGAAATTTTGAACTATAAAAACTCTTCCAGATCCTAGTGAAGTAAAGACGAGTAAAACGAAATTTTGAACCATAAAAAACTCTTCCAGATCCTAGTGAAGTAAAGACGAGTAAAACGAAATTTTGAACCATAAAAAACTCTTCCAGATCCTAGTGAAGTAAAGACGAGTAAAATGAAATTTTGAACCACAAAAACGAAACGAAATAGAATCTGTATTTTAATCAGATTGATTTATTTTAGAATAGATTAATTCGTGTATTTTAATCATATTACTACTTACTTCCGCTGTAAAATATGTTATTAAACTAAAACAGATGATACATTATAAGCCTGTTGGTAATTATTGCTTTCTATACGTCTCTTGTCGTGTAGAACAGATCAGATTTCTAGACTAATTACAGGCTATATACTGGTTTTTGTCCAGCATGGATATGTTAATGCAAGCTGCGACTGTATTTCAACATGGATATGTTAGTCCGTTCTCTCTCTCTCTCTCTCTCTCTCTCTCTCTCTTTCTTTCTCTCTCTCTCTCTCTTTCTTTCTCTCTCTCTCTCTCGGTCCAATGTTCACACGAAGCATTCTGGGTTTCTCTGGGACTTCATAACATTTGTTTTATCGCCACGCCCATGGATACAAGCTGTGTCTGTATTTTCAAAATTTTGTCTTAAATCCGGCATTGTAACACACAAATATCAACATTGGGATATTTCATTGCGTAACACAGTATTTCAGATGTGACGTATGGGCTACCGTAGGTCCAGATAGCCTTTTGCTTCAACTGACGGCCAAAAAACACTCGTGTTAGCGCATGCTGTGGTTGCATCATCTGTGTCACCCTTGCCTCACCACCACCACCCACACAATAGTAACGCACGCCCTAGTTAGCCAAGCTTTAATGACTGGTTGATGTCCAGCATCGGTTGTCATGGTAGTGACAAACTTCTGGAAAACCAGTAATTTATGGAACACCAAGGGTTGTTAGTCCGTATTTCTGGATTAAGAACTAAGAATTAAGAGCACTGAATAAAGAGCTGTTTGGTCTTCCATAGAAATGTACTTAATTTCGCAAGAATGATGTGCCACCGCCACCTACATTAATTCAAAACTGTCATGCGCAGATGTGTAAAGGCAACAAACGTGAAATTACCAATCAGACATCACATGAAACAGGTCTTCGTGAATGAAGAATTTGAAATGAAACGGAAGTATCAGAGCCGTAACTAGATGTTTGATTGATTTAGATAAGATGATACATGATGGTATACAAAGGATTGCTCTACCTTTAACATTATCCCTGGTTGACAGATGGATGAAAGAGTTATATTACTCTTTTATCTCGCCGTTCTTCAATCGGACAAATACGTCTTTAGTGAAATGAATTGAAATTAAATGGGGTTTAGCGTCTTACTATTCTGCTTCGACTGGTGGGTAATGGAGACCGTCATACGCACACATTTCATTCCTATCAGCCAGGGGCCTATTTCACGAAATTTTAACTTAAGATAAAATCCAATTTTAGTAGATACTTCAATTTTGATTGGCTGAGCACTAAAATCAATCTAATATTATCCAATCAAATTACTAAAATTGGGATCTTATCTTAGTTAAAATTTCGTGAAATAGGCCCCTGGTCGGAAATGAAATGAAAATACAATATAATGAAATGGGGTTTAACGTCCTGCTGTTCTGGCCCTGATTCACGAAATGTTTACTTAAGATAAAATCCAAATTGTAGATACTTCAGTTTTGATTGGCTAAGCACTAAAATCAATCTATTATTATCCAATCAAATAACTAAAATTTGGAATTTATCTTAGTTAATATTTCGTGCATAAGGTCCCAGTTCCAACTGGGCTAATGAAGACGGGTGCTACGTGGGAAAAATTGCCCAGACAACGGCGCTACAACCTATTATTTTACGCCAATTATGTCTTCACGAGATATCGGTTTGTAGTTTAATTCGCACGACTAGACAATTGATCTTGCCAGTCTCTGCGTCCTGCACCACTGACAAGGAGAACCGGAAAATCATGAAGAATTCAGTCTGGTCGGTTAAAACAAATGAGAAGCAGGGGCGTTTTAAGGTTTATCATGGCGGAGGCTATACTATTTTGAGGGCCCTGTTTCGCGAGGGTGGGGTGGTCTTAATTGATGATTTTTATGCCAATCTCATTCAGTAATGAAGTCGCGACAGTAACAGTGTATAGAAAGCGATTGACTTTTGTCATAAGAGGGGCCCTTTTGTCTGCCTTTAGGCCCCCTTTAACTAGAGTTCATTTTTATTTTTCTCATCGGTTTAAGCATTTTTCTCCCGTTTTACTTTTCCAATTTCTTTGATTTTTTTTCGCGAGGATGCTGGCGCCTCCAGCGCCTCAGCTATAAAACGCCTTTGATGAGAAGACCTGTATCGATAACACAATCATGCACCCAAATGTAAAGGGAAGATAACCTATAGTGAATTGACCCTATTTGTTATATAGGACTATTTTGTTTCCTTTAAAAAAGACATCGCTGTTTTGGTTATGTGTGACTCGGGTGTCGCAGTGGCTTTATGAGTAAGTTAATGACTCGGTGTCGCGGTGGCTCAATGAATAGGTTATGACGCAGTTGCCGCGGTGGCTGAATGAGTAGGTTCATGACTCGGTTGGCGCATTGGCTCAATTAGTAGGTTCATACCTCGGGTTAAATAGGAGGCTCAACGAGTATGTTTATGACTTGGATGTCGCCGTGTCTCAATGAGTAGGGTAATGACTCGCGTGCTGCAGTGGCTCAATTAGTAGGATGATGACTAGGGTGCCGCGGGGGCTCAGTGAGTAGGTTGGTGACTCGTGTGCCACGGTGACTCAATGAATAGGTTAACGACTCGGGAGCCGCAGGGGCTAAATGAATATTTTAATGAATCGGGAGCCGCGGGGGCTCAATGTGTAGGGTAATGACTTGTGTGCATCAATGAGCAGAGAAATGACCCGTTACGCTAGAGTTCGATTACGGTGTTTACCGCGAAAGTTTCTCAAGATTTACCGTCATGGTTCACCCTGCCAGTGATACATGACAAGGAAAGTGTCCAGTTTGTATGGGACTAAAAATCGAGTAACCGTGCACGTAGAGAACCCATTGATCGACAGTTGGAATCAAATTGCTGTCCAGGCAATAATTCCCCAATTCCACACTGCATGGTGTATGCTCGTCTTCATCAACCGACTCGGTACCGAAATAAATATAGCAGTGTGTTGAATCCTATTTTATTTCATTCTTAGTTTCCTTTATGTCATTAGTAGAACCTTAAACCTCATCTCATTTAGATGGATGCAGACCAACAATTAATCTATTAAGCGGCTGACCCGCCGTAGCATGCGTATAGTCATAAACCTAAAGTAGCATAACTCCAACATCGGAGGCAGTAAGCCATCATCATCAGTCCTATAATACTCCTCGATCTAAGGTTCCCCTAGTAACACTGTTGAATGTAGTTTTGAGTAAACAAAGGACAGCTGTTTTGTTAAGCTACTGAATATATAACCAATTTTATTTTGTCTTTTTAGATGGAGATAATTAGAAGCCCTTTCGGTGACGGAGAAAAAAACCTATTATTATATACAAGTGTACTAAGTCCAAATATGGGTCTAACTCAATTCTCACTAAAATTTGACTTGCTAGGTTTTCACAGATTACGGGAGAACAGCCTCGGTGTAGCCTTTAACCCAGATTAGAAATAAACTGGGGTTTAATATCCTACTATTCTGCCCCGAACGGACTATTGAAGACCAATCTGATTAAAACACAGATCCAATTTCGTTTCGTTTTTTTATAGTTCGCTACAACCGGTCAAATCTTTGGAGAACGCTAGATCGAAGACGGTCCTACTCATTTTAGCACATATGACGCCATATATAGATTGTGGGTTAGGGTAAGGGCTGGGACCTGTAGATTTCGTCAAAATCCCGAGATGTAAACAGGGCTAGCCCTAACCGTAACCCTAGGCCAAGCCTAACCCTTACCCTAACCCGCAATTCACATATGACTTCATAATTTGCGTAGGACTGTCTCCGATCTAGCGTTCTCCCAAATCTTCATATAGTATAAGCCATCGACAGTATAAAAAACCGAAACGAAATATAGATCTGTATATTAATCAGATAGAATGAAGACAGAATGCTTATTAGACATAAAAACAAACAAATACTAGTATACATTGTCTGTGCTACGTCCACTTGTACTAACATAGCTTCGGTCCCATTGAAAAGGATTGACACATAATCATATAAAATGTGAAACAATATTGTGTAACGTGTAGGCTACAAGTACTATTACCGCCCACGTGGAGTGTCACCTATATCAAACAGGACAATAATGGTTTACTAATCAGGACATTATTGCATGTAATGTGTATGATTATTACTTGGAGATGGTGACATATCTCTTAAACTGCGTTTTAAATCTTGGGATTTAATTGTATTGCGATCTTGTAAATGACAAATGATGAATGAGAAAGTGAAAACACATTTGTAATTCTAATAACGATTTTAAATATATATTACCAAAGGGAAAGAGAGAGAGGGGAGAGGGAAAGATGGGTGGGTCTAGCATATTGTTCAGTTAAGTTTCAGTATTCGCTTGCGTGTAGCTAGGGGTCTTTAGCAGCGGAAGGTAACCGGTGGACCCAGAAAAACCTACGAGATTGGACTGACGACTCTACCTCTCTCTCTACCTCTCTCTCTCAGTTAGCTTTATCGATTGCCGCGTTTCAGTTTACTATGATATATTAGAGTATTTTTTTTATTATCCATACAAAATAATATCAATTCGCCGTTAGCTGAGATTGACGGAAGTATATGTGATAACACTGCATAGCGATTAACCGCGTCCGTTTATATGGCTTACAGGAAATACATCATCTTACGATTTTAAGTATATTGGTGAACGCGGTAACAAATGGAACTTTCATAGAAAGTACAAAAAATATGAAATACGCCATCTTAAGGTTTTAAATATATTGGTGAGCGTTAACAAAAGGAATTGTAGAAGTGAAGAAATTGATAGCTTGAAAGCTAATAAAAAGCAATGTTCATCATTGCCATTATAGTTGTCAGTATCATAGTGTACAACATTCAAATAAATCATTTAAAGGGAAATTAGAACTCCACGTTGAGCTGCTTTAAAGCATAACATGTGGCCACCGTCGCTAAATCAAATATGGCGGCTGCTTGGTCGACTCTCTGATATTTCGATATAAGGCCCCTTGGTATTGAATACATGGGTATTTCCTCTCCGAAATGCAGTAGTAGAACTTCAGAATTGAACAAAAATAGATTATTTCGGTGACCATTTTGGAAGTCAAGATGGTGTCATTTATACCAGTCCCCTTTTTTTATAATGCATACGTATTATTCACATGTTCAAAGATTCATGCTTTACGCAAGAAGTGAAAGGTTTTGGTGGAAACCGATCCTTCGCGAATTTAGATTTAGATTTGATGGTGTTCAAATTCGATTGTGTACAAAAGTAGAGAGAGAGAGAGAGATAGAAATGGGGTTTAACGTCCACCCGACACAAACCAGGTCATTTCGGGACTAACATAAGGTTTAATTTTATTACAATAATTCGCTTGCGCGTAGGGGTCTTTAGCAGTGGGAGGAAACCGGAGTGCCTGGGGGAAATCCACGATGTTGAGAAGGCGCCCCTATCTCCATGCCACATACGCTCACACCAGGGATCGAAACCACAGCCGCGAGCCAGAGGTGACCGGACAGCTAGAGGTCGAATCGCGACACTCTAGACCACTAGGCCATACCAACCCTCCGTGTACAAAAGTAGGCCGTTAAGCAGAGTAGCCGTTAAGCAGAGTTTAAATGGCCGTCAGGAAAAACATATTTTTTGTCATTTAAAATAAATTGAGTAGGGTACATTTCAGTTAACTTATAACATACGAAGTGATTGTTTGCACGTATGTCTACTAAGTGCCCGATTTTTCTTCTGATCACGCTTTAGGGGAAAATATTACATTTGTTTTGTTAAAATTGTCATACTGTGTCGTTAGATTTTTGCATTTACAACTTTGTTAATAGATAAACCCAATAGCTACGTTTAAAGTTCCGACTGAAATATACAATAAAATAGTTAATTTTGAGTAAATTCCTGACTTATGTCTGAGAATGCTTTGTGAACTAGGAACCAGATTGATCAGTGCAATAAAGGCAAACGAGACATAAATTTTAAATCCAATCATTTAAGTAAATGTCATACAACGACACGCTTTTCATATTTCCAATTCCCGATAGCCTCCCTGCTGTCAAAGCTAAAAGTAATTTACCATATTTTAAATGAAATGGGATTTAACGTCCTACTTTTATTCTGCGCCGACTGGGCTAACGAAAACACACATTTGACAGGATAGCGGCGCTGTTGCCTACTCTTTTTTTGGACTTCCAACTGAAAATTTATACACGGGACCCCGGTTTTTCGTCCCAACCGAACGACGAAACACTGTCCTTACCAGCCCCCCCCCCCGCGTCCTAAACGTTCCCAGCCTACACCGGGATCGAACCTGCGACCACTTGGTCAGCAAGTCAATGTCTTGGCCATTGTAAGGGTTAAGGGTGTGGATGGACGCCCGTGGACAATGCCTTGCCGTAAAATATCCCAGTACCTAGAATTGACCGAGATTAGCGATGCTTTGTATATTTCGTTGTTTGTTGAACGATCCATAGTCTCGTTAACTTAAAACTATAATGGAGACAAAACGAATTTCAACCAATGTAAGTTAAAACAATAATCACCCCTTTTTTTAATTCCTTTGTTCTTAACAACCCTTTAACTCGATATAAATTAAATTTATTTTTTATGTTTTGGTGAACGATCTCTTTAACAAAGAAAGTCATATGAAACCCAACAAAAAAAATCCATACCAGTGGCAGTTAAAACACGACAAAATGGAGAATAAACACATTATTTGTTCAAATTCCTTTAAGCTATTCCTAACATCTTTCTAACTCGCATTTCATTGTTCCATATAAAACAGTATTCAGGCGGCTTGTTTTTTAAAAGCATATTCTTATCTGAAATTTCAATAATAAGACAAAAAAGAAACAAAATGGAACTGATTCATTGTCTTGCGTTTCAGCAGCGACTGTGCTAATAACGACAGGCTCACGCCATGCAATATGCTATGGAATAAATCGAATCCGGCCAGTGGCATTTTACCCGGATAACGGCCTGCCAAGGATTCTTTAACTCGGGTATACCAGATCTTCTCGAATGACTAGACACTCTCCTTGCCAGACCCTCCGTCTTACACCAATACCTATCCAACTTTACGATACATTTTAAAATAGCTAACATCGTGAGCTAAGTAGCTACGCACAGTTGGTCGTTATTAATCAATATGGAATAGTCGGTTATTCGGTTAGGAAGACGGCATGTTAGAATCTATTTCCCAAGACTTTGAAGTGTTTTAAACCACTTCGTCGCAAATAAACCCCGGTGTATTCCCTATAAACGTGCCTTTATTATATTACTAATTCCATATCTGGTGAATAACCCAACAACAAACTAGCTCGTTATTCGCAAATACCAAACAACAAACTAGTTCGTGTTTCGTTATTCGCCAATACGAAACAGCTCGTTAGAGTCTATACAATACTATAGGGCCTATAAACTGAAGAGGTTATTCAAGTTCTCTAAAAGATGCTCTGGTTAAAGGTAATGTGTTAAAGTACTTAGCTTGTAGTGACAACAAGAGGCTAACAAGGATATGTCTGGTAGCTTAAAATCGAGCAATGACATAATCGCCTGGTAATCCAAATATGGCAATCCCATATAAGTACGCCGTGTTGAAATCGAGGGTAGTACCTGGTCACTTCAACGGTAGTCAATGCATGACTCATATACGTATCCTCTTTATAAAGAACGAGCGGGCTTTAAGATTCTTTAGGCATCAATTCGTATTCTCAGGAGAACGATCACAGAAGCTGGGCACACCACCGCAAAACACAAACTAGGGGATAGAATATGAAATGAAATGGGGTTTAACGTCCTACTCTTTTGCATCTAATAGGGGATCGAGAACTTATATTTAGCTTATTTAATGGCATAGCTTGGTGTGTGTGTGTAGTTCCCTGTATATAGCCGTTGTATTATGGAAGTCATAAAGATATACAAACATAGATATACAAGTGTTCCAGAGTTAAATGATCATATACACAACGTGAAGTAAAAGTTAGTTCCTAATTGACTGTAGTGTCACAGTCCTCGCTCTTGGGAGTCCTTGGCTATTGTGTCAGAACTTTTCCAAGACTTTGAAGTGCTATAAACCAATTAGGCTCTTACAAAAACCCACCGGCGTTTTCTCTATAGAAGTGCCTCTATTGTATTGCCCATTCCATATCTCGCGAATAACGAACAGCGAACCACAAGATAACTGAGCTAACTCCGGAACCCTTAGTTACTGGATGGGCCATGGTGGCTCTGTGTGATCCCTAGATTGGCCGAGAAAGTTCACTGGACCGCCAGATTACTGAGCCAGCAACATGATAATCTATTTATAAAGCTCTGGATATCCAACAAATAAGTTGCCCAAGAGCCCTAGTCACTGGTCTTTTATGTGTGTGACACAGAAATGGGTTTAAGGTCCACTCGACACAAACTAGGTTATTTCGGAACTAACACATGAGGTATGTAGCAGTGGAGGGAAACTGAAGGACCCTTCTCCTTGTCACGTACAACCGGGGAATCGAAACCATGCCAGCTGATCCAGTGACATTTCTTATGATACAGCGCGCACGTGCTCATCTTGTTCCTAAACGTATCCTTGGACATCGATTGTGGGGCTTCGATTATTGCTATTTTTAGACGGAAATTAAAACTAATCATTTCGTCGTCTATCGACTATTGTAGGTGTCTATTTACAGTAATGTTATTGATGTTAACTTACGGTTTAAACGTAAGACAATATTCTCATGAAACGGGTAGATTATGTCTCTTGTCTATACCCATTTAATGTCTGAGATATTTACGTAAAGGTCACCTAGACACACATCTATAAGTCTTCGGTACGTTGAGGTGCATTAGTTAACCCAAAAGGCATGCTGTTAATTCGGTAAAGATAAAATGGATATTCCGAAGATAATTATTGTATTGGCCAATGTCGGTATCGTGCGCCCTACCCCCTTAGCCTTCACCCGATGATATTTATTGGCCAATACCGGGATCGAACCTTGTGCCCTATCCACTTAGCCTCCACGGCCGTAAAGAACTAATTTACATCTTGTCACCAAATGAGCTGCATTGTAACAGAATCCTCTATTTTATATAATGATCTAATTGGTAATGATACGATGTGAACACACAAATCTTCATTCACATTAGCATTTAGTTTTTCCGATAAAGATTTGTTAATAACACTCTTCCCGCAGTATCATATAAATTACCATTTGATTGATACACTTTGTAGTGCAACGGATTGTCAAAGATGGATGCAGATTATTTGATTAAAGGGGGACTTTCGAGACAATTTGTGGCACATATCTCGACCGGAATATAACTTTCAATTCTATCAGCTATATCTATCCAAACAATATCAAATGTATACGTTTTATAGCAACATATTAATATGCGATTTGTGTATACTGTTATTCAGGAGGTGGGGGAAGGATCCCCAATAGGAGAACAATATTACCTTTAATTTCTGTTTCTTGTTTCGCAAACAAATTTCAAATTGTCCAACATATTGTCGTTAGTGTAAGTTATCTACTTTACAGAGTTCTATTATCTCTCAATTTAAACTCTAACATTTTCCTCACGCCATTATTATAATTTCACGACTTCATTTGTAAGGTTTCTTGTGGAGTTGAATTCAACAAAGAATTCTCTGGGACACTAATGGACCAGGACGTTGTATTATTATTATCTCTCCGGTGACATAAAGGAAAGATTAAGTTGGTACAAGAAAGCCAATAATCACTGATTACGAGTGAAACCATAACTCTGCAGAAATTGCCTACAGCTTATAAAATGGCACGGATTTTAACGTCCTTAAGAAGGTTTGTATACCCCACACAGTGTGCTATGAGGGAAATGTTGATAACGACACTCCACCCTACCAGTATATCGAATTGAAATTGCACGGTGTTCTTTTATGTTCACTCAGTGTCATTCGTCATTCAATACTGACAAGGAAAAACCATGGGGAAAAATTCCGATGAAGTTTCTCGGTCAACTTGGGATTTGCACCTCCGTCTCCCCCTGTGGCTTATGTTTTCCAAACTGCGTCTAAGTCAAGGAAGTAAAAATATTCAATAATATTTATCTCTAAACCCAGCCTAATTAAAACACAGACCCTAATTCGATTCGTGATTTATCTCTTAGTTGTCCAATCTGTTTTTTTAATAATGTGTCTACATTAGAACAAATATACACAGCTTCCTTTTCGTTTCATGAAAAAAAATATTGATTGTCAATGAACACGGTCGCGGAAATACAGTTTAATGTTCACAAACTAGGTCAATTCAGAACTAACATGGTTCAATTACATGTCCATAAATTGTTTGTGCGTGTGGGTTTTTCAACAGTTGTTCGGATGGGACGAAAACACTGAGGTCCCTGGCGTGCACGTAAAAGATCCCTATTCCATTTCAAACTGCCACGCGACAGGAGGAATAATTGTAGCGTGTAATAAAAACATATAGTTGTTCGGATGGAACGAAAACACTGAGGTCTCTGGCGTGCACGTAAAAGATCCCTATTCCATTTCAAACTGCCACGTGACTGGAGGAATAATTGTAGCGCGTAATAAAAACATATAGTTGATTGTAGATCTTGTAGTTCATTGAAATGAAACAGGGTTTAACGTCCCACTGTACTGCACCGAACTTGATTAAACGGGCATACATCATACAGTGTGCTATGAGGGAAATTATGTCCGGGCAGCGGCACTTCGGCCTACTCTTATATCGTATTCCAACTGCCAGGGGATCTTTTACGTGCACTCCAATGTGTACACGGGACCTCGGTTTTTCGTCCCATCCGAACGACTAGGCAGCTGTTCTTGCCAGGCCCTCCTTCTGCATCTCTGACAAGGGGAAATCACACCGAAAAATCGAGATGAACTTTCTCGGCCAATACAGGGATCAAACACCCGACCTCCAGGCTAGCGAAGAGTTCATAGAAATAGTTTTATATATAAATCTTCATATGGCTCACAAACACTTCAATCCAGCAGCGTTTAATTTACGCTTTATAGTAATTCTCAGACGACATTATTGTCATGTTACGGCGACCATTGTTTAATTATTGACGGGGTCGCTGTCTTCAATGACAAATGTCGGACACTAATGGGTGGTTTATTAAGAATTAGACTGACATTAGATGGTGTTACTCTTCTGTATTTACCGGCATAATAAAGATTGAACAATTGATTACTTTTTCACTATTTACAACTAGAAGATGTAGAATATACAATTAGTGGTTTCGAATCCCCGGTTGTACGTGGCAAGGAGTAGGGTTGCCTGTCCAGTCTCGTGGGTTTTCTACGGGTACTCCGGTTTCCTCCCACTGCTAAAGACCCCTACGCGCAGGCGAATAATTGAAATAAACCATATGTTTGAGCTAGGTTGTGTCGAGTGGACGTTAAACCCATTTCTCTCTTTCTCTTTATTTTACAATAAGCAAATGTAGATCACTACTAGAGAGGACATCAGTCCTACTTCGGCCTACCAACCATCATTAACACGTCCTTTGTTGTCGCCGCTGCATGCTCCTTTGATGATTGAGCACCTGATCGGGGTCATTAAGTTGGTACAAATGACTTGCTCTTCATCTGGGTGCGCATTTGGGCGGAATGCTGTGTGTGTGTGTGTGTGTGTGAGAGAGAGAGAGAGGGAGAGCAAAATTAATGTTGGGCCCTATTGGAGAGGTCTAGCAACCATCATTAAGAAATGAAAACACAAAACACAAACTAGGGGATAGAATATGAAATGAAATGGGGTTTAACGTCCTACTCTTTTGCATCTAATAGGGGATCGAGAACTTATATTTAGCTTATTTAATGGCATAGCTTGGTGTGTGTGTGTAGTTCCCTGTATATAGCCGTTGTATTATGGAAGTCATAAAGATATACAAACATAGATATACAAGTGTTCCAGAGTTAAATGATCATATACACAACGTGAAGTAAAAGTTAGTTCCTAATTGACTGTAGTGTCACAGTCCTCGCTCTTGGGAGTCCTTGGCTATTGTGTCAGAACTTTTCCAAGACTTTGAAGTGCTATAAACCAATTAGGCTCTTACAAAAACCCACCGGCGTTTTCTCTATAGAAGTGCCTCTATTGTATTGCCCATTCCATATCTCGCGAATAACGAACAGCGAACCACAAGATAACTGAGCTAACTCCGGAACCCTTAGTTACTGGATGGGCCATGGTGGCTCAGTGTGATCCCTAGATTGGCCGAGAAAGTTCATTGGACCGCCTGATTACTGAGTCAACATCATGATATTCTATTTATAAAGCTCTGGATATCCAACAAATAAGTTGCCCAAGAGCCCTAGTCACTGGTCTTTAATGTGTGTGACACAGGAATGGGTTTACGGTCCACTCGACACAAACTAGGTTATTTCGGGACTAAAACATGAGGTATGTAGCAGTGGAGGGAAACTGGAGGACCCTACTCCTTGTCACGTACAACCGGGGAATCGAAACCATGCCAGCTGATCCAGTGACATTTCTTATGATACAGCGCGCACGTGCTCATCTTGTTGTTCCTATTCGAAATTTAAATATGTTCTAAACGTATCCTTGGACATCGATTGTGGGGCTTCGATTATTGCTATTTTTAGACGGAAATTAAAACTAATCATTTCGTCGTCTATCGACTATTGTAGGTGTCTATTTACAGTAATGTTATTGATGTTAACTTACGGTTTAAACGTAAGACAATATTCTCATGAAACGGGTAGATTATGTCTCTTGTCTATACCCATTTAATGTCTGAGATATTTACGTAAAGGTCACCTAGACACACATCTATAAGTCTTCGGTACGTTGAGGTGCATTAGTTAACCCAAAAGGCATGCTGTTAATTCGGTAAAGATAAAATGGATATTCCGAAGATAATTATTGTATTGGCCAATGTCGGTATCGTGCGCCCTACCCCCTTAGCCTTCACCCGATGATATTTATTGGCCAATACCGGGATCGAACCTTGTGCCCTATCCACTTAGCCTCCACGGCCGTAAAGAACTAATTTACATCTTGTCACCAAATGAGCTGCATTGTAACAGAATCCTCTATTTTATATAATGATCTAATTGGTAATGATACGATGTGAACACACAAATCTTCATTCACATTAGCATTTAGTTTTTCCGATAAAGATTTGTTAATAACACTCTTCCCGCAGTATCATATAAATTACCATTTGATTGATACACTTTGTAGTGCAACGGATTGTCAAAGATGGATGCAGATTATTTGATTAAAGGGGGACTTTCGAGACAATTTGTGGCACATATCTCGACCGGAATATAACTTTCAATTCTATCAGCTATATCTATCCAAACAATATCAAATGTATACGTTTTATAGCAACATATTAATATGCGATTTGTGTATACTGTTATTCAGGAGGTGGGGGAAGGATCCCCAATAGGAGAACAATATTACCTTTAATTTCTGTTTCTTGTTTCGCAAACAAATTTCAAATTGTCCAACATATTGTCGTTAGTGTAAGTTATCTACTTTACAGAGTTCTATTATCTCTCAATTTAAACTCTAACATTTTCCTCACGCCATTATTATAATTTCACGACTTCATTTGTAAGGTTTCTTGTGGAGTTGAATTCAACAAAGAATTCTCTGGGACACTAATGGACCAGGACGTTGTATTATTATTATCTCTCCGGTGACATAAAGGAAAGATTAAGTTGGTACAAGAAAGCCAATAATCACTGATTACGAGTGAAACCATAACTCTGCAGAAATTGCCTACAGCTTATAAAATGGCACGGATTTTAACGTCCTTAAGAAGGTTTGTATACCCCACACAGTGTGCTATGAGGGAAATGTTGATAACGACACTCCACCCTACCAGTATATCGAATTGAAATTGCACGGTGTTCTTTTATGTTCACTCAGTGTCATTCGTCATTCAATACTGACAAGGAAAAACCATGGGGAAAAATTCCGATGAAGTTTCTCGGTCAACTTGGGATTTGCACCTCCGTCTCCCCCTGTGGCTTATGTTTTCCAAACTGCGTCTAAGTCAAGGAAGTAAAAATATTCAATAATATTTATCTCTAAACCCAGCCTAATTAAAACACAGACCCTAATTCGATTCGTGATTTATCTCTTAGTTGTCCAATCTGTTTTTTTAATAATGTGTCTACATTAGAACAAATATACACAGCTTCCTTTTCGTTTCATGAAAAAAAATATTGATTGTCAATGAACACGGTCGCGGAAATACAGTTTAATGTTCACAAACTAGGTCAATTCAGAACTAACATGGTTCAATTACATGTCCATAAATTGTTTGTGCGTGTGGGTTTTTCAACAGTTGTTCGGATGGGACGAAAACACTGAGGTCCCTGGCGTGCACGTAAAAGATCCCTATTCCATTTCAAACTGCCACGCGACAGGAGGAATAATTGTAGCGCGTAATAAAAACATATAGTTGTTCGGATGGAACGAAAACACTGAGGTCTCTGGCGTGCACGTAAAAGATCCCTATTCCATTTCAAACTGCCACGTGACTGGAGGAATAATTGTAGCGCGTAATAAAAACATATAGTTGATTGTAGATCTTGTAGTTCATTGAAATGAAACAGGGTTTAACGTCCCACTGTACTGCACCGAACTTGATTAAACGGGCATACATCATACAGTGTGCTATGAGGGAAATTATGTCCGGGCAGCGGCACTTCGGCCTACTCTTATATCGTATTCCAACTGCCAGGGGATCTTTTACGTGCACTCCAATGTGTACACGGGACCTCGGTTTTTCGTCCCATCCGAACGACTAGGCAGCTGTTCTTGCCAGGCCCTCCTTCTGCATCTCTGACAAGGGGAAATCACACCGAAAAATCGAGATGAACTTTCTCGGCCAATACAGGGATCAAACACCCGACCTCCAGGCTAGCGAAGAGTTCATAGAAATAGTTTTATATATAAATCTTCATATGGCTCACAAACACTTCAATCCAGCAGCGTTTAATTTACGCTTTATAGTAATTCTCAGACGACATTATTGTCATGTTACGGCGACCATTGTTTAATTATTGACGGGGTCGCTGTCTTCAATGACAAATGTCGGACACTAATGGGTGGTTTATTAAGAATTAGACTGACATTAGATGGTGTTACTCTTCTGTATTTACCGGCATAATAAAGATTGAACAATTGATTACTTTTTCACTATTTACAACTAGAAGATGTAGAATATACAATTAGTGGTTTCGAATCCCCGGTTGTACGTGGCAAGGAGTAGGGTTGCCTGTCCAGTCTCGTGGGTTTTCTACGGGTACTCCGGTTTCCTCCCACTGCTAAAGACCCCTACGCGCAGGCGAATAATTGAAATAAACCATATGTTTGAGCTAGGTTGTGTCGAGTGGACGTTAAACCCATTTCTCTCTTTCTCTTTATTTTACAATAAGCAAATGTAGATCACTACTAGAGAGGACATCAGTCCTACTTCGGCCTACCAACCATCATTAACACGTCCTTTGTTGTCGCCGCTGCACGCTCCTTTGATGATTGAGCACCTGATCGGGGTCATTAAGTTGGTACAAATGACTTGCTCTTCATCTGGGTGCGCATTTGGGCGGAATGCTGTGTGTGTGTGTGTGAGAGAGAGAGAGGGAGAGAGAGAGGGACAGAAAAATTAATGTTGGGCCCTATTGGAGAGGTCTAGCAACCATCATTAAGAAGTCCTTTGGTGTCTCCACTGCATGCTCATTTGGTGATTAAGCGCCTGTTAGGGGTCCTTATGTTGATATAAACGTCTAGCTCTTCGTTGGGTTTCATCTCTCTCTCTCTCCATCTCTCTATATCTCTCCCAACACAGTCAGCACACGCTTGCCAGAACAGCTAACTTTTAAATACTTTACATCCTGCCCTCGTAAAAATGTCAACGGATCTTTAAAAGTTCATCACTGTTCCCTAATTAAGCAAATATGTGGTGAACTAGTCAAATACGAATTAAGTAAATTGCGTCTAATATATTTGATGTTTCGACAAGAGGTCTGGAATCTTGATGACGTATTATCTAAGCTTGCGTTTGGTGACAGATGCAAAAAATCAAAATATTGAAACAATTTGAAAGCAAATTAATTGCTATTTTGGGGAAAGATGAAGGAGAAGAACGTGTAGTCTCCCAGGTGGTTCTTTAGGCCAGACTGTTATCATATTCGCAGAAAATATTACTTCATATTGACACCTATACTCATTTATATTACATCAATAGCACCAAAGGTATTGCTTAAACTGACGAGATTTATTATGGATATTCGTATTCTACACGTCATGTAAAATATTGTAATTACTGTATTTACATTACCAAATGTAAATAATATCGAAAAAGGGTAAACTTATGGATAACCAAACACTTGAGAAAGCAACGTCATACCGACAAGGAAGGGGGGAATTTGTTACTGGATAAACACTGGCAGTAGCATTGGACACTGAATTTCAAAAAGAAAGAGAGTTTAGGTGGGTGATGGCATTTAACATCCATTGGACACACACTTAATAAAAAAAACCTATACTATAATACATTATACAATATAATATACAATGTTATATATTATACAATATGATATAAAACTATAATATACTATTATATAAATCTATAATATAATATAATGTAATGTAATGTAATGTAATGTAATGTAATGTAATGTAATGTAATATAAAACTATACTATAATATAATATATAATTAAAATACAATATAATACAATGTAATACAATACAACATAATACAATGTAATACAATACAACATAATACAATGTAATACAATACAATATAACACTATACAATACAATACAGTGCTATATAAAATATACAATGATATCTATAATATAATATATATCGATTTACGACTTGACGAGTGTGGGTTTCATGTACTGTTAGAGCTTGCGTAGGATGCTTTATCCCCTAAAGCACCATTTAACCTACCATGTCTGATTAATAACTTCAAAATGTCCAAATAGTAATATAAAATGGATAAATATTATATCCTTTATGTTAGCAGAAAACTAATATATCCAAGCTAAACAGACCCACGACAACGACCAATGGTATATATATATTTTAATTGCATTCCATACCTAAATATATAAAAACAATATATTGAAAACAATGGAGAATATTGAAATGGTTATTCATGCTATACATTTGCAATGTGAAAGGGATTTTTAGGACCAGGAACTAGCTCCAGATGCTCCTTATTTTATTAGTGTTTAACGTCCGCTTCCGCTGATTGTGATATTATTTTGTGTCATTTTATAATGCTTAGCGCATGCGCATGGGTCTTTCCTGTGTGAGTACCGGGTGTAAACTCGCGAGATTCGGAAGGTGCCCTTACTCCAAACCACATTCTCTCACGCATATGGTCGAAACTATGAGCGCAATGCAGGCGTGACCGGTCGGCTCGAAACGAAGCGCGGCACTCAAGACAACTAGGCTAATGCGAAGAAAAACAAACATTAAGACTGATGTTGAAAATGATCTGCTGCTCCGTTATCATTCAATGGCGTAACAGGGCCACGGTGGGTAAGGGGGTTAAACCCTGAATCGCTAGGCTGGAGGTCGCAGGTTCGATCCCGTTTTTTTGGCCGAAAAAGTTCAAAGAGGAGCAGAGCTGGGAAGGGGGGGGGGAATGAACAGCCGTCTAGTTAGGACGAATAGCGGAGGTTCGGTGAACATATTGACGTGCACGTAACAGATCCTTTTAGAGTTGGAATTCTATAGAGTATGGTGTAGCGACGCTGTTCGGGCAAAATTTCCCTCATAGCAGAACAGTAGGACGATTGCCGCCTTTACATTTAATTTCATTTCAATGGCGTCACAGTTCTCACAACGAAATAATTCATGAAAAACTGATGGGCGGGTTAAATATAAAAATAACACGAGAGAATATCAGAAGTTTATAATGACCATTTACGATAATCTAGTGGGCAGCTTTCAAATATACAGAGAGACTTGGAGGCGGGGAATAGATTGATTTTATTACCCTTGCTCGCTTTGCGTTTCAGATAACTAAGTGTTAAATATCAAAAAAATACCCCAGAGAATATCAGAAGTACATAAAGATTATATTCAATATATGTTGATCTAGTAGACACAGACATTAAATATACATATTCCCTACAGAGAGAACGGTAGAATGGAAATAAACATTTTAATCATTTTTTATCTCAAGAGAGTGAGGTGGGTGAGAGAGGCGGTTGGGGGGGGGGGTAGCTCCACTCGACACAAACTAGATCAAAAGGGGTCTTTAGCAGTGGGTGGAAACCGGGGAACGGGGACCCAGAGAAAAGACACGATGTTGGACAGGCGAGCCACTGGGGAATCGAAACCACGCCAGCTAGACTTATGATAGAGCGCGCACGTGCTTACCATTCGACCATCCACCCCTTACCCATTCACCCTCTTAACGATTGATGATGGAAAGTTAGTTATATTTACGTGTTGTGTAATATTCAGAAGAAAGGAAAATAAAAGTAATACTAATTGATTATGACTTATTGTGAATTGAGATGTCTACTGTCTTTATAATCACGTGATGCAGATTAATAAATGGCAATAAAAATGATGCCTTCTCTGTTTATAATCATAAAAAATAGGTTGCCAGGCAACGAAACATACGCCCACACAGCAGCTAAATCTTCCGGGCAGTCAACAAGAGTTGTTGCATATTAAGTAATTATCATTAGAATTTGTTTGGTTTTTATAAAGTTCTGGCCCATGCTAACGTTAAGTATACGAAACGTTTAATATTATGGATTTAGCTGTTCAATTATCGATTTTCAAGAAATTCACACTCAACTAGCATTAATGTGTAACGGTTTTGTAATTCGGAATATAATTGTGACCTCCATATGGTCCACATGGTAAAAAACATGATTTTTCGTACAATCAGGGGCCATAATTCGGGAAGTTATGCTTTAATGTGCCCGAATATCGACAGGGACAGCGATCGTTGGGTTATAAACTTATAGTTCAAATTTCATCAAAATCGGATTAAAATTGTGACCTCTACAGGGTCCACAACCTTGATATATCATATTTTTTACAATATTCGCGTATTAGCGGCAGCCATTTTGTCTGGCAGTTTTGGTCCGATTTATACAAAATTCGACCTCAACCTTCAATACAGTGAAACGGTGATATAATCAAACGGACCACAAGCTAAAAAGTTGATTTTTAGTACAATCAGGGGCCATAATTCAGGAAGTTACAATTCGATATTCGCAAATATCGAAAGGAACCAAGATCTTTGGATTATAAACAGGCATTTAAAGATTCATCAAAATCAGATTAAAATTGTGACCTCTACAGGGTCTACAACCTTGATATACCATATTCTTATAGTATTCGCGTACAAGCGGCGGCCATTTTGTCCATCAGTTTTGGTCCGATTTTCACGAAATTCAACCTCACCCTTCATTATGGTGAAACAGTGATTTAATCAAACGTTATTTTAAATCCGTTAATAATTGTGACCTCCAGAGGAACCACAAGCTAAACAATGGCGATGATTCGTACAATCAGGGGCCATAATTCAGGAAGTTACCATCAAATATGTGCAAATATGCAATGTAACCATGATCTTTAGGTTCTAAACATGTATTTCAAGTTTCATCAAAATCGGTTCAAAATTGTGACCTCTATAGGGTCCACACCCTTAACATATTTTCACATTATTTGCGTACAAACGGCGGACATTTTGTCCCGTCAATTTTGGTCCGGTTTTCACGAAATCCAAACTTATTCTTCATTACCATGTAAGTAAAGTTGATATAATCAAACGTTGTTTTTTAAATCGTATAATAATTTTGACCTCCAGAGGGACCACAAGCTACATAATTCATAATTCAGGAAGTTACGATCCGATGGGCGCAAATATCGAAAGGAACCACGATCTTTGGGTTATAAACATGCATTTCAAGTTTCATCCAAATCGGTTCAAAATTGTGACCTCTACACTGTTCACAAGCTAAAAACGTGATTTTTCTTACAATCAGGGGCCATAAACCATGAAGTTACAGTCCGATACATGCCAATATCGAAAGGAACCGAGATCTTGGGGTGATAAACCTATATTTTAAGTTTCATTGATCTCGGATAAAAATTGCGACCTGTAGACTGTTCACAAACAATTGTGGACGGACGGACGGACGTCCGGACAGAGGCGACGACAATATACGTCCACATGAAAATGTGGGCGTATAAAAATAAAACAGTCTGAAGCATGTGAAACAACGATGGAAATGAAATGAGGTTTAACGTCCTACTCTATGATGGAAATTTAGCCCGGGCAGCGGCGCTACGGCCTTCTGTTATATCGAATTCTAACTGCCAAAGGATCTTTTACGCGTACGCCGATGTGTACACGGACCTCGGTTTTTCGTCACATTCGAACAACTAGACGGCTGTCTTTGTCAGACCCGCCGTCCTGCATCACTGGCAAAGGGAAACCACACTGGAAAATCTGCAAATAACGATTGAAGCCCGAGTTTAACTCTATTATTCAAATGTTTTATAATTGTTTTAAGTGTCATTACCTAAATATTTACTCAGTCTGTGAGTGAATAGAAACGATAAATGGCCAACTTAGATTTTTAGCATTTTGTAAACATGGATCTGGAACTAGCCAGGGGGTATTATTGTTTGCTTGCACAGGCAACGTCAAGGCCATTAACATCAATCATTCGGGATTATTTTAACTTAGACCAGTGGACTACACGAGACGGGAATAGGGAGAGATAGAGGGCGTGAGAGAAAGGGAGAGAGACAAGAAAGAGAGAGGGAGAGAGAGAGATGGGTTTAACTTATACTCGACACAAACTAGGTCATTTCGAGACTAACATATGGTTTAATTTTATTTCAATGATTCGCTTGCACCTAGGGGGCTTTAGCAGTGGGGGGGGGGACAAGGGGACCCAGAGAAAACCCACGAGGTTGGACAGGCGACCCTACTCCTTGCCACGTACAGCCGGGGATTCGAAACCACGCCAGTTGACTCAATGACAGGCTTTATGATACAGCCACGCTAACCCTTCGGCCATCCGACCCCCGGGCTCAATACAAAAACATGCTATAATAGGGATAGGTTATATTAACATCAAGTATATATATATATATAAAGTACAAGTACTTCTTTGTTTACGGTAGATAATGCATAAAAAAAATAGAAAAATACGTCCAGGTAAAAAATTCTCCACTTTACTTCATTCTGACATACATTAAATTATATAAGCTAGCTATCTGCCTTCTATGGGCGTCTTCAGATATTAATAATGTATACAAAATATTGCAGATACGATACATATTATATACATTCTTAGAACAATAGATTTCCGTAACATGGATTATAAATAATATTAAGTAACATACAACAAAAGGTTAAAAGTATATAATACATAACATGACATTAATCGACATAGTCTTCCTGGTATAATTTGGCAATAGACCAATTATGTAATCTGGTTATAATAATTTACATAGTCTTCCTGGTATAATTTGACAATAGGACTATACAGGGGCCTATTTCACGAAATTTTAACTAAGATAAGATCCCAATATTAGTAATTTGATTGGATAATATTAGATTGATTTTAGTGCTTAGCCAATCAAAATTGAAGTATCTACTAAAATTGGATTTTATCTTAAGTTAAAATTTCGTATAACAGGGCCCAGGAGTGAAGAGATTAAAAAAATGTCAATAGATCAATTATGTAATTTGGTTGTAAGCTTGTTTATATCCACCTTATTCTCTAATAAACCGACTACAGAGAAATAAAGATATACAGGGTTTAAAATCCCCTTAAACGGTGTTGAAGTAAAAAGTGTAAAAATATATATTAAGATTTTATTTAAAATTAGAATATTAACACGGTGGGAAGGGGGCAAATTAAGCATTTAAATCCGGTTTGAACGGTTCATTATTTAATGTATGTCAGAATGAAGTAAAGTGGAGAATTTTTTACCTGGACGTATTTTTCTATTTTTTTTTTATGCATTATCTACCGTAAACAAAGAAGTACTTGTACTTTATCTACTTTAATATATATATATATATATATATATATATATATATATATATATATATATATATATATATATATATGGATATCAATATTATTTGCATTGCTTTCCGTTTTTTCCGCCAATATTTCAGATTTATATAAACATAAAAAGCTGGCTACAATAGTTACGATGGGTTCCATTTTTATCCTCCCATATTTTATTTTAATTTAATACCACATATTTTCCGCAAATAAAGATAAAAAATATCTACATTCATTAGATTTTTTTCAGTAATTTTTATTACAATATAAATACATAAAATTACGATGCAACAAGATAGTTCAATAACCCTATCAATTGCTCGAACATTGGTTTGTTTGTGGGGGTGGATATATAGTGTGATAACACTACATCTAAACTAAATAAACTGTCATGAATCATGTTCATAGAGTTAACACATTGTTATCAGTACAATAAAATTGATTAGTAGGCTTTTTGTCCAATTATAAAAATATAACACGTAGTCACGGACACGATTATTTCCCATTAAATAAACTGATATGAAACAGGGTTCAATGTCCTTCTGTTCTGGCGGGGGGGGGGGGGTGGCCTAGTGGTCTAGAGTGCCTCGCTTCGACCTCTAGCTGGCCGGGCACCTCTGGCTTGCGGCTGTGGTTTCGAGCCCTGGTGTGAGCGTATGTGGCATGGGGATAGGGGCGCCTTCTCAACCTCGTGGGTTTCCTCCGGGCACTCCGGTTTCCTCCCACTGCTAAAGACCCGTACGCGCAAGCGAATTATTGAAATAAAATTAAACCATTTGTTGGTCCCAAAATGACCCCATTTCTCTCTCCCCTCTGTTCTGTTCCCACTCGGTTAATGAAGACGGGCATACACCATGCAGTTTTCCCGGACAGCGGGACTATGGACTTCTCTTATATCGAACACCAACTACCAAGAGATCTTTTTTGCGCACGCCAATGGGACCTCAATTTTTCGTCCCAAACCGCTGGCCTTGTCAGGCCCTTCGTCCTGCACCACTGACAAGGGGAAACCACGCTGGCAAAACTAGATAATGTGAGATTTTGTTAAAGAGCCGTGAGGGAAATTTTGTCCGGACAGCGGCGCTACGCACAACACTGTCAAGGGATCTTTTACGTGCACTCAATTATGTACAAGGGACCTGGATTTTCTGTCTCATCCAAACGACTAGACAGCTGCCCTGCGTCATGTGCTAAGAGGGATTTTTTTTCCTTGAGATTTTTATTCCATGCATAACATAAATAACATGACAGTTTCCAATTTGGAAAAACAAAAAAAAAACATGGAAGCGGTTGACATGTAATTTGTTGACAACTTGACCTCATTACCGTAATGATGTACAGTGGGATTATATCGCGCACCGTATTAGCTTGCCAGAAGTAGTGATAGAAACACTAGGGAAATCAAACTGCACGCTCTGCTCTTATACGTCAGATTAGATCCTACGTCACTCATTTCTGGCTTATAGTACCAACCATCTATAAATCTCGAAGTCAACCGGAAATTGCGGTATTTGGCTTTACAGAAACGCAGCAACCAACTGACCTTGGACCGTCAGACGGCAGTGAGACGAAATGATCAAATAATGTTTAGCAGTCTCCTTATCCCACCCCGAGTCGGGCAAGGAAGAAGGATGTGCACCAAATATAGTACTTCGTGGAGCGGGGGGGGCATTTCGCCCGGACAGTTGTACTACAGTCTACTTTTTTTCGAATTTTAAATTTCAACTGCTAAGGGTTTTGTTACATTATGCAAGCCAATGCGTACACGGGGCCAGGGTTTTTCGCCCCGTACGAACGACAAGACAATGTTCTTTGTAAGACCGTCTGTCCTTCACCAGTGACACGTGAGCACCACACCATCAATTCGCTGCTTGATGGAAATCAAGATAATTTAAGGGGAAGCTAAGAAAAAAGTGTAATATATTCATCACAAGTTGGAGAGATGGAAAAAAGAAAAAGAATTACGCAAATTATGGCGTCAACTATTTGCTTTACATTTTCAATAGAGCCAATTCTGAAAACATTCCAAATCTTTTTTCAAAAAAAAAAAAGAGAAAACGTAGTTCATCAGTCAAAGAGAATAAAGATCTGAAAACAGAAAGATAAAGTTAAAATCTATAAATCTGACGAAATGGCGAATATTTCACAAACCAAACTGTTTTACATGTGCAAATAGAGGTAATTCTAAATACATTTAATAATTTATGGTTAAACATTGTAAACATCTTCTGTTTATGTTCGAGAATCCATCAGCAATATATATGTGGCATCCCACTCATTACATAGACATTTATTAACTTATATTTTCAAGATGGGGATGGCCTAGTGGTCTAGAGTGCCGCGATTCGACCTCTAGCTGGCCGGTCACCTCTGGCTTGCGTCTCTTTTGGTGACCTACACTACATGAAGATCTCACAAGATATAGCGCAAGTTCGCGTCAGGCGTCAAACGAGCGGTTTTTGATCCTATGACATCAGGAATTGATTGATCATTCGGCGTTGACGTTTCTAGTGGTTTACCCACAGCTCCGTGCATTTAAAGACCAAGACGTCACCGTTACAGACCATTTCATTGGCTAATTGTTCACGTCATCCAGAACACATCAGTGTTCACACAGTAACTGGGCCCGAGTTTACAAAGCATTCTTAGACTTAAGTTGAAAATTTACTCAAATTTAACTAAAATATAGCCCTTTATAATAATTTTGTTGTTTTTATGTATCAAATACATCGATAAGAAACTCTGTGCAAAATTTTGTGTTTCTGGATCAAAGATATTTCTCATAAACCATGATTGAAAGTTAAGCAAATTCTCAATTTAAGTCTGAGAATGCTTTGTGTTTCGGGCCCAGACCGTTTCACATCATCCAGAACACATCAATGATCACACGGTAACAGACCGTTTCATTGTCTAATCCCTCACGCCATCCAGAACACGTCAATGATAACAACACTTCCAAATCCCTGTGTAGTAAAGACAAGTAAAACGAAATTTCGAACTATAAAAACGAAACGAAATAGGATCTGTGTTTTAATCGGATAGAGATAGATAAATACTTCTAATCGTTTATGGTTGAAAGAGCATCTGGTAAGATTAGATAAAGAGCTGACAGTTCTCATATGATAGTTAAAAATAGATAATGAGAAGGGAATATGCTGAAAAGTCAGTAAAATTGCTTCAGTCTGGACCTAGATGTTAGTGATTCAATTTCAGTACTAATGTTGTTAAGATAATAAACAAATACCCGATTACAAATCCAGTAAATACTGCAGGCATCCAATGACATTGATATTTGATTTCAGACCCTAAGGATGACCTACAATGTGATGATTTGGCTCTTGAATAATGCATGTGTAAATATATTGGGTTTTTTTATATTTGCCAACGTTTTTCTTTCTGTTCAAAAAAACATAATTTATCAGGATGTATGTGGTATTTTGTAAATTATATAGGCAACAAAAAGAGTTAATTCGAAAGACAGAAAGGTTTTTTATTTGATATATTACATTATGTATTTATGTTTTAAAAAAATATATATATATATATTATCCTTAAAATGTGTTGATTCTAGAAATTAGACCGGCTAACCGGGTTCTTTATATTTCCAAATTGAGGTAATTCTAAAGACATAAACGGTTTATGTTTTAAAATATTACGCTATTTAAGACATCGCGGTAGTCCACAATTTATACTTGTGCAAATAGAGTTAATTCTAAAGAATGCAGGTTATTTATTTTCCTTGTATTTTTAAATAGAGTTAATTTCAAACAGTTTATGGTTTTAAATATTGTATCCTTTTTTTATGCACAAGAAAACTCATCGAACAGGAAGTTATATTTATGTTTTTGTTTTGGGTTGTTTTTTGTTGTTTTTTTGTTGTTTTCTTTTATTTAAAGATAGAGTTAAAGATGCGTTGTGTGAGAATTGGATACAGAAATGAAATGAAATTTTAAGGAAATGAAATGAAATGAGGTTTAACGTCCTACTGTTCTACTCCGAACTGGACCAATGAAGACGGGCATACGCCACACGGCGTGCTATGAGGTAAATTTTGCCCGGACAGGACGCAACCCGAGGTCCTGTATATAAATTGGCGTGTACGTAAAATATCCCTCGGCAGATGGAATTCAATATAAGAGTAGGAACTAGTGTCTAGGATGTTAAACCGCATTTCATTTCTAATCGTTTCGTTTTTTATAGTTCAAAATTTAGTTTTATTTCTCTGTACCAGACGTGTTCTGATAGTCTTGAGAGGTTAGCCAATGAAACCATATGTTACGGCCATCACTTGGCGTGCAATACACGGGACAGTGTATCATTAATCAATGACTGACGTCATAGGGTCAAAAGCCTTTCGTACGACCCCTGACACGACCTCCCAGTACAACTGGCTAGATCTTCATGCTCTGTAGGTCATTGAAAGTATAAAAGGCATCTTTAAATACACCAGAACTAAATTACATTAATACGCGTCTTAGTTTTTATATTTAAGAAACCATAATTTTGAGATAGGGTTTATTTTAAATACATGTTACTGGGATATATTGTATATTTTTTTATATTTCTTTCTTTTTTATGTTTAAGAAACTATATATTATACACCATCTGTGTTATTATATACACTTTATTAGCATCAATATTTATACTAAATTACTTTTTCTCTCTTTATAAAATCTAAACTATGGCAGAACAATTACTGATTTATTTAGGCGACGTTTCGAAGAGTATTCTCTCAACGTAAATCAGTAATTGTTCTTCCATAAGTATGTGTTATAGTTTAATGCTCCTTCCAGTTACTAAATGCCTCTAAAAGATTTTATAAAATCTCTTTGATCTTCTGTAATGTATTAAACCATAAACTGTTTAAAATTAACTCTATTTCAAAAATAGAATTAAAATAATAATGTCCGGCATTCTTTAAAATTAACTCTATTTGCACAAGTATAACTTGTGTACTACCGCTTTGTCGTAAAATGGTGTCATATTTTAAAACACAAACCGTTTATGTCTTTAGAATTACCTTCATTTGGAAATCTAAAGAAACCGAATAGCTTGTGACGGAGGCTAAATGGGAACATGCCGGTGGATCGCTAACCTCGAGGTCGGGTATTCCACCCCTGCATTTGCCGAGAAAGATCATACTGATTTTCTAACGTGGTTTCCCCTTGTCAGTGATACAGGACGGAGGGCCTGGCAAGGACAGCTGTCTAGTCGTTTGGAGGGGGATGAACCAACGAGATCCCTTGACAATTGTCCCGGCAAAATGTCCCTCATAGAACACTGTTTGATATGCCCGTCTTCATTAGCCCAGTTCAGGACAGAACAGTAGGACGTCCCAATCATTACATTTCACATCATCCAGAACACGTTAATGATAACAACTGTTCCAGACCCTAGTGCTGTGAAGACACGTGAAACGATATTTTGAAATACAAAAAAACCGAAATGAAATAGAATGTATGTTTTAATCAGATGATTTAATCCCATATCACTGTGGAATATTATTCACTTTAATGATATTTTCAATACACCAACGAGTGCGTGAGCAACGCCATTATATAACGGATTATAAAAAGCATTAGTAACAATAAATATGTTTTTAAAAAAAAATAAATAATAATCTGCAATGTCGCAACATTTCTTTAATTTGAAATAAATAACCTTCAAACCCCCACAAAAAATCCGTACCTCCATCAATTTAAATCTCGGACAATACATCTGTTGCAATTATTTAATTCGTCTTCAGTGTCAATATGCGCCATAGGCGATATAACATACAAATATGGAATATTTTGTCTTTTTGAAATGTGAAGACACAAGCTGAACAACACTAATTATTTGTTGCTTTAATTTGTCTTATGTTATGGGTGTGCATACATGTGTGTTTGGGAGTGTGTGTGTGTATGGGTGCATTGGTGTGCATGGGTAGGTAGTGGGGGGGGGGAGATATCCGTTCAAAGGTGTTATCCTTATATGTCAGCCACACCGATTTTTAGCTCTAAATAGTAACCCTGTTTGGCAAATCACATGTCAGAATTTAAAACCAGGATGTACTTGTAGGTCAAAAACGAAACCGCCTAAGAAAATACATAAAAAAACAATGTCGCAACTCTTCCTTTATTGCGAAATGAAAAAATCATTATTTTGTCGTTAAGCGAGCATTATTTAAGTGCTAAATCTGCCTATTGCAAACCCCGAGTTCATAAAGCATTCTCAGACATAAGTTAAGAAATTACTCAACTTTCAGTCACTGTTTATGATAATTATTTTTGATCCAGAAACACCAAACTTTGCACATAGTTTCTTTACTGATGGATTTGATGGATTAAAACACGAATTCCAACTAGAAACATCTACGATGATTGGGTAATTACATGTCTGACGTCATAGGTCAAAGGCAATTCGTATGACCACTGACGCGACATCCCACTATTACCAGTCAAATTTTCAAGGGTCCATCGAAAGCATTAACAAATAAACCGAAATTAAATAACACGTGACTGCTCTGCACTATATATCTCTATTGACCGGATGTAAGTTGAATCTCTCTCTCTCTCTCTCTCTCCATTTTGTAAATTTAATTATAAAATCAATACAGGCAAGAACACATAAAAAACAAATGATCAAACTTCTAATAAATCATTTTAACACAACAGAAGGGTAAAAACAGATGCCAGTGCGAAAAGAACTGTAAAAGCGATATAATTGTTTAGAAAATCTAGTGAAACAGGCAGCAGATACACTGATAAAATGATTTCGTTGATGGTGAAAAATTTACATCTGATCTAGTCGTCTGGTCATTAGTGAGACAGCGAGCTAGTATTGGTTAACGTTTAGGATGCTGGAATCACGTGAACTATTCTTGGTTAACAGGCAGGGGCGGATCCAGGAATTTTTGCAGGAGGGGGTTTGCCAGGTTTATGTTACGGAAATCTGCCATCATTGTCTCTAAATTACATAGGCATACATACAAATTGAGCTTTTTAAACAGAGAAATCATTTTTATACTGATGTAGGATCACTTTGTGATGTAATTTCATTGATGCAAGGCATTTGTTTTTATGTAGCTGAGCAGGGGGGGGGGGGGAGTGGACCCTCCCCACCCCCCTCTGGGTTAACAGGGTATGTTTAGGGCACTGGATTATTCTAAGTTGCTGGTTCGAATCCTGACATTGATGGCGAAAACACTTTTGGAGTTAACAAGTCCGATTACAACTTCTTGGTGTTAACGACTGCAGGATTGTCAAGGAAAGTATCTGGCGCTTGGATTGGACGACATACAGACAACAACCACCTATGCGTCTTTTTTTTTTAAAAACAAATATATCAAATCTTTACCAAATCATTATAAAGACACCGACAAGGGTGCTATTAACAGGGTTTCACTCAATGACTAGCATATATACAAGATCAAAAGGGGTATCAAATTTAAGGACTACAATTCCCTATAAAGACCGATTTATATTAAATCCGCAACTGGGCTTCATAGCTGGAGCTCGGCTTGAAATAAATTTGACCATACGTAAAGTAACGGAAGTGATGTATGGACGAGACATTATGTAACTGTATGAATATTACGGGGTATTGAACTATATAAAGTAACGGAAGTGACGCGTGGACGTGATATTATTCAATTGTATGAATATTGCAGGATATTGAACTAAGAAACGGAAGTGACGTTATGGATGAGACATTATTTAACTGTGTGAATATAACGGGGAATTGAACTACATAAAGTAACGGAAGTGACGTATGGGCTAGACATTGTTCAAATGTATGAATATTACGGGGTATTGAACTAAGAAACGGAAGTGACGTTATGGTTAAGACATTATGTAACTGTATGAATATTACGGGGTATTGAACCATATAAAGTAACGGAAGTGACGTACGGGTGAGACGTTATTCAACAGTATGAGTATTACAGGGTAAGTAAATGTAGAAGATTCTAATGGATTTCTATATAATCATGATAATACTCAAACCTTTTAACGTTTCACTTAATATCGCTTCTATAAACACACTTTAATCTCAGTCATGTTACAATATACTTTCTGATCTCACATGGCGAAATAGTCATCGGAATCGTGCGAGAGAGAGAGAGAGAGAGAGAGAGAGAGGATAACGTCCATTCGACACAAACTAAGTCAGTTCGGGGCTAACACATGGTTCAATTATATTTCCATAATGTCCCAGTGAAATAGTTGATTTTCATTTTCGTTTGCTTTGTTTCTGTTGTAGTTCACATATCTGCTGTTTAATAGATGATATAAACATGTTTTTAGTATTGTCTCTGCCCAAGCAATCCAAGTTTGCAAGATATTACCCCTTTCTCCAATGTGTGCCCCCCCCCCTACAAACTCCTGGATCCGGGCCTGTCACTTGACTCAATGACAGAACATTATGATCCAACGCTCTAAAGCGCTGAACAATTCCGCTACAAACCCCCACCCCCACTCCACGTGGCATATGAGTTGACCGCCTATTCGAGTCCACGGTGTCATGTCCACACCTGTGTGTCGTCGTCGATTTCTGGGTGTTCCTTTCGAACTGTTATATTAAAGGGTCAATCCCGATAACTTTTTGGGGAATACAACTGCTTAATTATGTTTTAAAATAACTTAAAACCGATTACCTAAGGCCGACCAACTAACATGATATTTGTGATATGCTTGTAAATAACTTAAACCTGACCATCTTTATCTGGAAATGGAGACCGTTGTATTATACAGTATCTGGATCAAACCTGACTTTTTTCTATAAAAAAAATATGTAGGTGAAATTTACCTTTGGTTATCAAGTACAGTACATGGGTCTCAAGAAACGGGAATCGATTATCAGGTCACCCAATGAAAAATTAACCCGAAATCTTAAAAGGGTTACGTGTCCGGATAAGCAGTGTTCACGTCCACGTCCACGTCCACGTCCAAACGACTCAATATTTTGAACTGAAATTTTGAGACAAGGTAAATACACCATGCCGCTATATTTTGGTCCATAAATTTCATAAATACTCGGACTTTAATTTTTGAGACTCTGTTCTTATCGGGATAGTCCCTTTAATTTATCTTGGTGCCATCGTGGCTCAGAGAGTTCGGGTATTGCCTCGCTAATCGAAATGCTTCTGATATTTCTGGTTCCATTTCCCCGTGTATACATGACTTCAGCTCGAGTCACACTGAAAATATTCTAGAGGTGTAATTTCTCACTTCACTGAGTCTCCGTGGCTCTACGATTAGAAATGAAATGAAATGGGGTTTAACTTCCTACTCTTTTGCACCTAACCTGGACTAATGGAAGACGGGCATACGCTATACAGTGAGGGAAATTTTTCCCGGGCAGCGGCGCTACTCTTATATCGAATTCCATCTGCCAAGGGATCTTTTACGTGCATTTCACTGTGTACACGGGACCTCTGTTTTTCTTCCCATCCCAACGACTAGGCAGCTGTCCTTGTCAGGCCCTCCTTCTGCATCACTGACAAGGGGAAATCACGCCGGAAAATCGAGATGAACTTTCTCGGCCAATGCAGGGATCGAACACCCGACCTCCAGGCTAGCGAACCAGCGCCTTATCCACTTAGCCACCGTGACCCTCCTAGGATTAGAACTAAAACAAATATAAATCTGTTATTACTTATTTACCCATTGAGCCACCGTGGCTCCAGGGGCGTATCCAGAGGGGGGTTTGGGAGGTCCAAACCCCACCCTGCTCAGCTACATAAAAGGAATTAATCCCTTGCATCAATGAAATTACATCACAATGTGATCCAGCATCAGTATAAAAATGATTTCTTTGTTTAAAAAGCTCAATTTGTATGTATGTCTATGTAATTTAGAGACGATGATAGCAGATTTCCTTAACTGGAACTTAGCAAACCCCTCCTGCAAAAATTACTTGATCCGTCCCTGGGCTCCGGGATGAGAACTAAAGCACTAATGAATCTGTTATCTACCAATTGTTATTTATTTTATATTTACGTTTGTCTGTGTACTTAAAATGTATTTTAGCTGCATGATACATGTCGATAGCTCACGACTTGTAAGTCAAGTCAATATCTGTGTAGGCGTGAATGTCTCCAAACAGTTTCTAAATAGTACTTAAGTTCAGAAAAATATATCTAAGTCGCCATTTGCTTTTACTTTATTTATTGTCCTCCCTGCAATTTTTGTTTTAAGCCGCTTATCGACATTTGCGACAATATTTAATTTGTGACGGCTTCGTCCACCCACGCTAAAAACGTACACACGAGATTATTTAGCATTTAAGAGAGCAAAGGTGTGAGAGAGAGAGGGAGAGAGAGAGAGAGAGAGAGAGAAATGAGGTTTAACGTCCACTCGACACAAACTAGGTCATATGAATAATCTTATTTCAATAATTCGCTGGCCATAGTGGCCTTTTGCATTGGGAGGAAACCGGAGGACCCGGAGAAAACCTATGAAGTTGGACAGGCGATCCTAATCCTTGTCACGTACAACCGGGGATTCGAAACCACGCCAGTTGACTCAATGACAGGCTTTGTGATGCAGCACGCACATGCTAACCATTCGGCCATCCACCCCCACGAGAGCAAACTAAAAGCACATATAAATTGTAGATAAGCTACCGGTTTGGGTTCAATCGAGTCGGGGAGGAAACCATTTTGTCCTTGGACATTCCCCCTACGTTGAAATTAATGCAAAATCTATAAATAATAATAATGTGTTCGATTATTATTTGTTCATCATTTTACCTATGTCCACTTGACCCGAAGGAGCCACGTTAGCTCAGTGAGTAAGACGTTGGCTGGCAAACATGGGAGCCAAGTGTTCAATCCCTGCGTTGACCGAGAATATTCAGATGAATTTCCAGTGTGGTTCCTCATTGTCATTTGTGCAGGAGAGAGGGAGAGCGTGGCAAGGACGCCCGTTTAGTCGCGTGGATGAAAAGAAACGAGTAAAAGATCTCTTAGCGCTTGGAATTCGATATCAGTGCGAGCGTTAGCACCGCTGTCCTGACACTGTTTCTGGTATAGCACAGCACACGGCGTATGCCCTTCTACATTAGCCAAGTAAGAACGCTTATACATTGTACCATGCAGGGCCGTTGACATGGGGAACCACGCCCGAACATTACCACGAACATTCCCGACCAACACCGTGCCACCGAGGTAACAAAGCCAACATCTTACTCACTGAACCATCGCAGTGTCCATGTGTGTGTGTGTGTGAGAGAGAGAGAGAGAGAGATGGGGTTTAACGTCCACTCGACATAAACTAGGTCATTTCGGGACTAACATATGGTTTAATTTTATTTCAATAATTCACTTGCGCGTAGGGGTCTTTAGCAGTGGGAGGAAACCGGAGTGCCCAGAGGAAACCCACGAGGTTGAGAAGGCGCCCCTATCTACCGGCCAGCTAGAGGTCGAAGCGCGGTACTCTAGACCACTACCCCCCCCCCAGCTTCCATGTAAATAAGTATGATGTATCTGAAATATAAACCTTATTGATTAAAAGCAGCTTAAGTCCCAACTCAATGTTACATCAATATTTATATAGGCCATGTCAATCAATAAAATAAAATTAAATGGGAGTTTAACGCTCTACTTGTCCTCTCGGAACTATGCTAATGGAAGACGGGCATTCGTCATACAGTGTGCTATGCGAGAAAGTTGCCCGACCTACTCTTATATCGAATTCTAATTGTCAAGGATCTTTGACATGCGTGCCAATGCGTACACGGGATCTCAATTTCCCGCACCATCCGAAAGACTAGACAGCTGCCCTTCTCAGGTCCTCCGTCCTGCATCACCAACACGGGGGAACCGCGTCCTAAAATCCAATCAATAAATTGCTGTTATCTTACTGAGTCGGAGCAGAACAGCAGGACGTTAAAACACCATCTCATTTCTTACAATGAAAATATGGGCTCCTGAATCAACTTAAAACACAACGAACATCTGCGGGTGGAAGTGAAATGTCAAACCCTACAGGTAGATTGTATTAACCAGGTGCAAACGTCTGTCATTGATAATTCAACTAAAATTACATTAAAGTAGCTAAGCCTCTTACTCAATACATCAAAAATCTTCAACATTTAAAACACGAATTGTTTGTCAATTTAAATCAACATTGATGTTGTGGTCTTACCGGGAAAAGATGGGCTTCTGATATCCAATATAAGACAAAATAAACAATTTACCATTGATACACGAATCGTGTACCATAATACGTTTCAGGCCCAGCTGTAACAAGGGACTCAAAGAACGAACCTAGATACATTGCACTAAATCAAACGGCGTCGTCATATTTTTATCTGGACAGCATACGCAATAAATACTATATTATGTAGACCGGAATAATCAGACGCAAGAAATTGGCATTCGATTGAGACTTCTGGCTTATTTCTTCTAGGTCCGAAATGTTAAAGGTTTAGCTCCTTTAACATGCTGTTTACCCTATCAGCGTCTATTTTAGGTACCATGGAACACGGATTTAGCTCCTTTCAACGCATCTTCTTGTTCTTCTTCTAATTGTAGAACCGGGTTTTTTCAGGGAACATATTTGGATCTTCGAGATGGCGCATGACGAATGAACTCAGCAGTCATTTCAAAGTACTATTTACAATTAAGTTGCCTAAAATCGAATTGATAGCCAGGACATATGGTGGCAGTTGGTTCCAGTCCCTAGTGGTTCGAGGGAAGACTCAGGTTGTGTAACATTCGTTTCGTTCCAAATATGTCGAAAGAAACGTTGCCGGCATCTTGTTCGACTGTCGGTCTTTCTCTGTCAGGGTCCTGATGGGGTTTATAGAGCCAGGATAGTATTGTATACCTCCTATACTCCAAGCTATTTCACTGCAGCTAACTATAACGTATCCTGGCTGCAGTCCGGATTGTGCCGAGTTCGTCTGCGCTTGACTTGTGGTTTTCCAATTCCGCATCCTGGGGTCCTGTCAGTGTAGTTGTTGTAAACGCACCGACTTGCTGCTCTACACCGGACTTGTTCCAGGGCTTTAATATCAACTTGTCTGTGCGGGTCCCATGGCGTCGACACGTACCTAACTGCTGTTCGTACCATGGCAGTGTAAGTGGTCGCTTTTACATGCGGTGTGTAGTCTTTGCAGTACCTGCGTACGAAGCCCGGGGAACGGTTGCCTTTAAAGATGGTGTTTGATGTGTGCTTGTTCCAGCTCCAGCTTTCTGTCAATGGCACTATAAGGAAAGTCGATAATCTTCTTTCTGTTACTTGGGGAGTTGCGGATGACAGAGCACTTGCTTGCTTTTAAGCTCGTCTGTCAGATCTTTTGCCTTTCCTCGCAGTCAAGTCAAATAACCCAGCACATTGGTTTAATACGTCTTATTCACCGCATTTAGCTGAAAGGTAGAGGTATAGCGGGAGAGAGAGAGGGAGAGAGAGAGGGGGAGAGAGGGAGAGAGGAGGGGAGGGAGAGATGGGTTTAACGTCCACTCGACCCAGAGTAGGTAATTTCGTGACAAACACATGGTTTAAAGTTATTTCAATAATTCGCTTTCGCGTAGGGGTCTTTAGCCGGGGGTGGGGGGCGGAGAAACCCCCCACGAGGTAAGTTAGGCGACCCTACACCTTACCACTTACAACAGGGTAATCGAAACTGCGCCAGTTGACTCAATGATAGACCTACACGCACACGCTAACCATTCGGTCACATAACCCCAAAGATTCAATAAGTTTGTAGGCCTATATTTTAACTCCATACATAGTAAATAGTAAATTCTAAAAATGCCAGTCAAATAGCCCCACTCTAAACCGAGAAATTTGCTTTTGAATTTTAGGTTAGTCTCGATTAACATTACGTTTAATCATTTTTCAAAAAATATTTTTCCAATCCGCTAAATATCGCAGGCTAGCGATGGCATGTAAAGTTGATTATGGTCCGAATAAATCAATGTCTAATTAATAATTTAGGTAACATTTCATGCCTAAAGAGGCAGAATTAGCTCTTGCATAATGTGTGTTTGACAAAGACATGACGTGATTGCTTGTTTTTAAACTGTGCGTAGTTGGGGTTTGTTTGCGAATGAAAAAATATATCTACTTTAAAGCGAGAATTTCATATTTTTAAGTTATATTTTTAAAATGTATTAAAATAAAGCCTTAAAATACATGTAGATGGTATCTATAAACAGTCCTACCTTGTTAAAGAATAGTGGTATTATTCACTATTGCCAGTTGAGAAAATGGCAAAAATATCATTTTCAAATTCAAATTCAAACGTTTGAAGATAACTATTCGATGGGGGGGGGGGAAACAATGGAGGTAATTGAGTTATTATTTCCAATGTGAATGATTCTTAAGTATGGGAATAATGCCTATGATCGTATAACAGTGAGTTGGCAACTTATTAATAAAAAGACATAGAAATAATTATGTTTTGACTTTCTTAAAAAAATATAAAATTTTCGCTTTAACAAATATGTAATAACAATTGCGATAAAAAGACTACAATGTGGTTGGTTTTTTTTTTATAAATTAAAAACAATAGTTCTACAGTACTTTAAATTGTCTTCAGTCTGACTTAATCACAGAACCGACTGAGATGTTTCTTTCGACTGTTTCTCAAGAGATTATAACCTTTATAACAACAGGCATGTGTTTACGTTGCCAGAATCACTGTGCCGTGCGTCGCTTCAAACGATGTCAGTCCTCTGTCACCGTCATATATACACTTACATACATATAGGATTCCTGGCAGTCTTCGACAGATATTATTGTCACCATGACAACAAAAGTGATAAGTCGTGCCAAGAGAAATAGGACGAGTTTGAGTTATACGAAGTGGGGGGTGTTTGACGGGAGACTTTTGAAGTAAACTACGAGTTTTAAATCGTGTAGGAGAGACTTAGAGAGGTGGGGGTGAGTCAGCGAGAGCCAGTTGGAATATATTAACGATTAAGTTTTGATTTAAACTTTATTCCGCATGGCGCCCGGATTACTATACAGTTGTTCAACGGTTGAGTGGAAGTATTGCTCATTGTATTGTATTCACAGTAAGTAAAATTATATACTTATATTGGTTTAAATGAATCAATGAATGGCGTGAAATGGGTTTAAATGTTTTCTGTTTTCGCCGTTCCGCCTATGAGGAGGAGAATTTCGCCCTGGCCGTGGGGCTACAGGCTATTCTTATTTCGTATCCAACTTATTTACCTATATTGTTTTTTTAAAAAAATGAATCAATAAATGTGAAGAATTGGATTTACACATTTTCTGTTTTCGCCGTTCAGTCTATGACGAGGAGAATTTCACCCTGGCAGTGGGACTGCAGGCTGCTCTTATTTGAAATGAAATGAAATGGGTTTAACGTCCTACTCTTTTGCGCCTAACCTGGGCTAATGGAAGACGGGCATACGCCATACAGTGTGCTATGAGGGAAATTTTGCCCGGGCAGCGGCGCTACGGCCTACTCTTATATCGAATTCCAACTGCCAAGGGATCTTTTACGTGCCCTCCAATGTGTTCACGGGACCTCGGCTTTTCGTCCCATTTGAACGACTAGACAGCTGTTCTTGTCAGACCCTCCGTCTGCATCACTGACAAGTGGAAATCACGCCGGAAAATCGAGATGGCTTTTATTTGATGTCCAACTGTCAGATATTTCCTTCTATTGTTTTGAATGAATCAATGAATGAAGTGTGATTTAACTTATCTTTCCCCGACTAAAATGATTGGAATTTTGCCATGGCAGTGGGGCTACGGTCTATTGTCTAAAGATATTTGATGTACAATTTTTTATTTCTATTGTTTGAAATGAATGAATGAATATCACAGGGTATTACAGCTTATTACAGTGAATTTTGCCAAGGCAGCGAAGCTACAATCTACCCTTATTTTGATTACCGTCTGTCAAGATATCTGTAATGGTATTCGCGGAACTTTGGATTATTGTAGTGTTTTCTTTTTCAAAATAATCAAAAACACTCGTGGTCCCTAACACGCGCGAGACCCGCTTTTCACCGAATCTAGAATTTCTTTAGGGTTGATTATTTATTATCATTAAAGGGGAAAAGTCTATTTTAATTGGTGATATATTTCGCAAATGCTGTGGTGTTGGCCCGAGAGCCTGGCATGGGACAACGTATAGCTGTTGGAATTGGACGAAAACCAGAGGTTACATTAGCGTTCATGTAAAATAACCCTTGGCAGTTGTAATTCGAAATAAGAGTAGGTCGTAGCGTCGCTGTCCGGGCAAAATTACCCTCATAACACACTGTATTGCGCATGCCCGTTCCCTTCCACCCTGTTCAGTTCAGTGATATACCTTTTCCAATCCGCTCCTTTCTGTACCTTTCTCCGCTCCGCAACGCATCTTTCCTCTTGATTCCATTCTTTTTTCTTTCTGTTCCATTTCACGTATTTGAGAAGTTGACAAAGTCAAGATTCTTTGATTGATGTATTCAATGAAACGTTTTTGCGAAACACCGGCTGTATTTTATTATGAAATTTACCCCGGGGGAAATTAATCAACAAAACAGGACTTTTTAATAAAGAAAATAATCACCCGGACGTAATCAACAGATAAATCAAAAAAAAATATATTTTCTTTCTCAAGAGATATTCTTTTTAATATGTTAACAATTATATTTTGTACTTTTATATGAATGAATGAATGAATGAGGTTTACCTTTTTACATTCGGAACCTATCGGTATAATCGAGACTAGAATGCCCCGTAAAGGGATGGGGAGGGGTCGAATGGTTAACAAGTACGCGCTGTATCATAAGGTCTGTTATTGGACAAACTGTCATTACTTCTGAAAGCGTCCATAAATCTGCCTGGATCAATACATATTTTCGCTTTACTCTAAAGATGCGCAATTTATCCTTACTTGTTGTAACTCTATCGTCGTTTAAACTACAGCTGAACGTAGAATCTCTGCAATAGAATTATATTCCGTTTAGTAATACCGTGGAATTGAACTATATTGTCAACCTGTGGCATCCGCTGCAGACGATATCGCTGAAATATTTTAACTAGCTGGACAGATGGTTTTGACCCAGATTTCAAAAATAGAAATCTACTGGATGGAGAGAAAGAGAGAGAGAGAGAAATGGGGTTTAACGTCCACTCGACACAAACTAGGTCATTTTAGGACTAACATATGGCTTCAATTTTATTTCAATCATTCGCTTGCGCATAGGGGTCTTTAGCAGTGGGAGGAAACCGGAGTGCCCGGAGGAAACCCACGAGGTTGAGAAGGCGCCCTTATCTCCATGCCACATACGCTCACACCAGGGATCGAAACCACAGCCGCAAGCCAGAGGTGACCGGCCAGCTAGAGGTCGCAGCACTCTAGACCACTAGATGAAATTCGATATAAGAGTAGGCCGTATTGCCACCGCCCTCATAGCACACTCTGTGGAGTCTGTCCGTCATCTTTATTATTATCCCATTCGGAGCAGACACCCATTTCATTTCAAGTCAGTTCTAACTGCCAATAGCCAATTGGGACAACGTGTTTGGATTTCGGAGCATACCTTTTTTTATTCCAAATTTCGTTTTGTTTTCTTAGGTGCACGTCACATAATCGTTTTTAGATCTACTGCATGTCATGTTTTGGTTAAAAGTTTTTAAAAGGTAATCAGGCTTTATTTGGAATTCCGGTTGATGGCTGCAGGGATTATTTCTACATCAACATTCGTTACTGTCAAGATGAAGTAATCTTTTGAACATAATCATGCAAAAAATTAAAAAACGTTTTCGGCTTCTTAAATGATGGAAACTAGGATGGTCGTGTTTGCTTTCCGATCAGTCCATAGAATTAAAGTAAGAATTTTTATTAAAGCGAAAGTGAAAATTGGCAATGCATTAAAGAATTAAACAAAATTCTGCGTTTTTTTTTCTAATAATGGGTGTAAGAGTTTGTACTCTTATAGGAAAATAAACAGATGATTTGAATTCGTAGGAACGCCTGTCCAACCTCGCGAGTTTTCTCTGGGGTTTCCTCCACGTATCCAAGCAAGACACCTACGCGCCATGAATTGATGCAATTAAATTGAACCATATTAGTCCCAAACTGAACTAGCAACTCTCTCTCTCTATCTCTCGCTCTCTCTCTCTCTCTCATAACCATGTTTTTAGTATAATCGTATAAATGATGATGTCGGTAATATGATCTACTGGGATGAATATTACAGACTGATCTCTAATAATTACCCACCAAGCTTCATGTTTTAATAGAAAAATTAATATTTAATGGAAGTTGTGTGCAATATCATTTTAAATCCATCTCGTTTCGAATATATGATTGATTCTGTTCCGATGATCCATGTCGTTGTATAGAATGTTTGGTATTGACTCGAGTCCCGTGCGACAATCAAAGCTGGGTTGGGAATTAATAAACACTCGAAAATTAAAACGCCATTTCATTTCATTTCATTTTTGTTGCTTGGAAACAATAATATAACAAAAACAAGCATAAAATGGTCAACTGTGATCTTCTCTTAAAAGCATTTTTGTGCATCGCTAACGGGAAGTTTTTTTTACATACTTCAAATGTTAATAGTCTCTAATGAGTCATGAAAATATCCCGAAAATCATCCTCATCTGAAGGTAAATAAAGGGCAAGGTTTGTTTGGTTAACGTGTGTCGTAGCCCGGGGCAGTGTCATAGATTGTAAATAAACAGGTGCTTCTACTGGTATTTAGACGTTGTTAATGCCCCAAAGCGAATTGGCGGAAAGAACCATATACTGGAGATCGGAAATTGGAGGAAAGAACCTAATGCTGGAAGTTCAAGCCCCGAGTTCACAAAGCTAGAGACAGTGCGAGAAATGGGGGTTAACGTCCACTCGACACAAACTAGGTCATTTCGGGACTAACATATAGTTTTTGATTTTATTCTATAATTCGCTCGTGGGATTTCCCCGGTTACTCCGGTTTCCCTCCACTGTTAAAGACCCCTAAGCGCAAGCGAATTATTGAAATAAAATTAAACCATATGTTTGTCCCAAAATGACCTAGTTTGTGTCAAGTGGACGTTAAACCCCATCTCTCTCTCTCTCTCTCTCTCCCTCCCTCTCTCTCTCTCTCTCAATTAAATTTCTATTCAATGTTCCCTTTGTTAACAAAGGGCCTACGCAATATTATTTCCGGTCGCAGCTGTTGAGATGCTATGATTGAACTTGATATTCCATGGAAATTTCAGTCTTTCAATTTGTCATGGATTGTTCACAGGTCCCCGTCTGTTGAAAAGCAAATCTAAAGAGAGCGAGTGACCTTTTCATTACTCGTCATATCTTCCTCCGGTCTATCTTAGAGTAAATGTCAGCAATTAGTACAAGTCAAATGGGAGATGAAATAAAATGGAGTTTAACGTCCTACTTTTCAGCTGGCCTAATGAAAATTGGCATATGTCGTGTTCTGGGGGGCGGAGAAATTTTGGTACTGATAGCGGCGCTGCGGTCTACAGCAATTAGTAAAATTGGGTCAGGTCTTAGATATATACGTCAAGGGACGTAACTAGCTCATAGCAACGAGGGGGTAGGAAGTGTTCTCAGATGCTCGACAATTATTTCACAGGAGGAAGGTGCGACACTTTTTTGAAGGGGGGGGGGGGGTCGCTCCCTAGTTACGGGCCTGGATAGATCTAGGGTTCAGATTAGCGCTATACCAAATTTTGAATATGGCGGCTATTGAGGTCACGAGATATCTAAGTAGATAGCTTTCCGTGTGCAGATTATCATTAGACAGCCAGGAACTGTTTTAAGCACTGTAACGATTCACACTACCAAGTCAATTAATGGTCTGACCTGGACAATAGTCGAGCATTAAATAGTGTCCATCATTGTCATATAATCGATATTATATGAAATATTAATAGGAAGCATATCGGGATGTACGGACCCGTTATAAGTTTATAACTGTCATCCCTAACGTGCGTTTATAGTCGGCCACGTGATTTATCGCTTGTCTATCGAATAAAGTGGTTCTTGGCCTGTCATCAATAAATACGGCCATTTCACAACCTTTCGTCGTTGGTCAATAAATACGTCCATCTCTCAACCTTTGGCCTCTCCTAAATGAATACATCTATTCCCTTCGATTCCTAAATTGGCCGAGAAAGTTCATTCAGATTTTCCGATGTGGTTTCTCATTGTCATTAAGGCAGGACGGGGGCCTGACAAGGACAGCTGTCGTTCAGATGGGACGAAAACTGAGGTCCCGATTACACATTGGCGTGCACGTAAAAGATCCCTTGGCAGTTGGAATTCGGGCACAATTAATATCATAGTCCACTGTATGGCGTATACCCACCTGTCTTCCATTATCCCAGGTTAGGTGCAGAACTGTAGGACGTTAAACCCCATTTCATTTTATTTACGCGCATTCCCCAACCGTTCGTCAATGAATACATCCGCCCCGTATCGCAGTTCTAATCAGACGAGTAGTAGCCGGAAACTCGTCAGCCCGGGCAAAACTGTCATCATAGCTAGTTGCATAGCATTTATCCATCTTCATTCTCCCGGTGGGTAACATCAACCCCATTTCATTTAATATCAGATAAAAGAATCCTTTGACAGTTATAGTTCGAAATAAGCGTCAACCATAGCCACTGCCAAGGCAACATTACCACCCCATAGTATACGTTGGTGCAGGAAGAAAAGTAGGGCGTTAAACCCCATTGTGTTAGTCTGAATCGCCCTTGACCAGTTTATTCACCGTGACAAAACAGATCGATCGTTAAAAAAACAAGTTGTTTCTAACGGAAGGTCCGTTCACCGGTAAATCAATGTTAATGTGTTTTTTATTTGGTCGGACGGCCGGAGGCTGTATATCTTCTTCCTTTTGTTTCCATGTTGACAGAAATTATCGCCAACAAACATAAAATTGAGGAGATGTTTTCCATTTTTTTTTTTTTTTTTTTGTGGCATTTCCGTGGAAAGCGCCCCAAAGCAGCTACGTGTTAGTCAAAATTATATTTATATTCGCGAAATGAAATGAAATTGTGATGCATATACCGTCATACTGTTCTGCTCCCACTAGGCTACTAAAGACGGACATTTCTGACCGGTTGTAGCAGGAGGTTCTGTCAGGGGTTATACGAGCGGCTTTTGGTCCTATGACGTTATGCATTTGATTAACCAAGGGAGTATTTGGTAATACAAATTTTGCTTTGTTTTTTCTGCGAATATCTATCCATTGTTCCGTGCATCGCACACCGAGAACTCGGTTTCCCTCTTAACTGCGCAACTTGGCAACTTGACAATCTCCCTCGATCTTAGCTCGCATGTCTGATTATCCTCTCTCTCTCTCTTCTCTCTCTCTCTCATCCTCGTGTTAAAGAGACTAATTTAAAGATGAACGCACGTCCCGTGATAATTGTACTCTATAATAAAGTAGCATTGATTTGTCGATTAACGACTTGTAATCTGTCATTCACGTTCTTAGTTTTTAGTCAAGTTCTCGTATTTAAAAAACGCTGAGTAATGGATATGGTTGTCAGTTATGTCGTCGCCTGTAAAACAAATCGCTATAAGATTTAACGGGGTTTTCTTCTTGTCATAGTTTTAAAAAATAGATATGGAAAATGAATATTTTGAAAATTTCGTTCAACTTACTTTATTCTGAGCAAAGTCATCAGTGTTGCAAGATGTGGTCGTAAATTGTTTATTATCGTAGGAACGGTACTGGACAAACGACACTAGGTACTGTAATAAGTTTCGATTATCCGTTTTTATCGCTCAAGCTTTAGATCTCTAATTCTAATCTGTTCTTCCCGGTTTTGCGTGGCAATGAGTAGGGTCGCCTGTCCAACCTCGTGGGTTTTCTCCGGGTATTCCGATTTCCTCCCACTGCTAAAGACCCCTACGCGTAAGCTAAGTATTGAAATACAATTGAACCATATGTTAGTCCCGAAATGACCTAGTTTGTGTCGAGTGGGCGTTAAACCCCATTTCTTTCTCTATCTCTCTCTCTCTCTCTTTTCGGATTAGTGCAAGGCTTTATATTCGAGAAGATAACTTTGTCGGTCCGACAAAAATCATAGTCTCGATTATCTATTTAATCATTAAATCGTGAAGGAAAGTTATGCGGTAAATCGAATCATAATCCACTAAAGATCGCAGGCTAGCGATGCGATCGAGAATTGATTATGGTCAGGATAAGTTAATTAATGTCCAATTAATAATTAAGGTAACATTTCAGGCCTAAAAAAGACCTACAATAGACAGATTTAGCTCTTGCATAATGTATGTTTAAATTGAATATATAGGATTTATTCTGCATGTATAGCACTATCTACAGTAATTACAAGCGGATATATCTCTGCCCTGAATGGCCACCATATTGAAAAATCATTTTGTTATACGATTTCAATTTCAAAAGTACTTTTCAAAATTATCGAAGTAAACCAGACCAGCTACAAGAAATCATGTGAAAATTTTGTATGAGCTGGACCAACATTCTCTACGACCCATCTGATATCGTGTGCAATGCAGAACAGTATTATTTTATGTACGACATTAATTATCAGAATGATATTTTAGACCGTTTATTGGGCCTCAAGACATATTTATCTGTGCCTCGCACTACTCTCATATTACTTCTAGTTTCACTGATCTTCGTGACCTTTAAAAGACAATAATAATTGTCTGTTTTGTTGTAGTCTTTGATGGATTTATTGTAAAAAGTTAAAAGGGTCATAATGGAATGGGGTTTACTTCCGTCTGCTCTCTTGTTTGTATTTTTTTTCCCGCACAGCGGCCGTATGGTCTATTCTTATATTGAATTTCAATTGCCAAGGGATCTTTTACGTGCACGCCAATATCTAGTAAAATAACGTGGCTAATGAAGACAGGCTTATAGCCCAGGGGATATAAGTATTTACCCAAAGCAAATTGCTAAAGAAATAAATTTCGCCGTGTCCAGATGTATTTAAAATCACCGACGCTGGAACATGCCGTTTCTGATATACAAGTAAAACTGTAGCGACGTTAAACAGTATTCTACGAAGGGAGATTTAGCGCAGAGAGCGACGCCACGGATTACTTATATCGGTTTTCATCCCACCCGAACGACTACACGTCTCCCGTCAAAAGGCAACATCTAGTAACTCACTTTTTTCGTATTTTGTGAAAACAAAGGAAAACTTAATGAATGAATATTAAATCCCAGCTTATCCACAGATTTATCTTTTGATTTTCTGTGACATAATAGGCAATTGGAGGAAGTTGCTAGGTTGTGCCAAAATCTAAAGAATGTAATATCTAACTCATTTTTGATAAAAAAAAATAAAAAAAATAGTGAGTTACTAGGTTTTGACTTTTGACAGGAGGCGTTGTCCTTGGGTCATATTGGTTGAATTTCAAGGAACATTCAAAAGTCAAATCTATCTGTGATTCTTTATGTCTAATTAGACAATAATTAACTAACCAGGACTTGCGACGAAGGATTTAATTTAAAAATGGATAATCGGGGCTTTGTTTATTATCGTTATAACTGTAGCTATGACAACCGTGACAACACTTTCTGCAATCAACGATGACTCGGCTCAGAATAAATTAATTTTACTGACACTTTTAACATATACTGAGCGCCATAGAAAACGTATCACTTAGTTTTTCGTATAGCAAAATGATCCTGTAAACATATCTTATTTATTTTACTTCTTATTCTGAATAATATTCAAATGGGAACACATCAAAAAGAACATATTTGTAATCTGTAATCAACGGTACAGAGTCAGAAGGGTCAAAACCATTTAGTGACTGAGAACATTAAAAAACGCAATTTTTTGTACTTGATAACGACAAGAGAATTGTTGAAACGTCGTGTTATATGTGTATAAACCAGCGAATTGTGTTAAGTTTTTTGTTTACGTCATTTGGTTGAATAACTGACCGAATAATCGCGATCAATCAACTGACTGAAATGACACTGTTTATATATATATAGGCGTACGAGCAGGGGGTGTTCTTGAATGTGTTCAATTAAACAGCGAATTTATGTTCAGAGTGTCTATAGTTTGGCAATTAAATAGAAATCTTAAAGACTCGAACCCTCTATTGTTTGGAGTACAGTAAGCCACGATTAACATTCTAAGAAGCTAACTACATTTTTGGGGCACCAACCACCACCGCCCCCCAGTCAAAAATGTCCCGGTACGCCTATGTTTTTATATCTAATGTGCGTGTGTAATATAGTAGAAGGCCTATAAGTGTTAATAAGATGTCAAGTCCGTGACAGCAGGAAGTTTCATATACTTTTAATTATATTTATATAAAAAAAACAAGTTTCAGAACAGAACTTCTCCACTTCTCCCATGTGCACTGCTTCATCATAATATAAAAACTTTGTTATTTAACGGGTTGTAGTGGATGGTCGCGTCAGGGGTTGTACGAACATATGATGTCAGACTTTGATTAATCAATCAGTTGCTAGTGGTGTACCCACAGTTCCGAGAAACTCACGCCAAAAACTCGCAGTACCAGATCTTTTCATTGGCCAATCCTTTACTTCTACCAGGGTTATATAACAACTTGTGAGGACATATAAAACGAAATTTTGAACTATTAAAAACGAAACGAAATAGGATCTGTGTTTTAACCAGATTGGTATCTAAACTAAGGTTTTTGGCTTGAAGAAATGTTCGGGGTGGTACCTTTTACCATGTCCGGGGTAGCCCCTCCCAAATATCGTATTGACGCGAACCCCAATCGCACGCGAACCCCAATCGCGTATATTAGTGCCTCTTCACCACTTACTGGGACATTTAGTCAATAGTTGGCGACCACAAAACCCAATATTTTGGCATTATCGATTCTTTTTGCAAACAAACACATCCTGCATTGTAAGTGTTAGTATAATTATGAGAATGATGGAGAGAGAGAAATAGGGTTTAACTCCCACTCGACACAAAAAGGGTAATTTCGGGACTAACACATGGTTTTAAGGGGGGCGGAGGACCCGGAGAAACTCCACGAGATTTGACAGACGGCCCTACTCCTTATCACATACAACTGGTGAATCAAAACCACAACAGCTGACTCAATGACAGACCTTATGATACAGCGCGCACACGCTAACCATTCATCCATCCAACCCCTGCGCAATGAGAGTATGTATTAGTATTACAGGCATGACGTAAGCCGCTTCGTATGGATTCTTCTAACCAAGTGTTTGAAATAAGATGGATTGCAGAACGATGGTGTTACTCTCTCTTTCTCTTTTTGTGGATTTACAGCTGTCATTAGGACGTGCTTCCAATCCTATACACGGAACCAGAGAGAGAGAGAGAGAGAGAGAGAGAGAAAGAGATAAATGGGGTTTAACGTCCACTCGATACAGGCTAGGTCATTTCAGGAGTAATGTTACAGTTCATTTTGATATCAATAATTCGCTTTCGCGTCTTGGAGGGGGAGGACCCGGTACTGCACCACTGACAAAGTCAAACCACGTCGGAGAAAAATTCCGATGGACTTTCTCAGGCAAGACGGGGATCAAAGCTTAAAGAAAGACCTGTAATAGGCAGAATTAGCTCTTGCATAATATGATGTTCTAAGAAAGTCAAAACATAATTATTTCTATGCTCAATAGGTTTTCAACTCCCTATTATACGATCATAGGCAATATTTCCCACTCTTATAGATTATTAGCATAGGAAATAATAACACAATTACCTCCCCTGTTTTTCTGCTGCCTCTATCTTCAAACGTTTGAATTTGAAGTTTAAAATAACATTTTAGCCAATTTCTCAACCGGCAATGGTGAATTATAGGATTAATAGGATTATTCTTTAACGAGGTATGACTGTTTATAGATGCCATTTATTTTAAGGCTTTATTTTGATACATGTTAAAAATATAACTTAAAAATATGAAATTACCGCTTTAAGAACTAGAACATAAGACACCATGTTGATTTATGTGTAGGCTCGTGGGTTAATGAATAGTTTGTTGATTTTGATTGATGGTTGTCGTTATTAAACCAACCGTTATGTAACCAATGGAACAGGTTGATTTATTGTTCTTTAGTTGAAACTCGTGATCACAATTCATTACACACCGACGCATTCTTGGAAGAAGTGGGAACAGGAAGACAAAAGGAAAAACCTACTCTTCCGGGCACCTGTTATCACTGCTAATCGTGAGCAGTCAATTTGCTGCGGGGGTTGATGGCTGAATGATTAGCGCATGCGCGTTACATCGCACGGTCTGGTGTTAATTGGAATCCCTGGTTGTACGTGAAGTAGGGTCGCCTGTTCTACCTGGTGGTGCTCCCATTATTTAAGTCCACACAAAATAGGTCGCATATTCGAAACGAGATGGATTTAAAATGATATTGCACACAACTCCCATTAAATATTAATTTTCTATTAAAACATGAAGCTTGGTGGGTAATTATTAGAGATCAGTCTGTAATATTCATCCCAGTAGATCATATCACTTCTAGGATTATACTAAACACATGGTTATGAGAGAGAGACAGACAGAGAGAGAGAGAGAGAGGGGGGGAGTTTAACGTCCACTTGACACAAACCAGATCATTTCTTCAGGTCTAACATGGTTCAAAATTATTTCAATAAATTGCTTGCACGTAGACACTAACGTCGGGTTTAACACCCATTCCACTCAAAATATGGCATTTTGGGACTAACATATGGTTCGATTCAATCAATCAAAACTACATACGGGTCTTTAGCCGTAATTCCATAATGGACAGAATGTCAGAGTGGAAGAATGACAGGCCGTCATTCGCCATTACACGCTTGTTCCAAAATGGGAGAATATTTTATTTTGAGTATAAAATTAATCTATAAATTAGCCCTTGATAACGTTATAATAATTTCTATCCATTATATACATCACATGCTCGGGTTATAAAACATATAAATAGATTCGATTTTATCCCGAGTAATTGGCGACCATTAGACAGCAGGAAGATGATGCTATTTTGGCATGATCTGTGTCTCGTATGATTATGACAGTTATTATTAAAACATCCGGTCGCATCCTTTAAAGTAAGAGTGAGAGGGAGAGAGAGAGAGAGAGACACGTGGCTGGACATATGCGCGTTTGGGATCTAAACCACGCCACTTGTCAGTCTTTATGATCTAAAGCGAATGCGTTTGACCGTTGCCCCCCTCCACCGCCTGGCATCATTTAAATAAATGAAAAAGAGAGAGTGTGAGAGAGAGAGAGAGGGGAGTGGAGGGGTTTTAACGTCCACTCCACACAAACTAGGTCATTTCGGGACTAACATATGGTTTGATTATATATCAATAATTAGCTTGCGCGTAGGGGTCTTTAGCAGTGGGAGGAAACCGGAGTGCCCAGAGGAAACGCACGAGGTTGAGAAGGCGCCCCTATCTCCATGCCACATACGCTCACACCTGGGATCGAAACCACAGCCGCAAATGAATGAAACGCAAGTAAGTAAAATATGCGTAAATGTCTTACGTGTCTGCGATACCACGTCCAGCGTGAAATAATAATCTTTAAGCATGTTCTTCTGGAATCTTTCGCGGACATCGACCGTTTCCGCCTCTTCACCAAATCCCTACGTGGATGTGTTCAGTGTTCTGTCCGTTAGCGGTCACAAAGGACGAATTCAATTTGTCGTCTTGCCCGCACAACTAGAGGCTGTTGCTTGAGTGCCCGGCTTTGTACACCACTGACATCTACCGGAATAACGAAGACGTGTGGAATTTCTCAAGATCAACGGCGTTACCGCTGACTTCATGGGTTCTTTGATCTACTTGTCAACGTTTACATAGGTAATCCTCTGTTTTGCTCAGGTTCCGGGTCCAGGATGACGTGTACGTAAAAGAACCCTCTGACAGTTTGAAATCGACATATGAGTAGCCCGTGACGTCGCTGTCCAGGCAAAATTTCCCCCATAGCACACTGTATGGCGCATGCCCATTTTCATAAGCCAAATGTGAACAGGAAATTAAGATATTTAACTCATTTCATTTTCCTGGTTTTATTTAACTAAAATCGGCGTCTAATTAATATTTTTTCTTGTTTATCGGAAATATTCAGTCCAGACGAGCGTGGGAATGGTGTTCCGGAATGTATTGTTATATACATGATATCGGAGTTGAAACATCTCGTAATGTACACATTCGATTGATGTAGTAATCAAGGAATGGCGTCCAGGAAGTAATATTATGGGATATAAATGACATCTTTTAATTCAGTCCAGATTATCATGTCCCCTTTTGATTAATGTAGTAATGGCGTTCCGGAAGTTATTATGATATAAATTAAATGTAGGTTGAAACCACTCGGTAATTCTCGACAGATTCAGGAACCTGCATCTAATCTCGGCTGTATGACGAATTCCGCCATATTGGAACTACTTTAAAGGTCCCGGATGAAACATGGCTGCGCCCATGGTGTCTTGTTTGTTTGTAATAGCGCCAAGTTTTCCTGTTAAAGTAAACCGATGGCCGCATCGCAAATGTATTGGCGTAGGTACATATCACTTACTGTCATTCCAGGTTAGCGAGACAGCGTCTTACCCACTTAGCCACCGCGATCCCCCGACACTCTTATCAATTGATTATGTGTGGCTTGCAGGGGGTAGATTTATCGTAGACGAGTGTAATGGGTGGTTGTTCAAAGTAGCTCATTCCCTAACTCAATATCATCCACTGTCTTCCACATTAAAAAAAAGAATTATTTGTTTATTTAAGTCAACATTGATGCTGTGATCTTACCGGGAAAAGATGGGCTTCCGATATCCAATATTTAAGACCTAATAAATATTTTACCTTTCGTACACGAATCAGTCCCATTTTGTAACAAGGTACTCGAAGAACAAGGCTAGACATATTCCACATGTCATGTCAAACAGTGGCGCCATATTCTTATCTGGCGAGCATGCGCAATAAATAATATGAAGACTGGAATAACCAGTTTGCCATTCGATTGGGAATAAGGTAAAATCGGAAAGGGTTGAATGTAAATCAGTTTATATAAATCGACATTACATTAATTCATGCGGTGCTACCCATTTGTGTCCCAAATATTAGCTATTTATCTGCTTTAAGTGTCTGTGCTTTGTGTGGGAGTGTATTTGACTAGGATAATATTTAGACAATGCTCTGGTCATCCCAGTCATCAAAGACCGGATGTTAACATTGTATTTGCCATCATTGAGAAGCTGTATATGGTTTAATATCCGGTTGTTCACCTTGGGCGACTTTCGGATGTAGACTATGGTCGCGACTACAGTCTGAATCAGCATCCGAATGCAAATGGCCCTAGCCTTTGACTATTCAATATGGTGGCGACCATGTCTGTTGTACGCCTGCTATAGTTTTTCCTATTGTCTCATACATTTTTAAAAACTGGTTAATTTTCCATACTGCGATGTGAACGCAAGCTTAAATAGGTTACAAATAGGATTAGTCAATATCAGAATATTTTTCATTAGATTTATATCCCCCAACCAAGATCATTTCACACGTACAGTTTTCTGCCGTTGCCATATGAACATTCGAATAAGGAGATCCTAATCTATCAAATTCATCAAAAAAGACGGGGAAAAAATCAAACTTAAGATCTCCTAAATATCTACATTTCAACATTAACCCTTAACCCGTCCAATTCATTTTGACGTTATGACGTCAAGTGATCAGGCTAACTAAAGGCTAAAGTGAAATATTTTGTATGCCTAAATCTCTACATTTTAACATTAATTCAATATCAGATTTCATTTTATAAATGAAATGGCGGCGTTCAATGTCCGGTCCCGACTGCTTTAATGAAGACGAGCATAGTATGCTATGAGGGAAATTTTGCTCGGACAACGGCCAGCATCACCATTGTCGTCCCTTATTTCGACTTTCAGCTGTCAATGCCAATGTGTTCCCGGGACCTCGTTTTTTCTAAAGACGATGAATTTGTCGGAATTAATTTTCACGCCATACAATTTGCTATAAGGGGCATTTGGTCCGGACAGATTCCATCAGATTAAAACATTCCTATGATTAATGAACGGAATTAGGTAATTCTCTTCCATAATATTGAACGGAATTGATAATCTATCTTATGAGGTAATCCTCTTCCATAATGTTGTACTGATTCAACACTAATTGCAACCCCCCACCCTTTTTAGCCTTCGAGTCCCATATCACACATTTCATTTCGGAGATACTCAATTGGACGTTCCGGAATTTAAAAATTATGTCAATTCCAAAATAAGTATCAATCGAGTGACAGTATCACTTGATTATAGTTCTATAATTTGGGACGTTCCGAACTAACAATCAAGCACCCCCATCGCCTCTGTGTTGCCCTTTTTGTCTTTAACCATAAAAACGTCATCTCATCTCTACGCCGGTAACGACATCGCCCACTTTGGGCAACACCTATATACTAGATTTAATGATATTTTTTTGTTTAATAATTGCGCAATTTGAGGCTCTTGTTTCTCAAGTTAATTATGAAACTTGACATTAAAACAATTATACGCTAGACTAACATCTTTTGTATTGTTCGTAAGATTGAGTAAAACATGTTTTGTGATTAAATAGCTTTAAAGACGTATATTTTAAATTGGCTTTGAAATAAAAGCCCACGAATTGTTTCCATGACATTTACATGTATATAACTAAAGCCGATAATATTTCGGAAAATATCATTTTTTTACGTTTTATAATAAGATTCATGAAACCGATAGATGCAGAAATGTTGTCATTTCACAAAAAAAACCATCTTAGTTTTTACGTCTTTTAACTGATATTTTATTTTAGAAGATTACAACAATAACTCTTGTCGTCGATGTTAAACGAAACGAATCAAATATTATATTTTAAAACTATATAGACAATAGGTCTTGTCTGACTTTGGTATACTCTAGGGACACTGGTACTTTCAGTATTCACCAATTATATTCATATTTAAATAGTAGAAAGATTAAACATACTAGGGGTGGGGATGGCCGAATGATTAGCGTGTGCGCCCTGTATCATAAGGTCTGTCATTGAGTCAACTTGCGTGGTTTTGATTACTATGATGTACGTGACTGCTACCGACCCCTATGAGCAAGCGATTTTTTAAAATAAATGTGAACCATGTTAGTCCCAAAATGACCTGGTTTGTGTCAAGTTGGGGTTAAACTCTCCCCCCACCTCTCCCCTCTCCCTCTCGAACCATATGTTAGTCCCAAAATGACATATTTAAACCCGACGTTAGTGTCTACGCGCAAGCAATTTATTGAAATAATTTTGAACCATGTTAGACCTGAAAAAAATGATCTGGTTTGTGTCAAGTGGACGTTAAACTCCCCCCTCTCTCTCTCTCTCTCTCTCTCTCTCTCTCTCTCTCTGTCTCTCTCTCATAACCATGTGTTTAGTATAATCCTAGAAGTGATATGATCTACTGGGATGAATATTACAGACTGATCTCTAATAATTACCCACCAAGCTTCATGTTTTAATAGAAAATTAATATTTAAAGGGCCAATCCCGATAACTTTTGGGGGAATAAAACTGTTTAAATTTATGTTAAAATCCTTTAAAACCCATTACCTAAGGCCGACCAATTAACCCGATATTTGTGACACGCTTGTAAATAACTTAAACATGACAGTCTTCATCTGGAAATGGAGACCGTTGTATTATACAGTATCTCGATAAAACCAGACTTTTTTCTATAAAAATAATATGTGGGTGAAATTTACCTTTTGTTATAAAGTACAGTGCATGGGTCATTCACTGTACAAACCTCTCAAGAAACGGGAATCGATTATCAGGTCACCCAATGAAAAAATTGACCCCAAGTCTTAAAAGGGTTACGTGTCCGGATAAACAGTGTTGACGTTCACGTCCAAACGACTCAATATTTTGAGCTGAAATTTTTAGACAAGGTAAATACACCATTCCTCTATATTTTGGTCCATAAATTTCATAAATACTCGGACTTTAATTTTTGAGGCTCTGTTCTTATCGGGATAGTCCCTTTAATGGGAGTTGTGTGCAATATCATTTTAAATCCGTCATGAAATTGATATACCATCGTTCACTACAACACGGATGTCAGCGCTAGTAATATCACAGTCTGGGTTCAAAATCAATTTACCCAGGGCCTGTGTCACGAAATTTTAACTAAGATAAAATCCAAATTTTAATAATTTGACTGGATAGTATAAACTTGATTTTAGTGCTTGGCCAAACAAAGTTAACGTATCTACTAAAATATGGATTTTATCTTTAGTTAAGATTTCGAGAAACAGGGCCCAGATCTTACTAGGGCGGAGGGGGATGTAGGTGTGACAAATCTCCCTGGTCCTCCATTTTTCCCCTCCTCCACCGCCCCCCCCATGCCTTCCGCCCCGCATATACCTTCCGGGTGTAAGTGGTACAAATCGTCCTGGCCCTCCATTTTGTTTCACGTTCGTTGCCCATGATCCGTTTTAGTGCCTTAAACAACGGGACAACATTTGCTATCAAAACTACATTTGTGTTTCGTTATCCGGCAACCTAACTTCATCTTTAGTACAGGACTTCCGGTATTTGGAAATCTTAAGATACCGCGCTACACAACAAACTAAGTAGCTCACAAATTACCCCAGTCATCATTAATTATCTCCCTTTGCTCCGTTCAGAACAGAAAATAATGAACGTGGTCGTTCTCAATCAACTTCCGGTTGTAAGCATTATTTAGTAATCAAAGACTCGATTATCCTTGAGCGTTCTAATTAAATCTCAAACAATGTCTTTCACTTGCAATCATCAAACACCGTAGAGAAGAGTCTTGTCAGAGGCGATGGTTATTATATTTGGAATTTTATGGATAATAACCAATAATAAGTTAATGTCCCGAGGCAGCAAGCAGGAGTTTCTGGGTTTATTAGAGCTGACAAGAACGTCAAAACATATCAGCTTCAATAATATAATTATTAACAAAGATTCTTTTTTCGTCCTTGAAGAAGATGTCCTAACTAAAGTACTTTGGCAATTCCAATTAATATTTAAGATTCGTCCAACTTTTTCGTTTAAGAAGAGGATGTCCCATCTAAGGTACTTTGACAATTCCAATTAATATTTGAAATTCTTCCAACTATTTGGTTCTTGAAGAAGATGTCCTATCTGAGGTACTCGGGTAATTCCAATCCAAATTTGAGATTACTTGAACATGCTGATGTTAATTAACGATTCCAATCGTTATTTAGGAGTTTAACGGTAAAACAAGTAAACCGGTTTTCGAGATATTTTTTCCAAAGTGGTTCCCACTTGTCAGTTGCCTGACAAGAGACAGCGTATAGTCGTCCGGATGGGTCGCAAAAACGTGATACCGTGTACAGATCGGTGTGTGCATAAAATATCGCCTGCCAGTTGGAATTCGATATAACAGTAGTTTGTACCGCCACTGTTTGAGGACAATTTTCCTCATAGCACACTATAGAGCAATGCCTTAGGACGTTAAACCCCATTTCATTTCAAGTATCCAGAGCAACCGCTGCAGTAGTGTCTACTGGATTTCATCTACATCATGTTCCTTAAACAACGACCGCGAGGTTTACAGCATCAAGCTTCCAATAATTACGACATTATTTCCGAATTATTCAATGTAAACGACTTGCCATTATAGGAATGTTATACCAGCGCAATCTCGAAACCAGAAACAATTTTTGAAGAAATTTCTTTGGTGAATCGGGGTAGCCATTTTCCCGGAAGGTGATATGTAATTCCTACGCGCGAAATTTCTCGTTTATTTGCGTCGTACGCCCCTGATTTTACGTGCCTGGATGACCGAATCACTTAAAAATATACCCACGCGTAGAAAAATAGATCTTTACAAAAACTTGAATTTGTTCGTTTAGGATCCAGCGAGTTGACTTTGACTGAAAGATCATTTTACAACAAACGAAACGACGATCCGACCTCTAGTTTTCGAGGAATCGACCCAAAAAGATTGACCAATCAGAGGTCAGAATGGGCGGTCTAATGCGCCTGAGGCCTTTGGCTCCGCGGCTGCCTCTGGGAACGAGATTGATACCAGCGGTTGTATCTCTTACTTTATTACTGTTTATGGGGGTTGGGTGATTTAATGATTTAATAAGGTCTATCATTGAGTCATGTGACTGTGGGCTCGCCTGTTCCCTGGTTTCCTCCCACTGTTAAATAAAGACCCGATACGTGCAATTGAATTATTTAATAGATTGTGTCGAATAGACCCCCTCCCTCTCTCTCTCTCTCACTCTCTCTGTTTGAAGTGACTAATAAACTTTTGTAATGGTGGATAATCAAAGCTACTTCCGTACTTTGTTGACAACAGATAAAATCTAATAAAATCAAACACATATGAGTCATCGAAATGAAATTGATTTTAGAGATAACCTTATAGTTACACGGTTCTGTTTACTATTGGTTGTATTCAAAGCCATTTCCTTGTTTTGTGACAGACAAGTTGAATACGTCCCATTTTTCAGCAGCGACTGGGTTATGTTAGACGGTGTTTGTTACACATAGTACCACACACAAAATAAAGACGCCGCAAGCGTACACCAGGGTGCTGTGCAATCCCCTATCTGTAATGACGCAAGCATCACTGAGAGATGGGGAGATAGGCAGACAGGTAGAAAGAGATGGCATAGATTAAGTCAATTTGGGACTACCATATCGTTCTTTAATTGTACGTAGGGGCCTTAAGCATTGGAAGTGGAAACGGGGAGGTTACCATCCATTCCGGAATAGGCTATATCGGGACTAATATATAGGAGACGAGCGACTCTAATGCTTGTACATATCAAATCATGTGAATGAATCCGGGGATCAGTCGTAAGCTTCAAGAAATTGAGATTGGGTTTTGGGAGCAATTATGGCTCAGTGAGAATGGGGCTGACTGACTCGGCATGGTTCAATCCTGTCAATTCTGTTTTCGCTTCAAATCAGCGAGCTAAGTTGCATCTCAGCAGTGGTGATGACGTCATCAACTTTTTTAAAACCGAATTTATTTGTTATTTAGTTCTACATTTTGCTTGCAGCAAGGCAGTTATATGTCTATATTTAGGTCAGACAGAAAATAACCTCTTTAACAGGATGCCTTTTGGGTTGATTAGTGCACCACATGGTACTAAAGACTTACGAAAGTGTGTCCAGGCGATCTACACTTAAAGATCTCAGACCGTATTGTATTGTTATTTCCAGCCGAATATTGCCTTACATTTAAACTGTAAATTAACCTCAAAATCATTGGACAGCTGCATAGCCGTTCTGATGGGACGAGGGGGGTTGGGATGGCCTAGTGGTCTAGAGTGCCGCGCTTCGACATCTAGCTGGCCGGTCACCTCTAGCTTGCGACTGTGGTTTCGAGCCCTGGTGTGAGCGTATGTGGCATGGAGATAGGGGCGCCTTCTCAACCTCGTGGGTTTCCTCCGGGCACTCCGCTTTCCTCCCACTGCTAAAGACCCCTACGCGCAAGCGAATTATTGAAATAAAATTAAACCATATGTTAGTCCCGAAATGACCTAGTTTGTGTTGAGTGGACGTTAAACCCCATTTCTCTCTCTCTCTCTCTGATGGGACGAAAAGACGAGGTCCCGTGTACAAATTGATGTGCACGTTAAAGATCCCTTGGCAGTTGGAATTCGGTATAAGAGTAGGCCGTAGCGCCGCTGCCCGTCAAAATTCCCCCCATAGCACACTGTATAAGGTATATCCGTCTTCCTTAGCCGAGGTTGGGAGCACAACAGTAGGACGTTAAACCCCATTTCATTTCATTCCATTTCATTTCAAAATCATTGCTCTAAAAGTATGTGTTCAGTGGACGTCAAGTAGTTGATAAAATTAAACCAAATGCTAATCCAGAAATGACTTAGTTTGTGTCGAGTGGACGTTTAAAACCCAACTGTCATGATCTCGGCTATTTCTTGTGTTTGTTTTTTTTTTGTTAGTTGATGGATGAGATGGTAGAAGCCGTTGATTTATATCTATCCAAACAGATTGGTTTATTTACCACTGTAAATATTAGTTATATTTTTTATGGTTTCAGCCATGACAGTTGTAATAAATTACTAAACATGGAATCACGACAATTTCACATATTGTTCAGGATATTGAACTGTGGGTCAAACTAATTTTTCGGAAACCGAGATAAGAAAGACGGGCATATCCCCTGCCCCCCCCCCCCGCACACGCACACTTCTATTAATCTTGTTATCATTTTCATTTTGGACCCTGCCAACAAGGTTTCTTGTGGCGTAATTATGGTTGTTTGGCAACCTACTACGCTATAGGTTTCTTTTTTTTTTCGTCGTATTTTGTAAGTCTGATTGATTAAAGATACATTATATAAGATTTAGATAAAGAGTGGAGTTTCTTGCCATAGTTATATTAAGGATGCATAATGTTAGAATTGGATTTGGATAAAGGGTTGGTCGTTCTTGTTATAATCTGTATCATAAAGCCTGTCATTGAGTCAACTGGCGTGGTTTCGAATCCGCGGTTGTACGTGACAAAGACTAGGGTCGCTTGTCCAACTTCGTGGGTTTTCTCCGGGTCCTCCGGTTTCCTCCCATTGCTAAAGACCGCTACGTGCAAGCAAATTATTGAAATAAAATTAAACCATATGTTAGTCCCCAAATTACCTTATTTGCGTCGAGTGGACGTTAAACCCAGTCCCCCCCCCCCTCTCTCTTGGTATTATAGTTAATAAAATGGATGATGAAAAATGGATATAATGGTAATTTCAGTCAAATTACTTTATTCTGCGCGATGTTATGAGTTTTTGAACTAAATACAGCACAGATTATGAATTATCGTTGCAACGGTACTTGACAACCGAGACTAATTTACGATTATCTAATGTATTTTTAAACAATTAAATGACCGCTGTATCCTCATTTACTTTAAGCAAGGGCCATATGGTGGTCTAGAGAGTTGATTGTGGGTTTCTCATGTTAATAAACAATGTCTAAATGATAACCTATGTAACATTTAAGCCATTAGTGTAATTTTAAACTTTCGAAACACCAGTTGTCATTGCGAAACTCTTTATATAGAATGTCTAAATAATAATTTATGTAGCATTTGAAGCTCCAAATGCATCTTTAAGCAACTTCCGAAACGCCAGTCGTGATTTCTTATGTAAATAAATAATCTCTAAAATTTATATAATAATACTAATTTATATAACATTTGAAGATGTTGAAAGCCTTAAGCTTCCACAACAATAGTCGTAATTGTTTATTAAATTTCATTCTATATCTTTTCAGATCCGTCAGACTGGATTTAGGAACGACTGCCGCCATGTTGGGCGATAACTCTAGCTACCACCCATTTCTGTACAACCTGAAATTTTCCCGACAACATAATGTCAGTAGTTATCACAAGATAATGTCGGAATTTACGGAATCGGATCATTGGATGAAGCCGGATGTTGAAGCCATCTTGATTGCTGCGTACTGTCTGATCATTGCAGCGGGAATATTTGGAAATACTCTCGTCTGTATCATAATTTTTAGAAACACCGAACTGAGATCATCTCGAAATCTGCTGATTCTGAATTTGTCCATCTGCGACATATTTATGGACGCTTTGTGCATGCCGTTTTCTCTTGTTCGATTGACGTTAAAAAACTGGCCGTTTGGGGAGGTTTTGTGTAAGTTGATCCCTTCCCTCCAGACAGTGGATGTCTTTGTGTCGACCCTCACCATCCTAGCTATAGCTGTAGACAGATTCAGAGCCATTGTATGCGCCAGTCGAGATAGAAGAAAGAGCAAACGCATAATTTACGTCATAGTCGCTATTTGGGTCATCTCCATCATCTTCTCCCTTCCCATGCTCCTCTTCCACACCGTAGATACGGTTGACGTCATGAAATTTACAATGTGTGTAGAAAAATGGCCTTCATATCATGTGCGAGGTGCGTTTGCTTGTTGCGTGATGGTTTTACAGTACCTATCACCAACGTTGGTCATTGGCTGCCTTCACACCCGTATATGTAGCTTCCTGCGCAAGCGCATTGAAGAAAACCCGGTTACTCAAACGGAAATAAATCGCGCTATGAGGGACATGCGCAGACATCGACGTAACCTTCTGCTGTTATCTGCCATAACTATTACCTTTGCTGTGACGTGGCTTCCGTTAACTATTCTGAATATCACGGCAGATTTTAATCAGACCTTATTCCACGAAAAGGATTTCAACCTGATATTTGCCATTTGTTTGTTAATTGCCATGGGTTCATCGAGTTTAAATCCGGTATTTTACGGATGGTTCAATCTAAATTTTAGAAATGGATTCTACCAATTGTTGTGTTTCGCGACACCAGATGCGCTGCCCACGGAGAGAAGCAGCTTAAACAGCAAAGAAAAGAGAGAAGCGAGCGCGATATACGACAGCATCAGATCAAATCAATCCAACCAATCGAATCGATCGAATTATTCAGATCGACCCAATACACCGAACCAATCAAATGGCTCCAACCATTCGAACGAATCTAACAAATCTAGTGGATCCAAATCGAAGAAATCCAGCACCGGTTCTAAATAAATGTGTTTGTCTGCGATATCACGCGCTAGTTATTCGGATGGTAAACCCTACTTAGAAATTATATTACATATCTTGGTTAGCATAACCGTAGAACTGTTTTATTAGGACTTGATCTCCGTTGTGACGTGTAGCTACTCATAAGAGCTCATATACACACTTGGAACATATACGGTTGAAGCCGGTTATGTCGAACGTCCATGCCTGTGTATATTTCAATTCGAGAGAAACGTGGTTCGTGTTATTGCACGAACGAGTGACTCAAGGTATCGGACAAAAGACATCAATACAAGATGATCGAAAACTATAATTTACGCTTGAGAGGCTACTTGATGCTATAACCGACATTCTGGTGAAATGGGTAAAATACCAGTAAATAACGAAACTTTCAACCGGATAGCAGGACAAACACGTGTTTTAAGAACGAAGGCACGTTTAATTTGATGTTCATTCCAGAAACCCTGAATAACGAGTTGTCATATGGCAGAAAGGGGTCACTGTTTTGTATCGTCTTCCCCTTCCTCACCCCAATTGAAAACGGTGGCATTTCTTTTAGTTGGAACACCATTTTTGTAGCATAATCTGTATATAGTATCGCATATTTTTTTTCTTTATCCAAATTTGGAAGTTGTCTTTATATTCTTTGAATACCGTGCCTATGTTGTGACAATGAATCTACAATGAACGCGTCTTTAAGAGGCTACTTTTGTCAGTATTTTTGGACTCTGTATGTGTGTCTTTAAGAGACAACTGTGTCAATATTTTGGACTGTCTTTTATTGTGGACCGTGTTTATCTATATATGGAGGATCGGGTTTGTGCGCATATATTTGGGACTTTTTGTGTCTTGTGTGAGGATTATGTGATTATTTTTGGGACTTTCAATGTTTTATGGGGGACCATGTTAATGTTCGATCTCTGCATTGGCCGATAAAGTTCATCTGGATTTTCCGACGTGGTTTCCCCTCCCCCTTGGCAGTGGTGCAGGACGGAGAACCTGAGAAGGACAGATATCTAGTCGCTCGGACGGCACGAAACCCGCGGTCCCGTGTACAGATTGTTGTACACGTAAAAGATCCCTTGACAGTTGGAATTTGATAAAATAATTTTCCATAGTGCCACTGCCTGGGCAAAATTTAACTCACAGCACACTGTGTGGCGTATGCCCGTCTTCATTAGCCCACACGGGAAGAAAAGGGGCGTTTGACTGCATTCATTGCATTTCATTTGTGTATATATTTGGTTTTAATGGGGGACCGCGTAAATGTGTCTTCTCTTTGGAAAATGTGTATATATTTGGACATTAAAGAAACTTTATTTGGAAGATATAGATACATTTGAACATAACGAGACTCTATTTGAAAAATATGTATTTTTATTACATTCAAACACGAATGTTTGTGTTTGGGACACAGCGATGACTGTGCATTTTTTTATCTATTTAATTAGGACTCTTGTTGAATTATGTTATACAATATTTTAAGTGCCAGAAAAGATTACATGCGTTAGACATTGATATTTTTGCGCTAGAAGCAGAATGAACATTTATTTTTAGAAATTTATGGAGACTTTTTGGATTTGAGATTGATGTATCGATATATAATATATATCTTTGGAAATGTATTTTTAAAAGTTGAAGAATATTTAGGGAATATTTGGAATCAGTGGGCCTTAACGTATATTTTAAACTAACGCACACTTTATTGATGTTTTTTTTTTTGTTTTGTGTGTGTGTTTTAATAGTAGATGTCGTTTTAATATGTCTTGAATTGTAACATCATAGAGCTGCATTGCGATACAGTTAGGGCCAGGCACCAAGAACCATTGCAGATTTCGTCATAGGAAACGAGATGTAAATAGGGTTACGGTTAGGACTATGGCTATCCCTAATCCTAACCAGCAATCTGGTCAACAAGCACGTGACCAATGATAAAATCTGCAATGGCTCTTGGAATCTATCTTTAACCATTACGATACCGGTGCTTCTAAACTTTAATATTTTCATACGTTGAATAACGGTCCGTCGTAAATTCAAATTATCAGCGCAATTGGATAGATAGGTTTAACGGCATTGCGGACAGCACTCGGCAAACCTCGACAGAGTCCGATACCCTGGCCTCGAATCAAATTCAAGGGGAACAACTCTATTCAGTTTGATTCTTTATCAGACGAGTAGTTCTTTGTCCATTGAATTCGTTGATAAATATGGATATAACATCAAGGGATAAAACCTTTTTTGTTCTCAAAATAATGTTAGTTCTTATTCTCGTATGCTTATAATTATCAGCCTTTGACAGTCTTCTCGTCATACTGTTGGGGACCCGGAGAAAACCCACGAGGTTAGACAGGCGACCCAACTCCTTGACATGTACTACCGGGGAGTCGAAACCACGCCAAATGAGTCAATGACATGTCTTATGATACAGCGCGAACGTGCTAACCATTCGGCATTTACCTCGAACCCTGAAGGTGTTGGTGTTAGCTTGGATCCAAATGCCACTTCCAACACAAAGATTGGTCAACACAAGAAGACTTGTTTGATACGGGATCCTTCATCCCTAATGATGGGTTTACCCTTTGAAACTAGGTTTAATTAAAAGTGTCTTGGGCGGCGTTTAAAAATAAGGGAAATAACTCGATAATGACTATTGGATATGCTGCATAGTACGAACGATAATTACTGCTGGATAATATTCTACATAAACATTCTTGTACATATTTATTTATTTATTTGTAAATTGAATTATACTATGATGGACTTGTTGATTTATATTTTTATTTGTAATGGTCATCTTTACTCCGAGGGGAGATAATTCGATTTTATGTATACTGTAGTTGAAATGAACTACTGATTGTTTGTGCCAACAACACCTCAGCTTGTAGTAATGTACTTTAAATCAGTCAGACATCTGTAACAATACTAGTTGATTTTATACTTTACATTGATTGTAAATCGTGTGTGCACAAATATGACTAAGGCAGATTTTGATTAAGGCTTACGTCACAGATACGTAAAACCCGAATGAAGTGGATAGCTCCTACGTCACTCTTTTGCAGACTCGAAAATATTACAATCAGAATAGCGCCGTGAAGTCAGAACAAGCCCAACGTTATTTAGAACCTATTATCCAGACTTTTAGATATGACGCTCGGGAATCCTCGGCAATTTTTGCCGAATCCCCACCTTACCCTGCATATCATTACGCACAGATGTATGATTTATTAGTGCGTGCATCATAAAATGGTGCCTTGATCAGCTAGCCTGATATTGATATATCTTCGGGCCATTTGTTTTTCTGGCTGGTGTTTCTGCAGCGTGTGGTTTGACATTTCCCCGTGGCCATTTGTTTTTCTTGCTAGTGTTTCTGCAGCGTGTGGTTTGATATTTCCCTGTGGTAAAAAATGTATTCTGTTTATGTAATGGTTCCCCGCTATCCTTGTCAGCATACCCAAAGCACACTGGCTTATATTTAAACCTCCATGTCATTCGACCCAACTCAGTCATTGGAAATTTTCCGTGAGTTCAGAAAAAGATCTACGTATCAAGTGTCAGTTCCTATTTTCTTTCAAGAACCAAAACATGGCATGATTAGCTAGTCTCGTTTCGTTGAGGGAATAGATGAAAGCAGGTCTTGGGTTCGATTCCGGGTTAAAACGTTACGAGAATAAGGATCACATGCCTACTGTCGTGTGTTTCATTGAGGGAATAGACCAAAGCAAGTCTTGGGTTCGATTCCAGGTTGAAACGTGACAAGAATAAGGATCACATGCCTACTGTCGTGGGTTTCCACCGGACACGCATACATTTATAACTGCTTTTATAAATCTGCTAATTTAAGTTTTATTGATCCTATAGTGAAATGTTATGTTGTTTTTTTTTATTGATATACGTTTTCTTCCAAGTGCCATATTAAATGGTTTGTGTTTGATTACTATTTTTTACTTTGTAAAAGCATTTTCTATTGGTTGTTTCTTTTCTTGCATAAACCACTCTCGTAATAAAATATAGATGTTTAACAAGTTTACGTTGTCATTTTGTTTTCTTTAAGTCATCGTACCAACGGCCGTATGGTATGTTACCTTTCCTTGTCAGGGAGTCGCGGTGGCTAAGTGGGTAAGACGATGGCTTGCTAGCCCAGAGGTCTCACGTTTTCGATCCCAGTGTTGACCGAGAAAGTTCATCGGGTCTTTCCATTGTGGTTTCCTCGTGTCAGTGATGCAGGGCGGAGGGCCTGTCAAGGGCAGCTCTCTTGTCGTTCGTTGCATGAGCTAAGAGTGCGTCCAAACAGAAGAGTAATGATCCTAACTGACTTGTATCAAGTTCGATAATGAAGAACCTGTTGCTCTATTATAACTCCTGACATTATATGGATGTGGTAATAACTGACTTGTATCCGTTTCATTTAATTTAATATTACCTTGGTGGATTGGGATTTGTTGTCAATAGGCACGGCTCAAACACACAAAGCTTGCACGCTGAATAATAACAGTTAATCAATCGGACTCGTCGCACTTTGTCCAAAAACATACACTCGCAACCATTCGTCTTAAATCGGTTATCGATACTGCATTCATGATATCATGAAACGGAATGAGGTTTGACGTATTAAAGAGATAAATCGCTATTCTTTGGCACCTAGAAATAGTCACAAATGGTTTACAACGCATATAATAGTGTAATATGAATGTAAACTGATTGGGATCCAGAAATTTACCCAAATGGGTCGCAATGCATATAATAATCTAATATGAATGTATATAAACTGATTTACATTCAATCGTTTCTGATTTACTATAATTTCTAATCACTTGTGTTCGGTGAAGAGTACAAATTGGCGTCTGGTTATTGCAGTCTACACGGGTAGTATTCTCCTTTGATATGTTGAGCTTCGTTCATTGGGTCACTTCATTACAAATAGCACTCGAATGCATTCTGGCATTTTGTCTTAGATATTGGATATCAGAAGTGCAACTTTTCACGGTTAGATAACAACATCGATGTTCATTTAAATTGACCAGTATTGCGTGTATGCCCATCTTCATTAGTCCATTCGATGCAAAACAGTAGGACGTTAAATCTCATTTCATTTCAAAAAGTTCAACATGTCTTCTAAAACTGGATTACCCCTGTCAGTGATGCAGGAAGGTGGGACCGGCAAGTAACAATGTCTGGCCTTTCGGATGAGACCAAAACACACGACCCCGTGTGCACGTAGAATATCCCTCGACAAACAGTTGGATTTCGATTAAGAAAAAGAGGAAATGCCGCTATCGCATTAAAATGTCCATCATAGTACACTACAAGACGTATGCCAATCGTCATATACCCGAGTAATGCAGAAAAACAAGGACTCCTTTCTCTTATATTTCAGAGTGCTGAACTCTGGCGGTAGGCAACTTTTTCCCTTTACTAGTTCCCAGCTTATAATCTCATAGCCAATTTCTCTCGACGTACCGAATGAATATAGTTGAATGTTATGCATGGCATCTGCCATTTTCTTTATTAACCCGAGTAGTGCAGAAAAGCAAAGACGTCAAACTCCATTTCATTTCAATTCATTTAATGTTGGCTTATAATTGTATTGTCAATTCCCCTCGAGGTACCGAATGAATTTAGCGGTGTGTTATGAGAGGTAATGAATGGTTTTAATTCATACTTGTACTGTTCAACCACTATTGACGTTGATGTATCGGCAAATTTTATGAGTCGATCGTGTTTCAAACTTATTCGTTCACCTTTCGTAAACATTAATTAAAAAGAATAATAGGATCTAGAATTGGATTGCGACCAAGTTATATTTTTAATAGAGACCACTAAAATAAAAACACGCGTCTTAGATTAGATACAGACCTGGAATTGACACGCTATAGTTGTAATACACTGTTAAATATATACTGAAATATGACAGTCTGATTAAAACACCGATCCTTTTTCGTCTCGTTTTTTGTAGTTCAAAATTTCGTTTTATTTGTCTTTACAACACTGTTATATAACAGGCGTTCTTATTGGTGTGAGGAATTAGCCAATAAAACGGTCTGTTACAGCGACTGCTTGGCTTTCTCAGCGAGAGAGAGAGAGAGAGAAATGGGGTTTAACGTCCACTCGACACAAACTAGGTCATTTTGGGACTAACATATGGTTTCAATTTTATTTCAATAATTCGCTTGCGCGTAGGGGTCTTTAGCAGTGGGAGGAAACCGGAGTGCCCAGAGGAAACCCACGAGGTTGAGAAGGCGCCCCTATCTCCATGCCACATACGCTCACAACAGGGATCGAAACCACAGCCGCAAGCCAGAGGTGACCGGCCAGCTAGAGGTCGAAGCGCGACACTCTAGACCACTAGGCCATCCCAACCCCCCTTTCTCAGCGAGGAACTGTGAGTAAAATTATAGAAACGTCAACGTTGATTGATTAATTAATGGCTGACGTCATAGGGTCAAAAGCCGTTCGTTTGACCCTTGGCGCAACTCCCACTATAACTTGTCAGATCGTCATGTATTGTTGAACTGTGGTGGCAGACAACTTTGCCGTCTTTACTAGCTCAGTTGGATCAGAATAGTAGGACGTTAAACTCCAGTACAAAAATAAAACGAAACGAAATATAGATCTTAATTTAAACAGATTGGTTTGAATTTGATATAAGAGTAAGCCATAGCGCTAGAATATTTAAATATTAATTTGAAAGGCGGGCGGCTCTATTCTCTGGAACCCTGAAAAGACGAAAATATGTCTGAAAGCACATATTAATGTAATGTGGATGTTAATAGAGGGATTTATATTCAATGTTGTAGAAAAAGAGGTCCCGTGTACATACTGGCGTGCACGTAAAAGATCATTTGGTAGTTTGCATTGGATTTAAGAGTAGACCATTGTGTCGCTTCCCGGGCAAAATTTCTCTCATAGCACACTGGATGACGTATGCCCGTCTTCACTTGCCCAGTTAGACATCCAACCCTTTTCGTTATGAGAAATGTTTAAATTTTACAGTTCATTTTAGTGTGTAAACTCTCGTATAGGTTAATCAAAGCTATTGTTATTTTATTATGTGTAGGAAATCTTAAAACGTGTGATTGCTTTATAAAGATGTTACACAGTGTCGAAGCGATCGTCAAACAGCCAATATAAAATTATTGTTTGTATGTGGTCAATATTCGTGTTTTCTCGCAGGAATCAAGTCAGTTGCTGAATCTGGATTAGAATTCTGATAAAAATCGCTGATCGCCAGTTGAGGGATTTGAAAATCTTCTTCAAACTACAATACTGTGAAAATCTAACTTCTAAAGGAAAAATCGGGATTAACAAAAAGAAATAAGATGAATAGAAAATTTAGCAGTATTCGGCATTCACCTCAGACGCTATATAAGATATAGTCAAGAGAAACCAGTACCACTTCTCGTTTCGCTGATATCTTTGGTGGACCTATTTCTACGTCTACAGAATCCAACCCGGGAATTATCTAGCAGTGAGATTTAGATTTTGATGTCTTAATTAAATGTTAAATGATCAGTACATTTTTCCGTGGATTTAGTAGTGGAAAATTTAATATTTTCGGGAAAGTGCTCTGGTAATTTACAGACGGGTTGTGGTGCAGGATAAAATAGTACCCACCGTGTTTTTACCCTGTATTGTTTTATTGCTCTTCTACTAAGGGGTTTGTATTTGGACTTATGTAAAACCTGACCATTTAGCATTTTCTTGAGCGTTATTGAACGATGAATTCAAAATAACGTCGTAAAACGCTGAAGGCGTAATGTTATAAACAGCTGCCATTAAACGACAAAGTTATAAAACGCTGTATTTAATAAAGTAATGACGTATAAAACATTATACGACAAGTCATAACAAGACATAACGTTATAAAACACTGCAATCAAAGACATAACGTTAAAAACACTACAATCGAAGACATAACTTTATAAAACACTGCAATGGAAGACATAACGTTATAAAGCGCTGCAATGGAAGACATAACGTTATAAAGCACTGCAATCTGAGGCATAACGTTATAAAGCACTGCAATCTGGGACATAACGTTATAAAGCACTGCAATCTGAGACAACGTTATAAAACACTGCAATCGAAGATATAACGTTACAAAACTTTTCCATCGAAGACATGACGTTATAAAACACTGCAATTAAAGACATGATTTTATAATTCCGAATACGACCTTTCAATCTGTTTGATAAATAATCGTGTCAGCAAAATTAATCATTGTATATTTATATTTTAATCGAAGCCAAATGTACAAAGAATACACAAGATTGTAGACTTTACATTATTATTAACATATTATGGTTAGAACAATTAAAACAACGTTATTTAGACTCAGGCGACGAGTAATGACCACGTTTATAGCAGTTACCACGTTAGACAAGAATAGGATCATCAGGGATTTAGCCATTACTAACTTAATCAAAGAAAACCTGAAACATTGTGGATTTGAACAATAATATCAAGACTTGAAATAGATCCGGAACGTGGGAGAGGATAATGGTAGGTACATTGTTTTCCGATAAAATTAACACAAAGTTTAACTCACATGGTTTTCGTCTTATGTAGTCGTTTGGATGGGACGAAAAATCGAGGTCCCGTGAACACATCGGCGTTATCGTAAAACGACATTTGACTGTAGGAATTCGATTTAAGAGTAGGCCGTACTGCCGCTGTCCGGGTAAAGTTCCCCCCTAATTTTCGACAGTGCCCATTTTTACTACTGAAAGTGCCTTTCAACTAGCTTTTTTGCTCGATTTTGAGGCTATTTTTCTTCGATTTCCGAACGTTTAGACGAAAATATCAGCCAAATAGCGCTTGAATTGGCTACAGATGCAACGAAATGGCGGATAATTTTCTTGGGGCCCCCACCCCCTCTCAGCGGCGTGTCCCGTCTCCGCGGTCAGTGCCCTCATTTTGCGGCGCCCCCCTTTTCAAAATTCCTAGATCCGCCCCTGGTTTCCCCCATAACACTGTATGACGTATGTTTGTCTTCACTAGCCTAGTTCGGAGCAGAAAAGTAGGACGTTAAACTCCATTTCATTTCAGATGCCGTTTTAAATTCTATCTAATCCAATTTATTTTTATTTCCTATAGACGAGTTTACCAAACATCAGCTATTATTGTGGACTGTTGGTGTATATAGGTAAGATCTATGTTTAAAATCTCTCTCTCTCTCTCTCTCTCTCTCTCTCTCTCTCTCTCTCTCACCTGCAGCCTTCTCTTTGGCAAAATAGTAAAATAGAAAAATACAAATGGAATGAATTCCCCAACCCCCAATTCCCCCACCCCCAAAGACAACTAATCTAAACCTTATCCCAAGTTTAGTTAATTCCCTTTGTATACATAATTTCTCACATTTCGGACTATATTTGAGTCTTTGGTCCAAAACATCTAGGAGTTGTCCCCGGGCATCAGAAAAACCTCTGAGCTTGTCTATATGTTTCAGTAGGCTAACTATGCCAGCAAGTATTGGAAGTCCAGAAAGATGCATTATGAAAGAGGTAAACCTGCCTATTGCAAGTCTGTATTTTAGCTTCAAATGTTACCTAAATTATTGTTTCAACATTTGTTCACAAGGCAAGCCTATAATCAACTCTATTGACCATCGGATGGCCGAGATTTAAATTATTGAACACGATCACCAGTTGATAATTTAGACATATTCTCGATTGTCGTGTACCGTTGCTGCTATAATATACCATCTATACTATATCAAGAAATAACAACTGCAGCGCTTCTAATTCGAAGGTGCACAAGGGAATTATTGAAATAAAATTGAGCCATATGTTAGTCCCGAAATGGCCTAGTTTGTGTCGAGTGACCGTTATACCCAATTTTTCTCTTTCTGATTCGAAGGGTGGTACTGGGACGTCATCATTCTATAGTCCCAAAATAGAAATAGCCGCTCACTTTACGACGACGTCCGATTATAAGTTTTCGCGTTAAAAACTAAAAAACTATTGAAATAAAATTGAAATAAATTATTGAAATAAAATTGAGTCATATGTTAGTCCCGAAATGGCCTAGTTTGTTCGAAGGGTGTTACTGTGACGTCATCAGACAACGTCAGACGATACGTTTTCGCGCTCAAAACTAAAAATAATATCAAATTTTGTATTATATTTTCAGGGTTTATTACCGCCGAGCCGTCTGTGCCGTGGAACTTGACAATTTACAATAACAAACAATCTTGGAATGAAGGGTATAACATTTGTAAAGATAACAACCAGACGCTTCTCAGTATCAGAGATGAGAATAAATATTTTGCCATGGGAAAAATTGCGCCAATTTGGAGGGCGGAAGGTTATCTGTAAGTAGAGTTGTTGTTAGGTGCAGAAAAGTAGAAGATTTCCGTAACAGCTACATAAAAAATAATGTAGTCGTTTGGATGGGACGAAAAATCGAGGTCCCGTGAACACATCGGCGTTATAGTAAAACGACATTTGACTGTAGGAATTCGATTTAAGAGTAGGCCGTAGTGCCGCTGTCCGGGTAAAGTTCCCCCCTAATTTTCGACAGTGCCCATTTTTACTGCTACTAAATAGTTCTGAAATCAGTCGGTCAGTGAGTAATACGTTGACTCACTAAGTAGGGGTTCCCTGCTTCGATTCTGGTGTGGATCGGGAAGTTCCTCGGGATTTTCCTGTCCCGCGTACACATTGATGTGCACGTAAAAGAACCCTTGACAGTTGGAATTCGATAGGGCCGCTGTCTGGTTAAAATTTCCCTTAAAGCAAACTTTTAGTCGGTGAAAAAACGTTTGACGTTAATTCCCATTTTTCTCCGTTTCTATTTTTAGTAACAATGATTATTGGATCGGGCTGTTTGATATCAATTCCCCGGATGGTAACTACACGTGGACTGACTGTACACCCAAAGAATCATGGGAATTGTGGGACACGGGCGAACCGGATGAAAAAGACACGAGTATGTGTGTTCGAGTCTACCAATATAGCGGAAAATGGCGGACGTTTTTCTGTGATGATTATTACCAGATTATATGTGAAAACAGACTGGGTAATTATTCTAATCGAAATGAAATGAAATGGGGTTTAACGTCCTAGTCTGGGCTAATGGAAGACGGGCATATGTGTAGTCGTTCGGATGGGACGAAAACCCGAGGTCTCGTGTACACATTGGCGTGTACAATTCGATGTAAGAGTAGGCCGTAGCGCGGCTTTCTGGGCAAGATTTCCCTCATAGCACACTGTATTAGGCCAGTTCGGAGCAGAACAGTAGCCTACGACGTTCAACATTCGTAAAAGGCTTAATTATGGCATTTGCAAAATTATTTCACACCTTGGGCATAAGCTTCAGCGTATGACATTATCAATATTATTTCATAGCTTGGGCTCCTGTATCGCGAGGCCCAAGAGTTCAGCCTGTAACACCTACAGCTACATCCACCATGAACATCAATAAGGCCTCGTTACATTAAAGGTGCATTATGTAAGATAAAGAGCTGATGGTTTTATTAAAGGTGCATTATGTAAGATAAAGAGCTGATGGCTTTATTAAAGGTGCATTATGTACGATTTAGGTAACGAGTTGACTGTTCTTGCTATAATAATTTATTAAAGATACATTAAGTAAGAAAAGGAGCTGACTGTTCTTGCATTATGTAAACTTTAGATACAGAGCTTGCAGTTCTCGCTATAATAGTTCATTCAAAGATAATGAAAAGGAATTATGTTAAAAATTTCATTCAAATTAAAAGTTCCCTTGTCAGTTAGAATTGGATATAAGTGAAGGCCGTATCGCCGCTGTCCGGGCAAAATTTTCCTCATAGCACACTGTATGGCGTATGCCCGTCTTCATTAGCCTAGTTTAGGAGCAGAACAGTAGGACGTTAAACCCCATTTCATTTAACCGACTGTTTGTATTATTATTTCAGATTCGTGTTGGTATGACGAATACGACGGCTACAAGTTATCCGGTATGTTGGAATCGTATGGTAGTTCAGAACTAGACGAGTGTGTTATAAGATGCGACGACAAGGAAGATGGCGACAACGAGTGTGTTGCCTTTAGTTACAGCGCTACGTATAAACTGTGTCGTCTGCTGATTGAAAGTCACGTGTACATTGGTAATGAACCAGCCATTCAGATTGACATTACTCACACGACTTATGTCAAGAGATGTTACGCATGTGAGTTATTTTCAATTTATTTGCTTGCGCGTAGGGGTATTTAGCAGTGTGTGGGGGGAACCAGAGAAAACCTTCGAGGTTGGACCCTACACATGTCACGTACAATGTAGGAATCGAAACCACGGCAGTGGCTATATGACAGGCCATAAGATACAGCGCACACCTACTAACCATTCGGTCATTCAACTTATTACTTATTGCAATACAAGCTGTGATGATAGGTGTTGAAAATTGTGCGTTTGGGAAGTTATTTTTACGTGCACAAAGCTTCAAAGTAAGATGGTGCAGTTTTTTATTTCAAAAATTACCTTGCAAGTGGGGGTCGTTTTAGCAGTGAAAGGAAACTAGAGTTAGACAGGGGGTCGTTCTCCTAGTCAAGTACAAGCGGGTATTCGGAACCACACCATTTGACTCGATGACGGAACTTATGATCAAACGCGATAAATCATTCGGCCAACCAACCTTTCGTTTACAAAATTGAATGATATGGGGTTTTACGTCCCTTCCTTTCTGTTCCAACCGCGTAATGTTTCTGGCCGAAAAGAAATGAGGCAAGCATGCGCCATTTAGTATGCTATGGTTTTTTTCTGCCCGGGCAGATTTCCGTCGTTCATGTACTGCTGGGGGGGGGGGGGCGTTCACGTACTGCTAATGCATTCGATAATATTCAATTCAATTCGTTCACGTACTGCTACAGTTATAGTTTACGGTAGGACTACAGCTAGTGGGATCGTTCACGTACTGCTAACGGGAAGGGGGGGGGGGGGTGCGTTCACGTACTGCTAGTGGGATAGTTTACGTACTGTGAGGGACGTCGTCCGTCGTCCATATACTGCAAGAGGGGTCGTTCACACTGTTAGGGGGATAGTTTACGTACTGCTAGGGGTGTAATTCATGTACTGCCAGATGGATCGTTCACGTACTGCTACGGTGGGGTGGGGTCAAGATCGTGAAATTAGTCGACAGAAAAACACAGTTCCACGGAGTGAATGTTAATCTAATTTCTTTGATTTGTTTGCAGACAATATAATGATGGAAGTTAACGTTACGTTGAGCAAGGATAGACTGCCAGCCCACGAATGTACATCAGAAATTGTTGAAAACACTGTTTCCACACTGAACGGTGTAAGCTCTATGGGAATTGAAAGTAGCGCTATGGGAATTGAAAGTAGCACTATAGAAATTGAAAGTAGCAGTATGGAAATTGAAAGTAGCTCTATGAAAATTGCAAGTACTGCACGTATGGATATGCTATCATCGAGTCAACAGGCTGTATTTGCAGATATTATTTCTGAAATAAATTCTATGGAACCATCTTCTTACCGATTTACTGAGGTAGACCACTGACGCTTGCCATAATATGTATTTTATACGCCCCTATCGCTGGAGGTTTATTGTCGTCGCCTATTCATGTCGTCAGTCGAGAATATTCACAGTGATATTTATTTTTAAATCTTAAAACACCCGTGATATTTAGTTTTACAGTGGACTATGTCACACCCGCCTTTCAGAATATTACGGAATTTTGGGAAATCCGCCATAATTTTCATGTTCCGATTTATTTCCGTATTAATATAGTAATCCGGATTCTGAGTATTACGAATTACGACATCAATCAGTTGTTCCTCTTACACATTGAATTTGAATTGTATAATTCGGCCTTTAATCAGTAAGCGTAAACCTGAAACATCGATCTGATTAATACACAAATCTATATTTCGTTTTTTTTAAATTTTTTCGATGGTCTAGCTGGGGTAATGGTAATGGGTAATGGAATGTAATCATTACAATTTTTAAGTAATGGTCAAGTAATGAGTAATGGAAGATTTCAAAAGTAATGAGTAATGGAAATGTAATTAATTACATTCCACAAACCATGTAATGGTCAATTACATTTCAATTACATTTAAGGCACATATAAGTATTTACATATGACAAATTTTATAGCACCAAAGAAGTAAATTAAGTGTAACTGACACAAATCCAATTCATTATTTTATTTTTTAAAAAAGATTTAAATCAGTTTTAACAAATTATAAGAAGGCATTCAACATTTTCTTTTATTACTTTTTATGTAGGACCCTTCTTTAGACATGTAACCTAAAACGGTTCCCCCTAAAAAGTAGATCTTAGAAAAGAAGTATATTTTAATCAAAGATTAGTGTTAATTTTACAATCAATCATTCAGTCAATCAATCAATCAGTTAGATTAAAAGACAATAGTCTTACTACACTTTAATCTTAATCTCAAGGTAACAAGTGTCAAACCAAACAATGGCTTTCAAGTATCTCATCATTTTATGGTTACTTATAAACCAATCATATGTTATGTTTTAGAATCATGCTGAATAATTTACCAGTTATATTAGAGACAAACTATTTGGATTGATTAAGAATCTTAAAAAATACACTTAATCAAATATACTTTCAATTCATTTTTCAAGACATGAAGTGAAAGCATCAGCGTTTGTCACCATTCCCCTCACTTGAAAATTTACCTTGATGTTATAATTTATAGAAATAATAATTCATGCACAGATGTCTATTAAAGTGAATCAAGGGTTATTTTGAGTTTGGTTTTATAGGCCCTTCATGGCGGAAAATAACGTTGTCTTTTTAATTTCTATGAGAAAAATTGTTTTTTATTTATATAGTCATAAAGTAATGGGTAATGGTAGTTAATTACTTTCAATGTAATGGGTAATGGTAATTAATTACATTGCTAAAAATGAGAAAGTAATTGTAATGATTACATTTAAAAAGTAATGGTAATGGTAATGTAATTAATTACATTGGCAATGTAATGGCCCTAGCCCTGTGGCCTACACTACATGAAGATCTGACAAGCTGTACAGGGAGATCATGTCAGGGGTCGTATGAGCGGCTTTTCACCCTATGACGTTATACATTGATTAATCAATAAGCTTTGGCGTTTATAGTGCTTCACCAACAGTGTCGTGCCAAGAAGTCTTCGTAACAGTGCGTTTGATTGGCTAATCCCTCACTTCAACCAAAACGCCGGTAATATAACAACTCTTCCAGATCCTAGTGTAAAACGAAATTTTGAACAATAAAAAACGAAACAAATTAGGAACTATGTTTTTATCAGAAAACCCACAACTTTTGTTGTTTTGTGATATAATTTAACCTCTCTCATATTTCACCATATTAAACCGGTATGTTTTGACCTCTGAAGTTTTCCATTTTTTGTCTGACAGGATTTAGATGCATCGAGTACAATGATGAAAGAATCTGTTAAGACCACAGCGGATTCTAGTATTACAGGTTTATCAACCATCACCACGGAGCCTTCACCTTCTGTTAAACTAGTCAACATACAGCTCACGTCATCATCCTCAACAGGTAAATGAAATGGGGTTTAACGTCCTACTTTTCTGTTCCAACTGGGCTATAACGTCCACTCGACACAAACCAGGTCATTTTGGGACTAACATATGGTTTCATTTTATTTCAATAATTCGCTTGCGCGTAGGAGTCTTTAGCAGTGGGAGGAAACCGGAGTGGCCGGAGGAAACCCACGAGGTTGAGAAGGCGCCCCTATCTCCATGCCACATGTGCTCACACCAAGGCTCGAAACCACAGCGCGGCCCTCTAGACCACTAGGCCATACCACCCCCTCTGGGCTAATGGAGACGGACACACGCCATACAGTGTGTTATGAGGGAAATTTTGCCCTGACAGCGACATTACGGCCTATTCTTATATCTAATGAAATGAAATTGAGTTTAACGTCCCACGGTTTTGCTCTGAGTGGGCTAATACAGTGTGCCATGAGGGAAATTTACCCTGGCAGCGACACTGTGGCCTGTCAATGGCCCTTTTAGGTGTACGCCAATATGGACACGGTGCCATCCGAACGACTGGACAGCTGTCCTTGTCAGGCTCTCCATCTTGCATCACTGACAAGGGGGAACCACGCTAATATGTACCCCGGACATCAGTTTCCACCCCATCTCAACGACCAGACGCTGACCGGCATATCAGCTCCTAGTTTCGGGGACCCATAACCTTATATTATTCAATATTAATGAGCCCTAATTCTGCTTATTGTAGGTCTTTACTATGGCTACATGTATTATTCAAACATTTATTAACATATATGTCAAGCCTATAATCAACTCTTTAGGTCAACAGATGGCACATCCTCGGTTACCCAGAGTACTCATTCCGTTCTACCCCACAATATCCTGGGTTAATCCATAGGGTTTCCACGATTTCAAAATATCTGATTGTAGTTAGAGTGTACGAACCAATCAAAAAACAGTTTACAAACCAGTCCTACGTAGAATCTTCAGCGTCATTTTTTACGTCATAGAAAGCTGCGATCATTAAATGATTTAATTTGAAAATGGAGAAGCGAGGCTTGAGTCTCGTATAACAAGTATCGTTCAGAATAAAGAGATTGGGGTGGATTGGAGGGGTGGGGGGGGGGGGGGGTAGCATGTGCGTGTGATCATAAGGTCTATCATCGAGTGGCGTGGTTTCGACTGTACGTGACAAGGAAAAGTGTCGCCTGTCCAACCTCATGGTGTTTTTTCAGGTTAGCTCCCATTGCTAAAAAAAAATCCCTTTCCACTAGCGAATAATGGAAATAAGATTGAACCGTGTGGTAGTCCCGAAAGGACCCAGTTTTTGTAGAGTGGGAGTTAATCCCACCTCTCTCGCTCTCCCTATTGTCTCTCTCTCTCTCCCTCTCACCGCTAAAGATCCCCTTCCCACTAGCGAAACATGGACGTTAATCCCACCTCTGTCACTTTCCTCTCTCTCTCTTGTGTCGAGTGGACCATAAACCCCATCTCTCTCTCTCTCTCTCTCTCTCTCTTCTCTCTCTCTCCCTCTCTCTCTCTCCCTCTCTCTGTACGTGCAAGTGAATTATTGACCAGCGAATTATTGAAATAAAATTGAACTATATGTTAGTTACTAAGTGACATACTTTGGGTCGAGAGAAAGTTTCTCTCTCTCTCTTTCTCTCTCTCTCTCTCTCTCATTCTCTCTCTCTCTCATATAATTCCATATTTATTTCTTGTAGCCGCACCTGTGCCCAAAACCAACGTAGTATGTCCGTGTAAATGTTTCACGGAAATAGAAGATTCGACCGTAGAAGCCGAAATAATTGAAGAAATAAAAAAGGAGTTGGTCATCAACACGACCTCTCTCTCCTCGTTTAAACGGAAGCTAAGTTCGGCGCGTGATAACAGAAGCTCGGCTGTTGTCGTTGGAAGTATTGGCATCGGTTTCCTGGGCTCCATCATGCTATTTGTCGCCATTTTGGATTTTCATCACATGTTTCGTGCGTTAAAGAATGTTTTAGATCATTATAAACAGAATCGTATTAGTGTTGTTTATCAACGACAATAAATGATGTTACTTATCATTGGTTGTTGTTTGTTGAATAGTTCAATTGGGGCCACAGCGGATGGCGCTGGCTCACGAGCAATAACCAGGTCTAATCAGAGGTTATGGTACTTGAAATGGAATAGGGTTTAACGTCCTACTGTTCTGCTCCGAACTGGGCTAACGGACACGGAATAATGGTACTTATCAATGGCTGTCGTATATTGAATAGTTCCTTTGGATTTTCCTGTGAGGTTTCCCTTTGTAAGTGAAGCAGGGTTGCGACGGGGCGACAAGGCTGGTTTGATTATTGTTCGGTTGGGACGGAAACCCCAGGAGCGGATCCAGGAATTTTTGCAGGAGGGGGTTTGCCAGGTTTCTGTCACGGAAATCTGCCATCATGTCTCTAAATTATGTAGGCATACATGTACATGCAAATTGAGCTTTTTAAACAGAGAAATCATGTTTATAATGATGTAGGATCACATTGTGATTTAATATCATTGATGCAAGGCATTATTTTTTTTATGTAGCTGAGCAGGGGGGTGTGGACGACATATTGGATTATTCCGGTATTCTTAATGGTCAAACAAATATTGTCATTATCGATCTATTGAATTATTGAAATTAATGTCTAACTGTAAATTGGTGTTTTTATCAGCACTTTATAGTTCATTCCGTAAATTAGTCCCAATAACAAAAATCATTTCATTGGATCATGCACGGAATAAGACTAATTCCAAGTCGACGTGACATGAATACAGTTCTAGATAATAGAAACAAGTCGTCTGTGTTCAGCCATTCTTTCTCCTTGTCAGTCTACAGAGGTATTTATTCCATTCGTCACGCGTTTCTTCAAATCACATGACTTAATCGTTCGACGTCTGTGTATTTATCCACCATTTAACGCGTGTGTATGTGTGTGTAACAATATGACTGATTGTTCTCGTCTCCTTCTCTACACGTAACCATTGGTTTCCACCAATGAACCATGTGTGTAACAATACGACTTGATATTCCAGTCTACATGTTACCCTTGGTTTCCCATCTTTCTTTCTCTTGAAATCTAAACATAAAATGACATGGTATGGTTTTTTTGTATTAAATCAGTTGATGGCGCTTCTAGGGTAGTGGTTATAGGTCCAGGTCCTGGGTTTACAGATCATTATATACTATTCAAAAAAAGTAGGGGATATTTGATTTTTAAGTGTTATTTGAGTCACCTAATGAAACTGACGAAGAAACAAATGACAAAATGAAATGAAGTTCACATTCATCGATTTATTCCAAATGATCGATAGACTAAGTAAGGCACAGACTGACCATTATAAGGGTAAAATGATACCCGGGGTCAAACAGCAAAGTTACCACAGCATCACAACAAAGTCAGTAACGGGTAAATCCTCCTCTGTTTGCCAAACAAGCATTGATCCGACGTGGCATACTCCTAATGAGACGTCTAAGGTCATTTGGGTCCAGATTGTCCCATTCCTGTTGCAACGCAGCAGCAAGTTCTTGGACATTGGCAGGACGTTGTTGACGTTGACGTAACCTCTGTCCAAGCATGTCCCAGACATGCTCGATGGGGGAGAGGTCGGGACTCAGTGCTGGCCAAGGTGATGTTCTGTTGTTGGAAGTAACCTGTAACGATCCTGGCCCTGTGACATCTTGCGTTGTCATCCTGGAAGATGAAACGGCGGCCATGACGTCGTGCGAACGGCACAACATGGACTGCCAAGATGTTGTCCCGGTAGTACTGGCCTGTAACACGCCCTGCAACAACATGTAAAGCCGTTCTTCCAGCAACAGTGATGCCTCCCCACACCATAACAGAACCACCCCCAAATCGATCATGTCTGATGACGTTAACGTCTTGGAAGTTCTCGTTTCGACGACGCCACACCCTCCTACGTCTGTCCAAAAAATCAACAGTGAACCTTGACTCATCTGAAAACATCACATTGCTCCAGCGTCGATTATCCCAGTGTTGACGATCCCTACACCAACGACGTCTTGCCTGAATGTGATGATCTCTCAAACAAGGGATCACGCGAGGACGTCGGGCGCGAGGACGTCGGGCGCGAAGGTGACCCCTATGCAGTCGATTCCGAATCGTCTGGCCACTCACTATCACACCAGTGTCTGTTTGAAGACGAGCGCTGATCTGATTTGCTGTGATGACACGATTTCTCAAGGCCAAGGTACGGATAAATCGATCCTGGGCTTGATTTGTCGCCCTTGGTCGACCTGAGCGTGGTCTGTCCTGTACAGATTGTGTATCACGGTATCTGGACCATAGCCTGCTTATGACAGACTGAGAAACATCCATCGTCCGCGCCACAACCGCCTGTGTTGTGCCGATCTGTAGCATGCCAAGGGCACGTAACCTTTCATTTTGGGTAAGCCGACGCATATCAAAATTTGTTTTCTGGTCACTAAAACAATTAAACTGATGTTTCCACCCTGGAATTCAATGCCACAATGACTGTAACATTCAAAGTCAGAGTCGTGCAAATCTTGGGTTGGACCCCCATGATGATCCCAAGCATCACCTGCATTCCATGCGGTAGCTATTGGTGCGTTTGGGCGTCACATGTAACTGGAAATGTTTCTTCTGTTAGGTTCTATAGTGACTTTTTTCGTAGTCATTTGCATATTTTAGTATTATGCCCCCAAAATCAAATATCCCCTACTTTTTTTAAATAGTATATATCTGATCCTTATAAGACATATAGAAATAGATTTCACTAAAAATAAAACACACTTGTATGGATATACTACTTCTGAATTTGTTAACATGCTACGTTTCGATACACATACAGATATCATTATTTGCTTGAAAACGATATGTGTATCGAAACGTAGCATGTTAATAAATTCAGAAGTAGTATATCCATATAAGTGTGTTTTATTTTTAGTATATATCTGACTTAATAAGTTAAGAATTAATTTCATAACTTGAACGGGGGAACAACTCCGCAAAAATAATAATTACCCCCAATGTAGTTTCTTCTTTTTCTTTTGTTTAATGGATTCGTCCTCTATCTACAATTATAAAATCATGATTTTAGAAAAAGAATGATTTTTAATATTATCAAATTCTAGATAACACAGTCTCTCCAGCTAATACTGACGTCTTTCTCTCTCTCTCTCTCACAGCATGCTATGGTGTATATATGCTCATCTCTCTCTCTCTCTCCCTCTCTCTCTGTGAGACCTTGGCTCGCTAACCTGGAGGTAACCATGTTCCTTAAGCAACGTCCGCGAGTTTTACAAACATCTAACCGTTGTTTCAATACTCGACAATTCCCGAACATTTACGCCCGTTGGCGGTCTCCTTAGAAAAAGAACAGGCAAGTTTACAGCCGTTGAAATTTTTATTTTTCAACTGAAAAACTAAAGGGACGCCCCCCTCCCCTAAAAAGCAATTGAAGCAGTTTTAGGAACTAAAGATGTGTTTATTTGCACGAACACCGGCAGTGGCAAGTCTCTTTGTTATAAATGTATTCCGAATTCTCCGATGTATTTAACGAAGGAATCCGATGGGCTCCCAAGCTGGGCTGGTTACCCAATCAAATATGCGGGGTATTACGTGAAGGGATTGATAAGATGTATGTATCAAGCCTTCTATTGAAGATGGAAGGTACCGAGTTCGCTCCCGATGTTGGCCGAGAAATTTCATCGCGATTTCCCGGCGTGAATTTCCCGTGTCAGTCGTTAGGATGGAACAAAAGACCGAGGTTCCCTGTAAACATTGGCGTGCACGTAAAAAAAACCCAAACTCTTGACAGTTGGAATTTGATATAAAGGTAGGCCGTAGAACCAATGCCCGGGAAAATTTTCACTCATATCTCTCTTCATGGTGTATGCCCTTCCTCATTAGCCCAATCCAGGCAGAACTGTAGGACGTTAAACCCCCATTTTAATTCCGGCTTATATTCGTATAGCCAATTGTTATCGACGTACCGAATGAATATGCTATAGGCCTACGCGGCGTTTGTCAATTATAACCGCTGTGCAGTTCTGTATTAAATAATACGTGCAGAAGGACCGCACCACACACAACTAGATAAACACGTGGACACTATTGGTATCTTACCTTCTTTCGTTTTAAATAATCTCTTGCTTCTACAGCATCAGATATTTTCTTACCAAACTGCAAAACAAATCAATTCTGATTCGTATTGCATCATGTAGCAGGGGGCTTCCATTCCACCGACGGGGCCCGGAATAGACTTGCATATATGGGTCTGAAAATGTCACTGGGATCAACAGTAAGGGAACATATTATTATCTATCACAGGGAATATTCCCTAGGCCGCTACAATCACCGAGAGGGAAGACGGCTTGGGTTATTAGCTCACAATATTAACTTTTTCCAGTCTGCAAATTAAATTCGAGAACATTTTTTATCGAGGTACCGGGTATTAGAAAAAATAATGTAAATAGGTATAAGTAGGCCCTAAAAAGTATTATTCTCACCGAGCCAGGGGGTCACGGTGGCTAAGTGGATAAGGCGCTAGTTCGCTAGTCTGGAGTTCGGGTGTTGGATCCCTGCATTGGCCGAGAAAGTTCATCTCGTTATTCCGGCGTGATTTCCCCTAGTCAGTGATGAAGAAGGAGGGCCTGACAAGGACAGCTGCCTAGTCGTTCGGATAGGACGAAAACCGAGGTCCCGTGTACACATTGGAGTGCACGTAAAAGATCCCTTGGCAGTTGGAATTCGATGTAAGAGTAGGCCGTAGCGCCGCTGCCCGGGCAAAATTTCCCTCATAGGACGCTGTATGGCGTAGGCCCGTCTTCCATTAGCCCAGGCTATGTACAAAAGAGTAGGACGTTAAACCCCATTTCATTTCATTTCATTTCTCACCGGGCCACGCTACTAATTCTTATGTAAACAATTCACGCACCATCTAGCCCATCGAGGCCAATATTGTGGTGTCACACGTAGAAGATGCACTTGAACTTATAAAGGTCGGTCATCTTACACAGAGTCACCAGAAGGCTTTCACAGAACCTCTCCATTAAACAGATTACAAAGCAATCTTAGACTGAAGTTGAGAATTTACTCAACTTTCAATCATTGTTTATGAGAAATATCTTTGATCCAGAAACACAAAAGTGTGCACATAGTTTCTTATTGAAGTATTTGATACGTTAAAACAACAAAAATATTATAAAAATCTATATTTTAGTTAAAATAAGGCAAACAATTTTGAATAAATTCTCAACTTAAATCTAAGAATGCTTTGTGAATTCGGGTCCGGATTATGGAATTCCCGTCGCGGATCCAGAGGGGGGCGCACCCGGCGCACAATACCTCTATTTTTTGCGGTGGCGAATAATTTTTAGCTCCATATATTCTCGCGGGAAAGGAGAACAAAAATCAGTTAGGTTGGAAATCGTAATTTACAGTACTAGTATGAAATAAGTCCTTGTGGGCATTTTTCCACTCAAAAATCGCGGGCGGGGCTTCCCACTCCCAAGTGGGTGCAGCACGCCCCCCCCCCCCCCCGCTTCTGATAATCCTGGATCCGCCCTAGTTCAGCATTGTATGTAGGTCTCATTACTAGATCCGCCCCTGCAATGCAGCATCCCATTACCAACACGAAAAGAATTATTCGCGGGTCGCGTTGCACAACCTTCGTGAAAAGTTTTTTGAAGGTCTATTATTGTTTCTTTTTCTTTCTGGGAGATTGGAGCGTCGATTCAAATATTTTTAGAGCTACATATCTGTACTATTTGTAGAGACGAATATACATCTGTATACTGCAATCGTGTATTTTCCGAGCGCGTACCGTATCCATGAATTTTGGGGTGGGTTACCAATGATAAGTCACAGTTCAAAACCTGCCATGCAGACATAGAGACACATGACGTATGGTTGGAGTTATTCCCCTTCCCCATGAACAATAAATCAACATCCGAATTGGTCTGCAATGTAAAAACTCGTTTTCTAATTTTATTGAACGATTGCATCTTAGCAATGTGAAATGCCATAATACGGTGTTTGAAACGGTTACAATGGAAATGTAGTTAATCAAAAACATATGGGTGAGTGAATTGTGGCATTCAAGTAATTATAAAATTGTTAATATTACTTATTAATGTCAAAGGCTAGCACTAGCACTAGCAGACGCATTTCTGGCGACCAACGGTGATTGACTTTGACTTTGATCAGAATGATCACGAATGATTCATATTTCTAATAACCTAGCTCTCTGCCTAGACAGGTCAAGCAAGAAACAGGGCAATAATAGCTACCGGTACCAAAAAAAGACGGTCAAAACCATGCTACCCGCTATAAAAATCAATAAAATAAACAACACTGAATTAACTGATTAGATTGCGATATACTGTTACTACTGTTCTGGTTGTGCAGACGATTTACAAGGCATGAATCATCATCAGAGAATTAATGTCTTAGTCAAAACACTAAGTTCATTAACTCGAATTTATTATGTATGGATAATGTATTTGTGGCTGAATCTTCATTCAAGGTGTGGGGAACCAGACAACCACTCAGTACAGACTATCTATCTTATATGACTGAGAGCATGGCACACTAACTATGTAATATTCATAACTGCATGTTGCATTAACAAGTATTACTGTGAACTTATATTCAATGCATTACACAATTGGCAATTTACGGTACGGTACCTAATAAATCCAGACATTGGTGTGTGGTCAGCAAGAATCATGGTGGAGATGATTCTATGGTAATGTCTGCCGTGTGACATTTTGTCAGCAGCTAAAATGGTTACATATTTCCAGGCCTGCTGACCTCTTCTTATTTGCACATGTACCGTACGTATCAGATATGTTGTATTCATAATCTGCAATCGTAATGAGCTCTAACCGATTACAAATTTTTAACCTAGGTTCAATATCCTACATGTAGGTGGATGCTGGTGTCTTACTATTATTACATCTTTTATATTCTACAACTTATTTTCGAACAGGCCTGAAGTGAACCATGACTGACCTGTTCCACGTTCTATTAAATGGTTTTGGATCTGAGAAGAAAATGTTAGAAGCGGTTACAACTAAGGATGTGGATGTCGTCAGCGACCTAATTCAGAATGGTTTTAACGTCAACTCAAAGTTACAGCGACAGGGAGGTAACTCTGCTTTACACCTGGCGTCTCAGCTTGGTGACGTGCATCTTGTGAAATATCTATTGAAAGCTGGCGGGGATCCAATGTTGAAAAACGATTTAAATTCTACGCCAATTATTCTAGCAGCAAGGAATCAACACGTTGAATGTTTAGAAATTTTGATTAAGTCAGCGAAAAGCTTGCTAGGGATCGAGTCGCTATGGTTACAATATAACGGATCCATATTTCTGTGGAAAGAATCGACAGAAAATATTATTTATTGTTTTATTTGTGCTACACCCGATTTGCGTCGGTTAAGGAGCAACACACAGCAAAATCTGTTTTTTCTCTGTGTTGACAAAAAGATGTACCGATGTTTGCGACTTTGGGTCATTTTAGGGAACAACCTTGCATCAAATCAGTTCGCTTATTTGAATTCTGAAGAAGACAAACTTTACGTTGAATGGGTGAAAGTTTTCGAACGAGAAGTGAAAACGTTACAGCATTATTGCAGTTTGGCTCTTCGGCGAGCTTTTCATAATAAATGTAACGTGTTTTACGGAGTGGAATATCTGCCGTTACCAAAAGGATTAAAAGAATTTATTATTTGGAAATAATTTTCTGATGCAATTTGTTAAATTAAATAAGTGTGGCTTTGCCCCTTTACATATATATATATTTGCTTAAACTTTTTAACTGTTTAGTTTTCTAAATTTAAATCATGAGTATCTAAGCCATTCGATATTAGGGGCTAGTCATGTTAATAAATACCTTATTAATAATTTATATAACATATGATGAAGCCAGAAAAAAAACTTGCAATAGGCAGATTTAGCTCTTGCATGGTATATCTTTTTGGACTTCGATTACTAGCTGGCATGGTTAGCCTATTCAAATATATAGACAAGCTCAGAAGTTTTGAGGATTCCAGAGACACCTCCTGGATGTTATGCCTCAAACGTCAATTATAATCAGAAATCTATCTTTAATGTTTGAATTTTATGTATTGCACATTAAATATTATTTGAATGTTAGCATAATGTTTGGTTTAATGGTTGAGAGTGAGAAATTAAGTAATATATTGTAACAACATGAGGGCCCCAGGGCCTGAATGTTTTTACAATATATTACGCAATGTTGTAAGCTCGAGATCATTAAACATCTTAAAATACCGACACTCCACACAAGCTTTTACAGTGAAATATGTCACACTAGTCTAATATTTCACTGGTATGAATAAAGTACTATTGGCAAGTTGCTCGTACGATTATTTGAAATTATGGTAAGCCAACATCAAAGGGTGACGTCACATCTGTGACTCCCACTGATCAGGTAAAACGAAACATGAAAATAACAATTAACCCGGGATTATCTGTTAATTAATCTTTTGTTTTATTAAACGACCAACCTTGTTTTCACACATAACAGAACATTATTTGATACTGATTGAATAAACTGAAAGTACCGACGAAAAGCCGAGTTTTGTCAAGATCATCTAGCTATGTTGTTACATGGACGGTTTTAGCGCCTCCAATAATATTACATACAGAGTTACACCCACTGTGAATCGGTGACAATGTGCTTTTTTGATAAAATAGAATTAATTCATCGATTTTCTTCACAAATATGGATAAATATTATCGAATATATATCAATGATAGACAGTACAAAATGACAAGTTTACAGAAGTTATGTCCGAGATTCAGCTACAGCCAAATTTACTGATGCAAGTTTGGTTTTTGCTTTCAATGCATTCAAGCGAAATATTAATTGATGTCAGCACAAAAAACACGAAATTTTATTGAGAGGTCACTGTTTAATCTCTAAAGGGAATATCTGTCCAAAATTGAGTACATATTAGGGTGGAGTAAAGCAATTAAAGATACATTATGGGAGATTAGTTAAAGAGCTGGCAGTTCTCACTATAATAGTATTGTGAACGTTGTAAGAATGTCAGTCCAATTGAGAAGGATGTAAATGGTCACACTGTTGAACCATACACAAAAACACATACTTTTGGAATAACAGCTACTTAATTTATTTAGGCAACGTTTCGAAGAGTATTCTCTTGAACCAGTTCAAAAAATTACTAACTGGTATTCGTATTCATGCGCCGTGGAGTAAGGCAATTAAATTGCGAGAAAATTGATATTGTCTGGAAAACGCAAATCATATATCGTTGCTTTTGTTTTAAATGTGTGTGTACCTACATGTATTTCATACTTCCATTTTACTGTGATAATAATTAGAAGCATATCAAATTTTATTTCTTTATTTATAAAAAAATATATAATTATATGTTGTGTATTCTCACCAACTCGTTTCCAAATAGATATAATAGTTATATACATTCATAATAGATTGTGGAGGGGTCATGATGGCTAAGTGGGTGAGACACTGGCTCGCTAGTCTGGAGATCGAGTTTTCGATCCCTGCATTGGCCGAGAAAGTTCATCCAGATTTTCTGGTGTTTGGATGGGACAAAAAACCGAGGTCATGTGTACACATTGGAATTCAAAATAATAAAAGTGGGCCTTACTAAAATTCCCCTCATTGCGCACTGTATGGTGTATGTCAGAGCAGAACAATGGGACGTTAAAGGACAATATTGGTGCCAGTCATTATTTCATATGTGATAGAACCAGTAAAATAATTCCAAATATAATAATTTTAACACAGAGATCATTGCTAAGGGAGATGTGTAACAAACTCTTAAATATACGGGAAGTGACGTCAAACCTGACCAACACGAGTTGTCTTTCTATATAAGTGCGATAACAGATACAAGGAATAACAGACACGCATTTCGTGTTTGCAATCACTTGTTTGTTACACATCTCCCATGTTAAAATTATATTTCGAATGTAGTTTACCAGTTCTATCACATATGTAATAATGACTGGCACCAATATTGTCCTTTAAACCCTATTTCATTTTATTATAGGTATAACAAATCCATGTATTAGTACACTAGCTACAAGAAATCGTGGCCAATATCAATGTCCATAAATCGATGCACAAATCGATGCCAATGTCTTACTCACTGAACCACAGAGTCTCCAATTCCAAAGAATTTTGTAAGTTCGGTAATTTGGTACCTTGTGTATATTGTAATAATTATTGTGTATATGCTGCATAATGTGATATGTCAAATCAAAAATTATATAGAATTAGATATTTAAAGATGTTTATATTTCTTTGTTTTATGTTCAAATATTGATTATTTTAGAACAATAAATTTGTGATGTGAATTATTAAAGTATGGTTGTCCAGATACAATATTTAATAGTTGTGTTTTTTGCTGGGCCAAGTTCAATCGGATACTTATTTACCTCTTTTAATACATTTCATAAATTAGGCTACATCAATTTGAAATTATTGTAACACCTACTATTTTCAATCTCTATTCCTTTGTAAAATCACACTGCTAAAGACCCCATTCGCGCTTGTACATGACAATTTATAGGGTCACATGTTCAACCTTTTGGATTTTATTTTTTTCTGGGTCCTCTATTTCCTTCCACTGCTAAAGACCCCAACGGGCAGGCGAATTATTGAAATAAAATTAAACCATATGTTAGTCCCGAAATGACCTAGTTTGTGTTGAGTGGACGTTAAACCCCATTTTTCTCTCTCTCCTTTAAAAAAAAAAAGGGCCTTTGTACTGTAGTTGGTAGCTAACCCTCCTACCTGTCTATTGGCTAATCTGTCGCTCAATTCCTCCGCTGTTTGAATATCACCACGATTTACAGCTTCGTCGATTTTCTTCTCCAACTCTGTTTTATCACGGTGTAATCCTGTCCCAACGTCTAAATGTTGATTGACATCCAGTAATTCTTTTACCTCGTTCCATTGGTCCTCGTTATCACCTGACGTACAACTGTTTAAAATTAACAAAATACTGACGGTCACGATAGCTTCGTGAATAAGATGTTGGAGCTCCTGTGTTCTATCCCTCCCATGGCCGCTAAAGTGCCTTGGGATTTTCCAGCATGGTTGCTCCTCAAAATGTTTAGTCCTTTGGATTGGGCAAAAAACCAAGGTCTTGTGTACACATTGGCATGCTGGTAAAAAGACCTGTGGCGGTTTGAATTTCGATTATAAGTAGGCTGTAGTGTCACTGCCCAGACAACACTTCCCTCATAGCATGCTATGGGGTATGCTCTCTCTCTCTCTCTCTCTCTCTCTCTCTCTCTCTCTCAAGTAGGACATTAAACCCACAGGCACTTTAAGGTATTAAAATAAATAGTCAAGCAGTAGTAGGAAGTTTTATTTTAATCCCTTCAAGTGCCTGTGAAAATATCCTACCCATTATCACAGATGTCTGTTAGGGGAGGGCCAGATGGTGGAATGGTAAATCATGGCCGTTTGATCATACGGTTTATCATTGAGTCAAGTGGCATGGTTTTAAATCCCCCCTTGTACGCGACATGGTTTTAAATCCCTGCTTGTACGTGACATGGTTTTAAATCCCTTCTTGTACGTGACATGGTTTTAAATCCCTTCATGTACGTGACAATGAGTAAGGACGCCTGTCTAACTGGGTTTTCACCAGGTTCTCAGGTTTCCTCCCACTGCTGAAGACCCCTGCGAGAAACCAAACTAATGAAAAAAAATTAAATAATCTGTTAGTCCCAAAATGACCTAGCTTATGTCGAGTGGAGAGCCGTTTCTATCTCTACCCCTTTCAACTCTCTCCCCCCCCCCCCTCTGGACTCTCACGCTCTTTCTCGCTCAGCACCATTATTACTGCATCATGACCAATTTAAATCTGTGGCCTCATTCTGAAGATTGCCAGAGGGGAAGGGGGAGGGGCTGTAATCTCACATTAGTCACATTCTTACCTCCCCGTCTTATCTACTTGTTGTTTTGTCGGTGTATCTTTTATACTTGGACCAAATTTCACTTCATATTTCTGTAGAATAACTTTACCAGCGTCATCCTGAATTTCTTCCGTAACTGTCAACACAAAATACATTAACAATGAGTGTAGTAGGGAGAGAGAGAGGGATAAATGGGGTTTAACGTCCACTTGACACAAACTAGGTCATTTTGAGACTAACACATGGTTTTAACTTTATTTCAAAAATTGGCTTGCACGTAGTGGTCTTTAGCAGTGGGAGGAAACCCACGAGGTTGAGAAGGCACCCCTATCTACATGCCACATACGCTCACACCAGGGATCGAAACCACAGCCGCAAGCCAGAGGTGACCGGCAAGTTAGCAGTCGAAGTGCGACACTCTAGACCACTAGGCCATCCCAACCCCTGAGTGGAGGGAGACCGCACCACAAACAAACAATTACACAAGACAAACCTACAGAAAGGACAAAATATACAGACACTATAAACCTCCAGAACAAAATATACAGACACTACAAACAACAAACACACATATCAGATCGAATGAATGAAATAAAATGGGGTTTAACGCCCTACTGTGCTCCGACTGGGCTAATGAAGACGGGCATATGCCATTCAGTGTGCTATGAGGAAAATTTTGCCCGGACGGCAGAGACTCACCGCTATTGGGCTAATCTATTTGTTAGGGTTAATTAATGATGAACAATGGCTAGATATAGGCTTTATGATCGACAATTATCAATCAGTTGAAACCATTAATCCTAGACAAGTGTTTAGTGTTACTCATGACACGTTCGGGATTATCAACAAGTTGATTGATTTATAGCTTGCCGCTATATGGTTAATCAAGGATAAATACGGTTCGAATTTTATAATTTTTTTTCGCCAATTCTAAAATAGAATCGCCAGTACCCCAAAACTTTATCGCAAAAATTTTCGCCAAAATGAAAATTAAATCGCCACTTTCATAATTTAATCGCAAATTGCGACTTTGGCGACCGACAGTGTGAGCCCTGCGCAGAGTTAAGGCCTACTCTTATATCAAATTCCAACTGTCAAGGGATCTTTTACGTGCATGCCAATGTGTACACAAGACATTGTTTTTTGGACCATATGAACAGCTAGACACCTGTTCTTATCAGGCCCTCTGTCCTGCACCACTGGCATTAGGAAACCACGCCAGAAAATCTTGATGGACAGTGTCTAGTCAATTGGAAGAGATGAAAAGTTGATGTCGTGTGTACATGTTAACATCCTACTATTCTGCATCGACTGCGATAATGACAACAGCCGATGTGAACAAGTACCAAGGGCAGATCCAGAGACCATAATATATAAGGTGGGTGACACAACGTGCTGGGTGCATACAATGTATTACATGTAAACCACCCTCCAGTCCCCCATCATCTCCTTTTCAAGCACTACCGAGCAAAATCTGGAACCTGAGGCAAGCACCAAATAAATGAATTGAGTTGATAAAACTTCAATATTTGTTATTGCTATGTCAAGAATTTTGCTCCTGATTATATGTACATGTATGTTTGATGTTTTTAAAAGGGCAAAATGTAAGAAAGGCCTCAGATCTAATTTTCTACCGTTTTGAAATGAAGTGATTATATTATTATCTTACATAGAAAACTGACTAACCTTTTGTTAGGACCTTCTTCTGTAATTCTTTAATTCTCTTCTCTCTAGAATGTTTGGTGGCTTCATCAGTTCTTTTCTCAAGCAATTTAAACTTCTGTAAACAAATATTAAAATGATATTATTTATAACAAAAATGTTGGCCTTAAGGCTTAATGTCTCTCTGAGTTAACAAAATACAATTTTTATGGGAAACAATCAAGGGTTTTATTATATAAGTTTATATAAGCATAATAAATTTCAATATCAAGCACAATACATTTAGAAAACTTGGGGCCAATATTGTCAATTTTAGTTGTCCCCTGGCCCTTCAGTAGGCCTATATATCTTATACATTATGTACTGTTGACGTTGTAGGCCTATTTTAATTTATACAGACCAAATAGATTTAGAAATTCGTGTTCATGAAACTTCACTCATTCAAGACCCTAACCCTAAAGTAAACATATTTACCTCCCATAATCTCTTAGAAACATTTTTTGGAGCTGCTGGCACTGAATCTGAAGTATGGACAGTAGTGCTACTTTCAATTTCAGTTACAGGACTACTTTTAATTTCCCCTAAAACCACATCTCCTTTCTGTGTCTTCTTCACATCACTGCTTTTTGAGGTCTCCATTACAAGTATCTGGCAATAATTCAGTATTCATCTGAGCAAGAATTATTGAAGTACAACCATACGAACCAAATTAATATTGATCTTGCTCGTAAATTTAGCTTATTGTTTACAGCGGATATTTATGTGAAGGGGGATAACTCTAATTTGAATTGTCTGCATGTCACGTTTTTCTACTATTTTGTGCATTTCACTTGTCAACTCTCACTCAGTAAGTTTCATCTTTTGAAATGCGAGACAAATCGCTATCTCAATCACATACGTCCTCGGTAATAAATAAAAGTACACTGATCTATAAACAAATAAACCTTTGGGGATTTAGTTCATGGGAGACAACTCCAGTGATGAGCTTGAGGAATCAGACTGGAATTGCTATCCCCAGTGATATCCTTGAGTGGCATTTAGTGATTGAGCACAATAAAAAACACAACACAATTTATATAGAAAACGGTGACTTTAATGTTAAATCCTTGTCATTCCAATGATCTTATTTTTTTTTTTTAAAAAAAGAAATAAAGAAGAGCCGAACATGTTACAATCAACTGACAAAACAAGTATCAATGTAGCCTACTATGGATCAGGAACTATGACCTCATCACAGACACTTGGAAAAGCACGAAAAATCAAAATCCTAATTTGAAATTTCAATAAAGAGTAGGCTGTAACGCTGCTATCAGGTCAAAATTCACCTCAGCACACTTCATAGCATGTGTCTGTCTTCATTAAGAGGGGTTCCCTGGTGTGAGCGTATGTGGCATGAAGATGGGGGCGCCTTCTCAACCTCGTGGGTTTCTTCCCACTGTTAAGACCCCTATGCGAAAGCGAATTATTGAAATTAAAATAAACCATATGTTAGTCCCGAAATGACCTAGTTTGTGTCGAGTGGACGTTAATCCCAATTTCTCTCTCATTAAGGGGGGATGGGTGGCCAAAGGGTTAAAATCATGTGTGCATTGCATCAGAAGGTCTGTCAGTGGCATGGTTTCCACTCCCTGCTTAAACATGACAAAGAATAGAGAGAGAGAGAGAGAGAAATGGGGTTGAACTCCACTCAACACAACTAGGTCATTTTGAGACTAACAAATGGTTTCATTTTATTTCAATAATTTGCTCGCGCGTAGGGGTCTTAGCAGTGGGAGGAAACCAGAGTGCCTGGAGGAAACCCACGAGCTTGAGAAGGCACCCCTATCGCCATGCCACATACGCTCACACCAGGGATCGAAACCACAGCCGCAAGCCAGAGGTTACCGGCCAGCTAGAGATCGAAGCACAGCATTCTAGACCACTAGGCCATCCCAACCCCCGGACAAGGAATAGGTTGACCTGTCCAACCACAACCTCTTGGGTTATCTCTGGTTTCATCCCACTGCTAAAGACCCCTACATGCACACAGGTAATTAAAATAAAATGAATCATGATTTAATCCTGAAAGGACCTAGTTTGTGTTGCATGCACCCCATTTCTCTCTCTCTCTTCATTAGCCAAGTTGGTGCAGAAGAGTAATATGGAAGACCAAACAGCTCTTTATTCAGTGTTCTTAGTTCTTGAATAAAGAGCTGTTTGGTCTTCCATAGACTATTACCTTAAACATTTTTGTTAGATTTCATTGGGCTCGAATCACATTTGTGATTACGCATGATGAGGAGTTGGATCACCTGCATAACTGCAAATGTTGCTTTTGCAGTTATCTCGTTCTTGCAACGCTGAAATATTTAAATTAATGTTGATAATCTTATTTGGATTAAAATGGATCGATGTTGCTATGACTGGACTCCGAAGTGGTATTGCTTTACCTCCTGAGCAATTTGATCTTTCGCATTTTAACTGTCAAGGGATGTTTTACATGTACACAGGACCTTGGTTTTACATTTTTACAGATGTTGTAAAAATCAGAGTCGTTGCATCAGGAACATGGGTCAAAACAGGGTTTCGAATAGGAGCACCATACTACCTTGTCCACAGTAGCTATACTTGTGATCATTTGAGAACCATATCTTTTTTACAAACCAAACAAAGTCACTTGATCAAATCCCCACCCAGGTTGATAATTAGCTAAGTCTCTAACTTAATATCATCCAAAATCTTCAACATTGAAAACAAGAATTATTTGTCAATTTAAATCAACATTGATGCTGTGATCTTACCGGCAAAAGATGGGCTTCTGATATCAAATATTTAAGACAAAATAACCATTTTACCATTGGTACACGAATCGTGTACCATAATGCGTTTCAGCCCCAGTTGTAGCAAGAAACTCGAGGAACGACGCTAGAAACATTGCACCAAATCAAACAGTGTGTGTAAACTGGAATAACCAGATGCTAGAAAGTTACATTCGATTGAAACTGCTGGCTTATTTCGCCGAACATAACTGATTTGAAATTAGAGTAAAAAACGGAAACCATTGAATGTAAATCAGTTTATATATATTCATATTACAGTATTATATGCGTTGCGACCCACTTGTGTCAATTTCTAGGTCCCAAAGGTTAGCGATTTAACTCCTTTAAATAATATTAGTCAAGGTCCAACAGAATATTTTTTTTCTCTTTACGGCCAGAGTTTGTTTGGAGCTGCCACAGCCATAGACTGATGGAATGGGGGCCTGCAATAACAGGCTTCATTTGTCTACGAAACCTGTTTCACTTAAGTCTGTTACAACAAAAAAACGGCTTCATTTGTCTTCCTTATCACCCAGAAAGGAACGAAACCGGTTTCACTTAAGTCTGTTACAATAAAAATTAAAACTCTGTAAGATTGATCTCTTTAATGAAATGTCATATTTACATGTTAAATGTATTTATATAGGCCAGATTAATTAGAAACAGGTACTAAAACTCTTCCTTCATTTTGAAAACAAAAATTTGTCAGAAATAAAAAGTTGGTCTTCGTTTTTGAATTTTGAAAAAAAAAAGAAACAGCTCATCCTTTCAGTCTACTTAACAAGATATTGAAAAAATAAAAATCAAATTCGTTAGGCCTGAATGGAGTAAGTTTGGTTGCAAGTTGACATAAAAACTGTAAATTTAATGGTTTTTATAGAGTTTGAAAGTTAAAATGCTTTGAAATTCTAATTTGCTGGCATGTAAATTAACTGTCTGGCATGTTTAAACAGTGTCAAGACTGACAAACATGGTCGAAACAAGAGCTGTACAAGGGCGACTTACACCAATGTAGCTCCTGTTTTTTAAATCTCTCCAGCGATAAACCAGCCTGGAAAATATGATACTCATCACTAACAACGTTAGGTACCTGAATATTTTTCAGACTCACTATTTCCTCCTTCAGGTATTTATATTGATATTTTTAATGCATTTTCGACACAAAACCAGGTACGATAAGACATGTATACCCATGCCAGCACATGCCTAGTTTATATTTTCTTTATCTGCGAAATGGATCATATCTACCACTCGTTAGATATTGCGTCACTTTTCATGATATATACAAATAGTTCAAGTCTTTTCCTTGACTCTGTTTAATATGGATGAGGCAGTGATTTGATGTCCGCGAATGTTTCATCATAAAGTTCTTTGTAATCTTCATGTGACTGTACTAACGCTACAACACAGTACTGAGAGCCCAATGATCTACCCAGATCCTGAAATAAACAAAGTAATATAGAGTTACGGAACATTTCTTTACTCCTAAAGGGGGTGGATGGCCAAATGGTTAGCGCGTTTGTACACTGTATCATAAAGTCAGCCATTGAGTCAACTGGCGTGGTTTCGTCCCCTGTTTTATGTGACATGGTGTAAGGTTACCTGTTCAATTTCGTGGGGTTTTTCTTCAGGTCATCCAATCTCCTCCCACTGCTCTGTGCAAGCGAATTATTGAAATAAAATTGAACCATATGTTAGTCCCCAAATGACCTAGTTTGTGTCGTGTGGACGTTAAACCTCATTTCTCTTACTCACTGAGTGAAAGTCGGCAAAGAACTCACCTGTTTTGAAGGTATATAACAATAAGGTATATCAGCATCTTCACATAATACAGGCAAATGTGAGACAGCATCAATAGGGTAAACATCTCCAGCTATTACAACAAACCTACAAACATTACAAATACAAACATTATAATCTCAAACATTACAATCTACAAAAATTACAAATATTACAATCTACAAACATTACAAATATTACAATCTACAAACATTATAAATACTACAATCACAAACATCTTCAACTACTACAATCATTACAAATACACATACAAACATTACAAAAACACATACAAACATTACAAAAACACATACAAACATTACAAATACACATAGTACAATCGAAAACATTACAAATACACATAGTACAATCGGAAACATTATAAACATTACAATTTCAAACTTAACAAATACACCTATTACAAGCTACAAATATAACAAATACACATTAAAATTTCAAGCATCCCCAGCTATTAAAATCTCAAATATGTTACTTTTGTGCACTGGGCTTATGAAGGCAGAAATGTGCTTTGCAGTTTGCTAGGAGTAGAAATTTGATTGGACAGTGACATTTCCACATACTCTTCAAGGGTTTTTTTATGCGCACACCAATGTGTACACAGAACCTTCGAATGACTAGACTGTTATTGTTGGCCAGGACCTTCGTACAGCACCCTCACGTGGAGAAACCAGCCAGGAAAATTCAGAAGAACTCTCTCAGCCACCACCCTGGACCTCCCATTTTGCTAATCTGGGTTTTGTTTTCCAAATAAAATTTCAATTTGAGTGCATTTTAGCATGGATTAATAAATGGTGGAAAATTAGAAATTGTCTCCAAGAATGTGGCATTAAAGTTCCAATTTCATATTTTCTAAGAAAGTCAAAACATAATTATTTCTATGTCTTTTGCTCAAAAGGTTGTCAACTCACTATTATACGACCACGGGCAAAATTTTTGGGGCATTACAAAGGGTGACACATGCTGATTGAGGAAATAGTTACTCAATTACCTCCCTTGTTTTCCCATTCCTCTGCATGGACGGCCATCTTCAAACGTTTGAATTTGAAGTTGAAAATGATATTTTTGCCAATTTCTCAACTGGCAATAGTGAATTATAGGTTTTGTAGGATTATTCTTTGACAAGGTAGGACTGTTTATAGGTTCAATCTATTTTTGGGGTTTATTTTAATACATTTTAAAAATATAACTTAAAAAAATGCTATTGGAGCTTTAAATCAGGAATTGAATCCATTAAAGTCATTCATTACCCCTTGGATCCTCTCCGAATAAATTTTTGAATCTGTTTTATTCCTCTAACGATCTGTTTCTTCTGACTGTTTGCTACAAGAAAAATAAAAAAGAGAAAACTGATGAGCACTGAAACTATAATACTTGGCTTTATAGGTCGACTTTGCGATACTGGAACTTTTCACTAAGGGACAAGAGGGGGTTATACATGAATATTAGGGGTCTACACTAGTGTACCACTAAATATGAATAGGACTGATACAAAATTTAAGTTTAAATTTTCAAAATGTTAGTCTAGCAGTAGCAAAATAATGTTCATTTTATAAGTCAAAGGAAAATTTTTTGCATCACAGAATGTACTTAAATTTCAAATAAATTTGTTCTTGACATTTATATATATTTTGTCTTGGGCATTTAGGAAATTTAATAAAGAATTGAATGCTATGATTTCTAGTACTGCCTACAACCGGAGTAAGATACATGTAAGCATGTTTCCTTGTCCGGCGAATTTCAAAGAGAAGGTTTGGAACACATAGGGGACAATTAAATTTCCTGAATGCTCTTACTCTTATGAAGTGTTGCGATGGGATTTTGTGGAAGGACATAAAACAAACATATCTTTGAGCCACTGTCTACATCTCCATTGTGACTTGTTTAATAAAGAATGGGTTAAAGAGTTAACGCACTACGACAGACGGACTCAGACTGCTTTAGAATGAAAGTGCCAGGGTCTTCTAATACTCAATTTGGAACATTGGCTAAGCCTTAGCTTGAAAATGGCGGTCCAATTCAAATGAAAGTTGTTTATGTTTTGGTATCTGATGAGTAGATGTGGCAAGAAATGATTCCTTTGGCAACAATTACATGTACGAAAGAAGAATCATGGTGTATGGTGAAAAATAGACGGCAAGAATAAGAATAACTTCGTATAGAACAGAGCCGATACAATTTTGTTGCTAAAGTAACTGATATATCCGTACGGTACCTTAGCCCTTTTTTTTTATTTTCCTGTGACCTCTCGCCTCTTGTAAAGTCTAATAGTAAGTGCAGGAGGACCGCACTACACGAAAAACAAAGATAGGTTGCCAGGCAACGAAACATACGCCCACAGCAGCTAAATCGTTCGGGCAGTCAACAAGGGTTGTCGCATATTTTTACTTTTTTTGCTAATGAAACATTTGTAATACACTAAAAACTGATTAAGAGTAAGGGCTCATTATGTAATTATCAGAAAATCATTAGAATTTGATTGCTTTTTATAAAGTGTTACCCCACACTAACAATTAGTATATACATGAAACATTTAATATCATGGATTTAGCTGTTCAGTTATTAAAATTCATTGAAAATCAAAATACTTGTTCGTTTCAACACCTTAAACTCTGTGTATCAATCTAAAGTCAATCGGATGATAAGTTTAGCCTCTATAGCGTAACAAGATTTTTTGAAGTTATCAAGGGAGATAACTGTGGCAATAATTATTTTAAATCTCTGAAAATCAATAGGCTTCTTCGTCTCATGACCCTAAACACTGTGTGTTAATTTAAAGTCGATCGGATATTAACTTTGGCCTCTAGAGCTTCCACAGGATTTTTTCGAAGTGATCAAGGGCCATAACTCTGGTAGTTATTATCGAAAATCGCTGAAAAACAATAGGCTTCTTCGTCTCATGACCTTAAACACTGTGTATAAATTTAAAGTCAATCGGATATTAACTTTGGCCTCTAGAGCGTCCACAAGATATTTTGAAGTGATCAAGGGCCATAACTCTGGTAGTTATTATCGGAAATCGCTGAAAATCAATAGGATTCTTCGTCTCATGACCTTAAACACTGTGTATAAATTTAAAGTAAATCGGATATTAACTTTGGCCTCTAGAGCGTCCACAAGATTTTTTGAAGTGATCAAGGGCCATAACTCTGGCACTAATTATCGGAAATCGCTGAAAATCAATAGGCTTCTTCGTCTCATGACCTTAAACACTGTGTATAAATTTAAAGGAGCTAAGTCTTTAACTCAATATCTTCCAAAATCTTCAACATAGAAAACACGAATTATTTGTCAATTTAAATCAAAATTGATGATGTGATCTTACCGAAAAAAGATGGGCTTCTGATATCCAATATTTAAGACAAAATAAATATTTTACCATTGGTACACGAATCGTGTACCATAATGCGTTTCAGCCCCAGTTCTAGCAAGAGACTCGAGGAACGAGGCTAAAAACATTGTACCAAATCAAACGGCGCATGTAGACTGGAATAACTAGACGCCAAAAAAATGCCTTCGGTTGACACTTCTGGTTTATTTCGCCGAACATAACTGATTTGAAATTGGAGTAAAAACCGAAACAATTGAATGCAAATCAGTTTATATACATTTATATCACAGTATTATATGCATTGCGATCCACTTGAGTCAATTTCTAGGTCCCAAATGTTAGCGATTTAGCTCCTTTAAAGTCAATCGGATATTAACTTTAGCCTGTAGAGCGTCCACAAGCAATTGTGGACGCCGGACCGACGGACGGACGGACGGACGGACCGACGGACGGACGGACGGGGGCGACGACAATATACGACCACATTTCAATGTGGGCGTATAAAACCCTATAAGATTAACCTGCGGAAAAAAGAAGTGTACCTTTTTTGACTGTTTTGTAAATTCGTTTTGTTAATTTTTTAGGGGCTAGTGGTTTGGCAATCGGCATTAGATTGTCAAGTTTTTCCTCGTAGCTAATTTCAATTGTTTCATTAGCCTCCGACTGTCTCTTTTCTTTCTTGTTTTTTCCCATTTCGTTTTATTTACGAGTCCGTTCACTTCCAAAGCACGCACGTGTTTTGATCGGAAGTCAATAATAAAGTTACGCATGCGCAGTCAGTGAGCGTCTATATCCAAATTTAGCACTTATTTTCCATCTATTATGAAACGAAATGTTTCCATATATTCATAGTTTATCAATTGATATCATATGGTAGTCTATAAAATTATTTATCGAGGCATAAAAACGATTCAAAGATTGCTTTATAGTGAAAGGGGAATATGTATATCAATACATATATTATTCTTTTCGGCTAATGTCTGCATCAACATTTTGTACCCCAATCAAGACACAAGCAGGTAATGTCGGAGACGATTTTTCTCGAAAGTGCCTAATTAAATCACAATTTAACCATTATTTCTATTCATAAAAGCTTTATTTTTCGAACACGTGGGTTTTTCAAAAAACCTAGCATTAAAATATGTATGCTAATCAAGCTTCTTGGTGACTACTGTTCAATCTTTTACAAAACTCGCAATATTCAGAAATCGGCCGCCATTTTTTGTTTGGTTCAGCAGATATGATGGGTTTTTTTGCTGTTTATTCATGACATGAAGATATGGCTTAACGCCTTTGCCTTTCATGTAGGTCATGAAAATATCTCGCACTTCTTGGTGAAAAAAAGGTGCCGTTCTTGCTGGATTTATATTTTCCAACATGAATTTAAGTTTACGCACCCCCCCCCCCCCCAAATCAGTACTGTAGACAATTTTTGTCCATGACCATTGCCAGGATTGGCCCCCGTTCTTCAATACTGACAGGCATACGTCATACAATGTGCTATGACTTGCCCAGACAGCAGTATTATTGCCTACTCTTACATCAAATTTCAACTGCCAAGGGATCTTTTAAGTGCACCCCAATGTATACCCAGGACCTTGTTTTTTGGTCTCATCCAGAAGATTATGTAGCTTTCCTTGTCAGGCCCTCCGTCCTGCACCACTGACATAGGGAAACTAGGTCGGAAAATCCTGATGAACTTTTCTCGGTCAATGCAGGAATCGAAGTTAGCGAGCCAGCGTCTTACCCACTATATAGCCACCTTGGCTCCTGCTTATAATATTTATTTGTATTTCAGCCATCTTTGATGAGAAGAAAATTATTCCGTTATAACAACACCCTGCAGTAGCAGACTCCCCAGACCAGATTTGTCGACGAGAAATCCAAATAAAAGCCATCCAGTCATAAAGAAGGTCAACACTACCACGAGGAGAGCACCATAAAACAGTAGCAGTCAAACCGTTATGTCACTTGGATTTCCTTCACCTAAATCTATCCCCCCACCAGGATTAGGAATGCCCCCAGTACCCAAGAGCCAATCGAATTCCATGTTTATGGGAATTCCCCCTGGTCTTGGAATGCCCCCTTTACCAGCTTCAACAAGGATGAAATATGACACAGGTACGTATTGTCTCTTCTCTCGTTTTTCTTTTGTCAGTTTGGTAATATACATGTATGAGCAGATGAAGAGCAGCTGCATAACTTTTATCATACAATAATCAAAATGTCTGAGTCTAATGGGCAACGCAAGATCGAAGACGATCGAGCACCAATGACGTCATATCTGGATTGTGGGTTAGGGTAAGGTTTGTGGCTAAATCCTGAACAAGGTTGTAAAGATTTAAGAGCGAATAAAAAAATGAAGAATATTTCTTTTCAGTTTTGCTTAATGTTTTATTTAAATGTCTCTTTTTCAATCCAATATATATTATCAAAATGTGAATGATGTCTGAGAGTGTGTTTGTTTTAAAACTAAAACCAGGCCTTGGATCATCATGTGACCAGAAGCTGAGTTATAAACAGAAGAAGTAGTAATTGTAAACTAAAACATTGATATGATAAGTTTCCTAAAATAGTTTTGTACATTAGAAATGAAATGGGGTTTAACATCTTCCTGTTTAGCTCGGAAGTGGGCTAATGAAGACGGGCATATGCCACACAGTGTGCCATAAGGAAAATTTGCCCGGACGGCAGGCACTACGGCCTACTCTTATATCAAATTTCATCTGTCAAGGTATCCTTTATGGGCATGCCATGCACATTTTCGTACCATGCAAATAACTAGACAGCTGTCCTTGTCAGCCCCTCCATCCTGCTTATACTTTAGAAAATATTTTGGCAAAACTAATAATAGATTCGTGATGGCAATAAGATTGAAAAAATTACAAAAATTTAATATGAAAAACATTTGGTTGTCTTTTAAAAATACTTACGTTTTTTCGTTGTTTTTTTGTAATAATTATAGTTTATGAGTACGCTTTAAAGCCAAAGTTAAATAGGGCAGGAACTAATGATGTTATGTTTCACAATGAAAGGGGGGGGTGTGTGGCCTTGTGGTTTAATTCATGCACTTGAAATCATAAGGGGGGGGGGGGTAGGATGGCCTAGCGGTCTAGTGGTACTCCATTTCCTCCCACTGCTAAAGATCCAAACGGGCATGCGAATTATTGAAATAAAATTGAACTATATGTTAGTCCCAAAAGGACTGAGTTTGTGTCGAATGAATGTTAAATCCCGTTTCATCCCTTGAGTTTTGCCAATAATTATGTATGGTTTTTTTAATATAATATTGTATTTTTATTTTAATAAAATGACTTCAACCAATGTTTTAATATGATATTTTTTGAATATTTTGCGTGTCATTTCTTTTTTGTATGTCCTTGGATTACTTATTTTACATGCCAATACAATATATATTTAAAAGATTTTCCTTTTCTGTTTGTACTTTCAGTGATGTTGCTAGACTTGTCGTTTACATTCTTTATAGATAACATAATGCTAGAAGATATTTGGGGCGTGAAGTTATAAAATACAGGAATAAACGGGGAGAGAAAACCTGATATACATAACTATTGTTTGAATATGGGGACGGATTATTCGGTTTTTATTAGATTGATTTAAACAAATATTTTGAATGTAGCAATGCTTGTGTTTGATTTACAAAACATAACATAGTTGTTGACCCAAAAACTAGTTTAAATTAGAAAATGTTGCCAGTTGTCTTGGCCATATGTACTAGAAAACCGAAAATATCAGTTTTTGTTCCACCAGAGGCTACTGAACTGGTACCACAACTTAGACAAACATGCATTAATAATAATGTCATGAGACACTGAAAAAAAGAGACAAGTCTGTTCTGCTGGTAACATATAACCGCCTTCAATTTGTGTCTTTCAATGTCTGTGACACAGCGTTTTCGGTATCCCCAGTGTTATCGTTGTGTTCTACTTTACTAACCTCTAGGTCCATTCACGGGGGAGACATATTCAAATTATCAGGCCTTGATACTTGTGCGATTTTTATCGACCAATCAAGTAGACACAGGGAATTAATCACATTTTGCTGTCAGTGTCAAGACTGGTATTTAAACTGTTTTTTGATTGGATTGTAGAATCAACCTACGGTCAAGGGCAGATAATTTGAATTCGCAAAAACTCCAGTAATGGGTCCAGAGGTTAGTGGAGTAGAACGGAGCGATAGCACTGGGGATATGGAAGATAGTGACACAGGCGCATTATAATTCATACCTTCTTCGTTGGTCAATAATGAATTCTTGTCAACACATTCAATGATCATTTGTCTTGTTGATAGTGAAACTGGAGTAAATTTTATCAGAGTTCGCAAATTATTAGTTTTAAAAGCAAATCTAGTTGTTTTTACGTTTGATTTCTTAAAAGAGAATTTTAACATTGGTCTTTTTTTTCTTTCTCTGTGTATAATTTCAGTATACTAAACTAGAGACAGACCGGCCATATCCCCGGAAGTTACAACAGTACAGTATCTTATAAACACTGGTTGGAATACAGCACAAAATTTGTCTGTGATAGTTTCTTATTACAATACATTAGAGACATAACTTAAAATCAACATCTACGATTAAAGTTCAAGCAGATCAAAATAATTATCTGAAATAAATTGCTTAAGATTGTCGATTCAGAATCATTAATATGGTAAATTAAAGTCTCTTTGCATTATTTGTATTTTTTGGAAAGGTTAATGAACTCTCCTACCTCGTGCGTTTTCTCCCTATCCTTCAGTTTCCTCCCACTGCTACCCCCCCCCCCCCCCCACATGAAGCGAATTATTGAAGTAAAATTGAACCATGTGTTAGTCCCGAATTCACCAAGTTTGTGTTGAGTAGACATTTAACCCCATTTCCCTCTCTTTCTCTTAATAAATTCACACTAAAACCTACTCCTGACATTTATTCACAAAAATTTTGAGAGGCTCATCAAAAGGTGTTAGATTATAGCTTTCACCAAGTTCAATAGAAGGCTTGATCTCTCTTTACCTACATCAAGGCCTTCACATGATACCCTGTATATTTTGGCACTAATTTCGATTGGGTACAAGCCCAGCTTTGGAGTCTTCTCCGATTCCTTGGCCGTCGCGATTGCAGATCCTCACGCTTTCAAGCTAAGTTGCTTACTTGTGATAATCGAATTATAAGTTTGGAAATTGTGACGTAATCTAGCAATATCAAGATGTTGTACATGTAAAACGTAAAACTCGCAATCATGAGCTTAAACCCCATTTCTTTCTCTCATTGGATGCAAAATGTTGAAAACATTTTAATTACTTAACAGAATTTAAGGGAATTCATGATTCATCAAATGATGTTCTAAGACTTTAATTACGGATTAAATCAGGGATTTAAATTTGAAAAAAGTAAACAAATTAAAAACTTTTAAGCTAATAGAAAACAAAAGGAATATGCCAACACAACACATTACAGACTACAATTAATATATTCCGTTTTCGTCTATTCTGTATTTTCAGCTTGTTTTGTTGTCAAGGAGGAAGTCGTAATGAACAGGCCTAGTCTCATCTCTCGAGAAACAAGCTCTGTAGAGAAAGTTTAATTATAAACATGTCACCATCTTATCATAGAATGTTTTTCTCTCTTCCATTTTATACAAAAAATTCAAAAAATATATTCCACGTGATACAATTTTTAGAAAGATAGATATCGTTTTACTAATCTGACATTTTGCATGAAAATAATGTTTTAAGATTCGATAAGTGCTCTAGGGCAAGAGGTATTTATCCCGTATGTGTATCTGTTCTGTACTTTCAGCTTGTTTTGTCAAGAGAAGCAAGCACCAATGAATGATCGCCTTGTGGCTACTATTAACGATATAAATTGAAGTTTGGGTTTCCCCTTGGATGCAAAATGAAATATACTTTGATTAAGAAAACAAATATAATTTATACATTAACAGAAAATAATATCAAAACAAGCAAATTTCTTATAAATTCTATAAATTTGGGGATTGGTTAACTTTTAGGGATAACTTTGGGGATTGGTTAACTTTTAGGGATAACTTTGGGGATTGGTTATACTTTTAGGGATAATTTTGGGTCATTTGGGACCATCATGCATTTTCATTTAACACTACACGTAGATAATATTATCAAAACACTAAATTTTGTAATGTATGTAAGAATATTATCAAAACCCTAAATTTTGTAAATACAGACACAAACAATAGGACCGAAGATTTCATTTAACTACAACTAAAGACCTTGTCCTGTCTGTTCTCTATTTTCAGCTTGCATTGTTGTCTCGGGGAAGATCAGGTCTAACAGAATCAGATTTACCTAAGAAAACCATCGTATAATCATATCGTCATTTGTCAATGTTTGTATTTTGCCGAGAGTTAACAATAACATTTGATAGTGTTAAAGAATTAGGAAACCTTCGATTAGTATGGATTCGTTAATAATTGTCTTTGATAGAATATGTCATGAATTTGTATAGAGATCTTGCTTTCGTTTTTCTACTTTCAATTTTCATTTGATACTCATCTTGGGTCTTATTCATGATTATTACTTAGACTTTATAGGTTTTAAGAATTCAATGCTTTCATTGGCTGAAAATTAATATCTTATTTCAAAAGTTTGTCTTTAACCATTGCAATATACATAAGTTTTAAGATTTCATCACTCTTTAAGATAAAGCCCCTGACTTTTAAACAAGTGCTCGGTGGGCTTTGCGTACTGTTATCAAGCTGTCTTGACATGTCATTATGAAACAGACGGCTAATGCAGCCATGGTGTGTCGGTTGTTATCAAATATCAAACTCATTGTATTTGATTCACGTCTGCGTTAATTGGTTGACTGCTTCCTACTAGTTCCGTAATTTGTTAACACCAATGACTTTGCCATAAATATTTTCGTCTAGTTTCAGGTTTTGTTTTATTTTGCAGAAAAAGACATCCAAATATTTTATCCCCTTGACTTGGAGAGTTTTAGGAATTACATACTTCGAGAGAACGCCTACATGTTGCCCATAGAAATCCTAATAGTAGCATTTCATTATATTTTTATGTTAAAATGATTTTTGCGTTCTGGGTTTAAGATTGTATATTTAATCAGATTAGTTTATACTGTTATTTTAAATTTTACACAATGATGGGATACATCATGTAGAATTGAAAAAAAAAAAATAATCAAAATTGACCAACATGGATTGAAAGATTGTACAAAATTAAATATATGACATTTTATTATGCTACTTAAAGTTCCAATAGCATTTTTTTAAGTTATATTTTTAAAATTTATTAAAATAAAGCCCCAAAATAGATTGAACCTATAAACAGTCCTACCTTGTTAAAGAATAATCCTATTAATCCTATAATTCACTATTGCCAGTTGAGAAATTGGCAAAAATATCATTTTCAACTTCAAATTCAAACGTTTGAAAATGGCCGTCCATGGAGAAGAATGGGAAAACAAGGGAGGTAATTGAGTGACTATTTCCTCAATCAACCAGTGTCACCCTTTCTAACCCCCCCAAAATTTTATCCATGATCGTATAATAGTGAGTTGACAACCTTTTGAGCAAAAAACATAGAAATAATTATTTTTGACTTTCTTAGAAAAAGTGAAATTGGAACTTTAATGCCTGAAATCTGCACACAAGAACTAGACTGAGGAGCCATTGTGGCTAAGTGTGGAAAACATCTGTAGGTCGTGTGTTTTGTCCTTGCATTCACCTACATTGGGATTTTTCATTTGGTTCTTGTCATAAATATCAGCATTGATGTTACAAGTGGAATACCCACACTTCCGTGTCAAAACTCACTGTAAGAAAGAAACCGTTTCATTGGCTAACCCCTCACACTAAGCAGAACTCGGGTTACATAACTCTTCCAGATCCTAGTGTAGTAAGGACAAGTTTAACGAAATTTTGACCTATTAGAAAATAAACTTGAATCTGGTTTTTTTAATCAGATAGAATTATTAAGATTTTTTTTTTTCAATTCTTCATCCTTATTAGTTAATTGAACTATCCATTGTTGAAATATTAGGCTTGATAATCTGTTTCGATTTTGCCAAGTGTTCAATATCCTGGTATAAAGTGCCCTTATTATTGAATGTATGATTTTAGGAAATCATTGACTTTGTTATTCTCGGGAATTACAGGCTTTATTATTGTAGGGAATTTATCAACCATACAGTTGTTTTTTAAGGCCTACATGTATCTACTTTAAGTTCAAAAATTTACATTAAAATAGCTATTAATGTAATTGACTTGTTGTTGAAATATGTTTTCTTGTTTTTAGATCTTTTTTTTTCAGGGTTCGAGAAAACTATGGTTTTTATTATTTTGGTTTAAGAAAAACACAAGATATCATGTCAGAACATATGAATAATATTGTTTTTTTTTTCCTCTTCTTTCTGTGTTTTTCATATCAATGGGTTAAAGCAGTGCTAAATATGTAACCAGCCTGCCCTTTAAGATGGCTTCTTATAAAATTACAGCCCATGTAGGGCTTAACAGGGGCCATAAAAACAACCAACCAGGGGTAAACTTTGTTTCATGTGAAACTTTAGAAATTGTAGGCTGTTTTATTTTGTATGAATGAATTTGATTGGATGATTGAGTTCTACTTTTATTTTGTCAACAAGATCTCAGTTTGTTCCCCCGTCCCATTTTTTTTTTCATTCTGTTCAGTTGAATCGTTGCATGGATGAATCTCTGAAGACTTTTGTGGGTGTTTGTTGACAGACCCTTCAAGGATTGACAGCTACCTCAATACCCCTATTAATACCCTCCCCTCCCTCCATTGCACATGAGACCCCTTACTCTCAAGTTTCTCCTGCAATTTTTATTCACCAACCGTTTTCAAATAGACGTCGGGGAACATCGACTTTCCTAATATCCTAATAACACTCAGGTCCTTAATATAGGGGAAGAAAACTGAGATGAACAATGAAACAGAATCCATTCACAATTTTGATAATATTTTTATTGTCTTTTAGCAGAAGATTATATCGGAGAAATACCCAGTCAAGCGGATCAGTATGGTATGTTGCTGGAGGGACCTGGCGCAAAGCGAGACTCGAAGCCCTTCAGTCTACCACGCCTCAGTTCATCACAACAAGAATTGATTCAAAAAGCCAAGAAATATGCCATGGAACAGAGTATTAAGAGTGTGTTAGTGAAACAGACTATAGCACATCAGCACCAGGTAAATATAATAATTAGATATGGTTGATAATTAACTGAAAAAGACTATAGTGCATCAACGTTAAGCGCTTAGAAATATCACTGGATATAATGAAGCGCTATAGAAGATGAATAATAATAATAATAATAACATCAAATAGATTTGAATTATACTCCTTTTTACAGTTCTGGCCCCTCGAGTTCACAAAGCATTATCAGACGTACATTAAGAGTTTACTCAATTTTCAATCACTGTTTATGAGAAATATCTTTGATCCTGCAACAAAACTGTGCACATAGTTTCTTATTGATGTATTTGATACATTAAAACAACAAAAGTTTTATAAAGGGCTATATTTTAGTTAAAATAAAGCAAACAATTTTGAGTAAATTCTTCAGTTATGTTTGAGAACGCTTTGTAAATCTTTTCATTTGGTTAGTTGTCAGTGTGATTACAGTTCTCTTATTCACAATTTATCATAGATTAAGGCGTGAAAAACTATGGGGGGAATTACTGAGTCACCCACCCACCAAAAAAGAAAGATTTTTCTGGGATTTCTGACAGTGCTGTATTTTAATAATGAAACATCCCCTGGTTTCATAAACTTTTATCAAATTCCTATCTGTTGAAATTCTGAGAAAAAAAAGTATTAATTATTATTAAAATATTTTATTTTTCATAGCAAATGCAGAATTTCCAAACAACAGTTCAAAGACAGCAAGCTCTAGCTTTAATGTGCAGGTAATAAATTAGTTATTGATTATTGTAATGCTTTATATTACACTTGATAGATAATACACTTGATAGTTTCTACTTGTGATAGTTTCTTCACTCGATAGTTTTTACTTGTGATAGTTTCTACACTCGATAGATCCTACACTCGATAGTTCCTAAGCTCAATAGTTTCTACACTCAATAGTTTCTACACTCCATAGTTCCTACAATCCATAGTTCCTACAATCCATAGTTTCTATACTTGAAAATTTCTACACTCGATAGTTTCTACACTCAATAGTTCCTACACCCGATAGTACCTACTCTCAATAGTTTCTACACTCGATAGTTCCTACATTCGATAGTTCCTACACTCAAAAATTCTTACACTCAATAGTTCCTACACTCGATAGTTTCTACACTTGATAGTTTCTACATTCGATAGTTGCTACACTCAAAAGTTGCTACACTCGATAGTTCTTACACTTGATAGTTGCTACACTCGATAGTTCCTACACTTAATAGTTCCTACACTCGATAGTTCCTACACTTGATAGTTGCTACACTCGATAGTTTCTACACTCAATAAATACTAAACTCAAAAAAGTTTTTACACTCAATAGTTCCTACACTCGATAGTTTCTACACTAATTAGTTACTACACTCGATAGTTTCCAATATAGTTTCAACACTCGATAGTTTCTAATATAGTTTCTACACTTGATAGTTTCTAATATAGTTTCTACACTTGATAGTTTCTATCTACACTAGAGATAGTTTCTAATATAGTTTCTACACTTGATAGTTTCTAATATAGTTTCTACACTTGATAGTTTCTATCTACACTAGATAGTTTCTAATATAGTTTCTACACTTGATAGTTTTAATGTTTTCTACACTCCATGGTTTCTATCTACACTAGATAGTTTCTAATTGTGACAGTTGTGATGAATTCTACACTCGATGGTTTCCCTACTAATTCATAGTTACTGATTATTGTAATACTTTATTCTGCACTTGATAGTGTCTGCAATAATGTACATGTATATAGTTACTGGGCCCCGAGTTCACAAAGCATTCTCAGACTTAAGTTGAGAATTTACTCAAATTTGTTAGCTTATTTTAACTAAAATGTAGCCCTTTATAATAATTTTGTTCTTTTTATGTATCAAATACATCGATAAACTCTGTGCAAAATTTTGTGTTTCTGGATCAAAGATATTTCTCATAAACAGTGATTGAAAGTTGAGCAAATTCTAAACTTAAGTCTGAGAATTCTTTGTGAACTCGGGGCCTGATTATTATAATGATTTATACTACACTCAAACTGATTTTAATTTACAATCTAAACTCTTCAAACATAATTAACTTGTAGAAACATTTTATTGAAAGTAGAAGTAATGATACGATTGACAATTGAATGTCGCCTTCGACTATTGAAGGGGGTTTGGGATGGCCTAGTGGTCTAGAGTGTCGCGCTTCGACCTCTAGCTGGCCGGTCAACTCTGGCTTGCGGCTGTGGTTTCGAGCCGTGGTGTGAGCGTATGTGGCATGGAGATAGGGGGTGCCTTCTCAACCTTGTGGTTTCCTCCGGGCACTCGGGTTTCCTCCCACTGCTATAGACCCCTACGCGCAAGCGAATTATTGAAATAAAATTGAAACCATGTGTTAGTCCCAGGGTGACCTAGTTTGTGTCGAGTGGACGTTAAACCCCATTTCTCTCTCTCTCTCGACTATTGAAATATGCTTTGTTTATCAAACATACAGACCTATTTTTGGAGAGGGATTGGGCATTGTTTTGTGATTATTATCTCATCTTTACCATTCCTCCTCTTGTTTTCAGAATTTACATCGGCAGTATTAATTTTGAAATTAAGGAGGACACAATTAAACAGGCCTTCTCACCGTTTGGTCCCATTAAAAGTGTCAATCTATCGTGGGACCCGATCACAAACAAACACAAGGGTTTTTCCTTTATTGAATACGAAATCCCAGAAGCAGCTCAGTTGGCGTTAGAACAGATGAATGGTGTCATGATTGGTGGACGAAATATTAAAGTTGGTCGTCCTAGCAACATGCCTCAAGCTCAACCAATCATAGAACAGCTTGCAGAAGAATCCAAATCGTACAATCGTATTTATATTGCATCCATTCACCATGATTTATCGGAAGTTGACATTAAAAGGTGAGTTTAGTGTGACAGACAAGTTACGCATTTGGACAATCTGATTTAAGTAGCACATGCATGCTGTATCATACCGCCTGCCGTTGAGTCAACTGGCGTGGTTTCTAATCGCCGGTTGTACGTAGCAAGGAGTAGTGTCACCTTTCCAGCCTCGTAGGTTTTCTCCTGGTCCTCCGTTTTCGTCCCACAGCTAAAGACTCCTACACGCAAGTGAATTATTGAAATATTATTAAACCATATGTTGGTCTCTCTGATTATAATACAGATTTATATTTCGTTTTCAATAGCTTACACCACATGATGATCAGACATTGATTGTTCAATCAGTGTTGACATTTCTAGTGGTTTAGAATAGTTTTGTGCACCGCACACCAATAACACGCCGTGACAGACAGTTTTATTGGCTAATCCTTCACATTAACCAGAGCCGGTGTATGTAATATAATAACTCTTGCAGATCCCAGTGTAGTAAAACAAAATTTTGATCTATAAAAATTGCAATACAGTAAAACGAATTAGAATCTGTATTTTAATTAGATTGCGCATCTGGACAAATCGATGGAACATTTTTGGCGTTGATCCCGTGCTTGTTTGTGTCATCTATCTAAGGAAGCAGCATGGCTCAGTGAGGAAAGGTGCTAGCTCACCAGTTGTTCAGGGTTCGATCCTGGTGTTTAGCGATAAAGCTCCCCATGATTTCCCACTGTGGCTTCCAAAGACTTCCCTTATTAGTGGGTACAGGATTGGGGGGCCTTGCAAGGACAGTGTCTAGTTATTCGGATGGAAGGAAAACAGAGGGCTTGTGTATGGATGGACTTGAACATAAAGTTGGAATTGGACATAAGGACGTAAAACCCAATTACATTTACCCACTTCTACTTGAAATTGATATATATTATATACTAGATATTTTTATTTTTCAGTGTTTTTGAAGCTTTTGGTACCATTATAACAGTTAATATACCTTTAGATCCAACAAAACCAGGAAAACACAAGTAAGGCTACAATATTACCTCTATCAAATATCTAGGGTAAAACAGAGTGCTGCTTGACACGTCTCCCAGGACACATGATTAACTGATCCCAGATTTACAAATAAGCTCATCCTTGGTATCCCATGTGGTATCATTCAGTTTTACTCCTCTAATCCCTGGGTCCATTTACAGGGTTTCACCACCAATTCAAATTATCTGCCCTTGATTGTAGGATAATTTTTTCAAACCAATCAAAAATGATTTTACAAACATTCACTACAATAATCTTAATTGCAATATGGTAAAATAGGGCGCTGCTAGTCATATCTCGCCCAAGACACACGACAGATTTGCCTGGGTGCACATTGATTATACCATAAAGAATTAGAAATTTCTAGGATCATTTTAATGTTTTCATGAAACATATTTGTTATACAAGAGTGCGGGATTTTGATAACTGTGTTCTCTTGTTAAAGTTGATTTTAAATTCTGCTGTTTTTCAGGGGTTTTGGTTTCATTGAATATTCAACTCAACAGGCAGCAGCTGATGCTGTCGCCTCCATGAATCTGTTTGATTTAGGAGGACAATATCTTCGTGTTGGCAAGGTAAGTTACCTCCCTTGTGTTACGTTTTATGGATTGTCTCAGTTGAATAGCATGTTCATTCCCTCCGCTGGCCGAACAAGTTCACCAGGATGTTCCGTGGGGTTCCCCCTTGTCAGTGATGCAAAACAGATGACCTGGTAAAGGGCAACGTATAGTTGTTAAGATGCTACAAGAAAACCAAGGTCCTCTGTACGGCATGCACATAAAAGATCCCTTGGCAGTTGGAATTTAATATTAGAGTAGGCCGTAGTCTGGGCAAACTTCTCATCATAGCACACTACATGGCATATGCCGATCTTCATTAGTCTGTGTGCCCGAGGTTTGAATCTTTATGTTAGCCCTTTTTTTTTGGATTGTTTCTTCTATTGCATGGGGCAGAACTTTATTAAGGCCAAACAAATTCTAATGATTTTTCTGATAATTACATAATGAGTAGCTACACTTAATCTGATTTTAGTGTGTTATAAATGTTTCATTAACAAAAAAAGTATGTTTCTTGTATTGTTAATAAATGAATTTATTTGTACAACAGGCTATCACACCACCAGATGCTTTAGACGTGCCCATCGGACCGGGTAGCATGCCCACGGCTGCAGCGGTAGCAGCAGCTGCTGTAACAGCCAAAATAACAGCCATGGACGTACAACAACAGATCAGTCAGGTTACAGGTCTACCTATTGTAAGTATTCTACAGGGGTGTTTCCCTATCCATTGTTAATATTCTTATATACAGGGTGGGTGTTTCCCTATCCATTGTTAGTATTCTTATATACAGAGGGGATTTCCCTATCCATTGTTAGTATTCTTATATATAGAAGGGATTTCCCTACCTATTATAAATATTCTTATATACAGAGGGGATTTCCCTATCTATTATAGATATTCTTATAAACGGAGTGAGTTTCCCTACCTATTATAAATATATATAGGGGGGTTTCTCTATCTATTGTTAGTATTCTTATATACAGGGGGGGGGGGGGGGTACCCTACCTATTATAAATATTCATATATAGAGGGATGTTTCCCTTCCTATTGTAGATATTCTTAGGGGGTAAGTATTCTTATATAGAGGGGGGGGGGGGTCCTTATCTATAGTAATTATTCGCATATTGAGGTGGTGGTCCTACCTAATGTAAATATTCCTTTATTGAGAGGGGGGGGGGGGCTACCTGTTACAAATATTCTTATATAGGGACAGAGGGGTCCCTATCGTATGAGTTGATCCACATTTTTCTCTCTTTCCCAAAATATTAGTAAACTAATTTTGACCTAAAATGTCTGGGTAAAAGTTTGTTTAACCGAAGGCCCAGTTGATAATCGATGCTTTCTCTGTTTCAGCCAGCATCCACCAGCCCAGCAGCCGGAGCGACCTCAAAGTTCCAACAAGTGGCTCCCCCAGATGCTATTCCTCCTCCATCTGTCCTCGTACCTACGCAGATCGGACAACCAGGTGTCGCAGTCGTGCCAACGTTGGGTATGGGTATGCCCGCTCCTGTCAGTATGCCCGGTATGATGTCGATGCCCGGAATGGGTGGTATGCCCAATATGACGATGTCTCTACACAATGTCCCACTACCTCCCATGCCTCCACCAAGTCAAGACAGTCCTTTTGGTAAGTTTACAGTAAAAGCAGTGAAACAAAATATGGGTTTGTAACCATACTTATGGACTAATCAAGATAAAAATACATGATACCCTTTATGCAGACACTTTATCTTTTTTTAAAAAAGGGGTAGGATGTGAGGTGGGGGCGGCCAAATGATTTAAACCATGCACGTTAAATTACAAGGTCATTTGACTGTCTGCTTGTACGCGACAAGGAGTAGGGTCGTGATGAGGAGAAGGGTCGTAGATCAAATATTTTGGGTGTTTTTCAGGTCTTTCCTCCGTCTGATAAAGACTGCTATTCTATGCAAAAGTGAATTATTGAGATAAAATTGAAATGAATGTTAGAAATCCTGTGCCTCATCTCTCTCTCTCTCTCTCTTTGTCGTGATGTTGCAGTTAGAGGTTCATCTTAAGATTATAGTTAGCAATGGGTTCCTCAGGGAATGTTCACCAACTTTGCCATCAATCATTTTCATTCAATCCTGTATCGGATTATTATCAAAACTCTTAATTTCCTTAAAAAAAAATACAAACTCGAACAATTTTATTGAATAGTTCTGATTATTCTTTTCATGATTAAATCATGAATGAAAGTTGAGCAGCAAATAGGATCCTAATCCAGTAAATATCGCAGGCTAGCATTGACATCAAGAGTTGATTGTGGTCTGGATAAGTTCATTTTAAAATGTCTAATTAATAATTAAGATAACATTTCAGGCCTAAAGAAAGACCTGCAATAGACAGATTTATATCTTGTATAATGTTTGTTTAATATTTCCTGGTGGTTTTTGATCAACAGGGGGGTCATGGTGGCTAAGTGGATAAGGCGCTGGTTCGCAAGCCTAGAGGTTGGGTGTTCGATACCTGCATTGGCCAAGAAAGTTCATCTCGATTTTCTGGCGTGATTTCCCCTTGTCAGTGATGCAGAAGGAGGGCCTGACAAGGACAGCTGCGTAGTCGTTCAGATGGGACGAAAAACCGAGGTCCCGTGTACACATTGGTGTGCACGTAAAAAAAACCTTGGCAGTTGGAATTCGATATAAGAGTAGGCCGTAGCGCCGCTGCCCGGGCAAAATTTCCCTCATAGCACACTGTATGGCGTATGCCCGTCTTCATTAGCCCAAATTAGGAACAAACGAGTAGGACGTTAAACCCCTTTTCATTTCGATCAACAGGTCGAGAGAAATCGGAAGAGAGCGAGAAGAAAAAGAACGATGAAAGTGATTTACCACAGACACTAGATCAACAAGAAAATATGAAAATCAGCGGAACAAACGCACGTCATATGGTCATGCAAAAACTCATGAGAAACTCGGAGGTATGTGATTTAACTATATATAGGTGTCATAGTTCTGAAAGGTCTCAAAAATTGTCGGATTTAGTTTTTGAGATATGAGAGGAAAACCTATTCCAATCTAAATAACGCAATAAGGATATTAACATTTTAATAGCAATGTTTTTGTGAAAGTTACGACCTTACAGTTCTGAAATTTTGCATAGAGAAGCCTCTTAATGTGAAAAGTCATCCTATGCAAAAAAGCTATTTGGGCCATAAGTGGCTCTTACAACCTTCCAGAACTATGAAAGAGGGCTGGGGGTTGGGCGACTGAATGGTCTAACGTTTACTACACTTTAGATGATAAGATCTGTCATAGAGCCAAATGGCATGGTTTCGAAGTCGCACTTATGTACAGTGGACTTAAGCTTCCTTTCTCTCTCTTGCTCTCTCATTTTGCTGATCAGTTCAGTAACCAATTGATTTAGAGTTAGAGTCCTCTCTTTTTGCCTTTTACAGAGGGTCTGACTGCAAAAGGTGTCGAGACATTCGGGGGTCACGGTGGCTAAGTGGATAAGGCGCTGGTTCGCTAGCCTGGAGGTCGGGTGTCGATCCCTGCATTGGCCGAGAAAGTTCATCATGATTTTCCGGCGTGATATCCAGTAATGCAGAAGGAGAGCCTAGTCGTTCGGATGGGACGGAAAACCAAGGTCCCATGTACACATTGGAGTGCACGTAAAAGATTCCTTGGCAGTTGGAATTCGATAGAAGAGTAGGTCGTAGCGCTGCTGCCCGGGCAAAATTTCCCTCATACCACACTGTATGGCGTATGCCCATCTTCCATTAGCCCAGGTTAGGTGCAAAAGAGTAGGACGTTAAACCCCATTTCATTTCTGTCTAGACATTCAGATGGTACCAAAAACCAAGGTTCCAAGTACACGTGCACATAAAACACTACATCTTGTGTTCAAAGTCGCTGAGAATCATGGAAAGATATTGGGTTTCTACTGTTGCGTAGGTTAAATGTTCTGTCTAGATTAGATAATGAATGGTGGGTTTACAACTATTTAGCTAACGGTGTTGAGTAATTAATTATTATTATTATTATTATTACTATTGAAGTGTCGTGTAATGGTGTTACGTAATATGGTTGGACCGGAAGATTTAGATGATGAGCTAGAAACCGAAGTTACGGATGAATGTGGTAAATTTGGAATCGTAAATCGGGTTATTATTTATCAAGAAAAACAGAGTGAAGAAGACGATGCAGAAATTATTGTAAAAATATTTGTTGAATTTACGCAACAAGAAGGTGAGTGTTTCTATATTTGGTAGGGTAGGGTAGGGTGGTCGAGTGGTCTTAATTTCTACAAAAATCATAGGTGATGGTTGGTTTTGAATATATCCTTTGTACCAAATTCATCATCCCTCTCTCTGAATATTGAATAGGGGCGGGATCAGCAGTGAATATTCGCTTGGTTCCTACAGTCACTGATTAGGATGACAGTAATACGACTTAATGAGCCACAAATATTAACTTTTTTCCCCCCCGACAAATTATATTCTATAACATAGGAAAATAAATGAAGGCATTTAAAGTATTTGTGGGTAAAAATTATTTCCTATTTAGTGTAAATGGGTATTATAATGAGTAAAAGGCATCATGATGCCGGAACTAGTAACGTTTTTATGTAAACAATGCAGTGGTTATTGAGCCAATGATTAACGTCTCGTTGAAGACAGTCATCTTTTACAAAGTTATTAGAAGACTTTTGTAATTCTCTGTGACACAGATTGGGTCTAGTAGTTTAACCGGTGCGTGTGAAATCACAAAGCCTGTCCTTGAGTCAAGTCGGTTTTCTCGAGGTCCTTCTCTTTCCTCCCACTGCTAAAGACCCCTACTCGCAAGTGAATCATTGAAATAAAGTTTATCCATATGTTAGTCCTGTAATTACCTAGTTTACAAGTTATCCCTTAATTCGTCGAATGATATTCATAGATTTCAGTAAAATATATAAATTTTGACCGATATTATAAAAATCCATGTGCTATTTTTTTCAGAGGTAGAAAGAGGTATCGCTGCTTTAAACGGAAGATTCTTTGGTGGTCGGAGAGTTCGAGCCGAGAAATATGACATGGATATGTACGAAGGCAGTGATTTGTCCGGTTGAATGATTTGATTTATCGTAACAAGAAAAAAAACAGAATATTGTTATTTGTTATCTATTTCTTTGTTGACATTCTGTGGATTCTACGATTCGAGATACAGCAGACATTTTATAACAATAATAGAATTACGGTGAATTAAAATAGCCTAGAAATTAATGCTGAAATTGCTTAAAGGTCATGTCGTGTTGGACTGCACAAGCAGATGTTTTATAACAAGTAAAAGAATTGCGGTGATTTAAAATAGCCTAAAATTAATGCTGAAATTTCTAATGAATGTGAAATTGTTTAGAGTTCTTGATGTGTTGGACGGACATTACATGGTTTTATGGCAGAAATTTTGAAAGTTTTAAAAGTTCACAGAATTTGTTCGGAAGTGGTGATCTAAAAGCTTAAAATTGCATAGAAATTAATGCTGAAATTGCTAATGAATGGAAATCGCTTAAATTTAGTGTTTTTATGGCATAAATTTGACAGTTTTATATAAAAGTGTTATATTAATACCGGAATACCCCTGAACAACACACTGAAACAGTTTGAATCTCTGCTGTTTTATCGACTGCCTCAAACCCTCCGAGAAAGTGGTTGGGGGCGGCTAGGGTTCCCTAGCTTATAGGGTGGTCTACATATACGTGCTAAGGGTTGATGGCAGTATCACTAGTTGAATATAGATGTATATGTGTGTGGCCAAACCTATTTGATTTTCTGTGAATTATGTAAAATATGCTTTGTATAAAATTTCAAAACTTAGAATTTGGAAGTAGAAGCTTGCAACTAATATAAGTACATGTACATTTTTGTTGTTGGGGGACTGAATGGTAAGCATGTGCATGCTGTATCAAAAACCTGTCATTGCGTCAACTAGCATGGTTTCGAATCCCTGATTGTACGTGACAAGGAGTAGGGTCGTCTGTCCAATCTCGTGGGTTTTCTCCGGGTCCTCCAGTTTCCTCCCACTGCTAAAGACCTCTATGCGCAAGCGCATTATTGAAATAAAATAAAACCATACGTTAGTCCCGAAATGACCTAGTTTGTGTCGAGTTGAGGGTAAATCCAATTTCTCTCTCTCACTCTCACATGTACATGTGGAATTTAAAGAAGATTTCTTCCGGAAGAAATAAGGAAAATATTTACAAATATTTCCACAGAACAGAAAATCAAACTGCTGTGGCGTGATTTATAGTGCTAAAGCAAGCCTAATGTAACAATCTAATTAAAATACAGATTTATATTTTGTTTCCTTTTTTATACTTTAGATGGTCTACACTACAAGAAGGAGTAAAAACAAGTAAATAACAATTTTGAACTATTAAAACAAAATGAAAGAGGATCTGTGCTTTAATTAGATTGATATTGTCAGGCGCAAATTCACACTTGGTTAAAGGGACAATAACACTCTTGCTGGCTTGGTAGCTCCAGAAAATAAATAATACCCTTTTTCTAAGTACTAGATGTTTAAATGTCCTTCCTGTTGTGTAAATTATCCATTACAACCTATTTTATTTGTCCTGAGGGTTCGAAAATATTTTAAAATCCAAGTCACATTTGAAAAGGTTTACGTTAGACTTTTCAAATCAATTGGTTGAATTTTTCCAATTTTTTAAATTAGGTGTGTTAAGATGAAATTTATATCATCATTTAATTGGAATATTCTAAAATAATACGATTTGTTGACCAGAATGAAGATTGGGACCTGACTGTTCTTGCTCTAATAGTTATATTAAAGATGCATTATGTATAATTTAGACACCGAACTGACTATTCCCGATATACATTTAATAGTTCAAATAAAGATAATGAAAAGGGGATATTTTGAAAATTTATGTCAATTGCTTTATTCTGAGGCCAAAATAAAGACCTGCAAAAGGCAGATTTAGCTCTTGCATGGGTCTTCTTTAATTTTCCTATAATTCATAAATCATTTCATTCTCACCATGCCTTAATTGATCATCTTTAAAAAATAAAATGGTTACATAATTTGATATCGCTGTAGATCTGGGCCCTGTTTCACGAAATTTTAACTTAAGATAAAATCCAATTTTAGTAGATACTTCAATTTTGATTGGCTAAGCACTAAAATCAATCTAATATTATCCAATCAAATTACTAAAATTGGGATCTTATCTTAGTTAAAATTTCGTGAAATAGGCCCCAGTAGCGCCTTAAAGATACATTTCCTGGACAGTTGAAATTGACATTTGAAATTCGATTTAAAAGTAGGCCATAGTGCAGCTGTTTGGGCAAAATGTCCCTCATAGTACACTGTATACCATCAGCCCAATCATTGCTGCAAAGTAGGACGCTGAACTCCATTGTATATACATGTAACTGACGCTGTATACATGTCTTCGTCAGCACAGTCATTGCTGAAAAAAGGATGCCGAACTACATTTCATTTCATTTAAGTCATATTGTTTAAGTTCTGGCTACCTATTTAGTATTTTAAATCATTAGTTCCATCTTTGTTTAAAAGTAGGACGCTGAACTCCATTTCATCTAACCAATGTTCGAATGTGCGAGTCATATTCTTTCAGTTCTGGTTACCTATTAACAGCAGTATTTTAAATCATTGATCATGATGTATGTAAGATAAATACGGCTATCTGTGTTTATTCTTATTGTGTTGTAAAAACAGATTGTACAGGAAATAAACTATTGTTATCATATTACTTCATTGTTTTATTACTTTATTTAACTCACTCGGCAGGGGCGGATCCAGAGGGGGGGGGGCAAACCCCACCCTTCTTAGCTACATATAAAAAAATGAATGCCTTGCATCAATAAAATTACATCACAAAGTGATCCTACATCAGTATAACAATGATTTCTCTGTTTAAAAAGCTCAATTTGTATGTATGCCTATGTAATTTAGAGACGATGATGACAGATTTCTTTAACAGGAACCTGGCAAACCCCCTCCTGCAAAAAATCCTGGATCCGCCCCTGCTGGGGTTGGATGGAAGAATGGTTAGAATGGTTAGCACGGGACGTGTTGTGTCATAAGGTCATTGAATTTAACGGCCGTGGTTTCGATTCCCCAGATACATGTATATATGTGACAAAGAGTACTGTCGTCTGTCCAACCTCGTGGGTTTTCTGTGGGTCCGGTTTCCTCCCACTTCTTAAGATGCCTATGCGCAAGCGAATTATTGAAATATGATTGAACCATATGTTAGTCTCAAAATGACCTAGTTTATGTTGAATGGACGTTAAACTCAATTTCTCTCTCTTTCTCGGGGCCCCGGCTGCAACCAAACCCCCTTCCCACTGCACTTTAATCCAAGCTGGGGGGTTGGGATGGCCTAGAGGTCTAGAGTGCCGCGCTTCGACCTCTAGCTGGCCGGTCACCTCTGGCTTGGGGCTGTTGTTTCGATCCCTGGTGTGAGCGTATGTGGCATGGAGATAGGGGTGCCTTCTCAACCTTGTGGGTTTCCTCCCACTGCTAAAGACCCCTACGCGCAAGCGAATTATTGAAATAAAATTAAACCATATGTTAGTCCCGAAATGACCTAGTTTGTGTTAAGTGGACGTTAAACCCCATTTCTCTCTGTCTCTCTTTAACCCAAGCTCCATCACTTGAAGTGAGAAACATTATATGATAAGAATAGAATTGAACTTCTTGAGATATCCTAATTAGGTTATAAAAAGGTTAATTAAAAGATAGTAAACCAGTTGTTGCCAGTCTAGACCAATTTACTCAATTAAAAATGATGTTGAATCAAGAACTTAAATCTAAATATAAATATAGATATAATGAGAGCCCTGCATGTACAGGGGCGGATCTAGGAATTATTAAAAAGGGGGGGGGGGCGCTGCAAAATGAGGGCACTAACCGCAGAGGCAGGGCACGCCTTTGAGAGTTGGGTTGGGGGAGGGGCCCAAGAAAATTATCTGTCATTTCCTTGCATCTGTTGCCATGCCAAGAGCTATTTGGCTGATATTTTCGTCTAAGTAAACGTTTGGAATGGACAGATTTGGGTCGGAGAAAAGGCACTTTCAGCAGTATAAAAGGGCACTGTCGAAAATTGGGGGGGGGGGGCGAGGGTTTAATGTTCTTGTCCTTTGTAGCAGCTTTAGTCAAGAAAAGTTACTAGGGGTTTTCCGGTGTGGTTTCCATTTAACACTGGTGCATGACAGAGGGCCTGACAAGTGCAGCTTTGTAGTCGTTCGGATCGGACGGAAAACTGTGTCCTGTGTACACATTGACGTGCATGTAAAAGATCCCTGGGGTGTTGGGATTCGATATAGGATTAGGAGAGGCCTGTAGCGCATCTGAGCAGGCGAAATTTCTCTCATAGCACACTGTATGCCCTTCTTTATTACCCCAGTCGGAGCAAAACAGTAGAATGTTAAACTCCATTTTATTTCTTTTTCATTTCACGTCCGCGCCACCATGGCTGCCAAGTATTTCAAAATTTAAAATATATGACATATTGTGGGCTGATATGGAGGTGTCCCCCATGTTGGTTTTCAGCAATTAGCTTGAAAGGAAACCGATGGACCCAGTGTAGTGCCATGAAGGTTGGACAGTCGAAACTACTTCTTGACATCTACAGGGGGGTTGGGATGGCTTAGTGGTCTAGAATGACGCGCTTCGACCTCTAGCTTGCCATCCACCTCTGGCTTGCGGCTGTGGTTTCTATCCCTGGTGTGAGCGTATGTGGCATGGAGATAAGGGTGCCTTCTCAACCTCGTGGGTTTCCTCCGGTTTCCTCCCATTTCTAAAGACCCCTACGTGCAAGCGAATTATTGAAATAAAATTAAAAACCATATGTTAGTCCCGAAATGACCTAGTTTGTGTCGAGTGGACGTTAAACCCCATTTCTTTCTCTCTCTTGACATCTACAAGCTTGGATATGAACCACAACACTTGACTCAACGACAGACCCTACAACCACCCCAACCCCAACTCTAACAAGGAAAGGGGTGTTCAGTGGTCAAAGGGTCCAACACATGCACTTTAGATCGTAAGGTCTGGTGTTGAGTCTGGGTACTCTGGTTTCCTCCCACTGCTAAAGACCCCTACGCGCAAGAGTATTATTGAAATAAAATTAAACCATATGTTAGTCCCGAAAATGACCTAGTTTGTGTCAAGTGGATGTTAAACCCCATTTCTCTCCTCTCTCTCTCTCTGATTTGATGGTGAGTGAAGTGGTGTGGTTTCAATTCTTAACCTGCAGGGTTGCCTCAGTAAAACTAGACCATAATGTTAGTCACAAAAAGAACTAGTTTGTGTCAAATTGATATTGAACCCCAACGCAGGGATCAAACAAGGGACCTCCAACATCCTACTCCCTCATTTGGATAGGAAAGAGAAAAAGGGTGAGAAATGGGGTTAATTTTATTTCAATAACTTGCTTGTGTGTAGGCGTCTTTAGCAGTGGGAGGAAACCAGAGCACCCAGAGAAAACCCACAAGGTCTGACCTTGTCATGCACAGCCGGGGAAATCGAAACCTTGCCTTAAGCCAGAGGTGACCGGCCAGCTAGAGGTCGAAGCACAGCATTCTAGACCACTAGGCCATCCCACCCACCCCCTGAATCCAATAGAAAATATGACTATTATAGTATTTAAATATATTTTATTTATTTTAACAATATAAATACACAGTATCTATTTATAACAATATATATATCATATTTATATAATAATATACTAGCTGCACTAAACGGGCAAACCATCTTCATCCCCATCAACCACTACATAACCCACAGGTGGTAGGAGAGAGAATGAGAGAGAGAGTGGGAGAGGAGAGAAAGAAAGAGGGGAGAAGGAGAGGAGAGAAACAAATGGACATATGGTATGGTACAATTTTATTTCAACAATTCGCTTGCACATGGGGATCTTGAACAGTGGTAAGGAACTGGAGGGTCTGGAGCAACTCCACTCATGTTTCTTCATTCAACCAAATTGGGAAACCCAGTGAAAAGTGTGACTTATTCTTTAAAGAATTGATATAGTGTTTGGTCTAGATCATCCAGTGATATTATTACGAATTCAGTCCTTACGAAAGGTTAATACATATGGTCAACGCTGCGGTTTAATGAGGAGAAGGCAAGTAGCAAGAGACAAAGCGATTATACAAATAAATATTGGAATAACACATGACACAATTCTAGTGACGTTTCCACAAGAATGACAATTGTAATGTAATGAAATGGAGTTTAACGTCCTACTGGTTAATACATATGGTCAACGCTGCGGTTTAATGAGGAGAAGGCAAGTAGCAAGAGACAAAGCGATTATACAAATAAATATTGGAATAACACATGACACAATTCTAGTGACGTTTCCACAAGAATGACAATTGTAATGTAATGAAATGGAGTTTAACGTCCTACTGTTCTGCTCCGACTGGGCTAATGGAGACGGAGAACTACAAGCGGAAGATCGAAACCTAAATGAAATGAAATGGGGGTTTAACGTCCTACTGTCCTGCATTGACTGACCATATAAGGAAGACAGAGAGAAATGGGGTTTAACGTCCACTCAACACAAACTAGGTCATTTCGGGACTAACATATGGTTTTTAATTTTATTTAATTTAGCAGTGGGAGGAAACCTGAGTGCCCGGGAAAACCCATGAGGTTGAGAAGGCGCCCCTATCTCCGTGCCACATACACTCACACCAGGGCTCGAAACCACAGCCGCAAGCCAGAGGTGACCGGCCAGCTAGAGGTCGAAGCGCGGCACTCTAGACCACTAGGCCATCCCGATTCCCTTAAAGAAGACAGAGACATGTATATAAATTATGAAACATAGGAAACATTAATATGTTTTCTCATCCTGTTATTAAATGGCTCTTCAACAATTTAAATATTCGCAGGAGGAAAAAAAACATGAGGCAGTAGCCCTACAAAGGCCTTTTTCATGAAATTGTAAACTACAAAATTTTAGAGTGCATGCACTATTTATTGGCTGGTCACTACAATGATGACAGTTGACCAATAAAAACACTGTATTCTTAAAATGTTTTTGATTCGAGGAATGAGGCCTTAGCATGCATTTGAAAGAAATATTATACTACCATATTGGTCAATGATGACTATAAAATTAAACTACTTTATGAAAGTTCCAATTAAATATTAATTGGAGAGAAAGAAATGGGGTTTAACTTCCACTCGACACAAACTAGGTCATTTTGGAACTGACATATGGTTCAAATCTATTTCAATAATTCGCTTGCACATAAAGATCTTTCACAGTGGAAGGAAACTGTAGAAAACCCATGACGATGGACAGACGACTCTACTTCTTGTGGTGAATCGAAACCATGACACTTCACTCAATGAAAAAACTTCTTATGCTCTAAAGGAATCGGTCACACAAACCTCCTGAATATACTCCTAAGGCACATCATTGTTTTATTGGGTGTAAAGCGCATTCGGACCCACAAACTCCCTGAATCTCCACCCAATTCACATCATAGTTGTTGAATCTGTCCACATTTTGCAACTATTATTTTTGATATACATATATATATATCCGTATATTCCGGACAGGTCCGAAGCCATTTTCCAAACGTCCTAAATTGTCCGACCAGGAATATGCCCAATCGGACGTCCAGACATGGTGAATAATATTCAAAATTCCAAAATTAATATAGTGTACTGAGTGTATAACTACCACTCAACCCGATTATCGTTGATAATAGGCGGAGTTGATTAGGTAATTAAGTGATCAACGTATTTATCGTGTTATACCACCTAACACCTACCTTGATTAACTACTTAATCTGCTTTGATTGGCTGACTTAATTATATATGCATAAATAAATAAAAAATATGTCCAGGTAAAATAAAATTCTCGACTTTACTTCATTCTGACATACATTTAATTATATAAGCTAGCTGTTTGCCTTCTTTGGGTGTCTTTAGATATTAATAATGTATACAAAATATAGCAAATGCGATAATATATAAATACATTCTTAGAATAATAGATTTCCATGACAATGGATTATGTATTGGTTAATGGTCGACAGCGAGACATTAAGTAATGTATTGTAACAACATGAGGGGCGTACAGCCAGAATGTTTTTACAATATATTACGCAATGCCGTAAGCTTGAGAGCATTAAACATCTTAAAATACTGACACTCTGCAAGAGCTTTTACAGTGAAATACGTCACACTAGTCCAATATTTCACTGGTATTAATAAAGTACTATTGGCAAGTTGCCTGTACGATTATTTGTAATAATGGTACGCCAACATCAAAGGTTGACGTCACATCTGTATTTTAAATATATATATATATACAGATAATAAATAATATAAAGTAACAATAACATATACTATAATATCTCACAAAACATCGTATAAACATTAAAACATTTCTTATATATCAACAGCTTTATAAACATTTCAATAATTCATTTTATAAACATTTCATCTTATAAACATTTCAATAATTCATTTTATAAATATTTCAATATTTCATCTTTTAAACATGCATTATGCAAGAGCTAAATTTGTCTATTGCAGGTCTATAGGCCTGAAATGTTATCTAAATTATTAATGAGACATTAATTAACTTATCCATACCATGGCATCACTAGCCTGCGATCTTGAGTAGATTATGACTCGATTTACTGCATAACGTCCCTTCACTATTAAATCAATAAATGGATAATTGAGACTATGCTTTTTATCGTACCGACTATAGCAAGCACTAAAGGGAGAGAGAGGGAAATGGGGTTTAAGGTCCACTTGTCAGTAGGTCATTTCAGGACACACATATGGTTCAATAATTTGCTTGAAGGTATTGGTCTGTAATAGTGGAAGAAAATAGGAAGGACAGGAAGAAAATGGACAAGGTAGGGCAGACAATTCTACTGCCTGTCATGCATAAGCGGGGAATCGAAAAACCATGCCATTCAACTCCATGGCAGACCTTATGATCTAAAGTACATTGTGTTAGATAATGCGGCCAACCAACCCCGTCTGAACAAAGGTATAATGTCACAACATTTATAATGTCACAACATTTATAATGTCACAAAATGTATAATGTCATAACCACCCCCGCCTGAACAAAGGCATAATGTCACAAAATGTCATATAATATATACACAAGAGTCAAATATAACGGTTATTAACAAGAAAACAATTTATTTATGCCTTAAACAGCCAACAGGTCATGCACAAGTTGTATATAATATATTAAAATTTGAAAACAATAAATTATCAGCAACAATCTTTGAATAGCATTTATTCAGAAATGTCATAAAACTTCACAGCCATCTATATCTTTAGATTACGCCAGCATCTGGAGCAAAAACTATTCTATTGTTATTCCATGCAAATACATCGCGAACTCAAGTTTCTTCAAACAAAATAACTCAATTTTCTTGATGAACTCAAGCTTTTCGTAGTGAGCTCAAGATTCTCCATGAACTCAAGTTTCTTCATAGTGAACTCAAGTTTTTCCATATATAGTGAGTGAACTCAAGCTTCTTCATATACAGTGAACTCAAGTTTCTTGATGAGCTCAAGCTTTTCATAGTGAGCTCAAGATTCTCCATGAACTCCAGTTTCTTCATAGTGAACTCCAGTTTCTTCATAGTGAACTCAAGTTTCTTCATACATCATGAACTCAAGTTTCTTCATACATACTGAACTCAAGTTTCTCCATATAAAATAAACTGCTGTTTTTTTGCATAACAAAATAAACACAAGTTTTTCCACACAAAATAAACACAAGTTTTTCCAAAACAAAATGAATTCCTTAAGTTTTTCCATAACAAAATCAATTCCTCAAGTTTCTCCATACAAAATAACCACCAGTTTTTCCATACAAAACAAATGCCAGTTTTCCATAACAAATAAAGGACATTTTTTTCATAACAAAATGAACTCCTCATGTTTTTCCGTATAAAATAACGTCAAGTTTAATCATTCGAATTCTAAATGCCTCAAAAAATGGATAAGGGATGTTGAATCTAACATGATCACGGTTTTCCATTTCAGGGTCTAATTCACGCCGAAAATTTTTTCAACCAGTAGTCCATACGGCAATTTTAGTTGCATTTTAAAGCCCATGTCAGTTGTAATTTTCAGGAAACGTATTGAATTCAACTTTCTCGCAGTGACCCAACTGACTGATTTTGCTGTTACAGGTCACATTTTTCGGGCACCATGTTGAATTACACTGTTTAAAACTTTCAAAAACCTTCTTACATCATGGAATCAATGACAAATTGAAACCCCGGCACACCGACCCTTTTTTACTTTCTTATAGAAATGTTTGTCAAGTCATTTTCACAGTTTCAAATAAACTCTATTTCTCATAATCTATAAATAATGCCATTTTTTTAAATTCACAGCCGCTGTATCTTCAACTATTTAACACAAAGTATCACAGCACCCATTATTGTATCGAAATGTTTTCTTGAAATATCTGTTTCAAAGTGACGTCACGGTTTGACACATTTCTTTGGAATTGTCGCTAAAATAATCACTTGTCGCATCCGTTCTGTCACCAGCTGCCAGCGTCATTAATTGTTTCTGATAGGAACTACTTCTGCGCATGTCGTAATTCACATACAACTCCTTTGGCAAAACAAGGGGCGTATTAATACTGTTTCGTCGCGTCTGTTCATTTGGCATTAACACTACTCGGGACTGAGACTTTTGAACTGTTTTAGTTCCTGGCAGAGTTATACTGGAGGATTTCCGCGATGCTGTTAACTTTTCCTGTGATCCAACAGATCGCCGCTGGAGGTATGCGATCGGGGATGTTTGTAAGTTGACGGTATTTTGCACTGATGGTATTGCCATTTCTAACGAGTCTGTATCCTCCATGACAACGCTGGTCATTGGAAGATCGATGCACGACATTAAGAGATCGGGATATTTCTCCAGGAAATCGAGGATCTGTCGCATGTCCGGTCGAACTTTCATATCAAATGATAAACACCAGTTGATGAAATTGTACCTGGAATTAAATATTATATAATAATGCCTTTAGTATGTTTGTAGGAGAGAGAGGGAAGAAGGGAGAATAAGAAAGAGAGATTAGGTTTAATATCCACTCAACACAAACTAGGTCATTTCAAGACTAACATATGGTTAAATTTTATTTCAATAATTCGCTTGTGGGGTCTTTAACAGTGGGAGGAAACTAGATGACCCAGAGAAAACCCACAAGGTTTGACAGGCAATCCTATTCCTTGTCACATACAAGAACAAGAAGAGAATCGAAACCATTCCAGTTGACTCGATGATACAGCACGCACATGCAGCCCTCCATGACGGACCTTTTAATCCAGCATTGAGCCAACCTCCCATAATTTTTAAAGGAAACTATGGGTAGATTTAACCATTTAAGTTTGATAGTAAATTAACATACTAATGCCAGTTGACTCAATGACAGACATTATGATACAACGCGACACATCCTAACCATTCGGCCACCCAACCCCCTGTGTGACAGGCAATCCTATTCCTTGTCACATACAAGAACAAGAAGAGAATCGAAACCATTCCAGTTGACTCGATGATACAGCACGCACATGCAGCCCTCCATGACGGACCTTTTAATCCAGCATTGAGCCAACCTCCCATAATTTTTAAAGGAAACTATGGGTAGATTTAACCATTTAAGTTTGATAGTAAATTAACATACTAATGCCAGTTGACTCAATGACAGACATTATGATACAACGCGACACATCCTAACCATTCGGCCACCCAACCCCCTGTGTACACATTGGCGTACATGTACAAGAATCCTTGACATAAGAGTAGGTCCTATTTCACTCTGTGCCCTCCCCCCATCCCCCCATTGTTTTACAAGGTCAGCAAGCAACTTACACTGGTTCCGAACAACCACTTGGCATGGAAAGTTTATTTCCCGATTTCACATATTCCAATACTTGATTATTGGACATTCCTTGGTACGGAAAACTTCCAAATGTCACAATCTCATAGATTAATATCCCATAGCTCCACACATCAGATTTGGACGTAAAAAGCCCGTCCCACAAACTTTCGGGCGCCATCCATCTAACAGGTAACATGCCTATAAAATAAACAACAGAAAAAAATTAAAGAACTTAACCCCTTTTGGACGGATGACATGTTGACACGCAAATATTTTCCGTGCCCAGAGACTGTTGACGTGTTAACACGTCACACGTGACACCCTGAATCAGTCCTCATTTAAATATGCTAAATTTAGCACGGGGAATCCCCCTTTGCCTTGCGATCATAAACTAGTTATCTCCTGTTGTTCTAGATGGCATCACTTGTATTTTATCGTGTAATTTTCTCGAATTTTCCAATTTTCTGCATAGTTACGACATGTATACAATGGCGGTTGCCAGGAAGCGCCAGCTGTCTTTCGACGAAGTAAAATAGACAATAAGGCAAGGAAAATTCATTTTGTGAACTCAAAACATCATAAAATTACAACAGGAATTCTTTTTTAAGAATTTAAGCCAAGCAGATTGAAGATAAATTCACATTTTAAAAAAAATGATTTTTTCCCCTAAATAATCCCGTCCAGGGTTACGAAATTTCGTCGAAAATCCCGTCCACAAGGCTACCCTGGATGAGATAAGGATCTGGGGTTTAATGTCCACTCAACACAAACCAGATCATTTTAGGACTAATATACAGTTCAATTTTATTTCAATAATTCACTTGCATGTAGGGTCTTTAGCAGTGGGAGGAACCCGGAGGAAACCCACGAGGTTGGACAGGCGATCCTACTCCTTGTGACAAGAACTTTCTCGGCCCACACCAAGAGCAGACTGATTCACCGTGGTGTCCAAATGTACTGTGTACGAGGTCCATAAAAAGCACCTGCCAAACGTGTCTGAATTACTGACCTTAGGATCTAAAGCACACGCTTAAACCACTGACCACCCAACCCAACGTCTCTCTGTTTCATGACGCGTTCACACAACACGGGGTTGGACAAGTGTTCCTATACTTGACTCAATGACAGAACTTTATAATCTAAAGTACATGCCTTAAATCCATTCGGCCACCCAACCTTCCCCAAATCTGAACGAAGAGTATGACAGGATAAGTCTGACTCAATGGCAGATCTTATGATGTAAAGTACACATTTTAGACCGTTTGACCCCTTCCACCCTGACCCCGTACAACGAGTAGGACTAGAGAACATTGACTCAATGAAAGACCTTATGACCTAAAGCTGGGCCCCCCCTGAACCCCTACGAAGAGAACAACAGAAGTCTGACCTTTTCTACTGAATCTGTAATAATCTGATTCATGCATCTTTCTGGTCATGCCGAAATCGGCCAATTTCACCGTTTTATCAGCGTGCACCAAACAATTTCTACATGCTAAATCCCTGTAAAAAATAAATCAACTATAACAATCGGTTGATGTCCACATTAATTTACGAAAGACAATCAGATGAGGTGGGGTATAACATCCTATTTTTCTGCTTCAACACGACTAATGAGAGAGATAAATAGGGTTTAACGTCCACTCGACACAAACTAGGTAATTTCGGGACTAACATATGGTTAAATTTTATTTCAATAATTCGCTTGCGCATAGGGGTCTTTAGCAGTGGGAGGAAACCAGAGGACCCGGAGAAAACCCATGAGGTTGGACAGGCGACCCTACTCCTTTCATTTTTACTGACCTGTGCACATATTTTAATTCATGTAAGTAATTTAAACCGGCCGCTATATCCCTAGCCATCTGTGTTAAACTTGAGGCATTGATATCTTCAGCTTCCCGGATTTCTTTATTATCAACAATATTTCGTCTGGATAATAGATACGTCTTTAAATCACCTGTAGATAATAAAATATACATCATCAGAGAGGGAGAGAGGGAGAGAGAGAGGGGATGGGTGGGGAGGGGAAAGAGAGAGGGGATGGGGAAGAGGGTGGGGAGGGACAAGAGATATATAGAGAGAGAAAGAGAAAGAGACAGGCAAAGAGAAAGTGGACAGAGGGAGAGATGGAAAACACAATACAGTGAGAGAGAGAGGGAGAGGAAAGATAAGAGAGAGAGAGAGAGAGAGAGAGAGAGAGAGAGAGAGAGAGAGAGAGAGAGAGAGAGAGAGAGAGAGAGAGAGCACCATTCAGTGAGAGAGAGAGGAAAGAGAGAGAGCTATGATGGAACTGAAATGAAACTGGGTTTAATGTTCTACTGTTCTGTTCCGACAGGGGTAATGACAGACATTTTGTTTTGAATGCAGCATTATGGCCTACTCTTATTTCAAATTCTATTCAGATTGGAAAGAGCGACCACCGCCAAAGCTTCTGTCCGGCACTACTGACTAGGGGAGACGAGGCCAACCAAATCCAGATGAATTTTCTCCTCAAACACCAGGATCGAAAACATTGAGTCACTGCAGCTCTCATACTACTAGCATATGAGAAAAAAATTTGCCTGGACAACTTCTTTTTTTACCTACCCAGGTGGCTTCACCCAGAAAATTTGCCTGGACAAATGCTTTGCTTCACATACCCAGGTGGCCCCACCCAGAAAATTTTGTACATTGTGATCTGTGACTTGTTCATAATTATGTTAGCCCACATATTTGCCCTGTGAGCTCAGCCCGCTGGATCCAGACAGGGGGACAAGAACCAGTTGCCCTAAACCCCATCACATTAGACCCCTGAATCCCCAAAGAATGAACCCTAGAGATCCTGGTTAGTCCGGCAGTGCCTTATTCACTGCATCTCCCCGAATATTTAAGAAAGATTAAAACGCCTACCGTGTAACATGAACTCCATGATGCAGTAAACCGGTTCACCACGTGTACATACGCCCAATAATTCCACGATATTATCATGTTTAAAACGTTTCATCACCTCCGCTTCACTCAAAAAATTTAACTGAAATAAATGAAATGAAATGGGGTTTAACGTCCTACTCTTTTGCACCTAACCTGGGCTAATGAAAGACGGGCATACGCCATACAGTGTGCTATGAGGGAAATTTTGCCCGGGCAGCGGTGCTACGACCTACTCTTACATCAAATTCCAACTGCCAAGGGATCTTTTACGGGACCTCGGTTTTCCGTCCCATCTAAACGACTAGGCAGCTCTCCTTGTCAGGCCCTCCTTCTGCATCACTGACAAAGGGAAATCACGCCGGAGTATCGAGACACACTTTATCGGCCAATGCAGGGATCGAACACCCGACCTCCAGGCTAGCGAACCAGCGCCTTATCCACTTAACCACCGTGACCCCCTTAACTGAAATAAACATCATAGTTTATTAAATATCATAGTGTAAATACCATAGATCGATGATGATCGATTTTCTTTCAAAACAGAAACTGGATTGGAGAACAGACCTATCGACCCGGACTCCATAAACATATAAAAGAAATGAAATGAAATGGAGTTTAACGTCCTACTGTGCTGTTCCTACTGGGCTAATTGCGACGGGCAAATGCCATATAGTGTGCTATGGCAGAAATTTTGCACAGGCAGCGGCACAATGGTCTAGTCTTACATCAAATTCCAACTGTCAAGGGATCTTTTATTTGCGCGCCAATGTGTACACGTACCATCCAAAGGACTACACAGCTGTCCTTGTCAGGCCCTCCGTCCTGTATCATTGACAAGGGGAATCCACGTTGGAAAATCCTGATGAACTTTCTACACCAATGCAGGGATCGAAAACAATTAAAGAAGTAAAGTATTTATGCTATAAATAAATAGTGAGAGCAGGAGGATCACACCACACACAAACAATAACACATGACAAGAGACAAATGGGGTTTAACATCCACTCAACACAAACTAAATTTATTTCAATAAATCGCTTGCAGTGGGAGGAAACCAGACGACCGAGAGAAAACCCATGAGGTTGAACCCTACTCCTTGTCACGTACAAGCGGGGATTCGAACACATGACAAACCCACGGACAGGACACAATACACACAGACACCTTATACAACAAACGTATAGATCAGATCCAGTGAATGGATCCGGGGGCTAGCCGTAAGCTTCCACTGTACTGTACAGTCCCGGGTCTGTAGTGATACTAGCTTCACTCCATCAATAATTTTATATATTCAAAATCGTTGTGAGATGTTGAGAAGTTATGGAGTGCAGAAAATTCTTCAGAATTTTCCAGGTCATCAGATTCGAATAATAAATTTGAAAAGTTTTGATAGAACTGTCGCATAAATTTTTTGCACCATAAAATTTGATTGGATCATTGAGATAATGTTACAATTACCTTTTCCTCCATGGTTGAACCTTTTTTTAATGTTTTAACTGCGACAGCGACCCATTCATGGGATAAATAGGCTTCACCACCAAAAACAGTACCGAACGCCCCTTCACCTAACGTCCGATTCAACACGACACATTCACGCGGCACTTCCCAACCATCCAAGCTTAAACACTGGGCAAAATCTGTAGAAAATAATCCCAGTTCCTTCATCCTGTTGTGAGTTTTTCTCACTTTGGAATCGTACCTGAAAATAAAAAATGAAAGTGTTCTGCATTGACTGGGTATGAGAGAGAGAGAGAGAGAGAAATGGTGTTTAACGTCCACTCAACACAAACTAGGTCATTTTCTTTCAATAGTTCGCTTGCGCGTAGGGGTCTTTAGCAGTGGGAGGAAACCGGAGTGCCCGGAGGAAACCGACGAGGTTGAGAAGGCGCCCCTATCTCCATGTCACATACGCTCACACCAGGGCTCGAAACCACAGCCGCAAGCCAGAGGTGACCGGCCACCTAGAGGACTGGGTATGAAGACGAGCATACGCCATATAGTATGCTAGGATGAAAGTTTTGCCTGGATAGCAGGACTAGAGCCTACTCTTATTACCAAGGGTTTTTGCCTCTGTGTACACAGGGCCTTGTATTTTTATTCTATCCGAATGACTGATAAGGGGATTGATTCCACGCTGTACAAGCGCATGTGTACAAGGCATCTTGGTTGTTTGTCCCTTCCAAATAACAACACATTGCTCGTTGTAAGGCCCTGACCACAGGGCTATAAGCTGGAAATTGCAGATAACCTTTTATGGCTATTCGTCCTGTGCTCTAAACATAAATTTTTCTAATAATATGAAATATTTCTGCATCTAAATAATCTAATTACCTGCATTTTATTAAAACCAGACACAAAACACTGACCATAATAAACGCAGCGAATCCCAAGACGTTACCAACAATAACAGCCATACTACAAGATACACCCAGAAACTTGCGAAATGACTCGATAGCACAATGTTCATGATCTGAAAAAAAAAAGAAAATAACATATCTTCATCAATACAATCTATAACAAGAAAATAACAAGAAAGTCACAAGAAAGTAACAAGAAAATAACAAGAAAGTCAAAAGAAAATAACAAGAAAAAAACAAGAAAGTAACAAGAAAATAATTTAAAAAGTAACAAGATAATAACAAGAAAGTAACAAGAAAGTCACAAGAAAATAACAAGAAAATAACAAGAAAGTAAAAAGAAAAACACGTCTTTACTCATACTATATAATAACTTGTCAACAGTTAGGCTGAGGATATCCCTCTCTTAATCACTAAATAAAAAAAATGACAACCATTAAATCCCAGAACACTTTTTTATTTCGTGGATTAAATGAAATAAAATGGGATTTAACGTCCTACTGTTGTGCACCAACTGGGCTAATGAAGACAACCATATGCCATATAGTGTGCTATGAGTAAATAATTTGGCTAGACTCTTATTTAGAATTATATGGCCTACTCTTATTTAGAATTATACGCCCAGATCTGTGGTTATCAGGGGGTTGGGATGGCCTAGTGGTCTAAAGTGCCGCGCTTCGACCTCCAACTGGCCATCACCTCTGGCTTGCGGCTGTGGTTTCGAGCCCTGGTGTGAGCGTATGTGGCATGGAGATAGGGGCGCCCTTCTCAACCTCGTGGGTTTCCTCCGGGAACTCTGGTTTCCTCCCACTGCTAAAGACCCCTACGCGCAAGCGAATTATTGAAATAAAATGAAACCATATGTTAGTCTCAAAATGACCTAGTTTGTGTCGAGTGGACGTTAAACCCCATTTCTCTCTCTCTCTCTCTGTGGTTATCATGGTTAAATTAACTTAATTTTGATAAAGATATAGGTTGCCAGGCAATGAAACACACATCTACTGGAATCTGATGGTTGACTGTGATCGACCATATGATCTTACATGCTAAATGGAGTCATTTGTCATTAATTTACTCAGAATTCAATTCCAGTTCCCGTCTTCATACCCAAACAAAATAAGAAGTAGAATGAAAATGACCTGACTTACTATCGTGGCCATCTGTCGGCCTCATTCCAGATGGTGTCAGCCATCTTATTTTCTTGTGGAATATACGTAGACTTCCTTCAGCATCATTTGCCATTGGTTGATATTGTCCAATGAGAATGGTTTCATTATGAAAGAATTGTATGACATCAACGTTGCCCATCCTATCGCTACCGTCAAATCGTATGTAGCCTGACACACCCTGAAAACTCGTCTCGTTTAAAGCGTCCATGTATGCTCTGAAATTATAACAACAATGAGATTATTATTCTATCACATAGTCCAAATAGTGGACCAGATTAAGCTTGCATGGAGCCCCTAGTTGAAAATGTAATATATGTAGGACCCTCAAATCAACCGTGAAAAGGGATATATTTGTACTGTATGCCATTCATACAAATACAATTTGTAAGTGATCTCTTATTAAAAGTCCAAACCTAGTAACTAACTTTTTTTTTTTTTTTTTATCAAAATTGAGTTACTAGGGGTACATGCTTCCTGTTGTTGTACTAGATATTCCAATCTTTTGTTTTTATAAGCAGTAACATCCTTGATCCAACCTAGCATTCATTTGCCTAGTATGCCACAGAAAAACCTAGTAACTCCATAGTCAAATCAATGGATAAGCTGGGGTTTATGCATTATCACCCAATAACACATTTGACAGTAGATATTGCTTGTGTGATAAATTACATAATCTACTGTCATATCTCCTTATGAGATTCTCTATTTAATTACATTTTCTTTGTTTTTTCAAAATAAGAAAAAAGTGAGTTACTAGGTGTTGTCTTTTGACAGGAGTAATTATGGTAGATTCATTTATGGTACAAATCTTTTTAGAACTTTAATATTTGGGCCCATGGCTGCAGACCAGTCAGTACCCATCCCCCACCCTGACCCCATTCTCCCATTATGTTAGAGAGTTTAAAAAAGATTTGTTCTAAATTGCAGATTCTAGATATCTGACCTACACATAGGACAACAGCATCATAAAAACCTAAAAAGCTTACTTAGTTATTTCCCCTTCGTGAAGACGCGTCTCGACACCAGGATGACGGCGAAGAAGTTTATCGAGAGCATGCGCAAACACCCAGACGCCATCATACACAAAACTAGCAAACTCACTTTCTTCAACATCCTATAATAATCAACAGGGTCAATTAAAATAATTAAAAAGGTCAATTAAAATAATTAACAAGGTCAATTAAAATAAATAACAAGGTCAAATCAAATAATTATCATAGTCAAATCAATTATTTATCTTGGTTAATTAAAATAATTATTTTAGTCAATTAACTATCGTAGTGAATTCAAATAATTATCATAGCGAATTTAAATATTTATCAAAGTCAAATAATTATCATGGTAAATTAAAATAATTATCATGTTCAATTTAAATAATTATCGTAGTCAATTTAAATAACTATCATGGTGAATCAAAATATCTATCGCAGTCAATTTAAATATATAACATGGTCATTACTTACCGCTGATCCGACTCGAACAGCGTATTGATCTTTATACTGCTTCACAGTTATACCACCTGCTACGAGAGTCGAATCTAAATCTGTAAACGCCTTCGTCAAGATAAAATGTCCATCTATGGCGTAGAGAAGCTCGGCTGTAGTACAAGGGACTGATTCTTGGGGTCGGAAGTCCCCAGGATTTGGGGGGCTGTTGTAGAAATCTACGTCCCACCAGTCGGTGGTATACCACGACGGCAAAAACCATATAAAACCTTCGTGTGCTGTCATTTTCTGTAAATCAACAAACATTTGATTCAATCTGATTAAAACACAGATCCTACTTCGTCTCTTTTTATAGTTACAAATTTCATTTTACTTGTCTTTACTATACTAGGATCTGGAAGAGTTGTTATATAACCCATATTCTGGTTGATGTGAGGAATAGAGAGAGAGAGAGAGAGAGAGAGAGAGAGAGAGAGAGAGAGAGAGAGAGAGATGGGTTTAACGTCCACTCGACACAAACTAGGTCATTTCAGGACTAACATATGGTTTAATTTTATTTCAATAAATTGCTTGCGCGTAGGGATCTTTAGCAGTGGGAGGAAACCGGAGTAACCGTAGAAAACCCACAAGGTTGGACAGGCTACCCTACTCCTTGCTACATACAACTTGGGATTTGAAACCACGTCAGTCGACTCAATGGCAGATCATCGCACGCTAACCATTCGGCCATCCACCCACCCTGATGTGAGGAATAAGCCAATGAAACAGTCTGTTACGACGTGGTTTTGGCGCAGGAAAATACCAAGGAACTTATTAGACTAACCTGTTTAAAAGCTTCACACATGATGGCTCTAGCAGCAGCCACGAAGAAATCAGCAATAATTATACGTACATTCTGAGATCGTAGATCAGCAAATATCTGACAGCATGAAATAAAAAATATTATAAATATGCCTGTGATCCATCTTTTTTCTGGATTCAAACTCAAATGTTATATCAATCCAGAGTTAAATATGTGTTTTTAAGACTAGAACACTGCAGCCAATCAAGAATTTAAGAATAAATAGATAATTGAGACTTGTACGATTGATATGGTAATAAATGCTACAATTTGACGAAACTTAAATTAGAGCTGGACGATATTGGTAAAATCAAATATCGCGATATTTCCCTCAAAAAACGACGATATATCACTATATCGCGATACTTTAGTTTTATTATAAATATCGAAATTCAAATTTTAATATCACGATTTATTGAATTACCAAAAATATCGTCCAGACCTAACTTAAATCAATGATAACTTCGTCTAGGATAAAGTAATTGAAAAGAAGTTTTCAAAGTATTCCTTTTACATTATCTATTTTTGAACTATTATAGCAAGAACAGTCAGTTCATTATCTAATTCTAACATGATGTCTCCAAGTCACTATATTCAATATATCTCTTTATATTCAAAATGAGTTCAGAAATTGAGTCAAATTGATGTGACATATCAAATTGAGTTCATTTAATGTGAAATTGGAAATCAAGATCAATTGATGTGCAGTTTAAAACTGAGTTCAATGAATGTGAAATTTCAAATCGAGTTAAAGTAATGTGAAATTTCATTTTGAGTTCATTAGATGTGAAACTAAATTGGTGTGAAATTGCAAATTGGGTTTATTTCTTTAGGCATTTCAATTTGCGTAAACATGATGTGAAAATTCACATCAATTTAAGTTAAAGATACATCATGGGAAATAAGATAAAGAATTGGCAGTTCTCACTATTATAGTTAAAAATTAGATAGTGCAAAGGTAATATGCTGAAAATTTCAGTCAAATTGATCCACTAATAGTCGAAAACGAAGCGAGTGAAACATTCACTCGGTCATCATTACTAAAATCATTAATATAAATAGCATCGTCTCGATTATCCACTTGATTGATTTAATTATCAACGGCCGTTAAGCTGCATACTGGAATTTAATCTGCCAACATCGAAGGCAAGCCTTGACATCAAGAGTTTATTATGGTCTGGATAAGTTAATTAATGTCTAATTGATTATTTAGATAACTTTTCAGGCCTAACGAAAGATCTGTAATAAGCAGATTTTGCTCTTGCATAATGCTATTCTAAATTTTCAAGTTAAATGTTTAAATTGAAGAGCAATGGATGTGAAATCTAAAAAAGTAGTACCTGAGAGGTATCGATTTCGTGGGTATCCCGGGCTATTTTACGTTTAACGGAGACAGATATTCCTTTACGATGGAGATGTTGTTGAAGCTGTACATGGTAACCAGGCAACTCTTGTCCAACTTCTGCTAGAGCACCGACATGGAACCATTCCATTGATTTAAAGAACTTCTCGTAGACATACCTTGACAACAGAAAAGATCATCTTATCACTAGACTAAATGAAATGAGTTTCAATGTCCTACTGTTCTGATCCGTCTGGGCTAATAAAGATAGAAATCACTAACGACCCAATTAGAAATCACTAACGACCCAATGAGTTAAATTACTAGACTATACAATGAGTTAACTCACTAGACTAAGCAACGAGTTAAACCACTAAGCTACCCAATGAGTTAACTCACTAAGCTACCCAATGAGTTAAATCACTAAACTAGCCAATACCACACCCACACCAAGCAATCAATTAAAACAATTACCTGTGATGATTGACTTGTGGTATGGTGCGGAAGAAATATGGATACTTAAAACGATTAGACAAGGAATCAGCCTCGGCTTCGTAACTAACGACAACTACGTTAAAATGTTTGGATAAAGCTGCTATTGGTTCGGCTGCATCAGAACATGCTGGACCTGTAAATAAAAATTTATTGTTTCATATTTGAGAGAGAGAGAGAGAAATGGGGTTTAACGGCCACTCAACACAAACTAGGTCATTTCGGGACTAACACATGGTTTTAATTTTATTTCAAAAATTCACTTGCGCGTAGGGGTCTTTTAGCAGTGGGAGGAAACCGGAGTTCCCGGAGGAAACCCACGAGGTTGAGAAGGCGCTCCTATCTCCATGCCACATACGCTCACACCAGGGCTCGAAACCTATCTCCATGCCACATACGCTCACACCACGTCTCGAAACCACAGCCGCAAGCCAGACGTTACCGGCCAGCTAGAGGTCGAAGCGCGGCACTCTAGACCACTAGGCCATCCCAACCATCTGTTTCATATTTGAAAGTTGTACCTAAAGTAGATGACAGTCAACATAAACACATGTAATCATATCATCTGTTGGTCCCACATATATATATATTGGGTGTGTTTGTTTCCACGCAGGATCATAACCCCAGATCTTGTGACTGCAACTCCAGATCCTGTAATCACAACTTCAAACTTTCTGACAACTCCAGATCTTTAGACCACTAACCCCAGATCTGCTGACCACAAAAACCAGATCTGCTAACCACTAACCCCAATTCTGCTGACCACTAACCCCAGATCTGCTGACCACTAACCCCAGATCTGCTGACCACTAACCCCAGATATTGTGAAAACAATCCCAGATCTTCTGACCATATAATTTGTTACTATCATTTATTAATACCAACCTAGAATCCCTGCTAGTGGTTTTGTCATCTGGGTTATAAATTTTATAAAAGCATTCATAGCTACATCAGGTTTACACTCCGAATCACTTGTGATGAGTTCCAGGGAATGATTGGGTAAAACATTGGGATCCTTGTTCACATAGTCCAACGCTAACAGAGCACCTGAAAATAATTAACATTGTGAATTCAGTGGTGTGTCGAGAAGGTGTAGAGGTCTGAGTGTTTACAATACCACTTACCCCCACTCACCCCTCCCAACAGAGCACCTCAAAATATATAAAAACATTGTGAATTCAGTGGTGCATCAAGAAGGTAGAGAGGTCTGTGTGTTTACAATTCCACTAGCACCACTCACCCCTCCCAATAGAGAGAGAGAGAGAAATGGGGGTTTAACGTCCACTCGACACAAACTAGGTCATTTCGGGACTAACATATGGTTTAATTTTATTTCAATAATTCGCTTGCGCGTAGGGGTCTTTAGCAGTGGGAGGAAACCGGAGTGATCGGAGGAAACCCACGAGGTTGAGAAGGCGCTGCTATCTCCAAGCCACATACGCTCACACCAGGGCCCGAAACCACAGCCGCAAGCCAGAGGTGACTTGCCAGCTAGAGGTCGAAGCGCGGCACTCTAGACCACTAGACCATCCCAACCCCCTCCCAATAGAGCACTTCAAAGTAATACATGTGATGATTAAAACCACCCACAGAAATTCTCTCAAAACTTGTTTACTTCATCCAATTGATTCAAAAGTTTTCAAACCTGGTGCATTCCAGAGTATAAATGAAATGAAATGAGGTTTAACGTCCTACTGCTCTGCTCCGACCTGGGCAAATGAAGACGGGCATACACCATAAAGTGTGCTATGATGGAAATTTTGCACGGGAACGCGCAGCTACAGCCTACTCTTATATCAATTCCAACTTCAGGGAATAAAAGGAATTAGAAACGGGTAAACACAAATTAGTCTTACCTTCAACAAGTCCTGGTTGTTCAAGATACGGTCCACTCAGGGGAAATAACCCTCCAATATATATAGTAGTCTTGTTTGACAAGTCAGGAGGGAGCCACTGTTTCCATATGTGTTTATGATTTAGAATCCAACCACACGCTATATCCTCGTCTGTTTTATTCTCCAAGATGTTAAACTTGTGTAATAGACTTTCATACCCCTCTTGACGGAACGTCATCTTAGATATCACATGATACGCTTCAGGGGCGTTAATCTTGATTTTATGCCACACGACTTTCGAAAATTGGTGAACGTCAAAATCACAGGTATACGGCAACTGTTCGGGATCGCCGCTGCACATCGGAAGTTTAACGCGTGTGTAATTATGGCTGGCAGTTAGTGCATTCGGGTACCAATCAAAAAATAAAACAGGATTTTTTTTCTGTGTTTGTTCCTGAATAAATTTTGGAAGGAGATTTCCTAGCCACACTATTTCTACTGGAAGTTCAAGATTTATAATCTGTTCTTTTAGGACTCCAGTATCCAGGTCTGAAAACATTGACAGAAATTCTAAATTTATTTCATAGCCATTAGTACCCAATGAAATGAAGTTGCAAATCAACATAATGATATTACATCTAATCCTTAACCTTCAATGAGTGTGAAATAAAAAGAAATGGGGTTTAATGTCCAACTGTTCTTCACTGGCTGGGCTAATGAAGATCGAAGATGGACATAAGAGATACAGTATGCTTTGGGGAAATTTTTCTTGCACAGCGACGCTACAGCCTATTCTTATATTAAATTCCAACTGCCTAAAGATCTTTCATGTGCACCCCACTGACAAGGAGAATCACGCCGGAAAATCCCAATAAACTTTTCTTTGAACCTCAACATCTTACTTACAGGGCCACCACGGCTCCTGTGAAGAATATTTTAGTGATATTTACCATAATAACTGGAAAAGAGAGTAGCACACGGAGTTGTTGTATTCTGACAAATTGTTGGTCGAAATACTCTTGAGATACAATCCACTTCAACACAGACAGCCAATGACGTTAAATTAACAGACCAGGAAAAAAACTTCGCTACATTTGGTTTCTTCAATGCCTTCCAGTGATCAACAATGAGTCCATTTTTCCAAAATTTGTCCACGACCGTCGTGGGCATAAACCAACCCATTCTGAAATAAAATAAAACGAAATTCATGTGAGGTTTAATGGGCTAATGACGGGCATTCGCTATACAGTAAGCTATAGAGTGTGCTATGCTATAGAGTGTGCTATACAGTAGGCTATATAGTGTGCTTTACTATAGTCTATATAGAGTGTGCTATACAATAGAGTGTGCTATACTATAGAGTGTGCTATACTGTAGAGTGTGCTTTACAGTGTGCTACATAGTCTCAGTGTGCTATACAGCGAGCTGTCAGTGAGCTGTCAGTGTGCTATACAGTAGGCTATATAGTGTGCTATACTATAGAGTGTGCTATACTATAGAGTGTGCTATACTATAGAGTGTGTTTTACAGTGTGTCACCAGTGTGCTACAGAGTGTGCTATATAGTCTCAGTGTGCTATACAGTGAGCTGTCAGTGGGCTATATAGTATGCTATACAGACATAGTGTGCTATACTTTATGTTGGTCCGAAATTAACTTGTTTAAAGTCTCTCTGTCTCTCTCTCCTTTCATTAGGCCCTCCCGTTGTCTCTACTTCAATGTCTCCCTCTCTCTCTCCTCCCCCTCTCCCTCTATTTCTCTGCATTAAAACCTCTCTTGCTCAACCCCTCTCAGCCTCACTACAATACTATCAAGACTCCAGGGGATTTCTACAATACTATCACGACTCTGTATTACCGATTACCCACCTGCCATACGGTCCTAATGGACCACAATCTTCTAGTCTTATTGTAGATATCCACGGAGATTTATCAAAGCCTGCAACCATCCATGTTTCTATATTAACCATTGTTTCTGGTACAGAATCTATACTGATTTCATCACATCTATAAATAACACAGAATTTACAATGATTACCAGGGCCCTATTTCACGAAATTTTAACTAAAGATAAAATCAAAATTTTAGCAGATACTTCAATTTTGATTGGCTAAGAACTAAAATCAATCTAATATTGTCCAATCAAATAACTAAAATTCAGATCTATCTTAGTTAAAATATTGTGAAATAGGCCCCAGACCAGTGTCTAACGTTAATTTTGGAGGAAGGCCTGGCTGATTACTTGAGAATTTGATAAACTCAAGGGCAATATTTCTGCTCATTCAGGTGTACACCTGTAAAGGATAAGTGCAGTTCAAGTTGCCAAGGGGGTCATGGTGGCTAAGTGGATAAGGCGCTAGTTCGCTAGCCTGGAGGTCGGGTGTTCGATCCCTGCATTGGTCGGATCTTCGATCTCTGCATTGGCCAAGAAAGTTCATCTCAATTTTCTGGCGTGATTTCCCCTTGTCAGTGATGCAGAAGGAGGGCCTGACAAGGACAGCTGCCTAGACATTCGAATGGGACGAAAAACTGAGGTCCCGTGTACACATTGAAGTGCACGTAAAAGATCCCTTGGCAGTTGGAATTCGATATAAGAGTAGGCTGTAGCGCCATTGCCCGGGTAAAATTTCCCTCATAGCACACTGTATGGCGTATGCCCGTCTTCCATTAGCCAAGTCAGAGTAGCGGAACTTGCGTTCCATCCAACTATCACTCCTTAACTTTGTTTGACTCGGGATAAAGAAATTTCTTACCTTTCAACCGGACATCCAGTTATACGATCTAAAATTCCTGTAGCATTCATCGAATCTTCGTTAAACATTTCAACATCCATATAACCAATCACCTCTTGTAGTAAGATACGAAGGATCTGATTGGCTATCCTGTGTGATATACGATTACTACCCTCTAATACGATTGGTAGTCGTAACCCATGGTGATAAAACCGTCTCTGTTGATAATAATCTGAAAATAAAAAACAGCGTTAGATACTGGACAACAGCACACTTTCAAAACATTCATAACAAAATATACCTAACACTTGCCGATTCAACCCAAACACACAAAGATGTTCACATTCAAATGTTACTTTTGGTTGGACAGGGGATTCAATCATTCTGCATGACCATGTATTTCAGAAATTCCTTTTTTGATTTAGATCTTTAATGGGATGTGGGCTGAAACGGAAAGTTAAAGTCTGGTGGGCTAAAGCAACATATCAACCTGGTGGTTAATATGGGATAACAACCTAGTGGGCTGATCTGGGATGTCAACATGGTGGGATATAACAATTTTTGGGTCAATATGGGATGGGACATAAACCTTGTGGGCTAATATGGGATATCAACCTGTTGGGCTGATCTGGAATACTAATCAGGTGGGCTATTACAGGATATCAACTTGGTAGCCTAATCTGGGATATCAACCTGCTGTGCTAATCTGGGATAGCAACCTGGCGGGCTAGTACGGGATATCAGTTTGATGGACTAAAGCGGTTGTCAGTGTGACAGACACGAAAAAACAGGATGTCAACCAGTTGGACTAATTCTGGCGATAGCAACCGGGTGAGCTAAACTGGGATAGCAACCAGGTGAGCTAATCTGGGATAGCAACCGGGTGAGCTAAACTGGGATAGCAACCAGGTGAGCTAATCTGGGATAGCAACCGGATGAGCTAAACTGGGATAGCAACCAGGTGAGCTAATCTGGGATAGCAACCAGATGAGCTAAACTGGGATAGCATCTGGGTGAGCTAAACTGGGATAGCAACCAGGTGAGCTAATCAGGGATAGCAACTACTGGGTGAGCTAAACTGGGATAGCAACCGGGTGGCCTAAAACAAAAACTGTATGTGATTACCTGGTCGTGTATGTAAACAGTGTCCCCAACAGTTACCAATAGCAACAGCAAGTAGGATGAAAACACACTTCATTTCGTGTTATTTAGTTTAAATTATGTCGCAGAATATCAGGTAGTTGAATATATTCAATACACAGACTCATTGAACTGAAATCCCATTCCATTTTACCAGTACACCATTGGCTGAAATATCAAAACTACCATTTTACTATCATATCATTGGCTAAAACCCTTAAAGAGAGAGGGAGAGAAATGGGGTTTAACGTCCACTCGACACAAACCAGGTCATTTGAGGACTAATACATAGTTTCATTTTATTTCAATAATTTGCTTGCCCATAGGGGTCTTTAGCTGTGGGAGAAAACTGGAGGACCCGCAGAAAACCCACAATGGTGGACAGTCAACCCTACTCCTTGTCCATCCAATCAAAACTACGCCAGTTGACTCAATGAGAGGCTTCATGATACAGCACGCACGTGCTAACCATTCGGCCACCCACCCCCTTCTAAAACATTTAAAGATAGGTTGCCAGGCAACATAAGGACAGAGCAGCTAAATTGTCTGAGAAGTCATCAAGCATTGTCGCATATCTTTTATCTACTGAAAACATTTACAACATGCATATTGTTGCATATTCTTATATTCGTCTACTATTCACGTACTTGTATCGTTTGCATGATAAAGATGAGAGTATCCTCATCGAAACATCGCTTTGTATCAAACTCAGTAATTGTGTATCCATACAATACCCTGGGTTAATATGTTCAATTACTAAATGTTTTCAAAGAAGATGCTAAAATCTGATAAAGAGTAAGAACTCATTAATTAATTATCAGAAATGGATAGAATTTGTTAGGCTGCTCAATGCTAATGTTTAGTATACATTATCAGCTGTTCAAGTTATCAATAGACTTCGTTGTCTCATGACATTTCATACTGTGTATAAATTTAAAATCAATAGGCTTCCAAGTTTCATGAACTTATACAATGTGAATAAATCTAAAGTCAATCATATATTATATATACTGAGCGCCATAGAAAGGCATCACTTAGTTTTTCGTATGACAAAATGATCCTGTAAACATATCTTATTTATTTTGCTTCTTATTGCGAACAATATTCAAATGGGAACACATCAATAACAACACATTTTTACACTTATGGATGTTTAATCTGTAATCAATGGTACAAAGTCAGAGGGGTCATGACCAAAAGTATGAGACAGATGTCAGTAGCCCACGCCAGTAACTACCGGAAATTGTGTTGAGTGTTCTTTCTATCTCTCGCGAAATGACCTAGTTTGTGTTGAGTGGACCTTAAACCACATCTCTCCCTCTCTCTCTCCTTCTCTCTCTCTCTCCCCTCTCTCTCTCAATATGGAGTTGGTGATTTAGCTCCTTTAAACTGTTACAAGGTCACTGATGATTAAACTCATCAAGCTGTGAACACCAGTCGATCATTAAAAACCTATTTTCAATAAATTTGTCACATCAGCTATATTTTGTTGTAAATGTCATGACATCTGTTGTAGTATCATCAACGTTCTAGTTGTTGATTTAGATTCATTACACGATTATCTCTATTACAATCAACGTATTAATGTGAATTGCCAACAGCCTTCGAGAGAGAGAGAAATGGGTTTAACGTCCACTCAACAAAAACTAGGTAATTTGGGGTCTAACATATGGTTTAATTCTATTTCAATAATTCACTTGCGCGTAGAGGTCTTTAGCAGTGGGAGGAAACCAGAGTACCCAGTGAAAACCGACGAGGTTGGACAGATGTCCTTACTCCTTGTCACATACAACCGGGGATTCGAAACTACGCCAGTTGACTCAATGACAGGCTTTATAATAATAGCGTGCGCACGCTAACCATTTGGCCATTTAACCCCCCACCTTCGGATGGTTCAGACTACAGGCTGAACTATCCAGACCGTGCTCTATCGTATGGTATGGTTGGTCACAGGTTGAACTATAGCGCAAAAATCTGTGTAACCGAATGTCGCCCTGTCTGCAACCAACAGGGAATAATTATATTTACGTAAGGCCAAAAGAAATACATGTACTTGTGCTTATGATAACAGGGGCCCTAAACATCTAGGTGGTCAGTTGGAAAATTTTATTTCAAGGGGTTTCCATTTCTTAGTATTTCTAGCTTAAAGATATGCTCCCGAAAATGTATTTTTCGGGTGGTCATATATATGCAAAGTAGAAACATCCAATCTTATGAGAGAAATACTGGATTCCCTGAAAAACACTCATGGAGCGTATACAGGACAAAAATGTAAGGGTTCCCCCAACTATTCTGAATGTCTGCAGTACGACGTCTTTAAGACAAGATGCAGAAATGAGGAAAAAAAATTTAGGGTTGGCAATTTTGGTGCGAAAATACAGGATTGCTTAATGACCATAAACAAATGTTTTTGGCCTAATGTGTATTGAATGATGAACATGATTATATATAAATAGACAATCGGCATAGTAACAGAATCAATAATTATTTCTTGGTTTGTGAATCAGCCATTGCTAATTACTTCCGCATTGCCTTCTAGGATAAATTTTGCTTGGTTCATTACAAATGGTGCAGAAATCATCAAGTACTTAAAGCGAGAATTTTATATTTTCTAAGAAAATCAAAACATAAGAAAATCAAAACATAATTATTTCTGTCTTTTGTTCAACAGGTTGTCAACTGCCTATTATAGCCTACGATCATGGGCATTATTCCCCAAGCATTAAAATCAGTGACATCGGAAACAATAACACAATTACCTCCCTTGTTTTTTTTATTCACCCCCATGGAATGGCTATCTTCAAACGTTTGAATTTGAAGTTGAAAATGATATTTCTGCCAATTTCTCAACTGGCAATAGTGAATTATGGGATTAATAGGATTATTCTTTAACAAGGTAGGACTGTTTACAGATACAATCTATTATAGGGGTTTATTTTAATACATTTTAAAAATGTAACTTAAAAATAGGAAATTGCAACTTAGGGGTTTAACCCCCCTCTTCGCTGTTCCAATAGTGCATTGTAGGATGCATTTGCCCGGACAGCGACGCTACGGCCTACTCCCGTACATACTGTGATCTAAGTTAAAAAGGATCTCATATTTTCACATCAGTGTAACATCAATATTGATAGAAATGGACCAATATTGAATTTTAATTTGTGTCTTTAAACATACATTATTCAAGAGCGAATTATTGAAATACAATAAAACCATATCTTAGTCCATAAATGACCTAGAAATAAAAATAGAAATGGGGTTCACTCGACACAAACTAGGCCATTTTGGGACTAACATATGGTTTAATTTTATTTCAATAATTCGCTTGCGCGTAGGGGTCTTTAGCAATGGGAGGAAACTGGAGTGCCCGGAGGAAACCCACGAGGTTGAGAAGGTGCCCCTATCTCCATATCACATACGCTCACACCAGGGCTCGAAACCACAGCCGCAGCTAGAGATCGAGCCGCGGCACTCTAGACCACAAGGCCATCCCAACCCCCCCCCCAATAAATGACCTAGTTTGTGTGGAGTGGAAGTTCAACCCCATCTCTCTCTCTTTCTCTCTCTCTCTTTCTCTCTCTCTCTCTCAATTGAAGAACTTTACAACAGCTAATATATCCAACTACACATGCTACATTGATTGCTAATCCCTTCCTAAACTAATCATTAAAATACAAAAGAACCATATTATGTTAGTCCCGAAATGACCTAGTTTGTGTTGAGTGGACGTAAAACCCCTTTTCTCTCTCTCTCTGTCTCTCTCTCTCAACTACAGGTGTTGCATAGATTGCTAATCTGTTGGTAAACTTACCCTCACATGCTGATCTGTTGACGGATGCATAACAATCTGAGGGTCAGCCTTCTCAATAGACCACAGAAATTTCCATCAGCTGTTTCAATCAACTGATAGTTTTATATATATACATTCTTATTGATGTATTACTAAAGTCAAAGGTCAATTCATAGATACTACTTCAGTATTAGATTAAAGAGACATTCCAAGCAAATAAAGATATAAAATCAGCATGAAGGACATTAGGTTTCAAATACATTAGTCCAGAATAAATGTGAGAGAGAGAGACAGAGAGAGTTTAATGGCCACAAACTGGGTCATTTCGTAACAAACACATGGTATTCATTTTATTTAATAATTTACTAGTGGGAGGAAACCGGAGAAAATCCACGAGGTTGGACAGGCGATCCTACTCCTTGTCACGTACAACCAGGGATTCGAAACCACGCCAGTTGATTCAATGACAGGCTTTATGATACAGCACGCACATGCTAACCATTTGGCCATCCAACCCGCCCATTCAAATGAAATAGTCCAGAAAAAATGTGAGAAAGATAGGGGGGTCATTTCGGGACTAAAATATGGAGCAATTCGCTAGCAGGTAGGAACCTGGTGAGAGAGAGAGAGAGAGAGAGAAAGAGAGAGAGAGAGAGAGAAAGAGAGAAAAAGAGAGAGAGAGAGACTTTAACCTCCACTCGACACAAACTAGGTTATTTTGGCAGTGCGAGGAAACAAGCAGAATAAATTGTTAAGTGAGAAGGACGCTGCCTTACTAGCCACCGCTGTTGGTCGAGAAAGTTCATCAAGATTTTCAGTCATTGTTTTTTAAATCGAGTAATCGCTCTCGAGCGCCAACAGCTCACCTGAATGTCGACCGAGCAGAGTTTTTTCCCCCTCCTCTTAAAATTGAAAATCACTCTCCTTTATTGGGGGTTTATTAACATTTATCTACCAATCACTCTCCTTAATATCAGATCACTCGCCTTAATTTCTAAATCACTCTCCTTAATTTCTAAAGCATTCCTCTAATCGAAACTGGGAGAACCTTTTAGGAGAGCCATTTTTTTCAATTTGTTGACTGAGGGGAGCTTTTTTTGGCTCTCCTCTGAAATACAAAAAACAACGACTGGATTTTCCAGCATGGTTCCACCTTGTCTGCGATGCAGAACGGAGGGTTTGACAAGGTCAGCTGTCTAGTCTTATAGGTCATTGGGTGTTATGAAAACCTGAGGTTCTGTGGACACATTGACGTGCACGTAAAAGATTCCTTAGAAGATGGAATTCCATAGTTGGTAGTATCCCTCGTAACATTTTCCATTCCTTCAGAAGAACTAGACACATTTGTTTACCATGCCCTCGACCTTTCTCTCTTTTGGTGCAGTAGGGCATTACACTCTTATTTTATTTTATGATTTCTGGCCTAAGCTGACATAAATATCTTATCTTAAATACTACAAACAGCTGAGAATTTAATCCCTCTGGAATCGAAATATTCAAGGGACATTTAGTTCAGCGTCATTTTATAAATAAAAGGGTGTTCATCATGCCATATATACTGTTGTCACTGTTCCCTGCACTGTGGCCATGTTCATAAGGACAAGGGTTTTGAACCCAGTGCGTAAAGTGCATTCAAATTTAACACGATATAATAAATTATTCTTGTTTTCGGAATCTCCTGTGAATAATGTCCTGCGTAAAGGGAATTTACTTCTTTTATATCTTAATATACCGGTAAATATAAAAACATAGTAGAATGTAAAACATACATTTATGCACTAGAGCTAAATCTGACTATTGCAGGTCTTTATAGGCCTAAAATGTTATATAAATTATTGGTCATTAATCAATTTATCTAGACCATAATCAACTTGCGATGTCAACGCAAGCCTGCCATATTTACTGGATTAGGATCCGATTTGCGGCTCAACTTTCATTCATGATTTAATCATGAAATGGATAACCAAGACTATGTCTTTTATCGTACTGACTTTAGCTATGATGAACAAGGCTAGGCCAAAAAACTCAATCGCTAAATTATTAATTCAGAGTGGTTCAGTTGACTGAAATTTTCCATAAATTCCCTTTGCCAGCTCTTTATCTAATCTCCCATAATGTATCTTTAATTTCAGCAACAATATATTGGCTAAACTAATGGTTGGCATACAAGATACACCCACATTTGGCATGAGATGGACGGAGGGAAAGCTAAAAAATACAAGTAATTTTTCGTAATCCAAGAAGTTACGGTCTAATATGAGCGAACATCAAAAATAACCGAGATATTGTAAGTTTCATAACAATCGGATAAGAATTCTGTTCTCTAGAGGGTCCACATCCTTGGTGTTATGTACTTTTAGACTATTTGTGTAGAAGGAGCAGCCATTTTGTTAGGCAGAGTCACGAAATTTGAACTCGACCATCTTTATGGTGAACACAGTTTTTAAAATTGCGATATGTAGAGTGTCCACCAACCAATTGTGGATGAACAAACCAACAGGGGCCACGATACAATATACGTCCAGACGAAAATTGTACATGACAAACAAGGGTGAAGTTGAGAATAACATATGGTTTAATTTTTTTGCACTAATGGGCCTTTGATGGAGGGTGGGGGGAGGGGGAGATAATACAAACTGGGAATAGAAACCACAGCACTTGGCTTATGGACAGACCTTATGTTCTAAAGCAAAGATGTTAAACAATCCAGTCATAGGTTTAGTGAACCAGCGTCTTGCTATAATGGGTGAGTGGGTGAAAAATGTTGGCTTTTTAACGAGGAGGTCTTGTGTTCACTCACAGTGATACCAGAAACAATTCCTTGTGATCTTCTAACACAGGGATCACGTGTTTAAGTGGGTAAGGCATTGGCTCTCTAGCCTAGAGGTCGGGTGTTTGATCCCTGGATTGGTCGAGAAAGTTCATCTCGATACTCCGGCGTGATTTCCCCTTGTTAGTGATGCAGAAGGAGGACCTGACAAGGACAGCTGCCTAGTCGTTTGGACACATTGGCGTGCACGTAAAAAGATGCCATGGCAGTTGGAATTTGATATAAGAGTAGGCCGTAGCGGTGCTGCCCGGGCAAAATTTCCCTTATAGCACACTGTATGGCGTATGCCCGTCTTCCATTAGCCCAGGTTAGGTGCAGAAGAGTAGGACGTTAAACCCAATTTCATTTCATTTCATTTCGTATGTAAAAGATTCCTTGGCAGTTTGAATTCTATAAGAGTAGGCCATAATGTCACTGTTCAATCAAAATTTCCATCATAGCACACAGTATGGGGTATCATGCCCATCTTCATTAATCCAGTCGGACATTCAACCAAAAAATTTCATGACTTATATACTCTAAATAAAATCAATTGTTGTTTATAAGATATGTAATCATTTAATCACCGTTATCTCTGTGTCATTTGTCTTATATTACATAAACAAATGGAATTCAATCCTCTTCATAGATAAACAAACAAACCAGGCCCAGATCCAGGATTTTGTCAAGTGGGGGAGGGGGGGCACACATTGGAGCAAAGGGTAATATGTTGCAACCTTGGATTGTTTGGTTGGAGACAATGCAAAAATCATGTTTCTATCATCTATTAAAGCGCAGATATGTGAACTACAACAGTAACAAAGCAAACGAAAATGAAAATTAACTATGTCACTGGGGCTGATGGTGAGGCCCACGGCCCCCTGCCAAAGCCCCCCCCCCCCCCCCGATCCGGGCCTGCAAACATATATCTTAAGTAACTAAAACTCTAACGCAATATCATCGGAAGTCTTCGATATTGACAAAAATATGGGCTTCTGATATCCAATATTTAAAACAAAATAAACATTGTACCATTGTAAGAAGGGACTCCAAGAACGGCGCTAGAGGTATTCCGCGCCATTCTTTTCTGGAGAGCATGCACAATAAATATTATATCAACTGCAATAACCAGACGCTAGAGAAAACCATTCTGATTTGATTAAGATTTCTGGTGTATTTTGCTGAATATAAATGATTTCAAATTAGAGTAAAAACGGAAAACATTTATATACATTTATATCACATTATTATATGCATTGCGACCAATTTGAGTCAATTTCTAGGTCGACAATATCAACGATTTAGCTCCTTTAAATAGTGCACAATATACACATTAATTAATCTTTAAACCCTCTTCACAGATATCATAACACTATGTAGATATTAAATTAATCTTTAATCCTCTTCACCTATATATCAACCCACTCAAAATTAATTATTTTTTTTAGTTAAGTGATTTTATTATTTAAGTTATAACCTTTAAGCCTTTTCAGTATATCTAGATATTAATTATTTTTTTTCAATTAACTGAAATTCTTGTTAAAGCAGGGGTGGATCCAGAGCGGGGGGTGGGGGTGGGGGGGGCGATTCAAACCCCCCCCCCCTGCTCAGCTATATAAAAAAAATAATGCCTTGCATCAATGAAATTATATCACAAAGTGATCCTACATCAGTATAAAAATGATTTCTCTGTTTAAAAAGCTCAATTTGTATGTATGCCTATGTAATTTAGAGACGATGATGGCAGATTTCCGTAACCAAGACCTGGCAAACCCCCTCCTGCAAAAATTCCTGGATTTGCGCCTGTAAAGTCATACTTTGTTATAACATCATCATAAATATAGGCTATACTGGGGGAAATGGGGGGAAATATATAAAATGAAATGGGGTTTAAGGTCCCATTGTTCTGTTGCGACTGGGCTAATGAAGACGGGCACAGAGAGAGAGAGAGAAAAATGGGGTTTAACGTCCACTCGACACAAACTAGTTCATTTTGGGACTAACATATGGTTTCATTTTATTTCAATAATTCGCATGCGCGTAGGGGTATTTAGCAGTGGGAGGAAACCAGAGTGCCCAGAGGAAACCCACAAGGTTGAGAAGGCGCCCCTATCTCCATGTAACATACGCTCACACCAGGGTTCGAAACTGACAAAGGGAAACCATGTGAAAATCCTGAGGAACTGTCTCAGCCTATGCCAATGCCAATGTTTTTAATATAGGGTTCAGACCTATAGTTTATAGTATGTAGAATTGTCTCTCTGCTGAAGTGACCAAGAACAAATCTATGCTTCAATTTTATTTCAATAACTCCCATGGGTGTTGGTGTCTTTAGCAGTGGCAGGAAACCATTAGTTTTCACTAGGGTAAGACGGAAAAAAACCTAGGTTCTGCGTATACCATTGGCTGAACTTGAAATATCCCTTGGCAATTGCAAATCAAAGTTGGCTCAATGACAGACCTTATGATACTGCACGCACGTGCAAACCATTTGACCATCCTCCTACCTATTTTAAATGTTATGGATGGACCTAAACCCGAGAACCTATATATATTTCAAATGTATGTTATGGATCGAAGGACCGACTGTATATAACAGACCTATATATTAAATGTATGTTATGGAAGTACCTACCATATATAAAGTATACAGACCTATATATTAAATGTATATTATGGATGAATAAAGTATACAGACCGACAATGTATATTATGGACGACCTGTCATATATTAAAGACCTATATAATAATACTATAATATCAACCTATATATGATGTGTGTGATCTATTGTAAGTATATCCTTGGACCCAATCAATACACCTTTAGTATACTACCTATAGTCCATACTATAACAACCAGTAGGTCCTTGACAGACACAGCGTTTCAGTGATTATAAACCGATAACGGCAAATCTCTTTGATCTTTGGGGGATATATTCTATGCCTGGCATATCTTGCGATCTGAAAGGCCTGCAATGGACAGATTTAGCTTTTTCTATTAAACTTAAAACGGTAAATCTCTTTGATCTTTGGCGTATATTCTATGCCCGGAATATCTTGCGGTCTGAAAGTCGGTAGCGACTTTGAATACATACAAGGGAATTTGGGGTTATTCTTCTGGGTGTTTTTCTTTAAACCTCTACTGAGTCATTCTTCCTGGGTAGGTTTTTATTTTCCATAAGAAAACATGATATAATGTTTTTCTTACTAGAATTCTGGGATATTCACATTTTACGCACATGTAAACATAAACAATTTATAAGCAAAATAATGTCCTCAACTTCGGAAATAGACTGGCCCAGTCTCTTCTATTTATTTTACATTTCGATTTATATAAAAGTATTAATTTTTAGTAAACCAACACTTTCGTTTCCATTTGTATAAAAAAAAAATTTGAGTAAACCTGTAACCAGCACCAGAGACTGGACAATTTGCGAGCTTCACAATAAAATGGGCGTTCCTGTCCTGTTTTACGTTGTTCCTTATTTGGAATGATTGACAGTTGTCAAGCAAGCCCCGAGTCACGTGACACGTTTTTTGTTTCCATTCGCCATTCGGCTTCGTCCCGATACGCATGAACTGGCTTCGTTAAGTTGTTATAATGATGTCGTGTGTAATTATTTATGTTCATTCACCTCATCCCATACGTTGTATCCGTTCATTCGACAGATATTGTCCGTCAACAAAATTCATAGATCGTTAAAGTATCACTAAATAACAATAACTGTTATCCACAACAAACATCTCGCACCTACGTATTGTGCCGCACCTACACCAGTTTGCCAGTTAGTCGACAGCCATGTTTATTATCACGTGCACGACGTCACACGACCTACATAATGCAGATTGACCTACTAGATGAGAATGAAGCTCTATTTGCCCAGTCTCTAGAGATTACGTTTTTTTTTTGAGAGGACTGGCCAATTTTTGGTGTGTGGAGAAGACTGGCCACCAGTCTACTTCGGAAAGAAAAAACTTCAGAAAAAAAAACATAAAAGGTCTCAGAGTCAATCACCCATCTATTGCAATGATTAATCACCAATCACCCATCAAATACAAGAGTCAATCACCCACCAAACACAAGAGTCAATCACCCACCAAATGAAAGAGTCAATCACTCATCAAGTACACAAGTCAATCACCCACCCAATACAAGAGTCAATCACCCACCAAATGCAATGATAAATCACCCACCAAATGTAAATATCAATCACCCACCAAATAGGAGTGTCAATTTGAGCATTAAAATTAAACAATATAGTAAAAATTGAATTTATAATAGGACTAGTCAGTCCAAAAATAGTTTATTCTTTTTTAATATTTGCAAAGACATGATAATATTAGTTCGTAAATGGAATTAAATAAAATAAAATGGGGGTTTAACGTCCTACTGTTCTGCTCCTAAACTGGGTTAATGAAGATGGGCCTACAGTGTGCTATAAGGGAAATTTTGCCTGGGCAGTGGCGCTACTGCCTACACTTATATCGAATTCCAACTACCAAGGGATGTTTTATGTGCCCGCCAATGGGTACATGGGACCTCAGATTTTGTCCCATCTAAACCTCTATCCTGTATCCCTGACAAGGGAAACCATGCCGGAAAATCTGTATGAACTTTCACTGCAAATGCAGGGATCAAATAACGGCCTTCCAGGCTAGCGAGCCAGCGTCTTACTCACTTAGCCACCATGATCCCATTACAAGTTTGTAACGGTCTCCTATATCGCTTATATGACACTTCCAGCAAACTGAAAACAAATTCCAAAGCTTTATAAATATATATTCTGTAGTTTTTGTGTTAACACGGTCACATGGTTATACTCCCATATTATCAACATATACCTACATGTAGCAAGATCAGCATGATTATAGTTATCAGTTATTTCTCAGGGGTCATCGGAGGTCATGATATACATACATGTTTGTTATGCATGTATGTATTGATAAGATAAAATGACATGTATATATCTGGTTAAATAAAAGTAAATAATATTCAATGATCTAGCTCCCAGTTAAATATATGAGTAAAATGGAAGTATTTGAGAAGAATAAAATATTTTTAAAATTCGATTTCTGGCTAGTGCGATTCATCATGTTAAAACGAATTGTACTAATCAGAAATTGAATTTTATAAATATTTCTTTTTCTCAACTACTTCGATCCTATACCTATATCTACTTGTATATATAGTGAGTGAGATACAGAGAGAGAGAGAGAGAGAGAGAGAGAGGAATGTCCACTTGACCCAAATAGTACTAAATATAGGTTTATTTTTATTTCAAAGATTCGGGGCCTGCAGAAGTGGACGGAAACTGGAGGATGCGGGGAAAACCCACGAGGTTAGGTAGGCAACCCCAACACCCTGTCAGGAACAGACTTGGGATTGATACCACACTACTTAATTACATAGTAATGGTCTCCGAGCGAGAGAGAGAGAGAGAGAGAGAGAGAGAGAGAGAGAGAGAGAGAAATGGGGTTTAACCTCCACTCAACACAAACTAGGTCATTTCATGACTAACATATGGTTTAACCTTATTTCAATAATTTGCTTGTGCATAGGGGTCTTTAGTAGTGGTAGGAAACCAGAGTGCCCGGAGGAAACCCACGAGGTTGAGAAAGCGCCCCTATCTCCATGCCACATACGCTCACACCAGGGCTCGAAAAGTAATGGTCTCCAAGGGTCGAATAAAATACCATTTAAAAGAGATGTTGTAACAAATAATAAATAAATGGTTGTTTTTATTTGTTTATTTATAATAATAATATTTGTTACATAACTACTAACTATGGTTCAACTTTATTTCAATATCCGCTCATGCTTGTTGTCTTTAGCAGTGGGAGGAAAATGGAGGACCCAACAGAGGAAACCCACGATGTCAGAGAGACGACTCTACTCCTTATCTAATCTTATAACAATTACTAGATGTAGGGGCGGATCTAGGAATTTTGAAAAGGGGGGGGGCACGCTGCTGAGAGGGTGGTGGGGGCTATCTGGCTGATATTTTCCTCTAAACGTTCGGAAATCGAAGAAAAATAGCCTTAAAATCGAGCAAAAAAGCTAGTTGAAAGGCACTTTCAGTAGTAAAAAAAGGGCACTGTCGAAAATTAGGGGGGGGGGGGCGCCCCTTGCGCCCCCATTGAATCCGCCTCTGAGATGTGTAAAATACTCAACCTTTTCCCACCAGAATATTTCTTTATTCAGCAAAATGAATCAACTCAGTTGAATTTAAAACCCTACAATCTTCTGGCCCCTATAAACCTTATTTGAAATAATTGACGAGCAAGTTTTTGAAATTGAAACCCTTAAGTTTAACGTCACCAGAGCTAAACATTTTCAGCTTACTGGTCATCTGGCAAATTGATCCCCTACAAGAAAATAAATGAAATGGGGTTTAACGTTGTACTGACCCAAAAAGAACCTTGGCTGTAATTGATATGGTTTGACAAAAAAGCTTTTAAAACTGAAACCCTTATATGAGTTCTTTCAGCAGTAAATTTTTTTAAAAAATTCACTGAAAAACATGAGTACAAGTACTTAAAACAACCCTTTATATAGCCCTAAAAAAACTGTGATGAGGGGAAGCTGCGACAAGGGAGCATTATGGTTGATCAGAAGAGCGTAACCCATCTGGTGTTCAGTTTGTTTCACGGACAATAGAGAGGTGTGAATGAAGATAACACCCAAAACATGACTGCATGAGTAGACTGTATAATAGTATACCAGTATTATTATCAAACCAAATCAGTACAGAGTACATGTATCCTTTTTGTGTGCCAAAGAGAGAGAGAGAGAGAGAGAGAGAGAGAGAGAGATGGGTTAAACGTCCACTCTACACAAACTAGCTCATTTATTGGGGGGGTGGGGGGATGGCCTTGTGGTCTAGAGTGCCGAGCTTCGACCTCTAGCTGGCCGGTCACCTCTGGCTTGTGGCTGTGGTTTCAAGCCCTGGTGTGTGGCATGCAATCTCGTTCCCAGAGGCAGCCGCGGAGCCGAAGGCCTCTGGCACATTAGACCGTCCATTTTTTCCAATTTTTTTCAAACCTAAGAACCGCCCATTCTGACCTCTTATTGGTCATGACAACCCGATGTCACCTACTTTAAAACCTTCTGGATTTTCTCTGGGTCCTCCAGTAAGTTTCCTCCCACTTCTAAAGACCCTTACAACGTACCAGATAAAACTGAACCAGATGTTAGTCTCGAAATGACCTAGTTTGTATTAAATGGATTTTAACCCCATTTTCCTCTCTGTTTTAAAAAGCTTTTTTTGTATTTTTATTTTTTATAAAAATGTCTAAACATACATCAGAAATGTCACAACTCTTATAACTGCTAAATTAATACCTGCTTTTATTTTTTTTTTCAGGAATGTGACCATTAACCCTCGAGACTTACATCTTTTAAATGAATCTATTATTAGACTTGTACATTTTACTTACTGCATATAATTAGAGATAATATATTTGACCTGATGAATAGTTGAAATTTTTTGGAGCAGGTAATCAAAAACTTGATGATGAAATCAACCTTGTGATAGCTGTGGTGAGAAAAGAGAGAGAGAGAGAGAGAGAGAGAGAGAGAGTGATTTAACGTCTCCTCGACACAAACTAAGTCATTTCGGGACTAACATATGGTTTAATTTTATTTAAAAACTGGAGGACCCAGAGAAAACCCAAGAGGTTGGACGGGCAATCCTACTCCTTGTCACGTACAACCAGGGATTCGAAACCACGCCAGTTGACTCAATAACAGGCTTTATTAAATGATAAAGTGCGCATATGTGCTAACCATTCGGCCATACCACCCCCACCCCCACGGTGAAAAGTCGACATGTTGTTGTGGTAGTGTGAGGAATGTAGGTTTCCTAAGTTACATGGTTTAATTACATGTAGGCCTACCTGGTAAAGAATTTTAATAAAAATTTAAAAAATGAATTGGGGGTTCATGCCATATTTCTCTGCTCCAACTGGGCTTATGAACAGTGTGCTATGAGGGAAATATTTCAAATAATGGATCTTTTACGTGCACATCAATGTGAAAACAGGACCTTGTTTTGTTTTGTTTTTGCTATATCTAAAGGACTAGGAACTCTTATGTTATAACAGTCTGAGCTAAATACACAAGATAAAATGACAAATGGGTTACAGTGTAAGCTAAAGACCCCTACGCACACACGAATTTTTGAGACAAAAATGGTAGCATGTTAATTCCGAATAACCATACAACAGTGACTAGTGTGAAACATCTACGTAACTATGCAGTATTAAGAGTGGGATATGATCTGGTCTAAGCATTATTCCAGATCCTTCGATTGAACGGTTTCCTCTTTCTAACTCACTCCCCCCACCCCTTCTTGCCCAATCTGTTTCACAGAGAATTACTTACGAATTATCTCTGTCACACATGACTGTCTACAACATGTGCATTGACTTCACGTGCCGTCAGTCATTGGCTAAACGGCTCGTGCATTGTTTACATAACACCTAACTGCTTCGGGCAAAATGGTGCGTTTTACTCATTTTAATACCCATTTACACTAAATAGGAAATATTTTTTAATTACAAATGCTTCAAACCTCTTTATTTATTTTTCTTATACTTCAAAAAAATGTTTGAGAATTTAATTTGTCGGAGTAAAAAAGTTAATATGCCGTACTCATTAAGCCTCGTCGATGTCATGCTTATCAGTGATTGTAGCGGCCAAGCGAATATTCACTGCGGGATCAGTTTGCTTCTTGCCCTGCCCCTATCTTTCTCACTCTATCCCTCCTTTCTCTTTCTCCTTCATCCTCTCTTTAAATCACTTTCTTTCTCTCTCTCCCCATTCCTCACTCTCTCCCTCCCTCATTCTCTCTTCCTCTTTCACCTTTATCTCCCATCCTCTCTCTCTCCCTCTTTCTCTCTCCCTCTCCGCCTCTCTCTCTCTCTTTCTCTTATTGATTGATTAATGATTGATAATTGTCAGTGACAACAGCTGGTGCGTGGGATTCAGATAATAACGCTATATTACATACAACCAACAATATACCCGTATATCACACTTGTCTGTGTAAAACTTCTCAAATATTACAGATTTATAAAATATCTTCCTATTTTATATCACAGCTATCGATATAACTACGTAACTAAATCGCTAACATTTGGGACCTAGAAATTGACACAAGTGGGTCGCAATGCATATAATAATCTAATATTAGTATAATATGAATGTATATAAACTGATTTACATTCAATGGTTTCTGTTTTTACTCTAATTTCAAATCAGTTATGTACGGCGAAAAATGTCTAGCGTCTAGTTATTCCAGTCTACATGCGTAGTTTGATTTGGTGCAATGTTTCTAGCCTCGTTCCTCGGGTCTCTTGCTAGAACTGGAGCTGAAATGCATTATGGTACACGATTCGTGTACAGATGGAAAAATATTTATTTTGTCTTAAATATTGGATATCAGAAGCCCATCTTTTTTTGATAAGATCACATCATCAATTTTGATTTAAATTGACAAATAATTAGTGTTTACAACGTTGAAGATTTTGGATGATATTGAGTTAAGAGACTTAGCTACTTTAAGGTGAATAACACACTAAATAGACAAGGGTGGGGTACATGAATGGTTTGCACTTTATCATAAGGTCTGTCATTACTCATTGAGTCGAGTGATATGGTTACGATTCCCAGCTTGTACCTGACAAGAAATAGGGTCGACTATCCAACCTTGTGGGCTCTCTCTGTCTCTCTCTCTCTCTCTCTTCAATAGAATGGTTGCATCTGGATGTATGTCTATGACTGCAAGCACAGATCTAGAGGTGTGGTTCGGGAGGTCCAGAATGCCTACTTCCAGGATTAATTTAGGGGTACAGGGCAGATAATATTCACATGGCACCTATTTTCCAGGATTAATTTAGGGATACAGCCGCAGGGCACATAATATTCACAATGGCACCTACACCACTCCATTTTTTCAATCGTTATCGACCCCTTTGCTGAAATGCACATGTATTCATTTAGGCATAGTAGGCCAAGAAAGTGTGACATCTTGTTAAATCCTATGAATTTTGTATTCTGAATGTATAATGACACTGTCTTGGCAAAATTCTTGGCATGACGTACACACGTCTTCGTTAGGCATAGCACAGCAGGAGCGTACATTTTGTATTCTGAACATATAGCAAAGCTGCCTGGGCAAAATTCCCCCTTTCAAATTGCACAGATGACGTACTGCGTCCGTATTCATTCAATTTAACAGCAGGAAAGATATCTTGATACAATTTGTATTGTAATTTGTAACCCACAAGTATTTACATAAAAGTCGGTTAAGACCAAGCTTGTTCAACCGAGTTTTTACTTGTATGTAAGTAAGTCGTTCTGTATAATGTAAATATTGCAAATAGCGAAAACTTACGTTGCATGTAAAAGCCATGTTCTGTTTCATTTCTCCACGATTAAATCAACAATAGGCACAGATTTAGTTCATTTAGTGTCGCCAAACAAGCAGCCATATTTTTTATGTTTGTATATTATTATTAAATTCTAGCAACCTGTTAAAACTTGATTAAAAGCCTACTGACCTGTTTTATTGGCAGACGACACTGTTACTGAATTCATGTAAATAACAAAACAGACCTAACACCCCCTGTCATATCAAAACAGGTCAAATGTGCCACGTGATATCAACAGATGATGGACTCGTCCATTAAACATATTAGGGGTTAATCTCTTTCACGTCTGTAGTCTACGGATGACGGATTTTTGGCGGGAGATTATTACAAACTAGGTCATTTCGGGACTAAGTTAAAATATCAATTTTATATGAGTAATTCGTTTGCGCGTAGGGGTCTTTAACAGTGGGAGGGAACCGGAGGACCCGGATAAAACCCACGAGGCTGGACTGGAGACGATACTTCTGCGGTCACGTACAGCCTTGAAATCGAAACCACAGAATAGCCTACTATAAGAACAATCACTTTTTTTTTCTTTTGACGTTTTCAATGAAATGAAATGAAACGGGATTTAAAGTCCTACTGTTCTGTTAGGACACTGTTCATCCTCGCTCGCTGGGGCCCGGCTTGCCTACTCGCAAAAAAAAAATAATTAAAAAAAATTATAAATAAATAAAAGATCGGGCACTTTCATATCTGCACGCTAAACCGGTTCGGGATCCTGAATAATAAGGAGAGGTTAAATTAAAATGTTATAGGCGTATCGGTCCCTATATGATCAGGAGGACAACATATTTCAATTTAAGATGCATTATTCAAGTCCAAATCTGCCTAATGCAGATCTTTGATCTGGCCTCATATTTTATATAAATCATTCCGTATGTAGGAATTTAAAAGTGTGTGTGTGGGGGGGGTCAGTAGAGTGGTGGGGCGCCAATATAATGCCCAAGTTACTGCCGCAATCAAAGTAATCCCGTAGGAGCGCCATTTCTCGGGGCGCCTTATTTATCAGGGGGTGCAATGTACCCATTGCACCCCCGCCAAATACGTCCCTGTTCTAGGTGTCTATTTACATGCCAGGTCCATGATTAACCCTCTACAAATTCGTATGGTTTTGATTGGCAGTAAATGATTTATTTTAAAATGGATAATCAAGACATTGTTTATTATCGTAACAACGATCGCAATGACAATCGAGATTGTTTTATAATCGACGATTACCCCGCTCAGAATGAAGTAATTCAACTGACTGAAATTCCCGTTTCCCTTTTCACAGGCCCGGATCCAGGATTTTGTCGGGTGGGGGGGGGCACACATTGGAGCAAAGGGTAATATGTTGCAACCTTGGATTGCTTGGGTGGAGACAATGAGAAAATCATGTTAGTATCATCTATTAAGGAGCAGATATGTGAACTACAACAGTAACAAAGCAAACGAAAATGAAAAATGCCCCCCCCCCCCTCGAATCCGCGCTGTTTAATTATGTATTTTTGAAATACAACTATATCATAATAGTGAGAACTGTTAGCGCTCTGTCTAAATCTTACATAATGCCTGGGGATCACGTGGCGGAGGCTAAGTGGGTAAGACGCTGGCTCGCTAGCCTGGAGGTCGGATGTTCATCCATATTTTCCGGCGTGGTTCCCACTTGTTAGTGATGCAGGACGGAAGGCACGTACAAGATCCTCGATATAAGAGTAGACCGTAGAGCCGTCGTCTGGGCAAAATTTCACTCATATAGGCTAATAGCCCACTAGTGTGTATGTCCGTTTTCATGAGCCCATTTCGAGCAGACCAGTAGGACGTTAAACCAGGGGCGGATCCAGGAATTTTTGCAGGAGGGGGTTTGCCAGGTTTCTGTTACGGAAATCTACCATCATCGTCTCTAAATTACATAGGCATACATACAATTTGAGCTTTTTAAACAAAGAAATCATTTTTATACTGATGTAGGATCACTTTGTGATGTAATGTCATTGATGCAAGGCATTATTTTTTTTTATGTAACTGAGCAGCCCCCCCCCCCCAACCTCCCCTCTGGGTCCGCCCCTGTAAACCCCATTTCATTTTCATGCATCATGTCACGTAGATCTCTTACAGATACCAGCCGGGGTTGTTTTATCACAAGAATACAGTAGTTGCCTCCCTTTAATTTCTAATCTCTGCTTGATCGTGTCTTGTGACAAAGTTTGCGGGTTGAACTGGGGTTTACCGTCTCGGGGACAAAATGAAATCTAAAATAATAAAGAGGTTAACGCCCACTGGGTTAATGGATTCCAAATGCCACGGTTTCTTTACGTGAAGGAACTCGTTTGTTGTTCTATCCGAACGACAAGGCACTGTTTTACCAGTTCCTTCATCCTACGCCGCTGGCAAGTGGCAATCACTACAACAAATACTCACAGCGAGTCCTCCCGACTACGGCGCGCGCGAGAAAGAGATAGAGAGGTTCAATTCTGCACACAGGGATCTTTACCAGCGGGAGGAAATAGAAGTGAGAGAGAGAAATGGGGTTTAACGTCCACTCAACACAAACTAGGTCATTTCGGGACTAACATATGGTTTAATTTTATTTCAATAATTCGCTTGCGCGTAGGGGTCTTTAGCAGTGGGAGGAAACCGGAGTGCCCGGAGGAAACCCACGAGGTTGAGAAGGCGCCCCTATCTCCATGCCACATACGCTCACACCAGGGATCGAAACCACAGCCGCAAGCCAGAGGTGACCGGCCGGCTAGAGGTCTAGTCCACTAGGCCATCCCAGCCCCCCGAGGAAATTGAAAGGGCCGGGGAAAACCACATTGTTAAACAGGCGACCCTACTCATTGTGTCAGGTACACCTGGGGAATCGAAACCACGCCCTCCCAGATAGCGAGCCAGTACCTTAGTCACCGCACCCCCCCCCCTCAGGTCAGTTTTAAAAGAAAACATATTTTGATAACAACAATTATTTTTATTCTATAATAATATAACAATAACAAATAATACATTTCCTTTTTCTAAACCTTAAAGATGATTAAAGTCCGACATAGGGCCCTTACTTATCACTACGAAAATCTTGTGGACGCTCTTCAAACTACAACTGATATCCGAGACTTACTTTATGTTTATACACAAAGTTTTACGGCCACAAGATTTCGCAATGTCACATTAAAGCGGCATTATGTTAGAGCTAAAGCTGTCTCGGGCCGTAGCCAGCTCATAAAATTTTGGGGGGCTACGGAATTCTTGGGGGGGGGGGGGCTACAGAATGTTTTGGAGGGGCTGAGGACGTGGCCGGCTAAGAACACTGCTAAGAAATCATTAATTTTGGCGAAATATTTGGGGGGCTACGGGCCCGAGCTGTCTATTGCAGGTCTTTTGGTATCACATATATAAACAGCAAGTAGATTAGAACGCTTCGACCATTGAATGATTTATTTTAAAAATGGAGGAACGAGGCTAGTCCTGAATAACAAGAACCATTTATTAACAAGACAAGACCATACTCAACCACACTTACAAAGAGTAATTTGAATGAAATTTTCAAATTTTTCATTTTACATTATTTACTTTCGAACTTTTATAACAAGAATGGCTAATTCTTTATCTAAATCTTACATAATGTACCTTTAATTATATAGGCATACATACAAATTGAGCTTTATAAAGTGAGAAATCCAACACACCGTCTGACGTCAAATTTTATAATGATGTAGGATCACATTGCAACTTAATTTCATTAATGTAAAGCATTAAAAAAAATTATGTAGCTGAGCAGGGTGGGGTTTGGACACCGCCCTCCCCCCTGCCAGATCCGCCCCATCAACGTTTGACGGTGTATATTTGTTTAGGGTATTGACCAGCAGCGGTTTATTTGTTCGCGTCACGTCCATATTAATCATAAATGAGCTTGGAGCATTATATTTTAGATGACATGTTCATGTTGATAAAATCCGATTATTGTGTTTTTCTAATTCTGATATCATGCCAACTGACACCCAAAATGCAGGAGTTTCAGAAAGAGGGGGCGTGCCCCACCCACTTGGGAGTGCGAAGCCCGGAACAGTGATTTTTGACTAATTTCATACTATAAATTAGGATTACCAACCTAAACTATTTTTGTTCTCCTTTCTCGCGAGAATATATGGAGCTAAAAATTGTTTGCCACCTCAAAAAATAGAGGGGGGCGTGCACCGAGTGCGCCCTCCTCTGGATCCGCGCCTGAAATGTTCAATGTCCAAGAACAAAACTGTTTTAAAGAAATTGGTAATTGTATCCTTATTTTACAAGACAAAGGCTAGAGAGAGAGAGAGAGAGAGAGAGAGAGAGAGAGGTTTAACATCCACTCGCAACAAATCAGGGGCCTGTTTCACGAAATTTTTTGCGGATTGGAAAATATTAAATTGATTTTAGTGCTTAGCCAATCACAACTGAAGTATGTACCAAAGTTTGCATTTTATCTTTAGTTAAGATTTCGAGAAACAGGGCGGACGAGATCAAAATGGATTCTGTAGGTGTCTTTAGCAGTGGGAGAGAACCGGTGGACCCAGCGAAACCCCACAAGGTAGGACAGACTACCCTTCTTGCATACTCCGCACAGTATTAGAGGTAATCCCACTACTCACTGCTGATAAGAGAGAGAGAGAAATGGGGTTTAACGTCCACTCGACACAAACTAGGTCATTTCGGGACTAACACATGGTTTATTTTCATTTCAATAATTCACTTGCGCGTAGGAGTCTTTAGCAGTAGGAGGAAACCGGAAGATCCGGAGAAAACACGCGACGTTGGACAGGCGACCCCACTCATTGTCACGTACAACCGGGGAATCGAAACCATGCCAGCTGACTCAATGACAGACTTAATGATACAGCGTCGGGAAGAAGTGTGACAGTTCGGAACACCGATATAATCTACGCCATTTCTCTGATTTTATTCATCTGTTTGTCCATCCAACCGTTTTACTCATGTCTTCTGATTGGGTACTAAACAAGGTTTCTCGTGTCGACGGAGCGACAGAGTTAGGTCGAGGCAGGGTACAACACATCTTGCATATAAAACCCTTGAGAGTTTCTGTCGGGGAGACCTTGATGAAGACGGACAGGACCAAGATGGACGCCATTGTTTCTTCAATTCTCAGACAAGTTTGTAGAATCCACCATGACCACGAATCGACAACCATGATAGGACTGAACACACCAAAAATATCCACTGCTGCGTAGAGATTTGTGACGGCGATTGATAAAGCCACGCCCGACGAGATGAAAATGGATCGAGTTAAGCGCTGTAGCCGTTGAGACGTTGGATCTGAAAAAAATAAAAAATAATATTTAAATGAGATATAGAAATGGGGTTTAACGTTCACTGGACAAAAACTAGGTTATAAGGGGACTAACATATGGTTCAATTTTATTTCAATAATTCGCCTTAGGACCTCGAGAAACTCCTCGGCTCCCAACTCCTTTGCACATCGAGTTCTAGCTTGTCGGTCACCTATCTGGCGACCGTCGTTCCATCCCTGATGTGAGCGCACCTTTCGTATTCCTATCTCCAGTTTGTGGGTGTTGGGATGGCCTAGTGGTCTAGAGTGCCGCGCTTCGACCTCTCGCTATCCGGGCACCTCCATACTCCGCGCAGTGTTGCGTTTGATTAGAGGGATTTCCCGGGCCAATGCTTCAGGAATATGGTCACCTCTGGCTTGCGGCTGTGGTTTCGAGCCCTGGTGTGAGCGTATGTGGCATGGAGATAGGGGTGCCTTCTCAACCTCGTGGGTTTCCTCCGGTTTCCTCCCACTGCTAAAGACCCCTACGCACAATCGAATTATTGAAATAAAATTAAACCATATGTTAGTCCCGAAATGACCTAGTTTGCGTTGAGTGGACGTTAAACCCCATTTCTCTGTCTCTCTCTCCCTCCAGTTTCAACTAGCACAACTCGAATTGCATTCTGCGCACAGAGATAAATCAACTTCATTTCTTGAGGATAGATCTCTGGCCTAAAAGACCGTCATATCCAAAAATTAGTATACTGTTTTGTTATGCGGTTCTGGCATAGACACAAATAAAAGTTTTCAATATTATTAAATGGAAGCCGAATAAATACTCATTCTCGAATTGTACTTAGTGTTTTCGACTAAAATCGTCGATTTATCACTTAAAATGTCGGTCAACTCATGCGGAGCTAACTGCAGACAGACAACCCGAATTGTTGTCGCCATGAATGACGTCACTAGACATGTTAAGTGATAATGGAAGTTCTGGTTGATGTAAACTACAAACCAATTGAACGTTATTTAAATCGTTTCAATGGACGCCATTGCGTGACAAGAACAGCCATTTGCATTTTTCATGTTTTGTTTTTCTTTTTTTCGATATCTTCGCTCATCGGATTTTGTCAACTCAGATGACATGAGACACATTACAATCACGTACGGCATGCTTCATTGGACATATAATAACAGAGAGAGGGGGGAGAGAGAGAGAGAGAGGGAGAGAGAGAGAGAGACGGGGGGGGGGGGGGTAACCTTCACTCCACACAAACTTGGTGATTTCGGGACTATTTTTCATTAGCATTTCACTCTTCACAAACTAGATAATTTTGAGACTAACATATGGTTCCATTTCATTTAAAGGGACAATATTAACACTCTTGCTGGCTTGGTAGCTCCAGAAAATAAATAATAGCCTCATTACTAGATGTTTAGTTGTCCTTCCTGTTGTGTAAATTATCCATTACATCCTATTTTACCTTTCCAGAGTGTTCGAAAATATTTTAAAATCCATGTCACATTTGAAAAGGTTTACGTTAGACTTTTCAAATCAATAAGTTGAATTTTTCCAATTTTTTAAATAAGGTACGAGTGTTAAAATGAAATTTATATCATCAATTAATTGGAATATTGTAAAATAATACAATTTGTTGACCAGAATGAAGACTGGGACATATTATTCAGTTACAACAAGAGTGGTATTGGGGCTTTAATTAATCAATCGGAAAAAAACTTACCCGATTCGTGAGACAGTGAGAGAGAGGGAGAGAGAGAGAGAGAGAGAGAGAGAGAGTTATTTCGATATTACGCTTGTGTGTGGGTGTCGATTAGCAGTGAGAGTGAAACCCACGAGGTTAGACAGGCGACCCGACTCCTAATCATGCACAAGTGTGTGGTCGAAACCACGTCACTGGACTCAAGTACAAACCTTGTGATCTGAAGTGCGTACGCGATATCCCCCACCCGACATGCAATGATCCAACGAGTCCTCCTTATATCTGTCATATACGTCAAGTGTTTGTGGTTTCCATTTAAAGGACACCCACACCCAAAATCAGCACGCCGACTTCAACACCGAAAGACTACAAATACAATGCCTACTATAAGTAATCATGTACACATAGATCCGCCACTCGGCAAACCTCGACAGATTCCGGAACCTACATCTAGTCTCGGCTGTATGACGAATTCCGCCATATTGGAACTACTTTAAAGGTCCCGGAGGAACATGCTGCGCCCATGGTGTCTTGTTTGTTTGTAATAGCGTCAAGTTTTCCTGTTAAAGTAAGCCGGTAGCCACATCGTAAATGTATGGGCGTAGGTACATATCACTACTGTCATACAGCCGAGACTAAGTGTTGGTTCCGGAATCTGTCGAGGTTTGCCGAGTGAGAGATCCACCTTCTTCACACCTCGAGATAGAGATCTTTGTCCAAAATGGCCGCCATATCAAAAAATTAGTATATGTTTTGTAATTCAGTTACATTCCGTTTCACATTTGTTATACACACAAAGATTAAATAAACCTTTTCCATTTTATTAAATGGAAGCAAAATACATTATTAACAAAATTCTAGAAGTATAATTAGTATTTGTGAATAAAATCGTTGCCTTAGGAATTAAAATGTCGGTCAACTAGCTTAGTGTCTGTTCTCAAGTGGAGTTAACTGTAGTCAGAAAGCGTAAGCTTAAAACGGCAATTTTATATTTTAAAAATGTATTAAAATAAAGCTCTAAAATAGATTGTACCAATAAAGTCCTACCTTGTTAAAGAATAATCCTATTAGTCCTACAATTTATCATTGCCAGTTGAGAAATTGGCAAAAATATCATTTTCAAGCAAAAGACATAGAAATAAATATATTTTGACTTTCTTATAAAATATAAATTCCCGCTTTAAATAACAATTAAATGGAATGATTGATATTAGATTTTAATAGTTAATTATCGGTATTTTATATACATGTATACATAATATTTAATGATGCAGCATGTAAAACTTTAATAGTGAGAGAGAGAGAGAGAGAGAGAGAGAGAGAGAGAGAGAGAGAGAGGGGGGTAACGTCCACTCGACACAAACTAGATCATTTCGAGACTAACATATGTTTCAATTATTTTAATAATTCGCTTGCGCGTAGGGGTATTTAGTAGTGAGAGGAGAGCGGAGAACCCGGAGAATATCCAAGAGGTTAGACAGTCGACCCTGCTCTTTGGCGCGTGAAGTGGGGAATTGACTAAATAACAGACCTTCTGGTACAGCGCGCATGCGTTGACCATTCGGCCACCAACACCCTGCCAAATGAAAGATCTGGTATATTTAGCTTTTACAAAATGCACCTTCAAGCAATCTTTCCACTATATCTGGCGTATCTTTTTAATAAATTATTTTTCATTGTTGTTATATTTCAATCAATGCATGAAGCGCCAGTTTCCATTTGTTAATTTCTCTATTAAGTTATTTGTCCCGAGGGAAATATGTAGTTAATCCTCGTGCGATAAATCAGAATCGCGTAGTCAAATATTTAAAGCTAATTAAATATACATTATGCAAGATTTAGACAAAGAGCTGATCGTTCTTGTTATATAATGCCTTGCATCAATGAAATTACATCACAAAGTGATCCTACATCAGTATAAAAATGATTTCTCTGTTTAAAAAGCCCAATTTGTATGTATGCCTATGTAATTTAGAGATGGCAGATTTCCGTAACAGAAACCTGGCAAACCCCCTCCTGCAAAAATTCCTGGATCCGCCCCCTGTCTTGCTATAGTATTTGAAAAGAATATACTGAGAATTTCATTACAATTACTTTAGTTATCTTTATTTAGTTATCATTGTTTGAAGGTTTGTTAATAAACCAAATTATTAAATGACGAATTTCTTACTCTTATTTCGAATTACAACTGTCTTGAGTTCATTTACATGCACGCCAGCCAATGTGAACACGGAATCTCGTTTTTTTTTGTTTTCTTTTGGGTTTTTTTGTCTCACCCGAACCGAACGACTATACGGTGTCCCTTACCACATCTCCTGTCCCGCACCATTGTCAAGAGGGATCCAAGCTAGAAAATCCCGTTCAGAGGCGGATTACACGATAGGGCCCATAAAATCTTTGACGACCTTTTTGAGTTTGATTTTTTACATTTTAAGTGAATTCAGATGTGTGAACGTCAATTTAGATTTGTGAAAGTGAATTACAGAAAACATTTCTCTTCTTTAAAGTTACATTATGGGAGATAAGATAAAGAGATGGCAGTTCTCACTATAATAGTTAAAAACTAGATAGTGTAAAGATAATTTGCTGAAAATTTCAGTCAAATTGATTCACTATTAGCCGAGAAAAAAGCTTTTGAAATATTCATAGCCTCGGTCATCATTACTCAATTCATTAATATAAACAGCATAGTTTCGATTATCCACTTGATTGATTTAATTATCAACCGCCATTAAGCGGCATATACGATTTTAATCTGCCAACATCGAAGGCTAGTCTTGACATAAAGAGTTTATTATGGTCTGAATATGTTAATTAATGTCTAATTGATTATTTAGATAACATCTCAGGCTTAAAGAAAGACCTGTAAAAATCAGATTTTGCGCTTGCATAATGCTATTTTAAGCAATAATAAATTAAGTTTGTTTTTATTTATCCAGCAATTGGCTGTTACTGTGCTCCTCTGCGCATCAATTGATTGTCACTGGCCGATTGACATTATGTTTGACTAAGTTGTAGTGCTTGACATTATTCCATCACTATATCCTCGGAAATTTCTCTTACAGCGGTCTTACTTCGGCAAACTAGTTCCACAAAGGGCCCAGCTGGTCGAGCTGCTTTGGACCCATCAGAACCCAGAGCCGCCTCTGATCCCGATGAGCTTTTCTCGAAATATGCTTAGTGGTTTTGTCTGAAATCGTCGACTTAGGACTTAAAGTGAGAATTTCATATTTTCTAAGAAAGTCAAAAGATAATTATTTCTCTGTCTTTTGCTCAATAGGTTGTCGACTCACTATTATACGATCATTGGCATTATTCCCCACATTTATAAATCATTGACATCGGAAATAATAACACAATTACATTCCTTGTTTTTCTATTCCCACCACGGCATAGTCATCTTCAAAGGTGAATATGATATATTTGCCAATCTCTCAAATCTCTCAACTGGCAATAGTGAATTATAGGATTATTCTTTAACATGGTTGGACTGTTTATAGATACCATCTATTTTAAGGCTTTATCTTTATACTTTTTAAAAATATAACTTAAAAATATGAAACTGTAGCTTTAAAATGTGAGTCAACTTACTGCACTTAATGTCAGTGCCTGGGGCCTTATTCACGAAATTTTAAATGTGAATTATAGGATTATTCTTTAACATGGTTGGACTGTTTATAGATACCATCTATTTTAAGGCTTTGTCTTAATACTTTTTTAAAAATATAACTTAAAAATATGAAACTGTAGCTTCAAAATGTGAGTCAACTAACTTCACTTAATGTTAGTGCCTGGGCCTTATTCACGAAATTTTAAATAAGATGAAATCCAAATTTTAGTTATTTCATTGCATAATATTAGATTGATTTTAGTGCTTAGCCAATCAAAACTGAAGTATCCACCAAAATTGGGATTTTATCCTTAGTTAGGATTTCGTGAATCACTTTGCGGAACTAAAGCAAGCATACTAAAATAATAATATACTTGCCAGTGAGTTTTCTTCCGCAGCAAAATGGCGACATAAACCTTAATAAACCTTTAACGGATGGGGTCAAACTATTTTAATTGGTTTAGCTTATATATACCAAAACTAACCTATTGTCTTAAAGTAGCTAAGTCTCTAACTCAATATCATCCGAAATCTTCAACATTGAAAACACGAATTCTCGTCAATTCAAATCAACATTGATGCTGTGATCTTACCGGGAAAAGATGGGCTTCTGATATCCAATATTTAAGACAAAATAAAAATTTTAACATTGGTACATGAATCGTGTACCATAATGCGTTTCAGCCCCAGTTCTAGCAAGAGACTCGAGGACCGAGGCTAGAAACATTGCAAAAATCAAACGTCGTTATGTAGACTGGAATAACCAGACGCTAGAAATTTGCATTCGATTGACACTGCTGGCTTATTTCGCCGAACAATAATTAAGACAAAATAAACATTTTACCATTGGTACACGAATCATGTACCATAATGCGTTTCAGCCCCAGTTCTAGCAAGAGACTCGACGACCGAGGCTAGAAACAGTGCACCAAATCAAACGGCGTTATGTAGACTGGAATAACCAGACGTTAGAAATTTGCATTCGATTGACTCTGCTGGCTTATTTCGCCGAACAATATTTAAGACAAAATAAACATTTTACCATTGGTACACGAATCATGTACCATAATGCGTTTCAGCCCCAGTTCTAGCAAGAGACTCGACGACCGAGGCTAGAAACAGTGCACCAAATCAAACGGCGTTATGTAGACTGGAATAACCAGACGTTAGAAATTTGCATTCGATTGACTCTGCTGGCTTATTTCGCCGAACAATATTTAAGACAAAATAAACATTTTACCATTGGTACACGAATCATGTACTATAATGCGTTTCAGCCCCAGGCTAGAAACATTGCACCAAATCAAACGGCGTTATGTAGACTGAAATAACCAGGTGTTAGAAATTTGCATTCGATTGACACTGCTGGCTTATTTCGCCTAACATAAGCGATTTGAAATTAGAGTACATTCATATTCATATACGTTGCGACCCATTTGTGTCAATTTCTAGGTCCCAAATGTTACAGATTTAGCTCCTTTACATTACTGGCGGATTCTTTTTTTTTTTACATAAACCGGTTTATCAGTGGGAATTATATGGAAATTAATTAATCACGCGCCAGGAAGAATCACATGAGTTTAGATTCCCTGACAACGCTGTCATGTTTCTACTTCCGGTTCATGGTAGAACCGACGCACAGACTAAAAACTAAATATATTACATTTGGAGATATGAACGAACAGGAAATTTGTTAATGGCAGCTTAGTGCTCCATCTCCGTGAACAAGAACGATTTGTTGATCTCAATCACGATAATCATACAATACACAGTAGGAATCCAGGATGTTAAGGAGAGAGAGAGAGAGAGAGAGAGAGAGAGAGAGGGTTTAACGTCCAGTCGACACAAACTAGGTCATTTCGGGACTATTCTATGGTTTAATTTTATTTCAATAATTCGCTTGCGCGTAGGGGTCTTTAGCAGCGGGAGGAAACCAGAGGACCCGGAGTAAACCCACGAGGTTTGACAGGCGACCCTACTCCTTGTCACACACAACCAAAGGTTCGAAACCACGTCAGTTGACTCAATGACAGGCTTTATGATACAGCAGGGGGGTGCCATGTTGGGATACTGGAAATGAAATGAAATTGGGGCGGAGAGTAGCGGAACAATGACGCTATATTTCGATTCCCAAATATCAAGAACCACTTTACTTGTACACGGGACCTCGGATTTTCGTCCTATTGGAAAGACTAGGATCTGCTCTCATCAGACCCTCCATCCATAGGCGTGCGGGGACATTTTTTGACTGGAGGGGGGGGGGCGGTGGTGGTTGATGCCCCAAAAATGTGGTTAGGTTCTTAGTATGTTAGTCGTGGCTTACTGAAGTTACTGTACTCCAAACAATAGAGAGTTCGAGTCTTAAGATTTCTATTTAATTGCCTAACTTTTGACACTCTGAATTTAAATTCGCTGTTAAATTGGACACATTCAAGAACACAATACAACTTTTACAAAGTACAGTTGTGTGCCCAAAGTTTCCCAATGGCCGCCCCCAGACCCCCCCCCCCCCCAGCTCGTACGCCAATGCTTCCATCCTGCCCCAACGCGGAAAACCCCGAGGAACTTTGTAGACCAACACTGGGATCAGACCCCGGACCTCCTTTAACAACATTAAATTAATCCTCACCTTTTGAACTATCAGTGGACGCCGATAAATTCTTCTTGATCTTCACGCCAACATAGAGAAATCCCACGGACACCAACAGACCATACGTCACAAACAATAACTGACAAATAATCAGCAAAACTTTAACTGTTGACCCGTACAACATCACGAGCATATCGGCTGCAATCACTATTAACATATGGACGGCCGTGATCATGGCGATAACTGAGAGTTTCTGAAAACGTGGCGGAGCAACTTCCATTTTCGTCGTGTCCAGTAGAATCAACAACACGATGCTGAACGATGACGTCAATCCGGGGATCCCTATTGACCAGATCATGTGTGATACCATAAAAGGAACGTTGAGTTCCGAGGAGTAGGGATCGAGAAAAAGGGTCACGGATCTTGTAATGGCGAAGAAAGTTATCATGGAGTTTAAAGCGATTGTTGTTTTGTTAACGGGGGTTCCCGATCTGTTGAACACGATTGTTATAATCAGAAAGATACCAAATAAGGCGATGGCTAAATATGCCAGGGCAAACACGTAAACATGGATTGGCCAAGCTTCTCCCCACTCTGTGTAAGATTCAGCCCAATTGGGACCTGGTTCTGGCCAGAGTTCAGCAACTGTTTCCGGTTCACCATATCCATGTTCTACTTCCGGTTCAACATATCCGTGTTCTACTTCCGGTTCAACATATCCGTGCTCGGGTTCAACATGCCCGTGTTCTACTTCGGGTTCAACATGTCCATGTTCTACTTCCGGTTCGACATGTCCGTATGGTTCTACTGTAACTTCCGGTTCTACTTCTGGATATGGTTCTCTCTCTGGTTCTGGTTCAACACTTGGTTCAGTCGAGTCGTATGTTTCTGCTCGACCTAACGGTGTCATCTTTAAATTATCACCTAAAAGGAGAGAACAGCTATCTGATTAAAACACAGCTCTTATTTCGTTTCGTTTTTTTATAGTACAAAATTTCGTTTACTTGTCTTTACTACATTAGGATCTGGAAGAGTTGTTATCATTGACATGTTCTGAACGGTGCCAGGGATTAGCCAATGACAAGGTATGTTACGGTGAGCTTTAGGCGTGTTTTGCACGGAACTGTTAATCAAATGTCTGGCGTCATTTCGCTACAACCGGTCAGATCTTCATGTAGTGTAGGCCATCGAAAGTACAAAAAAAAAACCGAAACAAAATATAGATGTTTATTTTACTCAGACTGGAGAGTGACGGGCACTTGAAGGGATTAAAATCAAACTACTTACTACTGCTTGACTATATAGTACCCTTCAAGTGCCCGTCAGTACAGTATACCCTGGCTTAAAGAGTTTTAGAATCTCTTATTTGATTTATAGAGAGCGAGAGAGAAATGGGGTTTAACGTCCACTCGAAACAATTAAGTCTTTTCGGGACTAACATATGGTTTTATTTTATTTCAATAATTCGCTTGCGCGTAGGGTTCTTTAGCAGTGGGGGGAAATCGGAATACCCGGGGAAAACCTACGAGTTTGGACAGGCGACCCTATTCCTTGCCACGTACAACCGGGGATTTGAAACCAAGTCAGTTGACTAAATGGCAGGCCGTATGATACAGCGTGCGCACGCTAACCATTCGGCCACCCTACCCCCGTATTTGATTTATAAACAATATGATACCTGAATGGGATTTAGGAAAGACGTAGCCTATGTAAAAAAAAAAAAAAAAAAACATTCCCTAGAATCTTTCATAGGGACATGATCTCTTTAATTTAGTTGAAACACGTAAGTGCGATTTGGATTATCGGGTCTGTTATTGACGCAAGTGGAGTGGTTTCTGTCATTGCGTCAAGTGGTTTGATATCGATTCCCCGCTTGTACGTGATGGGACGTAGGGTCGCATGTCTGGTCTATTTTGTTAAATGTGTCGATTGGACGTTAAACCCCATCCCTCTCATCGCTAAAACATCACGATTGTTTTGTCGTCCATCACGTCAGAAACTCGGGATATATTATATTATAGCGCTAAATTCCCAAACTACACAACAATTACGAAAATCTCTGAACTATCTCAATTCCCTCGACAACGACTTGATTATCACGACCACCACTCCATCCGACCTTTATAGTATTACTCTCCATCACGCAGAACAATTACTCGACAAATACGACACGCATATCGTCTTGTTTAGCTCAACCACTCCACTACAACGATCATCTCCACACCCGACCCCCAGACAAGCGAGCCTGCGTCTTACTCACTTAGCCGCCGTGGGTTGAGTAACGTAATAGATATACAACTTTCTTACCTTATTCTTACCATCCTCCGAATCCTTTTAGAAATCGAGTAAACTATACTGTACCAAAGCTATACGGGTGAATAATTAGTCAGTTTATCAGGGCTATGATCCAATGTAACAGTTTATAATCATTACTTAATATCTCAACTCATTTTAAAAAAAAACGAAATCTGTTTATAATTCCTTCCTTATAAAAACCGATGGCACTACGATTTAACGCATTGAATCGTGAGCTCTGTTAATGACCAAGTCCCCAATAAAAATTATAACCGTAAGATTAAACACATTCAGTTCAGTAGTTTATGATCAAGTCCTTGATCAAATATGATAACACAACTGTTAATGAACAGTGACTCTGTTTATAAAGTCCTTGTTCTGCTCCGAGTAATCTGGCTCTGTTTATGGAATGGGATATAAAGTCCTTGTTCTGCTCCGACTGAGTTACCTGGCTTTGCTTATGAAATGAGATTTAATGTGCCACTGTTCTGCTCCTACTGCGTTAAAGAAGACGAGCGGTGTTCGTGGTTAAGATCTTTACAAAATACAAGTAGTGGTTATCAACACACTGTTACAGTAATAAAATACACAGTCAGTTGTCAAAACGCTATCAAGTTTATTACGCTATTTATAACACGAGGAAAAAATACTCAATATGATATGACGTCGTGACGTTTAACCGTGATTATGGGATCCTGAAATATAATAAAGAGATGTAATAGAGTATAACGCCCACTCGACACAAACTATGTCATTTCGGAACGAAAACATGGTTCAATTATATTTCCTTAATCGGAGAGGGTTTAACGTACACTCAGCACAGACTAACATAATATGTCAAAAGACAGCCGAAAGCCCCCCCCCCCGCTCCTTGTCACGTACATGTCTTGGATCAAGGCAGCGGTACATGACTCGGTGAAATATCTCACGACTTAATCTGCACATCATTAAGTAACATTATAGTTCTAGTACGGCCAAACTTTAAATTTTTTTTCCGAAACCGAGGTGCTGGCCCAATATGCAGTTTCTTAATAAGGAAAGCTGCTAAATTCAAGGAGCCTGGGTTTTTTCGTCCCATCCCAAGGAATAGACGCTGTATTGCCAGGCCCACTGTGCTGAACCGCGCTGGAACTTTCTCGGTAAACACCGAACTCGAACTCTGGACCTTTTGGTTAGCGAGATAGACCCGGGTGGAACAATTACATAAAGTTACCCCCTGACTCACAAGACTAAAAGGTCTGTAATTCTCGTGGAACAATTACATGGAAGCTACACCCTGACTCACCGAACTAAAGACTGTAGCTGTAATTCCTGTAGCTGGAACAAAACGAATGACTTTCAATAAGAATGACCTTCAATCTGTATTACCAACCAACTACCCACGCTATGTTACAACATCTCCTTTTTATACAGGTTTTTCTTAACGTATTATAACTATTATATCCCAGATAACGTTAAAGACCTTCGCCACTGACAGACAAAAAGAATTAAATAATTGATTTATCTAAAGCAATTTATCGCAATATTGAATGAAAAAAAAAAGAAAAATATATATAAATATATATAACTTCCCTGAAGTCATTAGCCGATCCGATTGTTTAATAGGCTTCCTTGAACAAAAGGCGATTCACGTTTATCCGTCTAATCGATATGATGCTTTTCAAAAAATAAATTTACGTCGAAATGATAAATAAACACAAAATCAAAAGGCGGTCCACATTAATCGATGGGATGTTTTTTAAAAAATATATTTTCGTACGTCGAAATTATAAATATACACAATTTCATTTTGCGATAAGATTTCAAAGAGAAAAGATGGTTCACCAATCCGTCGGCTAATCGATATGATTTTAAAAAAAAAAAAAAATTTACCTCGAAATAATGAATAAACACAATTTCAATTTGAATAAGATTTCAAAACCAAAAGGCAGTTCACATCAGTAATCGATATTATTTTCAAAAAATATTTTTATATTTTTTACCTCGAAACGATGAATCACCACAAATTCAATTTGAGATAAGATTCTCAAACAAAAGACGATTCGATGGTGTTTGTTGACTCCTGAGCTGTCAATCAAATCGTCCAATATAAACGTTTTGTTATGAACAAAGACAATGTGATCTCCGTAACGTCTGATGAACAAGTGATCGCATCTACAAGGGAATGGTTGATGTCATACGATGATATTGATAGATTTAATCAGGCGTGACATCGATCTGGAGATAGACGAGATCACAACACGAATATCTTATTTGTTGACTCTAATGGTTACACATCATGAATTTTCGATTTTCCGCTTGGACGTGACATGGTATAGGATCGCCTGTCCAACCTCGTGGGTTTTCTCTGTGTCTTCCGGTTTGATTTCCTTCCAATGTTAAAGACTTCTACGCGCAAGCGAATTATTGAAATAAGATTGAGTCATATGTTAGTCCCGAAATGACCTAGTTTGTGTTGAGTGGACGTAAAACACACCGATACACACAATCTCTCAAACGACGAACTGGATTAAAATAAAACCAAGTACGAACAATCCAAACCATTAGGCAAAATTCGAAGTTCTAAAAAACGTTATAGGCAAAATAGTTAGGCAAAGTAGTGTAATCAGCAAATGGACTGTTCATCGGGTACGAAATACACAACAAACAGTGGTACATTTTAGTGCAACCTCGTATGGGTTTACTCCGGGTTCTCCGGTGTCTACCAACTACCATCGAAAGTATAAAAAAAACGAAATGAAATAATAGATCTGTATTTTAATCAGATCGCATGTATTCAGATTTTATTGTGGGGGGGGGGGGTCGAACGGTTAGTACATGCGCGCTGTATCGGAAGGTCTGTCAGTGAGTCAACTTGTGTGGTTTTGATTCCTCGGTTGTACGTGGGGGTTCTCCGGTTCCTCAGGTTTCTTCCAACTGCTAAAGATCACTACATGCAAACGGTATGTTAATTAGTACCGTTTGTGTTGAGTGGATATTATACCCCCACCCTTCTGTCTGTCTTTCCCTCTCTCTCTATGTCTCTCCCTCTCTCTCTGTAGACAATATAAACACGTCAACGCTCACAAGTTTGAACCTGCTCCCGGGAGCCATCGATCCTGGCTTACGATGAGGAACTTTTCAAATCAAATTCGTTGATAGATACGAACCTGAATTTAAAAATCTAAAATAAGATATAAAAACAGTATATATTATTGAAAGATACTAATTACATCCGCAAGCATTCTACTGGAAAACAACTTTCTAAAGACGTTAGAATTATGTTGTTAGTTTTTGTTCCTATGACATTTCCTCGTCCGCTTATAATTGTAGAGAAATCTATTCACAGCCATTGTGCACAGAGAGAGAGAGAGAGAGAGAGAGAGAGAGAGAGAAATGGGGTTTAACGTCCACTCAACACAAACTAGGTCATTTCGGGACTAACATATGGTTTAATTTATTTCATTAATGCGCTTGCGCGAAGGGGTCTTTAGCAGTGGGAGGAAACCGGAGTGCCCGGAGGAAACCCACGAGGTTGAGAAGGCGCCCCTTTCTCCATGCCACATACGCTCACAGCAGGGATCGAAACGACAGCCGCAAGCCAGAGGTGACCGGCCAACTAGACGTCGAAGCGCGGCACTCTAGACCACTAGCCCATCCCAACCCCCCATTGTACACACAGAGGCCCATATGCTTCATTCTTTGAGAATAGATCTCTTCCCTTAATGGCCGCCATATCAAAAGACTAAATAAACTTGTTCAATTTTAATAAATGGAAGCAGAATAAATGCTTAACAAAATCTCCAAGTATTCTTAGTGATTTCGACTTAAAATGTCGGTCAACTAGCTTAGTGTCATCATCATATTTTATCAATTCATTTTGCCGATGAAGGATTTTTTTTTTCTTCTCAAACAAATTAGCCTATATACAACGTTCATTAGTGACATTAAATAAATGTTAGATTTTTTTTTATAATTGACACGAAATCCCAATGTAGCTTAATCATTTCTTGAGAGAGAGGAATGGGGTTTAACGTCCACTCGACACAAGCCAGGTAATTTCGGTACCGCTTCGAGTTTTTCAGAAGAGTGGGACGTTAAACCCCATTTCATTTCATTTCACTTCGAGTTTTGTAGGAAGTCTTCCTCCTCGAGTATTATTTATGCTAATATTGATTCACAAAATTTTCCTTACTCCACAAATATCTCAATAATGATAAAACATGAAGACAAACATTTGGTTTGTTGATCCACGGAGAACTCGAAATCTTTCTTTTTAGATCGAAGTGCCAGGCGGGTCTTGAATTAGGGATATATATTTTGACCAATTGATTGTAATTGGTATACCCTGATGTTTCTCGCGCATACCCAAATTTAGCGTGTAGCAATCTTATCAGTTCAAAGCTCAAGGATTAGGTCAAGGAGTAAGGCAAGGAGTAGGACAAGGAGTAGGGAATGGAGAAGGACAAGGGATAGGACAAGGATTATGAAGTAGGACAAGGAGTAGGGAAGGGAGTAGGGCAAAGGGGTAGGACAAGAAGTAGGGAAAGGAGTAGGACAAGGAGTAGGGAAAGGAGTAGGACAAGGATTAGGACAAGAAGTAGGGCAAGGAGTAGGGAAAGGAGTAGGACAAGGAGTAGGGAAAGGAGTAGGACAAGGATAAGGACAAGGAGTAGGGCAAGGGGGTAGGACAAGAAGTAGGGAAAGGAGTAGGACAAGGAGTAGGGAAAGGAATAGGACAAGGATTAGGACAAGAAGTAGGGCAAGGAGTAGGGAAAGGAGTAGGACAAGGAGTAGGGAAAGGAGTAGGACAAGGATAAGGACAAGGAGTAGGGCAAGGAGTAGGACAAGGAGTAGGACAAGGTGTAGGACAAGGATTGGGACAACGATTAGGACAAGTGGAAGGACAAGGAGCAGGACGAGGAGTAGGACGAGGAGTAGGTCAAGGTGTATGACAACGAGTAGGGCAAGGAGTAGGACAAGGGTAGGACAAGGAGTAGGGCAAGGAGTAGGACAAGGAATAGGACAAGGAATAGGACAAGGATAAGGACAAGGATAAGGACAAGGATAAGGACAAGGAGCAGGACAAGGGTAGGACAAGGGGTAGGGCAAGGTGTAGGACAAGGATTGAGACAAGGAGTACGTCAAGGAGTAGGGCAAGGAGTAGGACAAGGAATAGACCAAGATGTAGGACAAAGATTAGGACAAGGGTGGGACAAGTGGAAGGACAAGGAGTAAGACAAGGAGTAGGGCGAGAAGTAGGATAAGGGGTAGGCCAAGGTGTAAGACAAGGGGTAGGACAAGGATTAGGGCAAGGAGTGGGACAAGAGTTAGGACAAGAAGTAGGACAAGGAGTAGGGCAAGGAGTAGGACAAGAATTATGTCATGGAGTAGGACAGGAGTAGGAGGGACAGACCAAGCTATATCGGGTTTCTCCGGTTTCTTCCCTTACGCGCAAATGCAAAAAAAAGGCTAAGAAGTCGCAGTGACCGACCGTTTCATTGGCTAACCGCTCACATAATCCAGAACACGTCCATGACGACAAACTCTTCCAGATCCTAGTGCAGTAAAGACAAATAATACGAAGAAATTGAACTACAAAAACCGACGACTGCAATGCCTTTCGTCATTGGTCAAAAGTCGGTCGTTTGACCCCTGGCGTGAACTCCCACTATAACTTGTCAGATGTTCATGTAGTGTAGACCAACGAAAGAATAAAAAATCGAAACTAGATCTGTACAAACTGATCCCACAGTGAATATTCGCCTGACCGCTACAATCACTGATAAGCATGACATCGAAGAGGCTTAATCAGTTCGGCATATTAACTTTTTTACTCCGACAAATTAAATTCTCAAACATTTTTTTGAAGTATAAGAAAATAAATAAAGAAGTTTGAAGTATTTGTAGTTAAAAATATTTCCTATTTAGTGTAAATGGGTATTAAAATGAGTAAAATGCATCATTTTGCCCCAAGCTGTTAGGTGTTATGTAAACAATGCGCGGGCCGTTGAGCCAATGACTGACGCCACGTGAATTCAAGGCACGTGTTGTGGACAGTCATCTGTGACAGACTTAATTCTCTGTGAAACAGAATGAGATCTGTATTTTAATGAGATTGGTCACGGCGCTGTTCTTTTAATCTCTTGTATTGATATCAGCACCGTAATAGACGAGAAGCGGATTACTCCCCGGGTTCTTATCTTCTGTATTTATAACACCGTTATATGTCAAGCACCGTTATATATCACACAGTGTCTACACTGACGTCCGTTCTTTTATAAATCTCAAGAGTTTTCTCAACAGTACTTCTAGAATATTGTGTAAAAGATAATGGTCGATTGATTAATTTAAAGATCCAATTTCACATTTTCTAAGAAAGTCAAAACATAATTATTTCTATGTCTTTTGCTCAAAAGGTTGTCAACTCACTATTATACGGTCCTGGGCAAAATTTTTGGGGCATTATAAAGGGTGACACAGGGTGATTGAGGAAATAGTTACTCAATTACCTCCCTTGTTTTCCCATTCCTCTCCATGGACGGCCATCTTCAAACGTTTGAATTTGAAGTTGAAAATGATATTTTTGTCAATTTCTCAACTGGCAGTACTGAATTATAGGATTAATAGGATTATTCTTTAACAAGGTAGGACTGTTTATAGGTTCAATCTATTTTGGGCTTTATTTTAATACATTTTAAAAATATAACTTAAAAAAAATGCTATTGGAGCTTTAATATGACTTTATTAGTCTCTATTACCCAGACAAATTCGTTAAAGACAGGGAGTTCTGTGTGACCGAGACTATGACTTTATCAGATTGTTTACATTATAATGGAAACGTTCAAACAATAATGCATTCTGAACTATTCAGTGAATAGTTTCGTATGATAATAATAGAGCGCAGATTCTCTTTACAAAAAGCTCACACGTACGACATCAAAATGTCACAAGTTATAGACATGTATACTGTATCAACATACCAGCAAATTAGCAAAGTGGATTTCTAAAAGTGTAGATTAACTAGTTGACTGTTATTTTAAAAGGACGAGTTCCCAATTTAGCTTTAAAAGTCCATAATCTAAGAATCTTCTATTATCTCTGGAAAAGATGACTGCCTTCAACACGTGACGCTAATCATTAGCTTGATAGCGAGTGCGTTTTTTTTTTTACATACGTTACTGAATCGGGCAGAATGCTGCCCTTTACCCATTTTAATACCCGTTTACACTAAATTGGAAATAACTTTTACCTTCAAATAATTCAAACGTCTTAATTAATTTTTTTAAATACATAAAAAGATGTTTTAGAATTTAATTTGTTGGAGAAAAAAAGTTAATATTTTGGGCTCATTACGTTGCATCGATGTCATCCTTATCAGTGACTGTAGCATTCTGAACACAGAGATCATCTACTTCATACAAAGAGAGAGAGAGAGAAATGGGGTTTAACGTCCACTCAACACAAACTAGGTCATTTCGGGACTAACATATGGTTTCATCTTATTTCAATAATTCGCTTGCGTGTAGGGGTCTTTAGCAGTGGGAGGAAACCGGAGTGCCCGGAGGAAGCCCACGCGGTTGAGAAGGCGCCCCTATCTCCATGCCACATACGCTTACACCTGGGCTCGAAACCACAGCCAGCTAGAGGTCGAAGCGCGGCACTCTATACCACTAGGCCATCCCAACCCCCCGTTCATACTTTGAGAATAAATCTCGGCCCTGAATGGCCGCCATGTTCAAAAATTAATATATTGTTTTGTAATGCAGTTTTACTCCGCTTCACATCTGGCACACACAGAAAGACTAAATAAACATAAATTCAATTCTATTAAAGCCCCAATAACACTCTTGTTGTAACTGAAAAATATGTCCCAATCTTCATTCTAGTCAACAAATCGTATTATTTTAGAATATTCCAATTAAATGATGATATAAATTTCATCTTAACACATCTAATTTAAGAAATTGGAAAAATTCAACCAATTGATTTGAAAAGTCTAACGTAAACCTTTTCAAATGTGACTTGGATTTTAAAATATTTTCGAACCCTCTGGACAAGTAAAATAGGTTGTAATGGATAATTTACACAACAGGTAGGACACTTAAACATCTAGTACTTAGAATAAGGGTATTATTTATTTTCTGGAGCTACCAAGCCAGCAAGAATGTTATTGTCCCTTTAAACGAAAGCAGAATATATACTTCTCAAAATTCTCGAAGTATTCTTAGCGTCTTCGACTAAAATTGTCGGTTTATGACTTAAAATGTCGGACAACTAGTTTAGTGTCTGTTGTCAAGCGGAGCTAACTGTAACCATGCAGCCTAAGTTTAGTATGGGATTGTAGCGGCATTGCGAATATTCACAGATTATAACTCGGGTAAAACATATACATACCTGTTTGATCCGGGTAAAATCAATGTGAACGCAGCAGACAAGGGATTTATAACTTCGTGTAGTTAATCAACAGGTTGGCTTAACTAGTATACAGCCTAAATTGATTCTGATAATAAGGAATTCATCCACAACGGAAATATTATTATAGCTAAACCTGTTTCTTAAACCCATTCCCATATCTTGAATTTATTCTGTTATTAGGAATTTATCCACAACGGAAATATTATATAGTGACTAATCCTGTTCTCTAATCCCATTCACATATCCTGAATGACAGTAATGTTTATAAACAATAATTACAATTCAGCACACGTGGGTCGCATCAGACATTCCAGAAGGCACCATGTGAAGGAGAGAGAGAGAAATGGGGGTTAACGTCCACTCAACACAAACTAGGTCATTTCGGGAGTAACATATGGTTTCATTTTATTTCAATAATTCGCTTGCGCGTAGGGGTCTTTAGCAGTGGGAGGAAACCGGAGTGCCCGGAGGAAACCCACGAGGTTGAGAAGGTGCCCCTATCTCCATGCCGCTCACACCAGGGATCGAAACCACAGCCGCAAGCCAGAGGTGACCGGCCATGGCAGGTCGAAGCCCGGCACTCTAGACTACTTGGCCATCCCAACCCCCACCATGTGAAGGAGAGACACTGGTGTTGTAAGATATAAAGACAAGATGAACTGGAGTTTAAAGCGCCAATACCGATAATATTTTGGAGAATACACAGCTTAATTTTGTGTTAAAATCACTTAAAATCCTCTACCTTAGTGCAAAGCAACTAACTCAATGTATGTGACACGTTTTCAATCAACTTCGACCAGTCAGTCACCAGCTGTATTATGCGGTGTCTGGATAAAACCAGATTTTTATTTTATAAAAATAATATGTAGGTGAAATTTACCATTCGTTAACAAGTACAGCACAGGAATCAGATCACCCAACAAAAAATCTGACCCGAAATCCTAAAAGGGTTTTAACGTTCACATCCAAACGACTCAATATTTTCATCTGAAAATTTGATACAAGGTAGATACACCATTCCTCTATATTTTGGCGCTTAAATTTCATAGTCACTCGGACTCGGGGGGAGGGGGGTTGTCACGTGGTTAAGTGGGTAAGACGCTGGCTCGCTAGCCTGGGGGTCGGGTGTTCGATCTCTTCATTGGCCGAGAAAGTTCGTCCAGATTTTCCGGCGTCGTTTTCCCATGTAAGTGATGCAGGACGGAGGGCTTGACAAGGACAGCAGTCTAGTCGTTCGGTTGGGGCAAAAAGCGAGGTCCTGTGTACACATTGGCGTGCACGTAAAAGATCCCCTGGCACACTGTATGGCGTATACCCATCTTCATTAGCCAAGCATTGGAGCAGAGCAGCAGAACGTTAAACCCCATTTCATTTCATTTCATTGAAACGTTTTTCAAATCGGGATAGTCCTACCCCGACTGGGCTAATGAAGATGTTTCAGCTGTCATGATTGGTTGAGATATTTTTTATACAGTCGACGCATGCGTTGTACCCCGAAATGCTCCTTTTCGCTCGATTGACACCAGTTTCGGAATTTAATTCCGGAACTGTGAATCGAGCATCCCCAGTATCTCATCCAAACATGACAGCTGAAACATATTTGCCTTGTTTAATAATAGTCACGGTTCTACACACACCACCTCCATTGTTGGGACTGACAGAACTGTGACAGGATTGAACTCCGCGTCACTCGATTGCAATTCAGTCAATTCGGAACATTCCGGTCTGACAATCGTGTACCCCCGTTATGAATATACACTCGGCAATCCTCGACAGATTACGGAACCTACATCTAGACTCGGCTGTATGACGAATCCCGCCATATTGGAACTACTTTAAAGGTTCCGGATGAAACATGGCTGCTCCTTTGGTGTCTTGGAACTACTTTAAAGGCCCCGGATGAAACATGGCTGCGCCCATGGTGTCTTGTTTGTTTGTAATAGCGTCATGTTTTCCTGTTAAAGGTACAATAACATTCTTGCTGGCTTGGTAGCTCCAGAAAATAAATAATACCCTTATTCTAAGTACTAGATGTTTAAATGTCCTACCTGTTGTGTAAATTATCCATTACAACCTATTTTATTTGTCCTGAGGGTTCAAAAATATTTTAAAATCCAAGTCACATTTGAAAAGGTTTACGTTAGACTTTTCAAATCAATTGGTTGAATTTTTCCAATTTTTTAAATTAGGTGTGTTAAGATGAAATTTACATCATCATTTAATTGGAATATTCTAAAATAATACGATTTGTTGACCATAATGAAGATTGGGATATATTTTTCAGTTACAACAAGAGTGTTATTGGGGCTTTAAAGTAAACCGGTAGCCGCATTGCAAATGTATGTGCGTAGGTACATATCACTTACTGTCATACAGCCGAGACTAGATGTAGGTTCCTGAGGTCCCGGAATCTGTCGAGATTTGCCGAGTGATGAATATAAACTAAAAACAAGGGACGTAATCCATTTCAGGAAATGTATGGATGGTTTATACAAACATTATGCAACAGCTAAATCTGCCTATTGCAGGTCATTTTTAGACCTGAAATGTTATATAAACTATTAATTAGAAATTTATTAGCAAAACCAGACTATAATCAACTCTCGATGGCATCGGATACTCGTGATTTTAACTAGATTAGAACGGTTCGCCATTTAAAAATCTTAATTGAAAATGGGAAAGCGAGACTAAGTCTCGAATATAGCAGTGCCCTGGTTATCACTGTGCACACATCTTGTCAAAACTACAAACAGTGATAACTTGGCTCATAATGAAATAGTTTGAATGACATTCAATATATTCATTATACATTATCTATTTTTGAACTATTATATCCAGAGTGGTCAACTCTTTAGCCAAATCGAGGGGTTGGGATGGCCTAGTGGTCTAGAGTGCCGCGCTTCGATCACTAGTTGACCGGTCACTTCTGGCTTGCTGCTGTGGTTTCGATCCCTGGTGTGAGCGTATGTGGCATGGAGATAGGGGTGCTTTCTCAACCTCGTGGGTTTCCTCTGGGCACTCCAGTTTCCTCTCACTGTTAAAGACCCCTACGCGCAAGCGAATTATTGAAATAAAATGAAACCATATGTTAGTCTCAAAATTACCTAGTTTGTGTCGAGTGGACGTTAAACCCCATTTCTCTCTCTCTCTCTCTCTCTCTCTCTCTCTCTCCCCCCCCTCTCTCTCTCTCTCTCTCTCTCTCTCTCTCTCTCTCTCATTAGCCAAATCTTACATAATGTATATTTAACAATGTCCATAATGTGCCCTACATGCATGTAGAGTGTCTTTAAAGCCCCAATAACACTCTTGTTGTAACTGAAAAATATATCCCAATCTTCATTCTGGTCAACAAATCGTATTATTATAGAATATTCCAATTAAATGATGATATAAATTTCATCTTAACACACCTAATTTAAAAAATTGGAAAAATTCAACCAATTGATTTGAAAGGTCTAACGTAAACCTTTTCAAATGTGACTTGGATTTAAAAATATTTTCGAACCCTCTGGACAAATAAAATAGGTTGTAATGGATAATTTACACAACAGGTAGGACATTTAAACATCTAGTACTTAGAATAAGGGTATTATTTATTTTCTGGAGCTACCAAGCCAGCAAAAATGTTATTGTCCCTTTAAGCAACGAAAAAATAAATATTGTCTTAAATTGCAAAGTGATGGCGTGGCTTTAAATACTTATTGGTTAAACATGTTGGGCGTTGTCAGCTAAACGGATCATTTTTGACGGCCATACTTGAATCGTTGAACACTCCTGTGCTATTATCGCTTTGCGTCAATACGGGTCAATCTAAAATGGGTATAATTTTATAAAATGTCTTATCATGCTCCACGTGCTCCTTATGACTGTAATTATCTGCCCCTATTATCTATAATTATATTAATAACCCTGATTATCTCCCCCTGGTCTCGTGTTATTAATTGTTATTATTAAATCATCCTTATCCCCAGTTTCATCAAATATCGAACTGTTTTTAAGGCCTATGTTATACTATGATGGACATCGTTAGGCTTTTATTATAGCCTCTAATACCCAGACTCTCACTAATGGCCTCTTTTAAGCCCGTTACATTTCGGTGGACATATATGGGAAACCAAACAGCGTTCTTAATGCTTAGTTGTTAATAAAGAGCTGTTTGGTCTTCCATAGACATCGCCATACTTTTCTTATCGTTTCTGTTACCTAGAATCTTCCTTATAGCTACCGCCATGCATTTATTATAATGATAGCATAGTCTATAGTCTCTTATCATCCATACAAATATTCTACGAATATTAGTCTGGATGGGTCCTCAAAATTTGACGGAAAATAGGTCATTGTCTGGATTATCCAGTCTTTTAAGTTACCACGTACTGAATCTATCAAACAGCTCGCTTGTCAACGATGGCACTCTTTAAAATTTTGTTTGTAAAGGTTTCAATTGAAATGGTAATTTTCTCTCGTCACGAATCAGACGTAATGCTTCTCACAATCTTCTTAATTCCTCATCGTCTCTATTTTGTTTCTAATAATAGATGTGCCAAGTGAACTGTGGGATATATTTCAACTACGCTTTATAGAATCTAGCAAAATCGGCCCGGCTTCATAAGATCTAGCACTTACCGATACTTTCATTGGATACTTAAGCCAATAGGTTCCATTGCCCATGCGTAACCAAATGTTTGGTTTTTTATGTGGTAGATTATCCAGTAATTTTCGTCAAAAATTGAGAACCGACCCAGACCCTCCGCGCGTTGAAGACTAGGAGGTTCTGGGTGACCGAGACTACATAGTCTATAATGTAGAATGATTATAAAAACCATATATGTATATTTATACAATTGTACAAAATGGAAATGAGCTAAATCGCTAACATTTGGGACCTAGAAATTGACACAAGTGGGTCACACCGCATATAATACTATAATAAAAATGTATATAAACTGATTTACATTCAATAGTTCTGTTTCTACTCTAAATCAGTTATGTTCGGCGAAATAAGCCAGCAGTCTCAATAGAATGCAAATTTCTAGCGTCTCGTTATTCCAGTCAACATATGCCGTTTGATTCGGTGTAATGTATCTAGCCTCGTTTCTCGAGTCTCTTGTTACAACTGGAGCTGAAACGCATTATGGTACACGATTCGCGTACCAATAGTAATGGGTTTTTTTATTTTGTCTTAAATATTGGATATCAGACGCCCATCTTTGCCCGGTAAGATCACAGCATCAATGTTGATTAAAATTTAATAATAATTCGTGTTTTCAATGATGAAGATTTTGAATGATATTGAGTTAGACACTTAGCTACTTTAAATTATAGTTCAAAAGTTTGTGTGAAAGACAGGTTTTTTAGACGTCGTTTAAATATAGCCAACTAAGTTTGGACTATTTTGGACTTCTAGGGCAATTTGTTCCATGCTTTTGGTGCTGTGTACGCAAAAACACTCCCACCAAATTTGGACTTATGTTCTGGACATACAAAATGTTTTTTTATGAGATGAACGTAAGGAACGAGAAGGTACGTGTTGTTTATTCAAACCTGATAAATAGGATGGTACCCAAGGGTCTTTTAAACAGTTGAAAGTGATTGTCTTAATTTTGAAAATGATGCGTTGATTAACAGGTAGCGAATGTAACTTTTTTAGAATAGGTGTAATATGGTCAGATAGTTTGGTCTGAGACACAATTCGAGCTGCTTTATTCTGGATTTTCTGTAACTGACTTATAAGAGTTTTAGGAAGAGAATACAATAACGAATTACATTAATATAATAAAAACATTTATTAACATTTTAGTGGCACCAAGGTCAATATAGGGTCGAATTTTGCCAATGTTATGCATATGAAAGTTCGCCTTTTTGCACAGCCTGGATACATCATACTGCGCGCAGTGTTGCGTTTGATTAGAGGTAATCCAACTACACACTGCTATCATGAGTGGATATTGTTGTTTTAAATTTTGATTTGTCAGTAGTCCGTCTACCAACCAATCACTAGCTGCCAATATTGGACCAAATATGTTTACATAACGTTACGTCATGACTCACGATTTTATTATGCCAAATTAACCCGTGCATAGCAGAATACTGCAGTAAAACTAATTGCGTGACAAACGAGGCTATCAAGTCGAATGAAATGTAAACAATACTGTTTGGAAACGAACATACTTTCACCGTTTTGAATACCTTAAATCACTATCGAAAGTTTTAGGGAAGACCCAGATTAAACGAAGGGATGTCATGTTGCTGTACTTAAGTGATAGCTTTCATTGAACGGAAAGAATAGACACACTCCCGCATAAGTTTAAGAAACACAGACGCTATTCCAGCAATGGTCAGAGAGTGATTTCTCGGGCCATTGCTTCAGGAATATGGGATACATGGGTGTTCCTGTCATACCGAGATTCCGGACACGGTTAGTGGGGTTTATTGAGGTAAACGTTTTTTTCCGTCCACCGGAGCCTGGTCTTATGACGTCATATGTGGATTGTGGGTTAGGATAAGGGTTAGGCTTGGCCCAGGGTTAGGGTTAGGGCTAGCCCTGTCTACATCTCGAGACTGTGACGAAATCTGCAGACCACAGCCCTTATCCTAACCCTTATCCTAACCCACAATCCACATATGACGTCATAAGACCAGGCTCCGGTGGACGGTAAAAAATGCTTACCGTTTATTGATGTGCTTCCAATACTCGTATGGTTGATGTCAGTGTTCTTTTTATTGCCGATTATTATATTTTCTGTTTGGTCGCCGTTCAATTTATAAAAAATTGCAGTGCCTCCAAATCTGATGTAGTGGTATCTGGTGAAGGGTCAAGTTCAACATATCCAGGTTAGTGATACTGACTGAGCCACCGCGGCAGCTCAACCGGTAAAAGAATCTGCGGGGTTAGTCGTTTGTTTTATTTATTTGTTTACCATCTCACTGTTATGTATCGACTGGGTTGATTAAGACGGGCATACATCACACCAGTGGTTCGCAACCTTTTTTGACAAGGGGGGTTGTGATGGCCTAGTGGTCTAGAGTGCCGCGCTTCGACCTCTAGCTGGCCGGTCACCCCTGGCTTGCGGCTGTGGTTTCGATCCCTGGTGTGAGCGTATGTGGCATGGAGATAGGGGCGCCTTCTCAACCTTGTGGGTTTCCTCCGGGCACTCCGGTTTCCACCCACTGCTAAAGACCCCTACGCGCAAGCCAATTATTGAAATAAAATTAAACCATATGTTAGTCCCGAAATGACCTAGTTTGTGCTGAGTGGACGTTAAACCCCATTTCTCTCTCTTTTTTTTGACAATGGCACACCATGGAACACATAGAAAAATAACGGCACATGTATGAAAAATATTTGAATTTTGCAAAATAAAAACATGGCACGTCATAGGCGGCATACAACCGTATATATAAACTAGTCATATATAGCCACATACAACCATATACATAAACTAGTCATATATAGCCACATACAAACAAAGAAAACACAATTATTAACTTATTTTATTGCAGTGTTTCGAATTTCACTAGTCAAATAGCTGGCATCTATAGTGAGAAGTTTTCTTAGTGTGCCGTTCAAAATTTCGTGGCACACTTAGGACGATCTCGCGGCACACCTGTGTGCCACGTCACATTGGTTGAGAATCACTGCGCCATACAATGTGCTACGAGAGAAATTTTGCCCGGGCAGCGGCACTACGAAAATGGTACACGGGACCTCGGTTTTTCGTCCCATCCGAACGCCTAGACAGCTGCCCTTGTGTACAGTGTGCTAAGAAATTTTCTAAACTATCATGGCATCTCAACCGAATCCTACACAGAATAGCGTGGGTTGTCGTTTTATTAATTTGTTGATTAAGACACTAGTAGTGCAGGCATGACAAAAACAAGTTCAACCATTGTGTGTGTGTGTGAGCTATACGCAATGAACGAGTTAATGTGTATCTTAAAAAACATTTTAAAATCATAAAATCCATAGTGATTGAAAGATATGATCACACGTACAGTTAAGTGCTTTTTGATGATTATGTGAAAATCAATATATAGATGTGGAGAGAGAGAGAGAGGGGTGGGATCGATGGAGAAATGGGTTTAACGTCCAGAGAGAAGGAGACAGGGAGAGAGAGAGAGAGAGAGGGGAGATAGAAACAGGGGGGGGGAAGATAGGCGGGAGAGAAGAGGGCGAGAGAGAGAGAGAGAGGGAGAAATGAAAATGAAATAAAATGGGGTTTAACGTCCTACTCTTTTGCACCTAATCTGGGCTAATGGAAGACGGGCATACGCCATACAGTGTGCTATGAGGGAAATTTTGCCCGGGCAGCGGCGCTACGGCCTACTCTTATATCGAATTCCATCTGCCAAGGGATCTTTTACGTGCACTCCAATGTGTACACGGGACCTCGGTTTTTCGTCCCATCCGAACGACTAGGCATCTGTCCTTGTGAGGCCTCCCGTTCTGAATTACTGACAAGGGGAAATCTCGCCGGAAAATCGAGATGAACTTTCTCGGCCAATGGGATCGAACTCCCGACCTCCAGGCTAGCGAACCAGAGCCTTATCCACTTAGCCACCACGACCCCCAGATAGAGAGGGAGAGAGAGAAAGAGAGAAAGAGAGAGAGAGAGAAGGGCTAACGTATGGTTCAATTTTATTTCAACAATTCAGTTGCGCTCAGACGCCTTTGGTAGTCGAAGAAAACCAGACAACGAGGAGAAAACCTACGAGGATGGACAGGCGACCCTCCTCCTTGTCACGTACACCACTCCTAACACATGGTTCAATATACTTGTCTTTCGCGTAGGGGTCTTTAGCTGTGGGAAAAAAGCGAAGGACCAAGATAAAACCCACGAGGATGAAAAGGCCATCCTACTCATAGGTACAAGCGAGGAATCGAAACCTCACCTCTTAACTAAATGACAGACCATGTGATTTCACGCCCACGCGTTAACCATTCGCCCCTCCCCATCAAAATGATAATTTAAATTTACAAGTGTGATGATTATGTAAAGAATATCTTACTGCAGGTTTGATTTGGTGTTCTTGTTGTGCCTGGGAGTTATAAAACCAGTATCACTTATAATGGCTTCTACCCCAATCTGTTTCATAGAGAATTACTTACGAATTATCTCTGTAACGGATGCCTGTCCGAAACACGTGCGTTGACTGCACGCCTCGTAGTCATTGGCTCAACGGCTCGTGCAATGTTTACTTAACACCTAACTGCTTCGGGCAAAATGATGCATTTTACTCATTTTAATACTCATTTACACTAAATAGGAAATATTATTTAACTACAAATACTTCAAACGTCTTTATTTACCTGTATAGTCGTTCGGATGGAACGGGAAACCGAGGTCCCGTGTATACATTTGTATGCACGACAAAGACCCCTTGGCAGTTGGATTTCGATATTAGAGTAGGCCATAGTGCCGCTGTCCGGGCAAAATGTCCTTTATACGGACTGTATGGCGTATGCCCGTCTCCATTACACCAGCCGGAGCAAAACAGTAGAACGTATAACCTATTTTATTTCAATATGTCTGATCTTATAATTATACACTCGGGGGTGTGGCTTTGGAATATTAATTTATAATTATCTTCCGACGTGGTATCATGGAGTTCGAAAAAGGTAGCAATTGTTTGAAATAACCTTATTGTCCATTATCTAGTTAAAGCTGCAATGTCATATTTTTACGTTATATCTTTAAAATATATTAAAATCTTAAAAGAGATGATATCTATAAACAGTCCTACCTTGTTTAAGAATAATCCTATAATTTTCACTGTTGCCAGTTGAGAAATTAACAAAAATATCATTTTCAACTTTAAATTCAAACGTTTGAAGATAGCTAATGCATGGGGGTAATGGAAAAACAAGGGAGGTAATTGTGTTTTTATTTCCGATGTGAAGGATTTGTAAGTGTGGAATATAATGCCTATGATTGTATAATAGTGAGTGACAATCTACAAGCAAAAGACATAGAAATAAATGTGTTTTGACTTTCTTCGAAAATATGAAATTCCCGCTTTAAGAGATTTTAGTATTCATCTTAAATTATCTTCGACTTCAGAAGTTGTATCATGCGTCTTGTAAGAGGTAGTAATTTTTTGAATACCTTATTATCCAATTATCTAGTTAGGAGATTTTAGTATATTATCTATTGATATATTTATTGGTACATTGAACATCTGTGTCTTATAACCATGGTGATTATCATCAAAGGTTTATGGAACTGTGTGAACCGCGCCCATATAGATGATCTGCTTTATCATGGCAATTAATGGAGGGTTTAAAGGCCGCCACAGGCAGGAAATGTCTGAATCGTATATTAATTAGTTATTCTAAGACATCATCTCATATATACTGATGGTTAATTGTCAGTAGCGCGTGTGTCCTCTACTGGCTCTCACGCACGCTGTGCGCTGTGCAGCACAATTAACCATCTTTGTCGTACTTTTGGTTTTGACTTCTCTGACTTTGTACCGTTGATTACCGATTAAACATCCATAAGTGTACAAATGTGTTGTTATTGATGTGTTCCCATCTGAATATTGTTCACAATAAGAAGCAAAATAAATAAGATATGTTTATAGGATCATTTTGTTATACGAAAAACCTAGTGATGCGTTTTCTATGGCGCTCAGTATACGATATGAAATGGGGTTTAACGGCCTACTGTTATGCTCCGACTGGGCTAATGAAGACGGGCATACGCCGTACAGTGAACTTAGAGGAAACGTTTGCTACGGCCAACTCTTATTTCGAATTCCATCCTAAGGGGTCTATTACGTGCACGACAATGTGAGAATACTTGTAATACATCTAGGGGAGTGGGGATGTTAGTAGCTTTCTATATGGGGAGAGATAAATGGGGTTTAACGCCCAGTCGACACAAACTAGGTCATTTCGGGACTAACATATGGTTTTAATTTTATTTCAATAATTCGCTTGTGCGTATAGGGGTCTTTAGCAGTGGGAGGTGGCCAGAGGAAACCGGAGAAAATCAATGAGGTTGGACAGGCGACCTTAATCCTTGTCACGTACAACTGTGGAATCGAAACCACGTCAATTGACTCAATGACACAGCGCTAACCACCCAACCCCCAAAATATGGCGGCGTTTCGACTACTATATGGAGTGTTTGGGGGGTGTGGTGCCTTTTGTATAGTTATATGGGGGCGTGACTGACGCAAATCGAAATTTTATATGTGACGTGTGGCTTCTACTGTATGATTGTATGTCTAAGTGACGCCTACTTTATGGTTATATGAGCGCCTAACAAGGATAGCTGCCAAGTCGTTCGGATGGGACGAAACCCGAGGCTCCGTGTAGACATTGGCGTGCACATAAAAGATCCCTTGGCAGTTGGAATTTGATGTAAGAGTAGGCCGTAGCGCCGCTGCCCGGGCAAAATTTCCCTCATAACACACTGTATGGCGCATACCCGTCTTCCATTAGGCCAGATTAGGTGCAGAAGAGTAGGACGTTAAACCCCATTTCATTTCATTTCATTTATGGTTGTATGTTACATATAGTTATGTGTGAAGTGGCTTCTCAGTCCGACAAAAGATAATTTGACATTCCTTTTATGAATATATTAAAACTATTTCATCAACAGACCTCAAATTTGAAGTGCAGTTGTCAAACATCTATATTGTACTGCATGTGAAATATGAATGACACAGATACAACACGCTGTCTCTTCTTCTTAGTGTTTAACGTCCGCTTCCACCGAAGGTGATATCGCAGACATGTCTTATTTTTTTTTATTGTCGCAGTAAACCCACGCTCATACCAGGGATCGAAACCACAACCGTAAGCCAGAGGTGACCGACCAGCTGGAGGTCGAAGCGCGGCACTCTAGACCATTAGGCCATCTCAACCTCCCACAACACGTTTTAATATATCCCACTTTAAAGCAGTAGATACGTTGTTTTGTTCTGGGCTACCCGATATACTGCAATGTTAATTAATACCATAAACATAATATGTTTTTGAACTATATTGACGTTGAAGGTTATCAAGTTTGAAATTTCGTTATACTATGTTTCGTTATTGGATAGAGTTTAAATCAAAACTGGAAAAACCGAGGATGTACTGTAGGCTATATATTCACAATAGATTGCAAGTGTTTATGTAAATAGAGGAGTAGGTGGCCGAAATATCAACGTGTGCGCGTTTAACAATATGGTATTTTTACGCGACAAGGAGTAGGGTCGCCGGTACACAGGCGCGGATCCAGTGGGGGGTCCAGGGGGCTGGACCCCCCCTGCTCAGGCTTGAAGATTTTTTATGCGATTTTATTGGCGATTTAGACCTGTAATTTTGGAATTTACCTTCCGGAAATACGTCAGAATGAACCAAATTGAACCTAATTTACCAAATTAATCGGTTGAGCGCAATTGGTTAAGCAATTATCAAACCTAGACCCCCCCCCCCCTACAAAAAATCCTGGATCCGCGCCTGGGTACAACTTCGTGGGTTTCTCCGGGTACTTTGTGCCAAATCCTACCTCTAAATATAAATCCGCCAATACGTGGATTATTGGAATGAAACTGAACCATCTCTCATTCACTATTTCATTTACTAAATTTATCCGTGTCTTTTGTCTCTTTAACCTCGGTTTGGCGCAATATATCCCGGTTGGATCTGGCGTGACATGAAAAAAAATGAAATGGGGTTTAACGTCCTGCTGTTCTGCTCCGACTGGGCTAATGAAGACGGGCATACGCCATACAGTGAGCTATGGGTGCAATTTTGCCCGGACAGCGGCGCTACGTAAATAACTTCTGACAGTCCACACGCATCTCTTTAACTTCCAAATATGGTATCAGCGTACTGGTCATTTTGTAATTGTTGACACCACGTGACTAGAACTAGTTTATACGGCCTAGTCCAGTTTAAACCCGTGTCATGCTATCACCCAATACCTCCATCACCCTATAAATAGATCGAGAAACCAAAAGTCGGTATGATGAATTTGTTGTTAACCTGCGCCGCGGCCGACGATCATAAAACGTCGACACACATTGATCTTATTCCACAATGGAACCAGGAACAGGAATGATGCTGATACTTTTACTAGGAATGTTCGTGTATTTTGGTGGAGTGGAAAACATGGCGCTATCCAGTAAGTATACGTCACGTACTCACATAGTAGGCCTACATCGGGATTTTCCGGTCTGGTTTCCTCATGTCAGTGGTGCAGGAGGAATGGCCTGGTAAAAACAACTGTCTAGTCATTCGGATGGGACCAAAACCCGTGTACACATTGACATGCACGTAAAAGATCCCTTGACAGTTGGAGTTCAATGTAAGTGTTGGCCATAGTGCCGCTGTCCGGGCAAAATTTCCCCTCACAGCACCCTGTATGGCGTATGCGAGAGAGGGGGAGAGAAATGGGGTTTAACGTCCATTTTGGAACTAACATATGGTTTCAATTTTTTATTTCAATAATTCGCTTGCGCGTAGGGGTCTTTAGTAGTGGGAGAAAACCGGATCGCCCGGAGAAAACCTACGAGATTGAGGAGGCGCCCCTGTCGCCATGCCACATACGCTCACACCAGGGCTCGAAACCACAGCCGCAAGCCAGAGTTGACCGGCAAGCTATAGGTCGAAGCGCGGCACTCTAGACCACTAGCCCCCCCCCCCCCTCCCCCCTCCCCGTATGGCGTATGCCCGTCTTCATTAGCCCAGTAGGTACAGAACAGTAGGACGTTGAACCCCATTCCATTTCATTTCAAACCTTTTGTTCATCGCGTAGGTGGGGGGGTGTTAGCATGAGCGGTGTTTCATAAGGTCTGACGTGGTTTCGATTCCCCGGTTGTATGTGACAATTAGTAGGCTCATCTGTCCAACTTCGTGACTTTTTCTCCGGATCCCCCGGTTTCTTCCCACTGCTAAAGACCCCTACGCGAGAGCAAATTACTATAATAAAATCGAACCATATTTAATGACCTCTCTTTTAGTTCATCAGGAGTTCTGGTTTTTTTTTTATTATGTAGATTAAGTGTGATATAATAACGCGTTTATTTTCCATTTCCAATTCTATAGCCATTTGTATTATCCTATTGTTCGGCACTCGCCTTATCGGAAGATCAAATACCGACATTGAACTCGCAACATTCTGTTTAGAGATTGGGAGCCTTAGGGGCTCGTATCACTGGGCCCTGTTTCTCGAACTCTTAACTAAAGATAAAATCCAAATTTTAGTCGATATTTCAATTTTGATTGGTTAAAGGGCCAATCCTGATAACTTTTTGGGGAATAAAACTGCTTAATTTTGTGTTAAAATCCCTTAAAACCCATTACCTAAGGCCGACCAACTAACGCGATACGCTTGTAAATAACTTAAACTTGACAGTCTTCATCTGGAAGTGGAGACCGTTGTATTAAACAGTATCTGGATAAAACCAGACTTTTTTTTATAAAAATAATATGTAGGTGAAATTTACCCTTTGTTATCAAGTCAGTAATGGGTCATTGTATAGACCTCTCAAGAAACGGGAATCGATTATCAGGTCACCCAATGAAATAATTGACACGAAATCATAAAAGAGTTACGTGTCCGGATAAGCAGTGTTGACGTTCACGTCCAAACGACTCAATATTTTGAGTTGAAATTTTGCGACAGTGTAAATACACCACACCTTTATATTTTGGTCCATAAATTTAATAAATACTCGGACTTTAATTTTTGAGACTCTGTTCTTATCGGGAGGGTCCCTTTAAGCGCTAAAATTAATCTCATATTATCCAATCAAATTACTTAAATTTGGATTTATCTTAGAATTTGTTGAAACAGGCCCCTGAACTAATATCCCGAGAAAACGCTTGAAGTCTAATCAAACGAAACATCCACCGAGCCTGCCCAGTGAAGTACGAATTGCCTTCGAGTGAAAGCGGGAATCACGGTGGCTAAGTGGGTAAGGCGCTGGCTCGCTAGCCATATATTCAACCGTCTGTCTCACAGAGGAATTGCGAAAGTCTTCTTATAACTCGGGGGAGGGGGGGGGCGAATGGCTGGATGAGTGCTGGGGCCTTATTCACGAAATTTTAACTAAGATAAAACTCAAATTTTAGTTATATGATTGGGTAAATTAGATTGATTTTAGTGCTTAGCCTATCAAAACTGAAGTATCTACTCAAATTTGGATTTTATCTTAAGTTAAGATTTCGTGAATCAGGGCCCCGGTGATCAGTCTGGATATCCTAGTGTGGAGTTTCTGATCAGACAAACAATATCGTGTTTCTTCCCTCCAGGTGAATGTGAAGCCGAGGAGTTTAATTGTGGTATGACGCCCACCGAATGTAAGCCGTTGTCATGGAGATGTGACGGAGACGAGGACTGTGATAATGGCGACGATGAAAAAAACTGTCCTACAGGTAAGATAAGCAGACATTAAAGTGGGATTATGGGAGATGAGGTCCTGGTACACAGTTGACAGTGCTCGCTACAGTAGCTGAAAAAATAGATAACACAAATAGAATATGCTGAAAATTTCAGACAAATTGCCTCACTCTGAGCCAAGATATTGGCTTTTGAATTTTAATCTCGATTACCCACTTTTACGTTTGATCATCCTTCACACAATGTATTGCAATCCGCTAAATATCACAGGCTAACGATGGCATCGAGAGTTGACTATGGTCTGGATAAGTTAATTAATGTCTAATTAAAGTTACTACATTATGTGAGATGAGATAACGAGTTGTCAGTTCTCACTATAATAGTTAAAAACTAGATAGTGTAAAGGTAATTTGCTGAAAATTTCAGTCAAATTGATCCACTATTAGCCGAGAAAAAAGCGTTTAAAATATTCACATAGCCTCGGTCATCATTACTCAAATCATTAATATCAACAGCATAGTCTCGATTATCCACTTGACTGATTTAATTATCAACGGCCATTAAGCGGCATATAGGAATTCAATCCGCCAACATCGAAGGGTAGCTTTGACTTTAAGAGTTTATTATGGTCTGGATATGTTAATTAATGTCAAATTGATTATTTAGATAACATCTCAGGTCTAAAGAAAGACCTGTAATAAGCAGATTTTGCTCTTGCATAATGCTATTTTAATAATTTAGATAACATTTCAGGCCTAAACAAAGACCTGCATAATGTATGTTTAGATATTTGGACAAGCTTTCCTTGCTCTGTCTGTTCTAGACAAAATTTCCGTCTTCTTTTCTAGACAAACTGACAACACCGCCTATTACTTGTTTGGTTATTATTTGGTCACAACCCTTTATTCACCTAATGTCCCCAGATCCAAGTGCTAGATAAGAGGGACGCAGTGACGAGTCTTGTGTGATGGTATTGAGTGTTTGCGCCGCCTTGAGTTTTACGCCCATTCGCAAATGAAAAAAAAAACCCTAAAAAACAAAACACGCGGTTTCAATCTCGTTTTCAATCATTAAACAGTAGGCCTATCAAACATATACGGTGGGTCAGATATCCTGTAAACCTACTCTCTCTAGCATGTTCCACACAGCCGACTATTACTCGGTGACACTGGGACGGAGGGTCAGACTTACCCCTTCCCCGCACACACATGCTAGAGTCGGGGCCCGGATGGGATTTTGTTCCTCATGCAAAATCATGGGTCACCACACCCCTTCTTTTATCCTGTAGAAACTTTCGTTGACCAACTTTAGGGACTGAGGCAATCTGTTTCATGCAAGATTACGAAAGTCTTCTAATATCTCTGTAAAAGATGACTATCTTCAACAGGTGACGTCATGGCGCGTGCATGTTACTGGTGCGGGCAGAATGATGCCTTTTACTCATTATAATAGTCCTACCGATATACACTAAATAGAAAATAATTTTTACCTACAAATACTTTTCTAATGCACAAACGAAAATGCTTTAGAATTTAATTTGTCGGAGGAAAAAAAGTTAATATTTTTGGCTCATTACGTCGCATCGATGTCATCCTTATCAGTGATTGTAGCGGCCTGGCGAATATTCACTGCTGATAGTGTGGTGGCGAGGGTGGGGCAAGCGCCTACTGTAAATAAGGATAACAGTAAAGACAAGTAGAACGAAATTTTGGACTATATAAAAAAAAACCGCAACGAAATACATAGGGTCTGGGTTTAAATCTGTTTGGAGAAAGTTTTGGATTGGTTGACCTAATGTTTCATTTCTATGAATAATGGCACAAGCTATAGTTAATTATTTTGCTTAAACATGCACCAGAGACATAAATATAGAATTAATTAATGTATTTTTAAAAAATATAATTTTAGCCAGTGAGTGTCGAGATAATCAATTCAGTTGTCAGATGGATGGCGAGATGTCATGTATTTCAAATGCTTGGAGGTGTGATGATGACGTAGACTGTACGGATGGAACAGATGAAAACAATTGTCCTGTTGTGTGACATTGTTGGAGAAAACTAATCCGATGGTGTATGTGTGTGTGTGGGGGGGGGGGGGGGGTAGGGTCGACATGTGGGTAAATAAATGGAGATTTAGAACGAATTGCTCCGTGGGTTCCTATCTAATTAAAACACAGATCCTATTTCGTTTCGTTTTTTTTTGGGTTCAAAATTTCGTTTTACTTGTCCTTGGTTTGTTATTGATTTTTTTTTTCTAACACTATTTATTCAGTAAATAATTTACATAATATAAATATAATATATATAAATCTGGGATCTGAAAACAAGCCGGGGCTTATAGAAATTCATCTTCTTATTGATGTGAAGAATTAGCCATTATAACTTGTCAGACCCTCAGGCAGTGCAGGCCATCGAAAGTGTTAGAAATAAAACGAAGTAGGGGAAGAAGGGGTAATACGGGACATATTTTTTTGTTGTGGAATATTTTATTGGTATAATGTGATATTAAAACAAATTAACTTTCTAGTTAAAGCTACTGAACTCATCTTTCAATTTATAAAATATAAGGACAATGTGAGTTGCTAATTTTTTGCTAAAGGGTTTTAAAAATAATGGGTGATGGCCCATATTACCCCACTTGAATGGGGTAATATGAACCGACAGCATTTTAACAGATTTCTAACACTGATTCCAGAACAATATGGAATATTTGGAGTACAGTTTCATTGAAAGATATATGTTTAGTTTATCGAATCATTATACCTATAAAATATTCAAAAGTAAAAAATTATATCTCATATTACCCCCCCTTCCCCATATTTTCATTATAATGCTTCTAAAACAAATAAAATAGAATTGCTGAAAATAATTTTAGCTTAGATGATTTATTCTACAAATCATTCACAAGAAATTTGTAAAAATTTGGTTGATATTTTATATTTAATGGATAGGATGGAATATGAACCATGGCTCATATTACCCCAATTTGCATGTCCCATATTACCCCAAGTGACAACGATTGGATAAGTCAAAATTTCATAAAGATAGACCAGGAGTTCTCTCAAGGTAAATAAAGGCTAACAGTAAAAATCTATTTTAATGCTCAGAAGAGATTTTTTTTAAAAGGTTAATGTGCTATGAAATGGACTGATGGTCTTCCAGCTGCAAAAAACTTTTAACGCAAAATTTTTTTAAAATACTGAGCTTTTTTGTGTAATGTATCTATGAACTTGTTATGATGTGTAACACAAGTTTAGAGAATGTAGAGGTCTTGGTAAATAAAATTTTAAAGAAATGTCATATGACAAGCTTGTCAGGGCTGTGGCCCATATTACCCTCATGCCCATATTACCCCTCTTTCCCCTACAGATCTGTATATAATAAGATTGGTGGGGTTCCTAATATTCATTCTCAATTTATCAGAAAAACGAACTATGATAGGATAATACCACACGGCCATGCTCGTTATTTTAATGGGTTTTCCCCATAATATCATGTAGGTTATGTCTACAGTTTACTCTGCTCTTACGTACCTGTGATACTTATATCAGTTTTATTTCATAATCTTCGTTACCTACATTTTTTCTATAATTACTCACGCAGCACAGTGTCTCCATAGTTACTTGGGCGAGGTCTCCGTAGTTACTCGCGTACGACGCGTAGTCTCCATAGTTACCAACGTGTGTTCTACATAGTTACTAATATGATCTCCATAGAACCCACATGGGGTCTCCTTAGTTACCCATGTGTGGTATGCATAGTTACACACCTGGTTTCCATAGATACTCACGTGAGATCTCCATAGTAACTGACGCAGTGATTCCATAGTCTCATCATTTGTTTTGTTAAATATTACTAGCTAGTCAATATGCATGTGTAATATCAACACCGCTTCCATTGCCTCATTTTTTTTTCAATACTCAATTTGAATATCTATGTGTAGATGTATTTTTATGAATCTATATATTTTATTTTGTATTTAGTAAAACTGTACAATAATAAATCTCAGTACAAAAAAAATCATCGCCTGTTTCTAGTTGCTGCCATTCATTCCAGTCAGGATTTTATCCAGGTGTTGTCGGAGAAAGTTTCTAGGCTTTGCCGGCGCACGTGGTCCCCCCCCCCTTTAAAGTTATATGTATAGCCGTTGAGGGGACCAAAAACCGAGGTCATGTGTAAACATTGGAGTGCACGTAAAGGAATCCCTGGCAGTTGGAATTCAAATACAGGGCGCATTGCGTGATGTTTGCCCGTCTTCATTAGACCGGATGGAACCCAACAATACGATAAAAACCTTATTTCATTGATCCAGTCGCCGAGGAGAATATGACGTCAAACCCAATTACATTTTATGTCTTCATTATCTCGATCCTGGGAGCCACGGTGGGTAAGACGCTGGCTCGCTAGCCTGAAGGTCGGGTGTTCGATCGCGTTAGCCAAGAAAGTTCATCTAGAGTTTCCGGAGTCGTTTCCCCTTGTTAGTGATGAAGACGGGGGATCTGACGACTGACGAGGACAGCTGTCTAGTCATTCGGGTGGGAATAAAACCTGAGGTTCAGTGTACACATTGGCGTGGACTTAAGATCCCTTGACAGTTGGAATTTGATGTAAGAGTAAGCAGTAGCTTACACTGTATGACGTATGCCCGTCTTCATTGATCCGTCTTCATTAATCCATTTCGGAGCAAAACAGTAGGATGTTAAACCCCATTTCATTTTTTTTCTTCTACTGGGTGACGCCATTGTAATCCGAGAACTTACAGCCGAGGATAGATGTAGGGAACTGGAATCTGGAAGTTTCCCCGAGTGAACGTAATTAATTTCAAGCACTGTGTTGTTTAAAGTACGACGTAGTAAATAGAAATGCATCTGCTCGTGCTCAATAATTTTTTTTAAATTTTGTGCAATCGTAATCTGCATTATCATCATTATCTCGATCGATCCAGGAAAGTAGGACGCTAAATGTAATTTTATTTGCACTGCAATTTATTTGTATGTGTTTATGTTTTGACCTTGCACTATCATAATTTAAAAAATAGAGTCACATGATCAGTGTTAGTATCGGACGAGGTTATATCTAAAGTTTGTTTCACTAAAACCTTTTTCATTGTACATACATCACTATCCACCAGACACGTGAATAACTGAAGTAACACCATTATAGTCTGTTTCTCATTAATGTCTCTCTTCTCTACTTTTACTTTAGTAATAGTCTGTTTCTTGTTTCCCACTAACTTTCCTTTCAACCCACCAATAAACTGTAAGCCAGGATTTCCATCTGCAGTGAAATAAAATACGAAAATAAAATGATATGAAGAGGCAGGGATAGCCCAAGGGGGAATAAGTGCAGAGTTGGTGGTGTTCTCAGCTCCCTGAGAGGACCGGGGTTCAATGCTGGCATCAGCTGTTCATTTGGTTTGTTAGCAAAGTAGAGGCGACAATCATCTTTCCTTGAAATTTGTGTATCTCCAGAGTTAATGCCCATCGATGGCATCGTAACAAAGTCTAGTCAACAACCACGGGTCTGTTTCACGAAATTTTAACTAGAATAAAATCTAAGGTAACTGGAGAAAAACCCACGAGGTTGGACAATCAACCCTATACCATGTCACATAGAAATATGAGAGGGGAGAGAGAGAGAGAGGGAGAGAGAGGGAGAGGGAGAGAGAGAGATGGGGTTTAACGTCCACTCGACTCAAACTAGGTCATTTCGGGACTAACATATGGTTTTAATTTTATTTCAATAATTGGCTTGCGTGTAGGGTTCTTTAGCAGTGGGAGGAAACCGGAGAAAACTCACAGGGATGGAGAGGCGACCCTACTCCTTGTCACATACAACTGGGGAATCGAAAACCAGGGCACCTGACTCAATGATAGACCTTATGATGCAAGGCACGCTCAACCGAAGGCCTCCCCTCCCTAGAAATGGTTCCACTACTGATGTCTTCGGTATTACTCCAGCCGCAGTAGTGGTTTTTCCTACAGGGTTCCTTTGCGCAAGTTTTTTAGTTATATGACCACAAAAAGTTTACTAGCTCGCTTAATTTACAAATAAACTGGTCCAAAACTGTACTGCACGTGGCTTAACATATAATAATCAATTTTTATTGAAATAAAGGTGAGGCCTTACCGCATAATTATATGATTTGATGTGCCATCTGCTACGTGAAATTTCAACTGGTCGGTGTCATGGCCGCAAGTTGCGCAATACGTCATTAGGCCTACAGCATAAACAGCGCTATGCAAAGAAAAACTGTTCGGTAACTATTTTAATGGTCCAATCTTCACTATTTGTGATAGAATTACTTATTTCAATACAAACTGTAATGATGTGTGTTGACAATTGTGCGTTTGAACCAATTTGAACTTGCGTAAGGGGTCTTCGACTGTATCAATTGTTACCTTAAACACAGTTTAAGGTTACAAGTATAGTTACTTTCCCCTCCCCTGTTTATAAATGAACTGACAATATTTTTGTACAAGTACATCTACCTACCAGAATTTAAAACTTTCCAACTTTGTGGTGCTTCTTCATTCAGTTTTTCTTTATTATTTAAAATAAACTCCACCTCTATAGCCACTGTACTGTCCTGGTGAACAGAGACTACAGGTTGTTCTATTGTAACATCAGCTTCAATACTAGGTTTACTGGATAACCTAGAATCTGGTTCACTGGATAATCTAGAATCTGGTTCATCTCTGAATATTATAGGCAGCTGTAAGATATAAACAGCATTGAATTAAAGCTGTCTGAGTGGGTAATAGAGAGAGAGAGAGAGAGAGAGAGAGAGAGAAAGAGAGAGAGATACAGAGAGATGGTTTAAGTCTATTTCAATAATTCACTTGCAGTAGTGGTCTTTAGCAGGGGGAGGAAACCAGAGTGCCCGGAGAAAACCCACGAGGTTAGACAGGCGATCCTTCTACTTGTCACATACAACTGGGGAATTAACACCCTGTCAGTTGACTCAATGACGGACTTTATGATACAGCGCGCACGTGCGAACCATTCAGCCACCCAACCCCCCTGGGTAAGAAGCTGGCTCGCAAACCCGGATGTCGCATGTTTGATCTCTGCATTCGGGGAAAAAGTCCATCTAAATTTTCCGATGTGGTTTCTCTAGGTCGGTGGTGTAGGACGGAGGGCCTGACAAGGACAGCTGTTTAGTCATTTGGATGAGGCGAAAAACTGAGGTCCTGTGTACACATTGGCATGCACATAAAACATCCCTTGCCAGTTAGAACACAATACAAGAATAGGCTATAGCGCCACTGCCAGGGCAAAATTGCCTTCATAGCACACTGTATTGTGTATGCCCATCGTCATTAGCCTAGTAGGAGCAGAACAGTAGGATGTTAAACCCCATTTCATTTCATAGACTGGTTTTGCCTACTTACCTTTGATAATTTTGATGTTTTTAAATCAAGTATTTTAATTTCACTGTTATTAGTATCTGCTATATAAACTATTTCATTCTTTCCATCTACACACATGCCTCCTGGTTCATTTAAAACACTAGTAGAGTTATCTCCCTGGTTACCATGGCTACCATTACCTAATATAGTTGTACACATCTTTGTCTTCAAGTCAACACTCTTTATCTAAAAGTCAGCGAAAAAGAAAGTAAAAGTAGCAGAAGAATACGGTAATAAACTTAAACATACTAAATTTAACTATTTCAGGTCTTTGCATCTGAAGAACTATACACTACTCTTTGCCAAGCCCTTCATCCTGCATCACTGACAACGGGAAACCAAACTGGAAAGTTGTCTTGGCCAACCGCTGGATCCAACACAGGACTTGCTGGTTAATGAGCGTACTCAGTGAGCCAAGGCGGCTCCTTCTTACCTTATGATTATAGGAGTCCGCTATCAATAGTTGCTGTTTATCTTGTAATAAAGCGACACCTAGTGGATGTTGTAACTTAGCTTCAACTCCTTTACCATCGACATCACCAAACGCGAACAGATTCTAGAATATAATATACACAAATAATCAGTGAGATGGAGAGATGGAGCAACAAAGCGAGAGACAGGTCCAGCAAGGAATTACTGGGGTACCCAGAGAAAACTCACAACCTTTGCATGGCGACACTACTCTTGTCAAGAGAGAGAGGGGGACAGAGAGAAGTATCATCCGGGGTTTATGGACCTGCTTATAGTCCAATCTTCGGATGACGGGTTATACGTACAATCTAGCTGGGGGTGTAAGATTGAACATATAATAATTGAACAACTCATTTTTTCCTTGGTATAATCTTATATTCTCTAACAATACTTAATAATAATAATACATATACAATAATGACCCACAGGCTAGGTAATCTAATAGGGAACAGCATTTAAGAAATAACTTATCAGAGACAGTGAGTAGTAAGTGGGGGACCCAGAGAAAACTCACAAGGTTGGCCCCGCGACACTACTCTTGTCAAGAGGGAGAGGGAGGGAGAGAGAGAGAGAGAGAGAGGGGGAGAAGGTCTAGCAGTGAGAAATTACTGGGGGACCATGAAAAACCTAGCAAGGTTGGCCAGGTGACACTACGCCTTGTCCAGACAGTGTCTACTCAACACAAATTTGGCCATATTCGGACTAACATATGCCATGGTTTTATGAGGAAATGAAAGAACCTAGAGACAACCTTACTCTTTGTACGAAGGGAGTTAACTCTTTCATCCATCCTCTCTTATACAAATCAAAACAGAAGGACATCAAACTCCATTTTATTTCATTTTTCAAATCTTTACAAATAAAGGAGGTGGATGGCTGAATTGGTTAGGACGTGCTCGCTGTATCATAAAGTCTGTCAATGAGTCAACTGGTGTGGTTTCGAATCCCCGGTTGTACGTGACAAGGAGTAGGGTCGCCTGTCCAACCTTGTGGGTTTTCTCTGGGGCCCCCAGTTAGTTAGTCCCGAAATGACCTAGTTTGTATCTAGTGAAAGTTAAACCAGAATTCTCTCTCTGTCTTTTTAAATACGGAATGAAAATAAAACATGTTGGACCTGATGGAGAGACTCAAATATTATAATATTATAGTTTGCAAGGGATCCTAGTACGATGCTCCATATCCCCAAGCCACATACACTCACATCACGGAACAAAAGTGTCACTGTACACCAAGATAATCGGCCAGGTTGATCTTGAGGCACGACACTCTAATATACCGTGCTGACGCTCATTATTAAATCACTTCAAAATCGCAGGTTTTTTAAAGACAGGGTCGTGTTGCGTTCACACATACTATAAGCCAAACCAGTTTAACTATTCTGACCTCTGTGGTCGGAGGTTAGAGTTAACTACATGTATGCATGGGTAGCTTCATATTCTTTATTGGGTTCTGGCATGTTTTCGATAACACTCGCACTGCATGATGAGGTCATACTGCACATGTCCAAAACGATCTGGAGCTGGGGTTTTTAAGCCAATCTGTTCAGATGGCTAAGATGAACCAGGTTAAAATAAAAAGCCTTCCCGAAGATAGGTTGCGAGCTGGAGTTTTTAAACTGGTTTATTTGCCTCACATTTGCGTTCTGCCAACAAAATTAAACTGGTTTAACGATCCCAGGTTTTTTTTTAAAACCAGTTCAACTTAAGCATACGAACAGGCTATAAATCACTGGGCCATCCCAACCCAACAGTAGTCAGTACAAGCTGACTTATTAAAACTGAATTATTCTTACGTTTGGATCTCGCTCTCCACCGACTACATTTTTAACAGCCCCATCTTTTAAACTGACAGTTCTAATAGTGGAACTCTCGCTATCGGCAATAAAAAGACTGTTTACTTCCTCATCATGTGATATCACTACGCCCGATGGTTGAGCCAGGCCAGCTTTCTGGGGGTAACTATTGTTTCGGTTTTCTTCTGCTCCACTGCCAACAAATCTAACACAGGTAAAAGCTGGGTATTTCCTGTCAAAAACATAAGATAGGTTGCCAGTTAATAAAACACTGCCCACAGCAGCGAACTAATCAACATTACGTATAAAAAATGAAGACTTGGTCTGTTTGGGACTAATCTGATTAATAAACAGAGAGAGAGAGAGAGAAATGGGGTTTAACGTCCACTCAACACGAACTAGGTCATTTCGGGACTAACATATGGTTTAATTTTATTTCAATAATTTGCTTGCGCGTAGGGGTCTTTAGCAGTGGGAGGAAACCGGAGTGCCCGGAAGAAACCCACGAGGTTGAGAAGACGCCCCTATCTCCATGCCACATACGCTCACACCAGGGCTCGAAACTACAACCGCAAGCCAGAGGTGACCAGCCAGCTAGAGGTTGAAGCGTGACACTCTAGACCACTAGGCCATCCCAACCCCCCCACCACAGCAGCGAACTAGTCAACATTACGTATAAAAAATGACGACTTGGTCTGATTAATAAACAGATCTGCATTTCATTTCGTGGTTTTTATACTTTCGATGACCTCCAGGGGTCAGACATCTAATTGACCAATCAGCGTTGACGTTTCAGTGGGATACCTACAGTTCCGTGCGCTGCATGCCAAGAACTTTTCATTGGCTCATCCGTTATATCAACACGGGTTATATAGCAACTCTTCTAGCTATTTGGTCATATGTCAGAGGTCCCGTGTACACATTGGCGTGCACAAAAAGATCCCTTGGCAGCTGGAATTCGATATAAGAATAGGCCGTAGCGCCGATGCCCGAGCAAAATTTCCCTCATAGCACACTGTATGGCGCATGCCCGTCTTCCATTAGACCACAAGGCCATCCCAACCCCCAAACTCTTGTATAATGTATCTTTGAATACATTTTATTTAGTCATGGAGCTTTAATAGTGTCCTTCACATGCAAAAGACGATCATTGACTTCAACAGTTCGGTTCAACAGATCAGATCTTGGTGTGGGTTATTGGGTTATCATTTTTTTCTTTTACTTTTAAGTTCATCAAACATTTCTAAATTAAGTCAAAGGTCACCAAGAATTTCTAAATTTAGTCAAAGTTTATCAAAAATTCTAAATATAGCATCGAGTTATCAAAAATATCAAAATTAGAAAAAAGTTATCAAAAATTTCTAAATTTAGCCAGAGGTCACCCCAAATTTCTCAATTTAGCCCGGATTTCACGACAAATTCCAAACCGATCAGAAGTTTATCAAAACATTTTAAATTTAGCCAAAGGTTATCAAATATTCTTAATTTAGAAACATGTTAAAATTAGAGTCCAAATATTCTAAATTTAGCTGGTGATCATGGATCACGTATGAGTTCGATTTATTATATCCCCATTAATTTCTTGATTGCAGAAAGACGGTCACTGACAGATAATCTGATACACGTCCAGTAATGATAAACTCCATCAATCTCAAAGGGCGGTGAACGACCGTTTTTCTCAGATACTCCCAAAATCTAATTAAAATACAGATATATATTTCGTTTTGTTTTTTATGGCCTACACTAATAAAGACGAGTAAAACGAAATTTTGAACTTTAAAAACGAAACGAAATAGGATCTGTATTTTAAGTAAAAAACTTTGGTTCATTAGTCAATGATGTCAACTTTACAATGACAGGTAATGAAAATGGAATAAAATAGGTTTAACATCTTACTGTTCTGCCCCTAAACTAGATGAACATACACTATACAGTGTGCTCTAAGGGCAATTTTGCCAGGGCAGCGGCTTTATGAGCTACTCTTCTTATATTGAATTTAAACTTCCAACGAATCTTTTACCTGCACGCCAATGTATACAAGGGACCTTGGTTTCTCATTCCATTTCAACGACTAAACAGCTGTACTTGTCAGACCCTCTGTCCTGCACCACTGACAAGGGGAAACCATGTCGCAAAATCCCAATGAACTTTCTCGACTAATGCCGGGATCAACCACGCGACCTCCAGGCTAGCGAGCCAACTTCTCAATCTGTTTCACAGAGAATTACTTACGAAATATCTCTGTAACAGACGACAGTTCACAACAGGTGCGTTGACTGCACGTGCCGTTAGTCATTGGCTCAACGGCTCGTGCAATGTTTACTTAACACCTAACTGCTTCGGGCAAAATGATGCATTTTACTCGTTTTAACACCCATTTACACTAAATAAGAAATATTTTTTAACTCCAAATACTTCAAACGTCTTTATTTATTTTTCTTTTACCTCAAAAAAATGTTTGAGAATTTAATTTGTCGGAGTTAAAAAGTTAATATGCCGTACTCATTAAGCCTCGTCGATGTCATGCTTATCAGTGATTGTAGCGGCCAAGCGAATATTCACTGCGGGATCAGTTTGCCAACTTCTTACATGTCTACTTAAATGACAGGAAGAATAATTGCCAAAATTATTTACTCACAGGCCTTTATACCAAGTTAGATCTTGCAAACAATAAATCCAGATCTGATGGGTACCAGCCATCGCGATATATAACACATCTTCTATTGTAGACCCTGTAATAAATATAGGTTGCCAGGCAATGAAACTTAGTCATATATTAAACATCTTCTACCATAGACCCTGTTATAAATATAGGTTGCCAGGCAATGACATATATAAACAGCAACCAAGTCACACAACTGAGTCTCACAACTGATCCATAACTGTTTATTTTTTTTCCTTTTGTAGGTGTTGGAAACATTTACAAAACAATTTTAATCAAGGGAAATAACCCATGAAGAAGTAAGTTTTGGGGTACTACTGAATTCTCTCAATGCCCAAAACAGTGACAAAAGAGTGAAAAGGGGTATTTCGGACTAAAACGCATGCGTTAACTGAATAAGAAATAATCTCAACCGATAGGGGAAACAACCCATGAAGAAGTAACTTTGTGGGTACTCAATTGAATGTTCTTGAAATGAAAGGTTTCTTCATCTCATGAACAAATATACCGTATATAAATTTCAAGTTAATTCTCTAGAGCAAAATGAAATCAAATTTCATACCATACTGTTCTGACTGGGCTATATTTACAAAAGGGGAGGGGGGGGGAGGGGGTAAACATGCATACTCTGTACAGAGCCATAGGGTTACCTGGTGATTTTCCGAGTTCGAGATCCCAAGGTGAGGAGATGATCTGCTGGGTTCCAATCTTCCCGCCTACTTTATCATCTCCTTGTTGTCCGGTACCTATCACCGTCGTAACACTTCTTGATATAAGATCTACCTACAAACATATACAAATACTAGAAAAGGAATGAGAGAGAGAGATGGGGTTTAACAGCCATTCCACGTTTCGGGACTAACATATGTCTTATTTCAATAATTTGCTTGCGAATATGGGTCTTTAGCAGTGGGAGGAAACTGGAGAACCCGGAGAAAACCCACGACGTTGGTAGAAAAGGGAATGGAATAGGATTTAACGACTTACGACCCGAAGATGGGAATACAACTTAAAGATGTATTATGGGAGATTAGATAAAGAGCTGGTAGTTCTGACTATAATAGTTATAAACTAGATAATGTAACAGAAATTGGCTTAAAATATCCGACAATTTGATCTCTTCTGAACACAGAACTTAGTCATTGGATTTTTGGCCTTGCCTTGATCATCATTACAAAAGTCGGTACGATAAAAAACAAAGTGAGCCAGACACAGTTCCTTGTACAGTAGGCTTATCGCTGTCAAATGTAAACGATGCAACGAGAATGAGATGGGTATGCGAGTTGGAAGAATTCATATTTAAAGGAGCTAAATCGCTAACATTTGGGACCTAGAAAATGACACAAGTGGGTCGCAACGCACATAATACTGTAATATGAATGTATATAAACTGATTTACATTCAATGGTTTCTGTTTTTACTCTAATGTCAAATCAGTTATGTTCTGCAAAATAAGCCAGCAGTGTCAATCGAGTGCAAAATTTCTGGTCTGGTTATTCCAGTCTACATACGCCGTTTGATTTGGTGCAATGTGTTTAGCCTCGTCCCTTGAGTCTCTTGTTAAAACTGTGACTGAAACGCATTATGGTACACGATTTGTGTACTAACGATAAAATGTTTATTTTTTCTTAAATATTGGATATCAGAAGCCCATCTTTTTCCGGTAAGGTCACAGCATCAATGTTCATTTAAATTGAGAGATAATTCGTGTTTTCAATGTTGAAGATTTTGGATGATACTGAGTTAGAGACTTGGCTCCTTTAAAATATACCTTTCTAACAGCATGGTTATCGGTATCAGCCACATAAATAACATTATCTTTAACTACTGTTCCTTGTGGTGATGAGAAACTTGCAGTATTAAAATCACCATCTTTATACCCTCGACTTCCACTACCTACTACTTCCTGCAAATATACAGGTAATAAACATAATCTATAGCAAATATAGTACACAAAGATAGGTTGCCAGGCAAAGAAACGTACCCCACAGAAGATAAGTCGTCCAAGAGAGAGAGAGAGAGAGTTTAATGCCCACTCGATACAAACACTGGGTCATTTCGGGACTAACACATGATTCAATTTTATTTCAATAATTCATTTGCGCGTTGTGGTCTCCAGCAGTTGCAGGAAACCTGAGAAACCCACGCGGTGTGACAGGTGATCCTACTCGCACAAATGGGGAATCGAAAGAGAGAGAGAGAAATGGGGTTTAACGTCCACTCAACACAAACTAGGTCATTTCGGGACTAACACATGGTTTAATTTTATTTCAACAATTCGCTTGCACGTAGGGGTCTTTAGCAGTGGGAGGAAACCGGAGTGCCCGGAAGAAACCCACGAGGTTGAGAAGGCGCCCCTATCTCCATGCCACATACGCTCACACCAGGGCTCGAAACCACAGCCGCAAACCAGAGTTGACCGTTCAAGCTAGAGGTCGAAGCGCGGCACTCTAGACCACTAGGCCATCCCAAACCCCTGGGGAATCGAAATGACAGACAAACCTATTGATGCAATGCGCACATGCTAACCATTCGGCAATCCCAGGGGCGGATCCAGCAATTTTTGCAGGAGGGGGTTTGGCAGGTTCCTGTTAAGGAAATCTGCCATCATCGTCTCTAAATTACATAGGCATACATACAAATTGAGCTTTTTAAAGAGAGAAATCATTTTTATACTGATGTAAGATCACTTTGTGATGTAATTTCATTGACACAAGGCATTATTTTTTTTATGTAGCTGAGCAGTGCATCCACCCCTCAAATCGTCTGAGCAATCAACAACATTTTGTCTCATTCATGCTTTGGTTTATAATAGGTGCATTTAACAGACACTTATATCAGTGCTATCGATGAAGACTTTTGTCATTAAATTTTTTGCTTCACAAAGTTCTACAAAGTGAAACAAGGGTCAATTAACGGAAATTAAATAGTCTACTTCATTTCACTTATGTAAACAATATAATTAATTCAAAAACAATCCGATGATGAAATAGTCTGTAGGTAGAGTGTTCAGAAAAAAGTGTGGTCGAAGGATGGATCAATGGGGATGACGACAATATTCGATGCTTGTCCGTATTAGGAGAGAGAGAGAGAGAGAGAGAGAGAAATGGGGTTTAACGTCCACTCAACACAAACTAGGTCATTTTGGGACTAACATATGGTTTCATTTTATTTCAATAATTCGCTTGCGCGTAGGGGTCTTTAGCAGTGGGAGGAAACCGGAGTGCCCGGAGGAAACCCACGAGGTTGAGAAGGCGCCCCTATCTCCATTTCACATACACTCACACCAGGGCTCGAAACCACAGCCGCAAACCAGAGGTGACCGGCCAGCTAAAGGTCGAAGCGCGGCACTCTAGACCACTAGGCCATCCCAACCCCCCTAGGAGAGAGAGAGAAATGGGGTTTAACGTCCACTCAACACAAACTAGGTCATTTCGGAACTAACATATGGTTTAATTTTATTTCAATAATTCGCTTGCGCGTAGGGGTCTTTAGCAGTGGGAGGAAACCGGAGTGCCCAGAGGAAACCCACGAGGTTGAGATGTCCGTATTAGGGCGGTCAGTGCAAAAATGTAGGATGTTAAACTAATACAGTATCATTTGTAGGCCTGGAAATAACAATTTTAGAAGTACCCGACATCCTGACAAAATGTAAGGTACTAATGAAATAGTAGCAATCTCGTTCCCAGAGGCAGCCGCGGAGCCGAAGGCCTCTGGCACATTAGACCGTCCATTTTTTCCAATTTTTTTCAAACCTAAGCCCTGCCCATTCTGACCTCTGATTGGTCAATCTTTTTGGGTCGATTTCTCGAAAACTAGAGGTATTTTCGTTTGTTGTAAAATGATCCTTGAGTCAAAGTCAACTCGCTGACATAAAAAATTCAAGTTTTTGTAAAGATCTATTTTTCTACGCGTGGGTATATTTTTAAGTGATTCTGTCATCCAGGCATGTAAAATCAGGGGCGTACGATGCAAATAAACAAGAAATTTCGCACGTATAAATTACATGTCACCGTCCCGGAAAATGGCTACCCGATTCACCAGAGAAATTTCTTCAAAAATTTTTCTGGTTTCGAGATTGAAATAGTAGCTGACATTTTCAACTTAGTGCTGGACATTTATTAATATATCAAAAGACAAATAAGTGCCTGAATCTGTGCCTGACATTATTTATGTCAGGTGCCTAACGTTATTTCCAGGCTTGATATTTTGATTTTTATATCATTTAAATGTAGAATGTAATTATACCTGCACAACGCCGTTTAAATCTGTGATCAGGAGTCGATGATTTCCAGAGTCACTGATGATCAAGACATCTCCATTTAATTCAATTTTACCCGGAAACTTCAGCGGCGAATCAGGAAGACGATATTTTTCGAGAGATATCTGCAAATCATGGGATTTTATTTCTCTGAGAGTTTTAAAATAATCTACAGCGATGTCTACAAATTCAAATAACTGCTCCTTGTGACCTTCACCTACAAGGTTGTAGAGAAACTGACCCTGAGGTCCGACAATTACGAATGTTGGCCAGCACATGATTTGTAATTTGTGCCATAATGAGGCTTCGGAATCATTGACGACTGGATGTGTGATGTCGTAGCGTAAAACAGCACTCAGGATATTGGCCGTTAATTTCTCATTTAAAAACTTTGCTGAATGTACTCCAAGAACCACAACTCCATCAGTTATTGAGAATTTACTCTCTAGTTGGTGAAGATCTGGTAAGACGTGCATACAGTTTATACAGCAATACGTGAAGAAATCCAGCACCAAAACTTTTCCTTTCAACTGATTGGACAATAACAGGGGTTCGGACACATTTAACCATTCAAATTCTGCAAAGATAGAAAAAAAAAAATGATGTTGTTACTACTTTCATGAGGAATATATAAGTAGCCTACATGACATGCAATTTTGAAAATCATTGCAGCTGAAATGAAATTGAGTTTTCAACATCCTACTTTTCAGATACATCTGGGCTAACTTAAATAAAGACAGGCAACAGCTACGACCTACTCTAATTTGCAACTGTCATTGGTTCTTTTACGTACTATCTGAACGACTATACACCAACGACAAGGAATTTAGCAAGACCATAGCTATAGAGTGTCAGTCCAGAATTGTAATCAAGAGATACAGTTTTGTTAGTCTCGGATAAAGTTGTAAGGAGAATAATGATTGATAATACCATACACATAGTCACGGCTTAGTGAAGAACTTGCTGCCCAATTCCTAATACTAATAATAATAGACTAGTTATAGTGTTTATATCTTCATAATCATAAACCCTGTCGGAGAAGAAAAGTTAAAGCCCCAATAACACTCTTGTTGAAACTGAAAAATATGTCCCAATCTTCATTCTGGTCAACAAATTGTATTATTTTAGAATATTCCAATTAAATGATGATATAAATTTCATCTTAACACACCTATTTTGAAAAATTTGAAAAATTTAACCAATTGATTTGAAAAGTCTAACGTAAACCTTTTCAAGTGTGACTTGGATTTTAAAATATTTTCGAAACATCTGGACAAGTAAAATAGGTTGTAATGGATAATTTACACAACAGGTAGGACACTTAAACATCCAGTACTTAGAATAAGGGTATTATTTATTTTCTGGAGCTACCAAGCCACCAAGAATGTTATTGTCCCTTTAAACCCCATTTCATTTAGTAGATTGACACCATAATCAAACCATTTTATTCTGGAAAATTGGCGTTTCAATGGAAACCAGCCGTTATTTTGCCTCTGAATTTAATACACCATTTATAAATAACTATTGAGTCATGATGAAATTGTAAAATTAAAAGTAAACAAACATAGCTGATGAATTCAAAATGCCAAATATCATATTACCCTTCGAAAATTCAGGAATTTGATAACATCGTCTCTTGGACAGCTTTTCTATGTGTTTCTTGACCAGTGTTTTACGTTCATCTGTCCCTGTCAAACCTGATAAACTTTCATCCAAATCGGCACAATCGGCTAAAACTTCATCGATGGCTGCCATCTTTAAAGTTAGAAGTTTCACTTCCGGTATTTTTAAGCGACCCGCCCTGTGACAGACATACGGAAGACCAATTGGAACAAAATTGTTCTATATCTTTGGTGTAAATTACCGATATATTTACGGATTTAATAGTTTTATTTGCAGCCAGAGTACATCAGTCATCAGATATGACTTAAATCATAGCCATTGGTTCACACTTCAAAAGATATAAATAATAACTAGACCTATTTAATAGTTCAAAGAATAATTTTCTTCTTCACAAGTGAAATTTAGTAATTTACATCAATCAATGGGCTCTACACCACTGACCATGGGAAACAAAGCTAGCTACGAAACCCACAATGAGCTTTCTCAGCCATTGCCAATAGTGCTGCGATCGAACACGGGACCCCCAGGTTAACTAGCCAACGTCCTACTCAACGAGTCAGTAGATGCCCCCACAAGTGATCGAGCGGCTTGTGCGTAAATGAAAGTAGAATTATTATTACTTATTCTTCTTAGACAAATGTAAGATGGCAGTGCACAATCAATAAAAATAAATGTAAACATTAATTGGTCATAATTAACATAAAGGAGCGCTATAATGAAATGAAATGAAATGGGGTTTAACGTCCTACTCTTTTGCACCTAACTTGATGGAAGACAGACATACGCCATGAGGGAAATTTTGCCCAGGCAGTGGCGCTACGGCCTACTCTTATATCGAATTCCAACTGCCAAGGGATCTTTTACGTGCACTCCAATGTGTACACGCGACCTCGGTTTTTGGTCCCATCCGAACGACTAGGCAACTGTCCTTGTCAGGCCCTCATTCTGCATCACTGACAAGATTAGACAAGATTTGACAATGTTTGCTATAATATTTACAAAAAAGACAACGAAGAGAATATGCTGAGAATCAATTTCAATCAAATTGCTTATTTTAGACTAGCCTCGATCGTCATTACTACCGAATGCGATTATAATAGTCTCGAATATCTATTTTTACGTTAAATCATCCATCGTATTCAAATCCACCAAATATATCACAAATGTATGAGTGTGTTTGGGCTATATCAAGGGCTGTGTCGAAAAATGATCGGGGGGGGGGGGGTGTTCCCGAGAGAGAGAGAGAGAGAGAGAGAGAGAGAGAGAGAGAGAGGATGGTATCATATGGTTCAATTTAATATCAATCATTCGATTACGCGTCGGGGTCTTTAGCATACGATTACATCATGTGTACCTACTTCAAGAATACACATGATGGCAAATGGCCGCCATTTAAAATACTACGCCCGCCTCTTAGAGACGATAACTTAACTCGCTATAAATTGTAAAAAAATTTACTTCGGCTAGAATTAAAAAACACCTAAGATTAACATTTGCTAAAAATTTCTAAAAAACAACCTAAATTTATGGAAATGGGGCCAAATCAAATCAGGCAAATTACATCAAATAGTCCATGTTAAACGTATAGCAAAAATTTTAAACTAACGCGAGCACGCGCGTTTCTAGACAACGCCATAGCGGGTCATAGCAACCGGTGAGTATAAATTGGAAATCCCCAATGACGTAGATATTATAAATTGGAAAGCCGAGTCTGTCTTAAAATAAGTAGTACCGTCAGTAAACAAGATGGAAGCCATCTGCTATCGTGTTTGATCATGGAGTAGGCAAGCACAGGTGTGTCGTATGGGTCTTTAGCAGTGGGAGGAAACTGAAGGACCCAGGGGAAACCGCACGAGGCTGGACAGGCAACCGCACTCATCTCCTTGTCACGTACAACCGGGGAATCGAAATCACGCCAGTTGACTCGATAACAAATCATGTGCACTACAGACGTGTAGGCCTACAACAATAATGTTAAATAACAATACGCCTAATCGAAATGTTTGTTCAAGCGATCTTATCTTTACTTACTAGACTACCCCTTGACGTCATATGCACTATATAGTGTAGCACGTGAGGCCTACATTACCCTTTAAAGGGACACAACTATTGGGGAAACAAATTCAATAGTGACATTAAAAATAATAATTTAGCTAAGCAGGCGTAACGCAGACCCAGGTATGAATGAGCAGTATAGTTGTAATTCAAGAAACTATTTTGATACAGCTTTGAAGACCCAAATTAGAGACATATTCGTCCCTAAATATGATTATTTTCGAAATAAAAATTATAGCAGTTCATGATTTTATTTATTTGAAATGATTGTGGTGGTTGTTTTTCTGTCGCCCTTGGCGTAATTTATGAAATAAACTATCTTTAACAATCGCCTCTAAAAGCCGAACCTCGTGGCTCGAGTGACCTTTGACATTTCGTTTATAACATTGACCTGACTGGAATCAGTATTGACGTCAATGTTACGTCATTAGTTTAGATATGAATGGGGGTCATTAAAGGAGATACTAAATATAAATATGTAAACAATGAAAGTTTTCATGAGACGGTGATACGGGGTCTTGTTTAACTAGGATAATGAGGCTAACAAAACAATACACATATTGATATATTTTTAAATCAAAAAGCAACAAATAAATTCAACAAATAAAAACACACCTCCAAATTAAAACTAACAAAACCAGAAAGAATTATTATTACCCCATAAGATATAAAATGGCGTTTTGTTTTTTTTAGATTCAAATATTACACAATAAAATAATGAATAAATAAATAAATAAATAAATAAATAAATAAATAAATAAATAAATGCCAATCGGAATAGAATTAGTGTCAGTAAATAACTAAATAACTAAATAAATAAATAAATAAATAAATAAATAAATAAATAAATAAATAAATAAATAAATAAATAAATAAATAAATAAATAAATAAATAAAATCCTGTACAAACCTAAATTCAGGAAGTATAAAAATACTACAAGAGCAAAAGAGATCTTTAAACAGTAAGTGCAGGAGGACCGCACTACACGAACAACAAAAACCTATAAGATTAACCTGCGGAAAATATCAAATCTGTACAGTCCCGGGCCTGTTATGGTAAATCCCTATCATTTAGGAGCTAGTAATGGACACAAATGTGTCGCAACGAATAAAATACTGTTATATGAATGTATATAAACTGATATACATTCTAAGGTTTCTGTTTTTACTCTAATTTCAAATTAGTTACATTCGGAAAATACGCGAAGAGTCCGAATTGAATGACAGTCTTTCGCGTCTGGTTATTCCAGACTACATCGAAAATATTCTCCCATGGGATATTTTGCATTGTTCAATGACTCGCTTCATTAGAAAAAGCTCTGGAAAGCATTGTGGCACGCCATTTCCATTTTGTCTTAAATATTTGATATCAAAAGCTGAACCTCTCAAGGTAAGATACCAACATCATCGTTGATTTAAAGCTCCAATAGCATATTTTTAGGTTATATTTTTAAAATGTATTAAAATAAAGCCCTAAAATAGATTGTACCTATAAACAGTCCTACCTTGTTAAAGAATAATCCTATTAATCCTATAATTCACTATTGCCAGTTGAGAAATTGGCACAAATATCATTTTCAACTTCAAATTCAAACGTTTGAAGATGGCCGTCCATAGAGAGGAATGGGAAAACAAGGGAGGTAATTGAGTTACTATCTCCTCAATAAGCCTGTCTCAACCATTTTAACCCCCATGAAATTTTGCCCATGATCGTATAATATTGAGTTGACAACATTTTGAGCAAAAGAAATAGAAATAATTATGTTTTGACTTTATTAGAAAATATGCTATTGGAACTTTAAGCTGACCAGTAAGTCGCGTTTGAAATTTCGAAGTCATGGGTGAGATTGAGTTAGCCCCCTAAAATATATATTCATAGATACATAAATATCAAACCTATCACATAAATTAAACATACATTATGCAAGAGCAAAATCTGCCTATTGTAGGTTCTTTTCCTTTAGGCCTAAAATGTTGTATAAACTATTAATTAGACATTAATTAACCTATTCAGACTATAATTAACTCTCGATGTCGAGGCTAGCATGAAATTTTTGTTGGATTGTAGTTCGATTCGCTGAAATATTTTCCTTCGTGATTTAGGCACTACCAATAAAAATGGATAACCGAAACTAATGGTTTTGTCTTACCGACTTTAGTAATAATGACCGAAGCTAAACGGAGATTTCATTCGCCTAGTTCTAAGTTAATAGTGAATCAATTTGACTGAAATTTTCAGCAAATTACCTTTATTAGCTAGTTTTTAACTACTGTAGTGAGAACTGCCAACTCGTTATCTAATCTCCCATAACGTATCTTTAAGCACATCATTACATGGGCGGATCCAGGACCCCCCACCCCCTGCTCAGCTACATAAAAAAGAATATTGGCTTGCATCAATGAAATTACATCACAAAGTGATCCTACACCAGTATAAAAATGATTTCTCTGTTTAAAAAGCTCGATTTGTATGTATGCCTATGTAATTTAGAGACGATGACGGTAAATTTTGTAACAGAAACCTGGCAAACCCCCTCCTGCAAAATATTCTTGGATCCGCCCCTGCATTAAAGCCCCAATAACACTCTTGTTGTAACTGAAAAATATGTCCCAATCTTCATTCTGGTCAACAAATCGTATTATTTTACAATATTCCAATTAAATGATGATATAAATTTCATCTTAACACACCTATTTTAAAAAATTGGAAAAATTCAACCAATTGATTTGAAAAGTCTAACGTAAACCTTTTCAAATGTGACTTGAATTTTAAAATATTTTCGAACCCACTGGACAAATAAAATAGGTTGTAATGGATAATTTACACAACAGGTAGGACATTTAAACATCTAGTACTTAGAATAAGGGTAATATTTATTTTCTGGAGCTACCAAGCCAGCAAGAATGTTATTGTCCCTTTAAAGATACATTATGTAATAACTAGATGAAAGGCGCGCCATTCTTTGCTATATTAGTCAGAAGCAGACAATGCGAAACGAATTTGTTAATTTGAAAATTCATACAAATTGCGCTGTTGCGAACGAAGATATTAGCCTTTGGAATTTGACATGACGTGTGCAATAATTTCATCCACGGTATTGGTTGTTGGAAGCTAAGTCTCGATCCCCCATTTTGAAATTAAATCAAAATATGTCTGAACCGTTCTAATGTATTTAATATCGGAGAAATCCGATGCCATCGAGAGTTGATTGCGCCCTGGATAATCAATTTCTTATTAATAACTTAGATAATATTTCAGGTTTAAAGAAAGGACAGATTTATAGTTTTTGAATAATGTATGTCTACCGATAGTAGTCTATTTACCGCTGGAATATAGTACCCCCCCCACACACACACACACCCACACCCCAACACACACACACAATCCCGAACAAAAAAATCCACCAAAAAATCTAACACCTATAGCCATCTTATAGCTTAATCGTTCATCTCCTTTATTTTAACTTCCTTTACTATATATTCATGTTTGTACTTTTATGGAGACGGGGGTGGAGGGGAGGCTATAGGATTCTGCCTGTTCTCCAATCCAGTTTCTGTGAATAAATATTGTTTAGAAAAAAAGAAGAACAGAAAGTAGTATCGATAAAAAGCAAAAAAAATATACAACATGCTTTATATAAGGAAGAAAACGGAACACATAAAACAGAATTTAGATACATAAACAAACCAGAGAGCACGTCCTTAAGAAAATCGGTCTACATGAACTTAAAAACACTCCACTGCACACTATATAAAGTACATGGTTATATGTAGTTACAATCAAATTAAAGTGTTCGTTAAAATTAAGAACACGTGGCTGGACAGGCGACCCTACTCCTTGTCACGTACAACCTGGGAATCGAAACCACGCAGTTGACTCAATGACAGACCTTATGATGCGACGCGCACGCGCTAAACATTCGCCCCACCCCATGCAGGACAAGGGTGTCGCTGTGCGTTTAGACGTTCGGATGGGACAAAAAAAAAACCGGGACATTGACGTAATAGAGCCGTTGGCAGTTTGATCATGGGAGTAGGTTATAAAGCGATCTAACTATTTTTTTTTTCTTTTTTTTCGGTGAAATACGTGAACAGTCCAAACTAAACGACATTCTTTTACGTCTGCTTCGTCCGTTCAAAAAAATTTTTTTATTATCATTTTATCATTTTTGTGAAATGAAATGAAATGGGGTTTAACGCCTTACTGTTCTTCTCCGACTGGGCTAATGAAGACAGGTTTATCATCTGTGAATCAGCCATTACTACATGTATTTACTGTCGCACTGGAATTAAGGGTACCATAGTTTAAAGGGACAATAACACTCTTGCTAACTTGGCAGCTCCAGAAAATAAATAATAGCCCTATTCTAAGTACTAGATGTTTAAGTGTACTACCTGTTGTGTAAATTATCCATTACATCCTATTTTACTTGTCCAGAGGGTTCGAATATATTTTAAAATCCAAGTTACATTTGAAAAGGTTTATGTTAGACTTTTCAAATCATTTAGTTGAATTTTTACAATTTTTTAAATTAGGTGCGTTAAGATGCGATTTGTATCATCAATTAATTGGAATATTGAAAAATAATACAATTTGCTGACCAGAATAAAGATTGTGACATATTATTCATTTACAACAAGAGTGGTATTGAGCCTTTAAAACGTTCACTGTGTCTTAAATATCGGATATCAGGACCCCATATTGTCGCACTAAGATAACAACATCAATATAGATTGAAATGGGCCAATATTATTATGGAAATATTGTGTTAGAGACCTAGCGCCTTAAATAGGTTAGTTCAGTGACTTCTAAACGAATAACTTGCGTCAAAAGGAGAAACATGGCGATTGGGGTTTTACGTCCTTTCGACCGAACGCGGGATATGGACTGCCGGGGTCGGTATTTCAAATTCAGATAAAGATGAACGAGTTTGTTATCGTGGATAAAGAGACCGGTGTAACCACGTGTTGTCGTTGTGCTTGCTTATCGCGAAGTGAAACGTTTTCAGTGCTATTTCATGGTTATTTGATTATTTGATATAAACAAACGTTTGTTACTATGATCGGATTGGTTCACGCTCAGGTTATCAAAAACTGCTGTAAACCCGAGGAGCTAGTTGAATTTCGCAAAATTTGGGTGTGAATGTGTAGATTGTTTGCATATGTCAGAGGCGGATCAGGGTTCTGATGGGTCCTAGGCAACTCGACCAGCTGGGCCCTTTGTGGAACTAGTTTGTCGAAATAAAAGTAAGACCGCTGTAAGAGAAGCGACATTTCCAAGGACATACTGATGGAATAATGTCAAGCACTACAACTTAGTCAAACATCAGTGACAATCAATTGATTCTCAGAGGAGCACAGTAACAGCCAATTGCTGGATAAAACAAACTTAATTTATTATTGCTTAAAGAAGAGAAAAGTTTTCTGTAATTCGCTTTCACAAATCTGAATTGACGTTCACTCATCTGTAGTCACTTAAAATGTAAAACATCAAACTGAAAAAGGTCGTCAAAGATTTTATGGACCCAAGGCAGCTGCCTACACTGCCCATGGGGTAATCCGCCCCTGGCATATGTAAACACAATAATGTTTTATAAGAGAAAGAGAGAGAGAGAGAGAGAGAGAGAGAGAGAGAGAAGTGGGGTTTAACGTCCACTCGACACAAACTAGGTAATTTCGGGACTAACATATGGTTTAACTTTATTGCAATAATTCGCTTGTGCGTAGGGGTCTTTAGTAATGGGAGGAAACCGGAATGCCCGGAGGAAACCCACGAGGTTGAGAAGGCGCCCCTATCACCATGCCACATACGCTCACACCAGGGATCGAAACCACAGCCGTAAGCCAGAGGTGACCGGCCAGCTAGAGGTCGAAGCGCGGCACTCTAGACCACTAGGCCATCCCAACCCCCCAATGTTTTATAAAATGGGGTTTAACGTCCTAGAGTTATGTACCGCCTTGGCTAATGAAGACGGGCAGCGGCACTATATGTCCTACTCTTATATCGAATTACAACAGTAATGGATCTTTTACTGGTACGTCAATTCATACACTTGACTTAAGTTTTTTGTCCCATACGAACAGGCCCTTGTCAGGCCCTTTGTCCTGCATCACTGACAAGGCGAGCCACGGGGGGAAACTGGATGAACTTTCTCGGCCAATGCAGGGATCCAACACCCGATCTCCGGGTTAACGAGCCGGTGTCTTACCCACTTAACCACTACCACTGTAACTCCCTCACTGCTAAAGACCCCTACGCCAGGGGCGTTTTAAGGTTTATCTTGGCGGAGGCTATATTATTTTGAGGGTCCTCTTTCGCGTGGTGGGGGTGGTGGTCTTGATTGATGATTTTTATGCCAATGCAATGACTGCATTCTCATTCGACAGTAACAGTATATTGAAAACGATTGTCTCGGACACGGGGCTCTTTTCCCTTGGCTAGAGGGGCCCTTTTGTCAGAAGTGGGGCCCTTTTGTCTGCCTTTAGGGCCCCCTAACTAGGGTATATTTTCATTTTTCTTATCGATTTTAGCATTTTTCCAATTTCTTTGATTCTTTTCGTGAAGGAGACTGGCGCCTCCAGCGCCTCAGCTGTAACACGCCTTTGCCCTACGCAAAGGGAGTTCTTGAAATGATGACCTAATTGGTGTCCAGTCTCATTTCGATTTCTCTTGTTTTGATATTGTGAGTTTTAAATCCTTCACATGATATAATGTAAGTGGGACAGCGGAGATAAAGATCTGAAGCCATATATGTGATGACGATTTAATAACTTGACTGGTCATCATACTAAACTTGGTCATTTCGGGACTAACACGTGGTTCAATTTTTATTTCAATAACTCGCTTGTGTATATTGGTCTTTAGTTCTGGGAGAAACCCGGAGTAAATAAAACACCCCCACCCCACCCCTAAAAAAAACCACTAGGATAGACGGACGTCCTTATTCCTTGTCACGTACAAGCAAGTAATCGAACCCACACCGCTTAACATGGTCCGTTGGTCCGTGACTCCGCGATGGAGAGAGAGAGAGAGAAATCGGGTTTACGTCCACTCGACACAAACCAGGTAATTTCGGGACTAACATATGGTTTAATTTTATTTCAATAATTCGCTTGCGCGTAGGGGTCTTTAGCAGTGGGATGAAACCCGAATGCCCGGAGGAAACCCACGAGGTTGAAAAAGCGCCCATATCTCCATGCCACATACGCTCACACCAGGGATCGAAACCACAACCGCAAGCCAGTGTTGATCGGCCAGCTAGAGGCCGAAGCGCAGCACTCTAAACCACTAGGCCATCCCCCCCCCCCCGACTCCACGATGGAGGTCGGAGCTGATGATATAAGTGCAGAAAGGTCCCCCTCCCACTCCTTCACCCAAATACTGTCATATGTTACCAGTCATTTATCTGCCCATTTAGATAAGAAATAAAGACAAAGACGTCAAATTCCGATTGATTTCAATGTATAATCACTGATGGGTATTATCTTTAAATTGATAACAACCTGATATATAATTCAATTCAATTCATCAGAAATGATATTATTGATATTAATTAGATCAGGGCAACTCTCAGTTCAGGACTCAAGTGGATCTTTACAATTTATTAACAATATTCGTAGTGATATTTAACGTCTAAACAACAGTGCTATCTGATCAGTGAATTTCTTGAGAATATTTTCTGAATACCTTAATGTTACAATTTTAGAGATTTAACATCAAGGTTTTTCATTTAGCGATATAGCAGTTTTAATTGGACAAAGTATTCTACTAGATTTAAACTCATAGTTGCTCCGATATAGCAGTTTAAATTGAACAAAGTACTCTACCAGTTTTAGACTCGGGGTTTCTGCGATATTACTGTTTTAAATGGACAAAGTGCTCTACCAGCTTTAAACTCATAGTTTCTCTGCGATATAACAGTTTTAAACACTCTGTCACTGAAATATATTTGTTGTGAAATAACCGTTTATTTCGGAATACGTTGATTTTTCTCTGGTAATTTGAAACAACTTGTAGCCGCCGTTATGATTATTTCATACGTTTTGTGTTTTATATTGAACGTTTTATTGGTCAAGTTCTATTTGTAAGTATTTCTCAATCTCGTCTTTGTTTTGAGCCTCGGTGATTCAGTGAGTAAGACGCTGGGTCGCTTACCGGGGAGTTGCGGGGTTGATTCCGGGTTTGAGCGAGATAGTTCCTCTCGTTTTTTCCCCGCGTAGTTTCCACTTGTCAGTGATGTACGACAGAGGACCTTGCGCGGACAGTCTAGTCTGTGTTCACGTAAAAGAGCCCTTGACAGTCGGAATACGAAAACAACTGAGGCCGGGGGTGCCACTGTCCGGGCAAAATGTCACCTATACCACCCTATACTGCTTACGTACGTCTTCATTGCAAATAGATGCGAAAACCCCTACACGCAAGCGAATTATTGAAATAAAATTAGAACCATATGTTAGTCTCGAAATGACCTAGTTTGTGTCAAGTAGGCGTTAAACCCCATCCCTCTCTCTCTCTATCTCCTTCTCTCTCTCCCTCCTTCTCTCTCTCCCTCTTCTCCCTCTCTCTCTCTCTCTCAGTACGTTAAACCGCATTTCATTTAACGTCACGTGAATCCTTTAAAGATGTATTTCTTCAACGATAATCAGATCATATTTTAACGCAATATAGCTTTATAGACCTAAAACTGGTTTCTTTTTCTATTTCAAAAACAGAGAACGACGAAAAGGTCAAAAGATCTTTAAGGAGATGGGAATTCCGGGCCCGAGTCCCAATTTTCTATTTGGAAATTTGCTGGCGCTGTGGGGACAAACGGTAATATAATTTATCTATTTTACTTAGTGACACTTTTAATTACTTTGCAGTGATGATCATTCGTCTTCTATTGGTCGACGCCATTTGTAATCCGGGAACTTGAAAGTAGTTCCGATGGCGGAATTCGTCATGTAATCCGAAAACTTGAAAGTAGCGGAACTCGTACTTGAATTAGGGTACTTGAGTCTGCTAAGGTTTCCCGAGTGAACGTAATTAATTTCAAACACTGTGTTTTTTAAAGTACGGCGCAGTAAATATAAATGCATCTGCTCAAATATCTTTTTAATTTAGTGAAATTGTAATCTGTATTATCACAAGTAATATAGGGTATCTGACATACTGTAATCACATCTTAAAGTTTTGATAATAATCGTGTCTCGTCCATGGTCGAGTGATAAAACCGCTTACTATGTGTGACTTTACAGTTCTAACAAGACAGTATAGACATTAAATACACAATTTAAAATCACCAAACCAACAATATATTTTTGTATCAAATACCCGTTGAAAAAAAAATAAAGATAATTTTATCGCCTTTTTTCATTCAGGGATTCCATTGTATGTATCAAATATGGACGAAGCTTTATGGGCGCACATTTGGGTAGGTATAAAATAATAAATAAATCATTTTATTTTGTTTATCTGTTTATTAATTAATCTGATTAAAACACAGATCCTATTTCGTTTCGTTTTTTGTAGTTCAAAATTTCGTTTTACTTGTCTTTACTGGAAGATACTAGCAAATTGCAGGCCGGTTGGGGAGGTTCGGATGTTTCCGGAGACCAAAATGGCCGCTTTCTATAAATTAGAATTTGGGGGGAATATTAGACCTAACCCTAACCCTTTCTATAAGAATGAACTTAGATCCAATATACAGTTTACCCCTCTTAAAAGGGTTCGGGTTCGGGTTAGTATTCCCGTCTTTACTATACTAGCATATGGATGATGTGAGAGATTAGCCAATGAAACGGTCTGTTACGGCGAGCTTTAGGCATGCGGTGCACAGAACTGTGGGTAATCCACTAGAAACATCAACGCTGGTTGGTTAATCAAATGTCCGACGTCATAGGGTCAAAAGCTGCTCGTATGACCTATGACCGGGCAGATCTTCATGTTGTGTAGCTACATGTAGGCCATCGGAAGTGTAAAAAAACCAAAAAAAGCCCCCAAAAACACGAAACGAAATATAGATCGGTATTTTAGTCAGATTGTTCTCTACATTGTATTTAGTATATACTAAATAATTCTGCTTCCCTTGAATCTAATAATGACTTCTCTAAGACAAGAACATTGTGCGAGCAAGAAATTATCCAGGCCCGTAGCTAGCTCAGAGCAACGAGGGGGTGGGGGCGAGGAGTGTTCTCAGGGATGCTGTTACATTGACGGACAATACATACCTATGGTCGACAATTTTTCACAAGGGTAGGGGCCGAAACTTTACGGTAAGACTCTAACGGGCCCGCGATATGTAAAGATGTTACAAAGTAACTACATGTACGTATCGCGGTAGACTGTACAGGGGTAAACTTAGGCACATGACACACCGAGAGTAGGGGGGGGGGGTGTTTACATTAAAACAGTTAGTCTTAGGTATCACATTCTGTAATCTGAAACTCTGGCTTGCGGCTGTGGTTTCGAGCCCTTGTGTGAGCGTATGTGGCATGGAGATAGGGGCGCCTTCTCAACCTCGTGGGTTTCCTCCGGGCACTCCGGTTTCCTACCACTGCTAAAGACCCCGACGCGCAAGCGAATTATTGAAATAAAATTAAACCATATGTTAGTCCCGAAATGACCTAGTTTGTGTTGAGTGGACGTTAAACCCCATTTCTCTCTCTCTCTCTCTCTCTCTCTCTCTCTCTCTCTGTAATCTGAAAAGTACAACGTTGTTTGGCAAGATATAAAATACAAGTAAAGGGAGACAATTGCAAGCTTGACACCAGGATTCGAACTAGCAATTATTTGCCCATTGACTTTAATGCTAAATGGCTGTAATATCACAGGCAGAACAGGATTTGATGTTGACTAGAGTGAAAATGTCATTCCGACGTAATTATTTCTCTACACGAAGACACCTTACACCCCCTACCCCGCCACTGTAAAATGATCGGAATTGATCACCTTTCTCAAATTCTAGCATTTCAATGTTATACTGATTTTCATTATACCTACCAGCTTCTGGTGCCTATAAACTTTATATATCACATTGTACATCGATAAAAGATCACCCCAGATGTTATGTTATAGTTGTATGATCCAATTTTGTTTAAATTGTGTATACTGTCCTTGGTGGATGCAATGATACAATAAAGTTTTATCTCATCTTATCTATAATCGGGGGTGAGGGATGTAGCGCACGTAAAAGATCCCCTGACAGTTGGAATTCGATACAAGAGTATCTTTTAATGCATTTTTATATTAGATTGTACATCCATTGTATGATCAACTTGAATTGTGTTTAAAATGTGTATGCTGTCCTTAGTGGGTGCAATCATAAAATAAAATCCTATATCTGTAGTATTCATGTCATATTTTCTGCCTAATTGCGCATTTTTATGTACCATATTATATAATTCATTGCGCATTTCGACAAAGTGTTTATAGCATTAATGTCAAGAATCTTAATTTTTTGGATGAGAACAAATTGTTGACATGATATGAATGTATTATTGATTTAGGTATTTTGAAGGGCCGTCCCCTATATTGGTAACATCCGATCCAGATATTCTTCAAGAAGTTTTTGTCAAACAATTTCACAATTTCTACGCTAGAAAGGTTGGTGGCGCTATTTGATAAACATTATTTATGCTTGCGGGGTGGGGGTGGGGGTGGGGGTGGCGGTGGGGGTGGGGTGGTTAGCGCGTGCCAATTGTGTCTTAAGATATGTCTTTGAGTCGACTAGCGTGGTTTCGATTCCCGGTTGTTTGTACGCGACAAGGAGTCGGGTCGCATCTCAAACCTCGTGGGTTTTCGCTAGTGTTGTTCGCAAGATAAATTGTCAATGCAAACATAATTTTTTATCGCCTGCAAATATTGAAAGAAACATTAGTTTATCCGCCACTACTAGATGTTTAAATGTCCTACCTGTTGTGTAAATTATCCATTACAACCTATTTTATTTGTCCAGAAGGTTCGAAAATATTTTAAAATCCAAGTCACATTTGAAAAGGTTTACGTTAGACTTTTCAAATCAATTGGTTGAATTTTTCCAATTTTTTAAATTAGGTGTGTTAAGATGAAATTTATATCATCATTTAATTAGAATATTGTAAAATAATACAATTTGTTGACCAGAATGAAGATTGGGATATATTTTTCAGTTACAACAAGAGTGTTATCAGGGCTTTAAACGATGTATGGGGTATGGGGTTTAACGTCCTACTGTTCTGTTTCAACTGTGCTAATGAAGACGGGCATACATCATACAGTGTGCTGTGAGTGGAATTTTGCCCGGGCAGCGGCACTATGCAGGTCTACTCTTATATCGAATTCCAACTGCCAAGAGGTCTTTTACGAGCACGCCAATATGTACACGGGACCTCGTTTTTTAGTTCCATCTAAAGCTGTCCTTGTTAGGCAAACTTTTCCTCATAGCGCACTACATTGCGTATTTCGTCTTATTTAGCACAGTAACAGCAGGAAAGTAGGACGTTAAACCCCACTTCATGTCATTTCATTTTCAATTGGGTGCTGGATATTTATCATGATGCCCGAAGTCCGTTTCTTTCTAATAATATTTCAGGTTTGGCCTGTACAAGCTGATCCTGAAACAGACGAGAGAGTTCACATGTTTTTCGCCATGGGTGATAGATGGAGACGACTTCGATCTGTGGTTAGCCCAGCTTTCAGTTCCAGCAAAATGAGACAGGTTCTTATTCTATTAATTTTTTTTTGTTTTCGTAAAATTGGAAAGGAAAAAAAAAGGGAGGCGTATTAAAGCTCACCAGAAAATATTCATGATTTTTTTAAGTAATGCAAGTAATAATGTAAATATATCCTTTTCATAAGTATGTCACGGTCCTCTGTTGACCGATTTAACTTTCGTGGGATTTTCTATTCTACTTGAAAAGTCCAAATTGAACGACAGTTGTTTACGCTCGCTTAGTCCACCGGTCGCATCGTTTTTATATTGAGCGCCATAGAAAACGCATCACAGGATCATTTTGTTATACGAAAAACTAAGTGATGTGTTTTCTATGGCACTCAGTATATTATTACGTTGTCTATTGTGAATCAGCCATTACTATGTTTTTCTTTGTGCATTACATATGACATCGGATAACATACAATACACGACTCCTGTACGGTGTCCCAATGACTGGATATCAAAATCCCACCAATAATGAGTTAGTAAAACGAAGGATCACCCGTGTACCTAATGGCGTGCGCGTAAAAGCCACTCGGCAAACCTCGACAGATTCTGGAACCTACATCTAGTCTCGGCTGTATGGCAATAAGTGATATGTACTTACGCCCATACATTTGCAATGTGGCTAACGGTTTACTTTAACAGAAAAACTTGACGCTATTACAAACAAACAAGACACCATGGCCGAAGACATGTTTCATCCGGGACCTTTAAAGTAGTTCCAATGTCATACAACCGAGACTAGATGTAGGTTCCGGAATCTGTCGAGGTTTGCTGAGTGCGTAAAAGCATCTTTGACAGTTGGATTTCTGTGAACAGTCGGCGGAGATGTTTTATTAAAAGAGATAACGCGTTTTAAAGGGATGTTGAGTAAAGTGTTACAATTTGCCATGTTTATCTTTCTATTGCTAGATGTGTCCAGAAGTTGGAAAAAGCATAACATCAGTAATAAATATAATCAAAGAGAAGCAAGGCAAGGTCATGGACGTTTTAGGGTAAGATATCTTGACCAATTAGATAATTTAATTTGCCAAGTTAACGTCTTTTTCTTGATCATTTCTAAAATTAAAGCCCCAATAACACTCTTGTTGTAACTGAATAATATGTCCCAATCTTCATTCTGGTCAACAAATCGTATTATTTTAGAATATTCCAATTAAATGGTGATATAATTTTCATCTTAACACACCTATTTTAAACAATTGGAAAAATTCAACCAATTGATTTGAAAAGTCTAACGTAAACCTTTTCAAATGTGACTTGGATTTTAAAATATTTTCGAACCCTCTGGACAAGTAAAATAGGTTGTAATGGATAATTTACACAACAGGTAGGACACTTAAACATCTAGTACTTAGAATAAGGGTATTATTTATTTTCTGGAGCTACCAAGCCAGCAAGAGTGTTATTGTCCCTTTAAAGAGCTAAATCTGCCTATTGCGGGTCTTTATTTTGCTTCAAATGTTACAACATAAAATTAATTAGAGAGTTATCACATGACAAACTTTTAATCAGCTCTCTAGAACATCGGATGGCCGAGATTTAAATGGATTAAAACAATTTAATAATTCAAATTAAAAATGGATAACCCAAACCTAGTCTCGATGTCCATCATCTTTGCTACAATAATAAACCGTCCGCGCTTCACCTCCAATGAGTCATAACTTCGATCAGTATAACGTAATTTTAAATAAAATTTTCAGTATTTTCATTCTATTACCTGTTTTAGCAAGAATTGTAAGCTCTTTATCTAAATATTGCATAATGCATCTTTGATATAACTATTATAATAATCTTACATAGTGTATCTTTAATAAAACTATTATAGCAAGAACGTCCATATGTTTTCCTAATTCTTGCAGAATGAATCTTTAACGTTAATAATGATAGTTATGACTTGATTTTAGCTTGTTTCAGTGCCTTACACTGGATACCATAGTTCACTGTGCTTTCAATGCGGACTGCCAATCTGTGGAAGATGAAACAGAACCGTTTTTAACCAACTGTCGTGGCGTCATCGAAGATACGACTAAACAACCGATTTTATATCTATGCGGATGTAAGTTTATTTATTATGGATCTGTGTGGATGACTATATTTTTTTGTGTATAGCTTTATTTTCCGCCACGCTGTGTAGATGAATACTATATGAATACTTTAGACCATTATATTAATACTTTAGACTATTCTATTAATACTTTAGACCATTCTATTAATACTTTAGACTATTCTATCAATACTTTAGACTATTCTATCAATACTTTAGAACATTAAAGCTTTAGACCATTACATTAATACTTTAGATCATTACATTAATACTTCAGGGGCGTGGTGAGGGCAATTATTGAGAAGAAATTATGAGTAACAAAAATGATTTTGGCACAAAAACCCTTTTACTGACCGCGGAGCTGTGGCCGGCGAAGCCGGCCACCGCGTGCGCCGAAGGCGCGAGCCCGCGGCGGGGGGTCCTCGGGGCCCTCCCCCGGGAAAATTTCGAAAATTAGAAGCCCAGAAACGCAATCTCCAGCAATCCGAGACAAGAAATACGGTAATAAAATATGATTAAATTTTCCAACTTGACTCTTTCAAAATTTTTTTAATTGGGTCAGATGAAACAATTTTTCCACTTACAAATGTTTTTCATTTTTTGAGTAATTTGATTGTGATTTTGCCGCAAAATCTTTTTGGCGCATGAGTATGGCTACTCATGAACTCATTCTCACCACGCCCCTGTAATACTTTAGATCATTACATTAATACTTTAGACCATTATATTGAAACTTTAGACAGTGTTACTTTACATGGTTAAATTAATACTTCAGACTATTCTATTAATACTTTAATCCATTACATTAATACTTTATATCATTACATTAATACTTTAGACCATTACATTAATACTTTAAACCATTACATTAAAACTTTAGGCCATTACATTGATACTTTAGACCTATATTAATACTTTAATATTTTAGAACATTTTATTAATACTTTAGACCGTCACTGAATATTAATACATTAATACTTTAGACCATTATTAATACTTTAGACCATTACATTACTACTTTAGACCATTACATTAATACTTTAGACCATTACATTAATACTTTAGACCGTTACTGTGTTACTGACTTTACATGATTCATTATTTATTTACTAGTTATATTTCCTGCACTACAGAGGTTGTGGATTGGTATTTATAATTTCTTACACCATATAAAGTTTAATCCTGTATTCTGGCTGGAGGAAAGATTGCGTTTACTAATAGAGATCAGAAAACAAGATCAAAAGGTCAGCCATTTTTAATCAATATTCAAAATTCTGTGAAACCTTCTCGACCGGAATCAAGTCAGTGTGGCTTCCGGTGGGTGTACGGCTGATATGAAACTAAGTAATTATTAACTGGATAGAGCAATACACAAATCACATACTTACATTATGGGAGATAAGATAAAGAGCTGTCAGTTCTCACTATAATAGTTAAAAACTAGATAGGTAATTTGCTGAAAATTTCAGTCAAATTGATCCACTATTAGCCGAGAAAAAAACATTTGAATATTCACATAGCCTTGGTCATCATTACTCAAATCATTAATATAAACAGCATAGTCTCGATTATCCACCTGATTGATTTAATTATCAACGGCCATTAAGCGGCATATAGGATTTTAATCCGCTTACATCGAAGGTTAGCCTTGATATCAAGAGTTTATTATGGTCTGGATATGTTGATTAATGTCTAATTGATTATTTAGATAACATTTCAGGCCTAACGAAAGACCTGTAATAAGCAGATTTTGCTCTTGCATAATGCTCTTTTAATTTATTTAGGCGACGTTTCGAAGAGTTTTCTCTCAACGTTATCAAGCTAATACAGTAATACAAAATTATGAGATCAATTTATACAGAAAAGCTTTAACAACATTTCACAAAACCATACATTGCCACAACGAGATGGAAGGGGGTGATATTCTACAAAAACTAATTAAACATTTTTTTCTTTACATTCCTATTTTGTTTTTCAGCCTCATAAATCAGATTTGCTACAACTGTTGATAGACGCCCGGATGGACGGAGCCACGGCTTCAACGTTTACAAATGTCAGTACAGCAGAAAGAAGAGGTCATATTCGCAAAAAATTATCCAACGAGGTAACATACTAAGCTTACGCTTTCTGACTACAGTTAGCTCCGCTTGTGAACAGACACTAATTGAGTTGACCGACATTTCAAGTCTTACTTAAATCGACGATTGTAGTCGACAAAACTAAGTAAGAACTGGGTTGGACGTCTCTGCTATCCATATATACCAAAAATTGCCATACTTTTATTAGAAATTAGACGGATATCCGGCTTCCCCACGGCCCAAAAGCCCGACGATCATAGCTTGGAAACCGGAGTGACAGACCATTGCGACCAGGCCTGTTTTACTGCCCGGTCCGAGTTACTCCTATAAACCAAATTTCAGTCTCGAAACAGGCCTGGTATTGTCGCCAACCCTAAACAGACAGGCAGACCATCGCAATGTCAAAGGGAATGTATCCGGTGTTAAAATCATAATTTGATGAATATTTTTGTAATTTATAATATTGGCCAGTCTTCAGAGAATGAGATTTGTTCCACATGTGGTCAAAGGGGAGACAATACGTACGTCCACGCTTAGTAATACATGAATCAATATGTCTTCGAATTATAGTAAGCTAGCTCACACACGTGTTTTTCTATAGAATTATAATTTTTCACCCCAGTTCTTTAGGAATTTGACAAATATTAGATAACAACACCATAAATACTTTTGGGGGAGTGTATCTTTACCACCGTGTAGCAGCATGATGCGAGCACCACTTGAGACAAACGCTTGTTGATCGACCTTTGAAATACCCCTGCGGGAATGTACCTTTAACACTGTGTGGCAATGTGTGTTCTACACGATAAGAGCATCAAATCTGATTAAAATACAGATCCTATTTCGTTTCGTTTTTAAAGTTCAAAATTTCGTTTTACTCGTCTTTATATATTAGTGTAGGCCATAAAAAAAACGAAACGAAATATAAATCTGTATTTTAATTAGATTTTGGGAGTATCTGAGAAAAACGGTCGTTCACCGCCCTTTGAGATTGATGGAGTTTATCATTACTGGACCTGTATCAGATTATCTGTCAGTGACCGTCTTTCTGCAATCAAGAAATGGGGATATAATAAATCGAACTCAAACGTGATCCATGATCACCAGCTAAATTTAGAATATTTGGACTATAATTCTTGATAACTTGTTTCTAAATTAAGAATATTTAATAACCTTTGGTTAAATTTAAAATGTTTTGATAAACTTGGGCTCGATCTGGAATTTGTCGTGGCCTCTTGACTGCATTTAAACATTTTTGTAGTGACCTCTGACTAAATTTAGAAATTTTTGATAACTTGTTACTAAATTTGACATTTTCGATAACTCGATGCTATATTTAGAATTTTGTGATAAACTTAGGCTAAATTTAGAAATTTTGGGTGACCTCTGACTAAATTTAGAAATTTTTGATTAACTTAAAAGTAAAATAAAAATGATAACGTCTGACCGAATACCAAAATCCAAACTGGTGTTAAATCAAAAATAAGGTCAACATGTTGCAGATAATAACCGTCCTTTCCTTTTTGAGAATAATGAGTAATGTCCCATGATGAAATTTACTCGTATTCATTATTTAACATTTAACGATATATTAGTTAGGAGTTTTAGAAAGAATTGGCAATTTTTGCTACATGTATAATAATTCGAAAATGGATGTACAAAATTTTAAAAATGCAGTCAAATTACTGTTATCTATGTGAATTGGCGATCACTTGATTGACAGACGATAACTCCATACGCATATTCTCGATTATCAAGTAACATGCCCAATGGCTATGCACTCGTCTAATCTCGACAGATTCCGTAAACTACATCTAGTCTCGGATGTATGACAGTAAGTGATATGTACCTACGCCCATACATTTGCGATGCGGCTACCGGTTTACTTTAACAGGAAAACTTGACGCTATTACACACATTGGGAACCTATTCGGCTAGCGACCTATTCGACCGATCGAGCTGCAACCTGTTCGTTGGAAACCTATTTGGAATAAAGACAACAGTCGCCTTAACTCATCTATTTATCAACCAATAAAATCTAACGTTATGTCTATCAAATGAAAGTAGAATATATTATTTTTTATCCATTCTTTTAGCTCAGAATAGAAGTGTAATTTCGTCAACTGGATCGGTCGAATAGGTCGCTATGCAAATAGGTCGGGACCTTTAAAGTAGTTCCAATGTGGCGGAATGCATCATACAGACGGCACGATACTAGATCTTTCCGGTCTGTGAAATATCTTTCCGTGTTATAGCCACAATTCTAACCTAAACCCTTCAAAATAGTTTTAGATAAACCTAACCCGAACCCTAACCCTAACCCAAACCCTTCAGAATAGATTTAGATAAACCTAATCCGAACCCAAACCCTAACCCAAGAGAAAATATTTCACAGATCGGAAAGATCTAGTATTATGCATACAGCCGAGTTTAGATTGTCCGAAATCTTCCGAGGTTTGCCGAGTGATGCCCAATGGCAATGGTGGCCTCGCTTTACAGGCCTTTCATCACCTTTTTTCCGGAAGTAACATCAGGACTAATACTTAAGGGTTTAATTTTAAATGGACGACTAGTTAAATCCAAGCCGAATCCAAACCACCCGTGGGTCTACAGGGTAGACTGTGAGCTTGTCGCGTAAATAACTTATTAATAACTTAGATAACATCTGAAACCTAAATAAAGACCTGCAATAAGCAGATTTAGCTCTCGCATAATGTATGTTTAACTATTTGTCATTTTGAATATATAAGATAGTGAATACGACACAGTAACAAGCAAAACTGTTTATATAAAACTGGTCCACTAAAGCGTTGTAGGATTCTAACGTGGACGATTTCTTTTGTCGTGCGTTCATGAGGCTTAAAGGGGGGCAAGTCACTTACTCAATATCATGCACAGTTATCGACATTTCAAACACGACTTATTGGTCAATTTAAAGCAACATTGACGTCAATGACGTGAAAAGATGGACTTCTGGTGTCTAAGACAAAATGTAATTTGTACGATGGGCACACGGAACGCGTGCCACGATGCTTTCGAGGCTACACAGAATACCCTACAGTGGAGTACTACCGGTCTAGAATGGAATAATCAGACTGCCATTCAATTTGAACTCTTCGCGTATTTTGCCGAACATAACTGATTAGAAATAACAAGTAAAAACAGAAACGTTTGAATGTAAATCAGTTGATGTAGATTCGTATCTTGCTATCCATCTGTGTTCATTTGACAGACTAGGAGTGTTTTTTGGCCATATTTGTTTTAATTCAGGAGTTCCGGTGTGGTGTCCACCTGTCAGACATGCAGGACAGTTGTCTAGTCGTTCGGATTGGACGAAAAACCGAGGTCCCATGTACAAATTGGCGTGCACGTAAAATATCCTTTGGCAATTGGAATTCGATATAAGAATATACCGTAGCGCCACTGCCCGGGCAAAATTTCCCACATAGCACACTGTATGGCGTATGCCCGTCTTCATTAGCCCAGTTTAGAAGCAAAACATTAAAATTTTATTTCAGGAGATTGTTCAACAAGCCCTGCTATTTTTATTGGCCGGTTATGAGACCACAAGTACTACATTGTCCTACGTTTTTCACGAATTGGCCAACAACCTCGACATACAGGACAAACTACGAGATGAAATAAACACATACTATCCTAACCAGGTATGTCGAATTTAAGTACAACGAAATTTGTAGTCATGCCACATATATTATATATATTCGAGGTAGGCGGGTTGAGATTCCTAACCAGGTATGTTTAATTTATTATAACGAATTTTATATATTCAAGTTAGGCGGGATGAGATTTCCAACCAGGTGTGTCGAATTTTAGAATGGGAATGTTTTATATTCGAGGAAAGCGAGTTTGATTCATTCAATTATCCTAACCAAGTATGTCGAGTTACAGTATATCGAATTATATTTATTCGAGGTAGGCGGGTTTCCATCCATATTCAGATATGTCGAATTGCAGAATAACGAAACATATATATTCGAGGTAGATCGCTTAGATTCACAATTAGGAAAGTCGAATTACAAAATAACGAATTTTACATATACGAGGTACGCGGGGTTAGATTCGTGCATGAAAGATATACCGATGCTAGCATTATTAGATATGTCGAATTACATACATTGATTCTTATGTATTCGGTGTATGAATTAGTAACCGACTTCAACCATTCGTGTAGAAAATCTGTTTTGGATTGTTTGCGCGTTTTAAGGAATACCTTTTTTTATGGTTTCCGGACTTTGGTTGTTTTCGCGTTTCAAGGAATGCTGAATTATGTTTTCCGAACTTTTGGTTGTTTACGCGTTTCAAGGAATACGGTATTATGGTTTCCGGTCCGGAGCCTTGGTTTTTTGCACGTTTCAAGGAATACGTTATTCTGGTTTCCGGGACCTTGGTTGTTTGCGCGTTTCAATGATTATTGTATTATGGTGTCCGAACTCTTGGTTGTTTGCACGTTTCAAGGAATATGATTTTCTGGTTTTCAGAGCCTTGGTTGTTTGCGCGTTTCAAGGAATACATTATTATGGTTTTCGGGGCCTTGGTTGTTTGTGGGTTTCAAGGTGTACTGTACTATGGTTTTCGGAGCCTTGGTTGAATACTGTATTATGGTTTCCGCAGCCTTGGTTGTCTGTGCGTTTCAAGGAATGCTGTATTATGGTTTTCGGAGCCTTGGTTGTTTGTGCGTTTCAAGGAATACTGTATTATGGTTTCCACAGCCTTGGTTGTTTGCGCGTTTCGAGGAATACTGTATTATGGTTTCCACAGGCTTGGATGTTTGCGCGTTTCGAGGAATAATGTATTATGGTTTCCGCAGCCTTAATTCGGATGGGACAGAAAACCGAGGTTCCGTGTACGCATTGACATGTAAGTAAAGGAACCCCTGAGAGTTGCAATTCGAAATAAGAGAAACGTTACCTCATACTGTCCTGCGCATGCCCGTCTTCATAAGCCCACTTTAAGTGAGAGAGAGAGAGAGAGAAATGTTGTTTGTGGGTTTCAAGGAGTACTGTACTATGGTTTTCGGAGCCTTGGTTGTTTGCGCGTTTCGAGGAATACTGTATTACGGTTTCCACAGGCTTGGATGTTTGCGCGTTTCGAGGAATAATGTATTATGGTTTCCACAGCCTTCGTTGTTTGTTTTTGAAGGATTTACGTTATGACTGTGTTTTTTTTAGGACGATGTACCAACATATGATGACGTAAGACATTTAAAATATTTGGATATGGTGATCAAAGAAACGTTAAGGAAATATCCTCTAGCCAGTGTGTAAGTGTCCTTTAAACTGTTTGATTTAACACTACCGTGTCGTTTATATTCTTTAAAGGGGCTAGACCTCTAATTCAGTTTTTTCCATAATCTTCAAAGTTAAATACACTGTGATATTCTCTTCACCTTACCGTATCATAATTATTAAAAACTGTGAAATGTTGTTTACATTGCATACGTTTTGATAGCCCCGTTTGTCACGCAAATAATTTTTCTGCAATGATCTGCTATGCACTGGTTAACTAGGCATAATCAAATTTGGTTCAATATGGAGCTCTGTTTAAAACGTAATGATATTGTTACGCAGTTAGCTATTGGTTATTATTCGGACTATTGACCCGTCAAAATTTGGAACATACATTTGCTTCCTTTACAACTGTGTTAAGTGGGATTAGTTCTAATAAAACGAAACACCGCGACTAGTATTTGTATATTGTAGAAATGCTGCATTAAATTCAATTTCATTTCATTTTAATTCCCAAATTATATTTCCATGGTTACCCATTGGCATCCTCTTTATCCCACAGTATCATAGCGAGGAAATGTACCAATACGTGTGTTGTCAAGGGAATAACAATACCAAAAGGCATGGTTGTCCAGGCAGACGTGTGGTCGTTACATAAAGATAAGGCAATATGGGGTGATGATGTGGAAACATTTCACCCGGAGAGGTAAGATTCGTTTACTTTGATGGGGGTTTTCCCAGTAGGGGATTCCCTATATATTCTTTATCTACGTCACCAAAGGTAAATACCCCCACCCCTCATCTATTTAGATTTAGACCACAGTCCGCGCACCCCTTAATTCAGATTAAGTATCCATTCCCCTACCCCCCCACCCATTCAGATTTGGTGTCCATCCCCCCTACCCCTCCTTTATACGGGTTTGTTCCACTGTCCATCCTCCCTCCTCCTTCATTCAGATTTTGTCCAAGGGGCCCCTATTCCTATTCACTCGCATCCGTTCCAATTTGGTTCACTGACCACCTCCTCCATTCAGATTTCCTCCAACGTTTATCCCCCCTTTTCTACTCCCGCCCCTCCCCCCTCAACCCTCCCCCGAGAACTGTTCCTGTTAATTTGTCTGTAATCGCCTTTTTCTTTTTTTCAGATTTTCGGACGAGAATTCGAAAATTCGACACCCGTATGCTTGGATACCGTTCGGTGCAGGACCACGAATGTGTGCGGGATTACGTTTTGCTGTTCTAAAAGCCAAAATGGCAACAGTTACCATGGTGAAGAAATTCGCATTTAAACCATCCAAAGATCACAGACTAGAATTGATAGAGGGCGCCACCGTAACTCCGAAACATGGCGTACTACTACACGCTACTGCGATTTGAAGTAGATCTTACTAAAACATTATGTAGGCTAATGATATTCGCGTCAAGTTACCCGGGCAATAATAGTGAGATCTGTTTTTGGTTACGCCAGGGAGATGGTGACATCTATGTTAAAAGAAAATTACGACATGTGTATGTTCCAGATGTAACACCATTTGCAAAATCCATGTTTCATCATCATCATCATCATCATAAAACTTGACGCTACGAAGATCAGCTTCGGTACCGTTATTACGTCATCACGATAAAGATGTGTGCAAGTTGTGAAACACTAAAACGTTGTCAAGGGCGTAATTGTCAAGGACGTTGTCAAGTCGTGGCAAGTGACGGAAGTAACCCGTGTTCTAGAAATCCCTGGACGTCAGATCGGACATTGTATCAATCTGCCAAATAGAGTTGTCTTCCCTTGCTAGCTAAAGTGAGACTTGCGTGGACAATGATATGTATATATAGAGTGGCGACCTGGATACTCTGAACTCTAGAACAGACATTGTATAAATATAAATAAACTGTTATAGAAAGCCCTCGACTCTAGAACGCGTAGTGTGTATACAGAAAAAAAACCCCAGAGCTACAGAAAACCCTGGACTGGCGGAATGGATGCCCCTAACTCTACAACAATATGTATATATTAGATTAGCGGAATGGATGCCCTGAACTCTACAGCAATATAATAAATAAATTTAAAATATTTATTTTTTCTATAAATAAATAAACTGGCTATTTGTGTCGCTGATATAAGACATATATTTGTTGATAATTTGTGTTGTTTATTTCCAGTAATTTTGTCAAGTCCGCTGGTTTGTCAGTTTTTGTGTTGTGTATAGTGAAGTTTCAATCTGTTTTATAGAAGGCATCACGTGACTAGGTCGGTAAGACTCTGGCTAGCTAGATTTTCCGGCGTGTTACCCGTTTGTCAGTGATGCAGGACGGAGGGCCGGAAAAGGACAGCTGTCTAGTCGTTCGGATGGGATGAAAAACAGAGGTCCCGTGAACATATTGGTGTGTAGTTAAAGACCGTGTGGCAGTTGGAATTAATGTAAATGTAGAACATGGTGCCGCTGCCTGGGCAAAATTTAACTCATAGCACACTCTATGGCGTATGCCTGTCTTCATTAACCCAGTTTAGGCACAGAACAGTAGGACGTTAAACATCATTTTCTTTCATTTAATTTTATTTACAAACAAAAACTCGAGGGGGGGGGGCAAGAGAGAGAGATGGGCTTTAGCGTACACTCGACACAAACTAGGCAATTTTGGGACTAACATAATATGGCTTAATTTCATTTCAATAATTCGCTTGCGCGTAGGGGTCTTTAGCAGTGGGAGGAAACTGGAGGACCCGGAGACAACCCACGAGGCTGGACAGGCGACCCTATTCCTTGCCACGTACAACCGGGGATTCGAGACCACGCCAGCTGACTCAATGACAGGGGGAGCAAAACACAGATCTAAGCTGTTAAAAAACTATAACACCCAGCCCGATCCTGATCACATCGTATATTCATTTAAGCGCATCTGAGCACTTTGTGAAAGGTGCGCTATAGAAATACACCAAAATAACAATAAAATAATAAATAATAATAATAATAGTTTATTTACACGTAAAACCGAATAAGAGTTTCAAGTATTGCCAAACCACATAATTAGGTGGGTGTATGGGCCCATTATCTGTAGCAAGGTTCATATCCCATAGATTTAAATACCACACGGAATCCTGGAACTCCTTCAGTTCTTCCTGTAGTATATCAGTGAATATTGGACCAGGAAAATCATTTAAATGAGAAGGGCACATTGTCTCATAAAACACGTGTGGGGCCTTGATGGCTACATGTAAATCCTTATTTTTACTCAAGGCTTTTCTCAGAGCTGGTTTCAAAGATCGAATTTGATCCCGGAATAGTGTATAGTGTTGTCGCGCGAAATGACAAAAATAATGTAAAACGAACACAATTTTACCATTTGTTGGCAATTCTTCCAATGTTTTCACAGCAGGTTTTATACTAGATTTGCCATTCGCTTCCTTTCTGCCATTTGGAAACGGAAATACGTGGGGAGCCCATATTAATGTGAAATTCATTTTTTCATGGTAGCATTTAGAATATTCGTACCACTTTGGTTTTGTCCATTTTTCTGTTTTTTGGTCACAGTCTGTGACATTTTGTAACACTTTGTACCACTGTCTCGTCGTTGAATCACCGTAGAATATCACAGTCAAGTTTTGTAGACACGACATTATGTCTGCTTTCGTTAAATCGTTTTTACATTTTAAAAGCTTCCATTCCTTTTTTTCGAAGTAACCGGTTGGCATGGTGATATTCCATGTTTGTTTACGCGGGAGTTTGTTGCACGTGACCTGTTTTTGCTGATCTAAACCTGGAATTATATGAACGTATATTAATTAAAGATGCATTATTGGAAATTAGAAAAGTTCTCACTATAATAGTTATTAGATAATGTAATCTGTAGAAAATTGATCCACTCTGAATTTATCGATTGAATTTTCGGCCTAGCCTCGATCATCATTACTAAAGTCGCTACAATAAAAACATTGTCTCGATTATCCATTTCATGATTAAATCATGAATGAAAGTTGAGCAGCAAATCGGATCCTTATCAAGTAAATATCGCAGGCTAAAGAAGGACCACTCTCACTCTCTCGTGTACATTTCATCTCGTGAGTTTTCTCCGGATCCACCCCCTACTACAAGCGAATCATTGAAATACACTTGAATCATATGCCGATCACCATTAATTTCACCATTGACTTCAATGTTAATTCTGGACTCTTTGCCTACCTCCAACTTGTTCCCCAAATTTTCGCTGGGCGAAATGCTTTTCACTACAGACAGAGGAACAAATGGCCATGTCTTTGCACTAAAATTTGTATGAGGTTGACCACCAAAATTTTGAGATACACGAACTCGAAGAAGCATACTCAAAACATGTATCTAGTTGCCGTACATATCACCTTAGCAAACCTCATAACGCCATTATCCTTCCGCCTCAAAATCATGAATATTTACCAAAACCTGGCAGAAAATATTAATTCAAACCTTCTTCGTCCATTCTAGACCACAAAATCAACAAACATGGGTATGCAAAAGGGGAGAAAAGAGACAGACAGAGAACTGCTATAAATAGACGAACTACAATTTAATGGTGGTCTGTCTCCTATATGTTAGTCCCGAAGTAATTTAGAACATACCTGGAGAAATGTCTAATTCAATAACCGACTTCAGTTTAACTTTTGTAGTGAGTCTGTAAAATATAAAATAAGTAATATTAAACATACATTGCGCAAGTGCTAAATCTGGCAATTGCAGGTCTTTCTTTGGGCCTTAAATCTTAGACTTGAATTGACTTATCCAGACCGTAATCAATTCTCGATGGCATCGATATTGCTTGGATAAGAATCCCTATATGCTGCTTAACGCTCATTGGTAATTAAATCAATGTTTATCTTACTGACTTTAGTAATGATGATCGAGGCTAGGCCGAAAATTCAATTGCTTAATTCTCGGGTCAGGGTTGATCAATTTGACTGAAATTATCAGCAAATTCTTTTTACATTATCAAGTTTTTAACTATTATAGTGAGAACTGCCAGCTCTTTAACTAATTTCCCCTAATGTATCGGGGATTGGATGACCGAATAAAGCCTTCAATTTTTCATGTCAATGGGACTTGAATGGACGGAGTCTTTTCGAAGAGCGTCATCTCAGAACAGTACAAGTTCCTGGACCAAACATTAATAGCGTTAAAAAACTATATTGATTTTTTTATTCAAATCACTCAAATCTGGGTGGAATGGTGACTATTTAAAGACGTAGCTAAAATAGTTTATTATTGTATTGACGGTACGTGACAAACGCGACGCAGTCTCGATTATCCATATAAATTTATAATCCATTCAAATCGCTGCCCTGGGATTATCGGCTTGGCATGTCTAATTAATAATTTATATAAAATTTAAATCCAGACAATAATCCTGCAATAGATTTAGCTCTTAACAAAATGGAACCAAATAAAATATAAAGAAGAGAGAGAGAGAGAAATGGGGTTTAACGTCCACTCAACACAAACTAGGTCATTTTGGGACTAACATAAGGTTTAATTTTATTTCAATAATTCGCTTGCGCGTAGGGGTCTTTAACAGTGGGAGGAAACCGGAGTGCCCGGAGGAAACCCACGAGGTTGAGAAGGCGCCCCTATCTTCATGCCACATACGCTCACACCAGGGCTCGAAACCACAGCCGCAAGCAAGAGGTGACCGGCCCGCTAGAGTTCGAAGCGCGGCACTCTAGACCACTAGGCCATCCCAACCCCCCAAAATATAAAGAAATGGTGGTAAACGTTTGGCGACAAATACCATACACTTTAATTGACTCTATCTCCGCTCGTCGGTATAACTGTAGACCAATCGACCGTAATGCCCAGTTTGCTTTTAAAGATGCATTACGGTAGAACTAATCTGCCTATTGCCAGTATTTCTTTCGGCTCAAAGTGTGAGAGATAGCGAGAAACAGCGTTTAACGTCCACTCGACAAAAACTAGGTTATTTCCGGACTAACATATGATTTAATTTTATTTCAATAATTCGCTTGCGAGTAGGGGTCTTTAGCAGTGGGAGGAAACCGGATGACCCAGAAAAAACCCACGAGGTTGGACAGGCGACCCTACTCCTTGTCACATATAACCGGGGATCCGAAACCACGCCAGTTGACTCAATGGCCGGCTTTATGATACAACACGCACCTGCTAGCTATTCCGCCCCCCCCCCCCTTGGCTTAAAGTGTTATATATATATTATTACTTAGACACTTAATCACATGAGAAACCTACACTCAACTATCAAGATCATCGGAGGGTTGCGATTTTCAATGGGCTGAAACGTGACGGCCATTAAATAATCTAATTTAAAAAGGGATAATCGGTACTTTGTTTATTATTGCAACAATAGTACTTGACATTAGCACAATATTGTGATTCCTTAAACATACATTATGCAAGAGCTAAATCAGCCTATTGTAGGTCTTTCTTTATGTCTGAAATGTTATAAAAACTACATCAATTAACTTATTCAAACCATAATCAACTGTCAACATTGAGGCTAGCATGACATTTTTGTTGGATTGTAGTTCGATTCGCTGAAATATTTTCCTTCGTGATTTACCGATAAAAATTGACAACCGAGACTACTGGTTTTGTCTTACCGAGGCTAAGCGGAACTTTCGTTCGCTTATTTTTAAGTTCATAGTGGATCAATTTGACTGAAATTTTCAGCAAATTGCCTTTACATTAGCTAGATTTTAACTATTGCAGTGAGAACTACCAACTCGTTATCTCCCATAATTTATCTTTAAAAATCTGATATCTTCTCATAGAAACGAGTAATTTAACATACATTTTCAATGTATTTATTTTACATTATCTATTTTCTATTTATTAAAGCAAGAACGGCTAGTTCTTTATCTAAATCTTACATAATGCATCTTCAATAACAATTCTACACATAGACTTGATAACAAGTTATATGACGTCATGCTTGTTCCTACGACAAGCTAGAACAAGGAGTGACGTAGGAGCGTGGCTTACGTCGTTTAGAGCCAGTTACCCAGTCTCTATTATAACTCACCTGTCAAAGGTTATAAACTGAGCTGGCGTGACGGGTATCTGAGTATAATCAAAATCATTGGCTAGTATAAAATCGTTACATGAAAGCAGCGGATTGATTGGCTGACCACAGAACCAGGGATAGTTGTAATTCATTGACGTCAGGTTGCAAACACTAGGATAACCCTGTATAGTAGGGTACGGAGAGCACATTGTGTATTCACTTAAAGTCCCTTTTATAAAATGGCCGTAATAATAAAATAATGTCTTGTATTGTCGTCGCCATTTAAGCATGGAGGATATGGATTCTCTCGTGTAGGGTAAGGCCGCTTCTATCTTAACTTTTCCCGACCACAATGCTTTTAAAGTCACCGTATAACTTCCGTTGTTAAAATCCATGACGTTTCCACTAGCCCGATGACCGCTGTCGGTTCCTATCATCCGGACTCTGACGTCATCACCACCGACTACCCTTTGCTTACCATATCCATCCACCATATTAATCCGCACAGTAATGACGTCACCGACATTATACCGTGTTTTCGGATTCAACAACGTCAGTGTGGAATGATTTAGACTCGCTGCCGTTAAAATGTCCACAAATTCTGCATCATGCAACGTCTTCTGTTCCACTGGCAACATTTCATTCTTTGGCGGGAAATTCGGATCCTCTATTGGCTTTGGAGGGATTAGAACTAATTCTTGTGGAAAGCAGACACAAAGTGGAGTTTGACACTGGTTCACCCCTATTAGATTTTTATGGAATGGTCCAACACATTGCTGCCTCATACCATGGACCACGCAATGCATGGGTTTGAGGGAGAGGTAGATAGTTGGCGGCTTGGGTTTGATGTTTGGTTGTAAAGTTGGTTTGGGCTTTGGTTGTTGAAGTGTAGTAAGTGGCAACATATCTTCGACAATTTCAACCTCCATTTTTTCCTCGGATTTGCGTGTCCAGTGTTTGAGGTGTATTATTTCATTGGTAAATCTGAAAAAAAATAATAATAACGAAATAAAATGGGGTTTAACGTCCTACTTTTCTGCTTCGACTGTGGTGTCAGTGCCCTGGCAGCCGCACTATGCCCTACTCTTATATCGAATTCCAACTGCCAATATATACACGACGCCTCGGTTTTTCGTCCTATCCGAGCTGCCCTTGTCCGGCCCTCCGTGCTGCATCACTGACAAATGGGAATCAACCGCAGAAATTCAGGGGCGGAGCCAGAGGGGGGGGGGGGGGTCCAAACCCCACCCTGTTCAGCTACATATAAAAAAATGAATGCCTTTCATCAATGAAATTACATCACAAAGTGATCCTACATCAGTATAAAATGATTTCTCTGTTTAAAAGGCTCAATTTGTATGTATGCCTGTGTAATTTAGAGACGATGATGACAGATTTCCGTAACATAAACCTGTCAAACCCCCTCCTGCAAAAAATCCTGGATCCGCCACTGAGGAAATCCCGATGAAATTCCGGATGATAGGAATCGACAGCGTTCATCGGGCGAGTGGAAACGTCATGGATTTTAACAACGGAAGTTATACAGTGACTTTAAAAGCATTATGCCAATGCAGGGATCGAACACGCTACCTTCAAGGCTAGCGAGTCAGCGAGTCACCCATTTAACCATATGTTAATCCCGAAATGACATAGTTTTATCCATTGGAATTTAAACCCCATTTTCCATGGTCGTCTGATTAGCCTCTGGTAAAGAATGCTACACGTTAATTACAGATTAAACATCCATAAGTGTACAAATGTGCTGTTATTGTTGTGTTCCCATTTGAATATTGTTCACAATAAGAAGCAAAATAAATAAGATATGTTTACAGGATCATTTTGTTACACGAAAAACTAAGTGATGCGTTTTCTATGGCGTTTTTTTTTGTTTTTTTTTAAATGGCATTCTTACATTAATTTCGTGGGCGTCAACATCTTGTTTTAGGTCAGGATGAGTTACGTCCCTTAGACGCTGTTTATGATGTTGCAAAAGACCGGATAATCTAGCCAATGACCCCTTCTTCTCAAATATTGCCAACGCATCAAGACTAATATTCGAAGAATATTTTTCTGGATGGCAGAGACTAATTTAAAGTAAACTAACCTTATTTCTCTTTTGTACGTATCTGGTTGTCTCCATACATAGATTGTCAGACACGCGAACATCACGACCACCAAGAACATAAACCTAAGGTTGATCCCTGGAAATATATAATCAAGAACATAAACCTGATCCCTGGAAATATATAACCTGAATTGCCCGAAAAATTTTCGGCTTAACAGACCCCACCCCACCTCCCCAAGAAAATTTTGGAATATTTGACGGCTGCAAACACCTTTTCCTGCTATTTCAACCCGTGAACAAAGCAACTTCAAAGTGGTTTAATATAGCTGAATTAAGGTGGCTGACTCAAATTTTAATGAATCGTTTACAGTCCACGAAGTCGGGCAAATTTTTGAAAACGCGCCTTCTTGCTATTCTAGCCTGTGAATAAAGCAGCTTCAATTTGGTCCAATACAGTCTACCTGCTGACCCGAATTCCAGAAAACCAATCAATCGTCGCGGGGTATGGGAGCCTCACACTCCCGGAGAAAATTTTGAAAATTTAACCACCGCAAATGCGTTTTCTGCTATTCTAGCCCGTGTAAGTAACTCCAATCTCATTAAAACACGGATACAATTTCGTTTCGTTTTTTATAGTTCAAAATTTCGTTTTTACTTGTCTTTACTACTCTTGGATCTGGAAGACTTGTTACTTAACTCGTGTTCTGCCTGAAATGAGGGGTCAGCCAATCAAATGGTCTGTCGAATCGACCGTTTGACCTTTTCATGCGTGGAACTGTGGGTAGATATTACCATCCAATGACGTCTACATGTATACTAACACCAGCGGATAGAAATCAAAACAAAACAAAAGTAGATTTTAAAAAGCATGCCGGTCGCTAATTGGTTAATCGAATGACTGACATTATCGGTTCAAATGTCCCGTGCTTGATACCTGACGTCATAGAACGTGACCTGTCGCTATAACTTGTTAGATCTACATGAGTGTAGGCCATCGAAAGTATAAAAAACGAAAAGAAATATAGATCTATATTTTAATTAGATTGAAGTATCCAATGATTTTGTAACCAAAATCCCACTCCGAATTACAACCATCCAACCAGACTGTTGCAGCTGCATTTACAAATACTAATCGATACCGATGTGAGTCCAGACAAAATGTTTTAATCCTTAGTCAACTCAGTACAAATTCGTAGTATTCAATTAAAAGAAGAGTAAAATTAGTGTTTTATTAGGTAAGTTAGGGTAGCAAAACTAGAAATGCCCGAAAAAATTTCAGGTTTACAGAGAGCGGCGCCGGTTTTCTTCGAGAGGCGAAGAAGCGGAGCTAACCTTGTATAGCCCCCCCCCCCCAAGAAAAATTTGGAATATTTGACGGCCGCAAACGCGTTTTACTGCTATTCCAGCCCGCAAAATTAGTGTTTTATTAGATTTCGGGCACTTTATTTTGCCAAGTAGATGAAATATATTTTTTGTCACTTTACCTGTCTGCCCGAAAAGTCGGCTTGCCCGAAAGTTAGGGGGGCAGCTGCCCCCCCCGCCCCGCCCCCCCCCCCCCCTGGCTCGTATTCATGTCTTTTCGTGAATAAAATTTATGAATTAATTTTATTTCAAATAAAAGCACGGATCGAGCAAACAATCGGAGAATTTCAGGGGATATAACTCTGTGTAATAAAATGGAGGCAGACCATCATTTGGACACAGATCACTAAATATTTCTACGCCGGTATCCGATTTGTAGGGCCAAAGTTTATTTTAGTCTTTCTCTCCCTTTCCATTTTTCCCCCTTTTGCATGGCGATTTTTGTTGACTCTTTGGTGTAGAATTGAAAAAAGGGTTTGAAAACACATTTTCTGCCGTGTTCTGGTGAATATTCATGATTTTCAGGCGGAAGGATACTAGAGTTGCAGAAAATGTTAATTCTAACGCTCTTCGTCCATTCTAAACGAAAAATAAAATCAACAAAATCAACTAAATCTTGACATTTAACGGTAGTCTTCCTCCTTTAAGCACAATTTTGGTGCCAGTAATTATTACATATATGTGATAGAACTGGTAAAATACATTCCAAATATAATTTTAACATAGAGATCATTGCTTACCCTAAGCGGAAAATGCTCATCTTTGAACTCCATCAAGGCATTGACCTAATAAGCATATACACCAAGTTTGAACATTTTAACTCAATTAGAAGGAGAGTTATTGTGTTCCAAATTTTCGACCAATCAAATTGCGTATAGCTCTGCTTACCCTGAGCAGAAAATGCTCATTATCGAACTTAGTCAAGGTATTACTATAATGAAACTATACACCAAGTTTCATCAATCTCACTTAATTAGAACTAAAGTTATCGTGTCCCAAAGCATCAACCAATCAAATTGCTTATCTCTGCTTACCCTAAGCGGAAAATGCTCATCTTCGAACTCCATCAAGGCATTGACCTAATAAACACATACACCAAGTTTGAACATTCTAGCTCAATTAGGGAGAGAGTTATTGTGTCCCAAAAAGTGTGACGGACGGACAGACAGACAGACAGACAGACAGACGGACGAACCCATTTTAATAGTCCCCCAACTTTCTTCGAAAGGCGGGGGACAAATATATGACAGATAACCCATGACAATAATACTGAAATTAGTAAGCAACCATTATGGTATAACTATAATATCAAACTTGACCTTATCCAAAATTGGCATAATAATGGTGTGAGTTTGATTTCAGATTTGATATCCCCAGGCGGAAAGTTTCATAAATATCAAAGACATTCACAAAATTAAAGGTATATTTCTGGATTATCATAGGGTAATGACAGCAATGACAGCAATGCCAAAATCATGGAAGAAAAACATAGAACCAAAAATGATAGGACCAATAAAACCTGTAATTCTTGAGACCTTAACGAAGGCTAAAAAGGGCTGCTCAATTTTTCTAAAGCTATTGGAATCAAAAATTGAATATAATAAAAAAAAGAAAGGAAAATGGATATTGGTCAGGAGATTAATGATGAAACTTGGAAGAAAATTTTTATGATTCCATGGAAATGCACTACCGAGACTAAACTTATAGAATTCCAATATAAAATGGTAAACAGAATTCAAACCACTAAAACATTCTTGTTCAAAATCAAAATAACAGAAAATAATCTATGTTCATTTTGTGAACAAGTACATGTACCAGAAACACTAGAACATTTGTTTTACTCCTGTTCTATCTCACGAAAACTGTGGATGGATTTAAAAGAGTGGTTACTAATATTGCAAGATAAGGACTACTCTAAAGCTAACGTTCTATTAGAAAACCCTAATGCATCCACTTTTTGGAATCATGTTATTTTAATAACAAAATATTATTTATATAGATGCACTAAAAATGATTCAAAACCATCATTCAAAGTTCTCTTAATAAATATTAAAGAATATTACATAATTGAAAAGTTTATTTGCCAGAAAAATAACAAAATAGAAAAATTCCAACAAAAATGGGGTACATTAACTGAAAATATTAACTTAATATAGTGCCTGTCTACAGTTCATGTGAGAGTATTAGAGATATATTTTCTCAAATTTATATAATGTCTAGTATTTTAATGTGAACATTACAGTAATTTTCCTCGGGTCTTAAGTAGGCATACTCCACGCAGTGTTGCGTCTGATTAGAGGTAATCTAACTACACACTGCTATTATGAGTGGATATTGTTGTGTTAAATTTTGATTGATCAGTAGTCCGTCTACCAACCAATCACGAGCTGCCAATACTGGACCAAATATGTTTACATAACGTATACGTCATGACTCACGATTTTATTATGCCTAATTAACCCGTGCATAGCAGAATACTGCAGTAAAACTAATTGCGTGACAAACGAGGCTATCAAGTCGAATGAAATGTAAACAATACTGTTTGGAAACGAACATACTTTCACCGTTTTATAACCTTAAATCACTGTCCAAAGTTTTAGGGAAGACCTAGATGAAACGAAGGACTGTCATGTTGCTGTACTTAAGTGATAGCTTTCATTGAACGGAAAGAATAGACACACTCCCGCATAAGTTCAAGAAACAGACGCTATTCCAGCAATGGTCAGAGAGAGATTTCTCGGGCCATTGCTTCAGGAATATGTAAGTAGGTGGATGTTTAGTAGATCTACTACTGAAGCATGACAAAGTAACATTTCTTTTCAGTAGGTTGATGTTTAGCAGATTGACGCTTTTCAGCTTATATTCAATGTATATTATCTACTACTGAAGCATGACAAAGTAACATTCTTTTCAGATTTGAAACAGGAAAATGTAATGTTTACTGAATTATATTACTAAAATATTATATGGAAACATGAAATTGTATAACTTGGTTTGTACATGTAGATATTTCAACAATAAAATTTAAAAAAAAAATTGTATACCTGTATTGACAAACATTGTCATAGCAACGTAGTTGGACCACACCTAAAAAATAACAGAAATATATTTAAATATGGAGAGAGATAGATAGAGAGAGAGAGAGAGGGGGGGGGGGGGCTAGGACACAAACTAAGTCATGTCGGGACTAACATGTGGTTTAATTATATCTTAATAAATCGATTGGCCGTAGGGGTCTAGGCCTATAGCAGTTGGATGAAACCGGAGGACCCGGAGAAAACCTACGAGGCTGGACAGGAGACCCGGGGAAAACCCATGAGGCTGGCCAGGCAACCCCACTCCTTGTCAAGGACAAGCTGGGAATCGAGGAGAGAGAGAGAGAGGGAGGAGAGACAGAGAGAGAGACAGAGGGAGAGAGACAGAGATATAACAGGAAAACGCGTTTGCGGTCGTCAAATATTCCAAAATTTTCTTAGGGAGTCCGTACAAGGCCAGTTCCGCTTCTTCGCCTCTCAAAGAAAACTGGCGCCGTTGTCTGTAAACCCGAATCTTTTCGGGCATTTCTAGTTTTGCTACCCTAACTGTCATCGAGCCCTAATATAATACTAATTTTACTTTTCTTTTAATTGAATACCACGAATTTGTACTGAGTTGACTATGGATTTAAACATTTTTATCTGGAGCCACTCGATTATTATTTGTTAATGCAGCTGGAACAATCTGATTGGATGGTTGGACTTAAGAGTTGGATTTCGGTTACAAAACCATTGGATACTTTTGGAGTTGCTTACACGGGCAAGAAAAGCAGAAAACGAATTTGCGGTGGTTAAATTTCCAAAATTTTCTCCGGGATGGTATGACCCCCCAAAACCCAAGACGATTGATTGGTTGCTTGGGATTCGGGTCAGCCATGTAGGCTATATTGGACCAAATTGAAGTTACCGTATTCACAGGCTGGAATAGCAGAAAAACGCGTTTGCGGCAGTTCAATCATTTAAAACATTTCCCAACGGGCCTTTTTTCGTGGACTGTAAACGATTGATTCGAATTCGAGTCAGCGACGTTAATTGGACTGTATTAGACCACTTTGAAGTTCCTTTGTTCACGGGCTGAAATAGTAGGAAAAAATATTTGCAGCCGTCAATATTCCAAATTTTTCTTTTGAGGGGAGGGTGGGGGGTCCATACAAGGTAAGCTCGCTAGTTCGCCTCTCGAGGAAGACCGATGCCGCTCTCTGTAAGCCAGAAATTTGTTCGGGCATTTCGGGTTCTGCCCCCCTAACTGCCATCGAGCCCGTACGCCTATGTAAATATTCTATATTTCCACCAGCTGACCGCCAGACATACAATATTGGAGCCAAAACCTCTACAAATAATAAACTGACACATATTCTCATCTTAAATGACCGCGCCCTATTCGCGTGGACGTTAAACTCCATTACTCCCCCTCTCTCTCTCTCTTTAGCCATTGACACACGGAATAAACACAAAAACATAATATGGTATGGAACACAATTACATGCTGCTGGAGTGTTTTCCGTTATTTATTTTTTTTGCCTTGTATAGCGTATGCGCGTCTTGATTAGATTAGTTCGGAGCAGAACAGCAGGACGTTAAACTTCATTTCATTGTCACGTACAAGCGGGGAAAGTTAAATATAAGATTAATGTAACTGATTTACCTTATCAACTATCTAAATCAACTTTTAAACATGTATAGCCTCCGTATCGACAACAAGTTATCCAATTCGCTTGTTTTCACCGACTGCCTAGCCCATGAAATAAATCTACATATGTTACCGCCCCGATACGTACATTTGAACCATAAAATTAATCTCGCGATCAAGCGACACAACGGGACCTCGATACGGTCGAAAAACGCTGCTGACACAATATACTATTCTTTTGGGTCTCACCATAGGTCAAAATGAATGAATGTAAAGCGATTTTTATTTCATTTTAGAAGAAAAGAATACTGTAATTTCTAATCAGTTATGTTCCGTGAAATACGTGAACATTTGAATTAAACGACGATCGTTTGCGCCTACATAGTCCCCTCTGTATACGGATATTTTTATTATTACTATTTCTTCGTTTGTGAATCGGCCAGTTTGTGTTATATCCACATTATCATGTGGGATATGGTTTTCTTTACAAATTATGACACTGAAAACCAATATGTCCATAAAGTACACGAGGTCGTGTTGTGATTTTATAAAGTTCATGGTGTCTTGAATATAGTTGATTAGAATCCTATATTTTCGGTAAGATGAAAACATCTATATATTGACTGAAACTGAACCAATATCGAATTATAATTCGTGTTTTTGTTTTCGGCAATTATGGATAATTTTGAGCTAGAGGGTTAGATCCTTTAAAGTGGTTTAACAATGTACAATAAAGGTGAATGAAATGAAATGGAATGGGGTTTAACGTCCTACAGGTCTTCACCGAACTGGGCGAATGAAGAAGGACAAACGCCATACAGTGTGCTATGAGGGAAATTTTGCCCGGACACCGGCGCTACGACCTACCCTTATATCGAATTCCAACTGCTTAAGGAGCTTTTACGTGTTATGAAAAAAGTGTTACGGTCCCGTGCTTTATCCGTCCCTGAAAATATGTTTGAAATTTGCTCTCTTTTGTTATCGCCGTGGCCATCAAATAATAACATTTATTTGTGATTTAATATTTCATACATATACGCATAATTACATGAGGCGCCATTTTCATAAATATCATTATTTGATGGCCACAAAGGTAAATAAATGGTTTCAAGTCCACTCGACAGGAACGAGGTCATGTCATGGTTTATTTCTTTTGAAATTTGCTGGTTCGTAATTGACATACGATTACATCATGTGTACCTATTTCAAGAATACTCATGATGGCAGATAGCCGCCATGTTTAATACTACGCTCGTCTCTCAGAGACGAAAACTTAATTCGCTATAAATTGTAAAAAAATTTACCTTTGTTAGGTTACAATAGTTCTAAACATAAACATTTGCTAAAAATTTGCAAAAGAAACAGTATAAATATTTGAAACTGGGGGGTCAACCAATTTACTCAAAGTTCTACGTTGCAACATCCGCATAACTCCCACGAGTCTATTTATATCTAAAAATAGCACAGACTCTTCACAGAGTGAAATGAAAATAGTAACAAATTCAAGATGGCTGCGCCCATGGAAGAAGGTTTTTTAGCAGCTGTACAGTTTTCTAAAGCTAATTTAGGCGTCACTACGATTAAACTTAAAGATAAACAAATAGAAACATTGAAAGCTTTATATAATGGAGAAGATTGTATAGGTATACTACCTACAGGATATGGAAAAAGCCTCATTTTCCAACTTTTACCGTGGTTAAATAGATCAGTTTAAAAGTAGTGCGACAGTAAACAAGATGGCCGCCATCTGCTATCGTGTTTGATCTCGGAGTAGTCAAGCACTGATGTGTCGTATGCGTAATTGATTGACGTTTTATTTAGGCTGTGTCTACCGAGAAGTGTTTTGAACAATAAATTGAATAGTGATACAGCATCACGAATGAAAAGAGTCCACCTAGGTGAAGAATTTAATTGATTAACAACTACTACGATGTAAACATATAATTAATTTGATAAAAGAAAACCCAAACAAAATCCCACACTAATAAGTACGCGGGAAAAAGAAAGTCTATTCATTTGAGAAGTTTCAATACATCATGCAGGAGAGAGGAAGAGACAGAGAGAGAGAGAGAGAGATTAACATTATTTGGGGATGTTCCAGCGATAACGTTAGTCATGAATTGACGTCAGTTTTGATTAATTGTTAAAGATATATGCACAAGCTAAAATGACAGTATATACTCTAAAAAGCACCATTTACAGTCATTTTGAGAGAGACAGAGAGAGAGAGAGAGAGAAATGGGGTTTAACGTCCACTCGACACAAACTAGTTCATTTCGGGACTAACAAATGGTTTAATTCTATTTCTATAATTCGCTTGCGCGTATGGTTTCTTTAGGAGTGGGGGTACCCGGAGAAAACCCATGAGGTTGGACAGGCGACCCTTCTCCTTGCAACGTATAACGGGGAGGGGGGGGGGGGTCGAAACCAAGTATGCCAGCGACTTACCCACTTAGCCACCGTGACCTCATGTATTTCATCGAAATGAAATGAAATGGGGTTTAACGTCCTACTGTTCTGCACCTAACCCAGGCCAATGGAAGACGGGAATACGCCATACAGTGTGCTATGAGGGAAATTTTGCCCGGGCAGCGGCGCTACGGCCAACTCTTTTATCGCATTCCAAATGCTAAGGGATCTTTTACGTGCACTCCACTCGACATAAACTAGGTTATTTCGGGACTAACATATGGTTGAAGGGCGAAGATAGGTATGATATGTGTGAATTGGGTCCATAGGAAATATAGTATTTTATTGTAATTTCTGTAATCAATTATGTTCGATGAAATCTTGGAGGTTGCGGTGGCTACGTGGGTAGGGCGCTTGCTCGCTATCCTGGAGTTCGGGTGTTCGGTCCTTGCATTAGCCAGAAAGTTCATCTCGATTTTCCGGTGTGGTTTCCCCTTGTCAGTGATGCAGCACGGAGATCCTGGCAAGGAGAGCAGCCTAGTCGTTCAGATGGGACGAAAACCGAGGCCCCGTGTACACATTGGAGTGCACGTAAAAGATCCCTTAGCATTTGGAATGCGATAAAAGAGTTGGCCGTAGCGCCGCTGCCCGGGCAAAATTTCCCTCATAGCACACTGTATGGCGTATTCCCGTCTTCCATTAGCCTGGGTTAGGTGCAGAACAGTAGGACGTTAAACCCCATTTCATTTCATTTCGATGAAATACATGAGGTCACGGTGGCTAAGTGGGTAAGTCGCTGGCATACTTGGTTTCGACCCCCCCCCCCCCGTTATACGTTGCAAGGAGAAGGGTCGCCTGTCCAACCTCATGGGTTTTCTCCGGGTACCCCCACTCCTAAAGAAACCATACGCGCAAGCGAATTATAGAAATAGAATTAAACCATTTGTTAGTCCCGAAATGAACTAGTTTGTGTCGAGTGGACGTTAAACCCCATTTCTCTCTCTCTCTCTCTCTCTCAAAATGACTGTAAATGGTGCTTTTTAGAGTATATACTGTCATTTTAGCTTGTGTATATCTCTCTCTCTCTCCTCTCTCTCTCTCTCCTCTCTCTCTCTCTCTCCGGGTATCGTTGTTATTTTTGAATGACAGGCCTAACATGACCACTGACAAAGGAGACACCACATTGGAAAGTCTCAAGGTACACTCTCGACTAACACCGAGATTGAACCCTGGACCTCCTGCTCAGCGAGTCACCACCTTAACCGCTGAGCCAAATAAAAGAGAATGAATTGTTATAAATGAGAGAGAAAGAGAGAAATAGAGAATCTCCAACGAGTGTTTTTTGATATCAAAAAATATCAACACAAGTTGATAAAGTGAAAAAAACGAGGCTCTGTCGAGTTTTTTTTTACTTTATCAACGAGTGTTGATTTTTTTTGATATCAAAAAACACGAGTTGGAGATTTTATTTATCACTCAATCCTTTCTTACACGCACAAATAAATAAATATAATTATTTGGTATAGATTTCACTTTTAAGAATATAATTACATTACAGCGTAGTGATACATCAGTTTTTTGACAGTAGTTTAGCTATTGAAAAGTCCTATATATTGACCCAGTATTTCCTTCATGGTCAATTAAATAAAAAAAAGTTTCTTTTTACCTAAAAAAAAGTCACTTTTTATCTAAAATAAGTGGTTTCTTTAAAATAAAAGAAAGTAGTTCCTTTTTGATTGACCAATCAAATTCATGTAAAGCGATATCTCCTAAGGAGATATCGCAAAATTATGTAATTTATCATACAAGCGATATCTACTGTCAAATGTGTTATTGGGTGATAAATGCGGATTAACGTACACTCGACAAAAACGAGGTCGTTTCGGGAATAAAATACGGTTATACTTATTTCAATGATTCGCTTGCGCATTGGAGTCTATAGCAGGGGGGGGGGGGGGGGCGGAGGACCCAGATAAAACCCACGATGTTGGACAGGCGATCCCTCTCACGGGGAATCAACACCATGCCAATCGATTCAATAACAGGCTTTATGATACAGCGTGCACGTGTTAACCATACGTCCCTCCCCCACCCCCAATTGTTATAAATGCATCTACCTACCTGATGGAATAAACAGCAACTAAAATAATCCCTGTTAACTGGACGGACGAGAAAGACTGATCTGTTTCACAGAGGAGTACGAAAGTATAGTAGCGGCCTAGCGGGTATTCATTGTTGATCAGCGTGGAGTAAGACCTGTTACCATACGAAACTCACACTAGCTGGTTACAAATAGCTCGGCTTGACAACAGACACTAAGCTAGTCGACCGACATTTTCATTCCTAAATCGACGATTTTAGTCGACAACACTTTGTATATTTCGAGAACTTTTGAGACTATACTTATTTTTGAATATGGCGGCTATTTAGGACAGAGATCTATAATTGAAGTAGAGTAGACAGTTCCCTTAGTGCTAACTGATCCGTTGTTTGATTATGAGTTGTCTGGCTTGTACTGACCTAGTTCATGGATTGAGGCGTTGTCCTTCATGTAAGTAAACATGCCGAACCTGTTATTGTTATGAACATCTTGTATTTAACGAAACTAAAGAGGACAGAGGGCCTGACAAGGGTCACTGTCTCGTCATTCGGATGGGACGAAAAACCGAGGTCCCGTGTACACATTGTCAAGCACGTAAAAGATCCCTTGGCAGTTGGAATTCGATAAAAGAGAAGGCCATAGCGCCGATGCCCGGGCAACATTAACCTCATAGGACACTGCACGGCGTGCGCCTATCTTCATTAACTCAGTTTAGGATCAGAACAGTAGGACGTTTCAGTTCATTTCATTAGGCCACTTTTAGGATCAGAACAGTAGGACGTTAAACCCCATTTTATTTCAACAGAATTGATTCATATTGTACACATTAGTTCACAATCTTTACATAAGGTAGAGTATGGGAGCCGCGACTCCCAGTGGGTAAGACGTTGACTCGCTGTGTTTGTCGAATACGATCAATGGGATTACCCCTCCCCCAGTCAGTAGTGCAGGGCCTGGAAAGGAACAAAGTATAGTCTTTCGGATAAGACCATTTAGCGAGGTACTAGGCATACAGCTTGAGCGTTGATTATAGGCTTATTTCAGATTTTTCATTTCAAATGTTTAAGAGCGGGAGAAATGGGGTTTAACGTCCACTCAACGCAAACTAGTTCATTTCGGGACTAACATATGGCTTAATTCAATTTTAATAATTCGTAGAGTTAGGCAACTGAAGGACCCGGAGAAAACGCACGAGGTTGGACATGCGAGCCTACTCTTTGTCACGCGCAACCGTAGATTCGAAACCACGTGGGGCGTAAGTCTCCACATCAGCAATAACCTTGGATGATGAAAATTTGGTTGGTGATATTCTTTGTTTTATAAAAATACATACAGCACATTTGATTTATATACAAAGTTTATTTCCTTGTTTTTGGGGGGGTGTCGCTTGTGGTATTCTGGTATTTTTGTTTCCGAAAAAAGGGACGAATTTAAGGCCCTCGGATGAGGAGGGTCACATAAATGTGTTTCCTACTAAAGATTCGATTTTCTAAAAATGCCTTTCCCCGCTATTCCAGGATTGGGGCTAAGAATTCTTATAACTACTTGATTTTATTTACTAAGGGTTTGTTATACTCTTTATTTTGGGTTAGGGTAAGGACTGGTGTTAGTTAGTCTAATCTATTGTGCACTAAATTATAATTCGACTATATTAATCCAGAATTTGTGAAGAAATACGCCAGGATTCGAAATGAAATTAGTAAACATACCCAACGTCAAAAAAAAAACCTATATGTATAATGCTTTACGGTATTAAAGCTGAACTCCGGTTACAAAACTACAGAAATAACTAAATAAAAAAAAATACCGCCGTACATAATCGCCATACTTGTTTTCATTTTGTAGAAGAAGTATGGCGACCGTACGGCGTACGAAAACAGTGGCAGGCCACGCCCACATCCAATGTGTCTCTTGTCAGCCACACTGTCCACATCCGGCTAGAAACATTTCAACCATCAATTAACCAAACTGATCCCGCAGTGAATATTCGCTTGGCCGCTACAATCACTGATAAGCATGAAATCGACGAGGCTTAATGAGTACGGCATATTAACTTTTATACTCCGACAAATTAAATTCTCAAACATTTTTTTGAGGTAAAAGAAAAATAAATAAAGACGTTTGAAGTATTTCTAGTTAAAAAATATTTCCTATTTAGTGTAAATGGGTATTAAAATGAGCAAAATGCATCATTTTGCCCGAAGCAGTTGGGTGTTAAGTAAACATTGCACGAGCCGTTGAGCCAGTGACTACCACCGCGTGCAGTCAACGCACGTGTTGTGGACAGTCATCTGTTACAGAGATAGGGTGCCCCACCCTAAATGAATATCTCCAAATATCTCGACAATTACACCACAATACTAATATATTTAGAAAGCCTTAAATCTGTTTCACACATTTATAGTCACTAAATAAACAACCATGTTGTACTTAATAAGCTATGACCATTTAACCATACATAAATAATACTGAAAAATGGTTTGGGGTGGCGTCCATAACATCCAGACACTTTTGAGTAAAAGATAGGTTACGTGCCCTTGTTTTGAAATTAGTCTCGCTTAGCTAGTCTACCGATCATTCTACGTCGGGATAATCAAGACTACTTTTTTACGAAACATGGAGCAAGAAATTGAATTTAGAAACACACACATCAGACAACTCAACAATATTTTTTTAAGAACCTTGTAAAAATAAATGAAACTACTGCTAGCATCATATTCTTGCTTTACGGATGTGAGTCAGAGATATTATTTGTACTAAACCAAAATATGCAGCTTCTAATGGTACAGTTAATTATAAGGCAATTTAAAAAATAAAACGAGCGTAATTTCTAAAGATGCCGTAATAACCAAAAAGTTAAATATTATTGCTATTCAGAATCGTCAACAATAGATATTTTACACAGGCACTCGAAGGGATTAAAATAAATTAAAATAAAACTTCTTACCACTGCTTAATAAATACAAGAAGGTAAGTCACTACGCCATCTTTGTTTTGACTGAGATACCATGAATCGTCTGAATTCATCTCACAATACTCACTAGTTCTAACACTTCATGTCATTTTTATTGCTAACGAGACTTTATTTGATTATTATTCACCTTCCGATGTAATTAAATTGGTCATTTAACACTGTTATTGATAACAAATCAAACTTGAACCGCTATCATTTATCCGCAATCAACTTGCCGAGACCGGAAGTATTCCGAAAATAGGTCAAAAGAAGTCTGTGTCACCCAGTTCCTTTATAAACCTATCATTACTCTATATGTGCATAGGAACTGGGTGATCGAGTTTCGCCTAACAGCGGCCTCGCTTCGTAGGCTTTATCACGTTATAGAACTTACGAAGCCAGGCCGCTGTTGATTGAGACTTGATCACCCAGTTCCTATGCACATATCGAGTAATGATAGGTTTATAAAGGGACTGAGTGACACAGACTTCTTTTGACCTATTTTCGGAATACTTCCGGTCTCGGCAAGTTGAATATCGGTAAATAATAGCTTTTTAAGTTTGATTTGTTATTAATAACGCTGTAAAAGGACAAATTTAATTACATCGGAAGGTGAATAATGATCAAATAAAGTCTCGTTGGCAATAAAAATGACATGAAGTGTCAGAACTAGTGAGTATTGTGAGATGACACCAGACAATATATCATAAAAAAGTCAGAACAAAGATGGCGTCTGCCATCCCTTGATCATATAGGCTAGTTATAGTCAAGCAGTAGTAAGAAGTTTTATTTTAATCCCTTCAAGTCCCTGTGATATTTTACGACTGTAGTAGTGTTTGGTGTTTTGAACATTTCCGCATGCTGTTGCTATTTATAGCCTCAACGAGTGTGCGAGACTGTCAGAAATCAGTAGTTAGTCATTCAACTAAAAACGTGCATGATCAACGTGTCAAGAAGAACTTTTCAGTAGGCACGTGGGGCACCCTAACAGAGATAATTCGTAAGTAATTCTCTGTGAAACAGATTGCCAATTACCTCCTGACTGTGGGACGTGTTTACGCTATCAGTATGATGAAAATAACATTGCTACACAATTATTATGTCTGATCAGGTACATATTAGTTTAGACGAAATAAGTCAACCACAAAATACTTTTGCTCTGAAAACAAAGGAAACTGCCTTAGTGGATCAATTTGAGTGAAATTTTCAGATAATTGCCTTTACATTATTTGGTTTTTAACTATTATAATGAGAACAGTCAGTTCTTTATCTAATCTCCCATAATGTATCTTTAAGGGCAAGGTAAAGTGACACCATTTTGTCACAACACCTGAAATGATGAAAAAATTATTTCAAAAACCAAAACAAGGGCCCTTGGATACAAAAGTCTAAAATAAAAAACATTACTCACAGACCATTTTTTTACTACCACTGGCCCTTTAAACTCATTCTAGGATCACTGAGGCCTAAATTTATGGTGAAAATATCGCAAAATGTCCAACAAACGCGGTTACACCTACAACATTTATTTTAACTTTCTGACGTTACTTATTACGCTCAACTATTGTCCCATGGTGTGTACAACAACCGTCAAGACCCGCTTTTTCAATTAACCCCTCTCTATTAATGTAATACGTATTTCATTACGTTAGGTACATACTCGCATGTGCTTTAGCCATTTTGTTATTTCGTCTCCACCTTCTTGTCCAGAGACCCTCCGTTGACATATCACTGAAGCACGAAAAATCGCAAGGTTGATAAACCTCCTGACCGAATACAAATCGTGGGGGATCAATTATTTACATACCTATGTATTTTTTAAAGCCCTAACCTTTTCTTTTACTTTCTGATCATCCATTAAATACAATACATAGTTCCGAAAACAGTGCAAATGACCTTCACCTTATACAGACATTACTCCGCGTTCAGTGAGTTTCTGTCTTAATTTTATAATTCGCTTTAGTATGTGTCATATTATGTGTTATAATGTTTGGCACAGTAAGAGTATGTTGCCTCTATTACAATTTGTTGATGAAGTGTAACTTAGGGAATTCACATTGGCTGCATCGGACTATTGCCATTCGCTGCAGCACTTCCAGAAGATGTCATTTGGCCCCCAAATGTCAACAATTACGAAATTTGGCAAAAACTTTATTTTGTGAATATTTTGAGAGAAATGATTTGTAAGGACAAAAATTGAAAGGTACTGTAGCATCATGTTGCATGGATGTCACTTGTAATCGGATAGCCGATCTCTGGAGATGTGTTTTTTTTTCGAAGGGTGGAATGAACTGTCAAACAATTTTGTACATGTGGTTTCGTCGTCAAGTGACTTCAAATTCGTTGAATAAATTTTATTTTCATATTGGTAAGTACACACTGCATTCTTGCATTGCAACTTATATTGTGGTGATATCCATTTGAGAATATAATAGTTTTTAATGGCTTGTCCTGTATTTAGTTTGGGACTACGGAACGCCATAGGTAGCACGTGCCAAAGACGACAATCTTCAGTTTATTTGACTAATCATTTTACTGAGCTTTTGAAATTAAACCTTTGCATTAGGTTTATTCATATTGTCAACTTGAAAATTAATTGTTGGATAATTTCAATTTCTTCTTGTGCTACATTTTGTGGGTTTTGTGTATGTTAAAATTATCATGTTTTAGCCTATATTATTACTAATAAGGCCTAAATTATTTTCTGTGGCTTAGGTATACTTTTAAGACATGGTTTGTAGGGGTTTTCATGTTTAAAATTCTTATATAATTATGTGTCATTTATTTAAGATTTGTTTCATATAAACTCTTCATTGATATAACCACTGGTACATTTTTATTCTTTTTTTACAGAATTCGACAAGATAATCTATGCAGATTATGGCGGGCGTGTTGCCTTAATTACAGGAGATAAATATTTGAGACTTAGAAATTGACACAAATGGGTAACACCATATATAATAATGTAATATGAATGTATATAAACTGATTTACTAAAATTTCAAATCAATTATGTTTTGCGAAATATGCCAGATGTCTCAATTAAATGCCAATGGCAATCTCTAGCGTCTGGTTATTCCAGGCTACAATGATAGTACAGTGTATTTATTGTACATTTGGTCTCCAGATAAGAATATGAACAAAAAAAAACCCCTCCAAAACAAACATTCCTATTCAAATAAAATATGTGAAAATGTGTGGATTTAAAATCCTCCAAACTGATGGCAAATGTATCTACCATGGTGGCTGTCTTTTTTTAAAATCTAGCATGCCTAAAGCAACCATTATGCCAATAAAAACAATTTCCTATCTTGACAGTAAAGGGAGGTTGGGATGGCCTAGTGGTCTAGAGTGCCGCGCTTCGACCTCTAGCTGGCCGGTCACCTCTGGCTTGCGGCTGTGGTTTCGATCCCTGGTGAGAGCATATGTGGCATGGAGATAGGGGCGCCTTCTCAACGTCGTGGGTTTCCTCTGGGCACTCCGGTTTCCTTCCACTGCTAAAGACCCCTACGCACATCGAATTATTGAAATAAAAGTTGAAACCATATGTTGGTCCCAAAATGACCTAGTTTGTGTCGAGTGGACGTTAAACCCCATTTCTCTCTCTCTCTTGACAGTAAAGTTACACTTTTGCAACATGATGAGTGTTGTGCATGGGCAGGGTGCAACATACTAACCCTTCTAGAAGACGTGTACATTGTACATCTGTGAATGGATGCGATTCATTTCTGTCAGCATCTAATTAACTAGAACATCTGATATCACCTCCCATTGGAAGTTTGCAAATAATGCTGAATGCTTTACACATGTACATGTATATTGATGTTTGATTATAGAATTTTTGTATGTGTTGGATTTAGAAAATGAATTGAAAAATACACCTTTACATTATTTATTTTTCAGAAATATAGGAATACTTGTCTAATGAATGACAGGAACTGAGATATAATTTAGGATTTGTTGACTTTAATAATAGGTGCGTATAACAAATTGTAAATAATGTGGATTATTCCATTTGATGTACATACCTGTACATTACTAGATGAATGCTTTTTGAGTTGGATGGATGGCCAAATGGTTAGCATGTGCGTGCTGTGTCATAAAGCCTGTCATTGAGTCAACTAGCTTGGTTTTGAACCCCCGGTTGTACGTGACAAGGAGTAGGGTCGCCTGTCCAACCTCATGGGTTTTCTCTGGGTCCTCCAGTTTCCTCCCACTGCTAAAGACCCCTATGGGCAAGCGAATTATTGAAATAAAATTAAACCATATGTTAGTCCCAAAATGACCTAGTTTGTGTCGAGTGGATGTTAAACCCCATTTGGGTATCCGAAAGATTAACATGTGCACATTTGATTACAAGGTCTGTCATTGAGTCAAGTGGCATAGTTTAAGTTCTCTGCTTGCATGTGACAGGTAGTAGGGTCACCTGTACAACCTAATGGGTTTTTTCCCAGTCTTCCTACTGCTAAAAACCCCTACCTTCTTTTGTGTACAGCATTGATTAAGAAAAAGTCCTAGGTGTTATCAAATTATTGAAATAAATTTAAACCATGAGTTAGCCCCTAGTTTGTATCCAAAAGCCATTAAACCTTTCTGTCTGTCTCTCTGTCACTCACAAATAATACATTTATCAAATTCATGAAAATCCCCCCCCCCCCACACACACACACACATACCCCCCAAAAAGGCTGCTTCTATTGCAATTAGATGTTATATCAGGAATATGAAGGCTATTTGTACAATGTAGAACACTGGTAAATGCCTCACATTCATACCTTTGTGAAACTCATATCATAGGGCCAATATTGCTATTCACTGTGCCACTAGTGGTACACCATACATCTGCAGAGAAAGTAGTGCATGAAACAAAATGGCCTTTTGTTTACAAAATATTTGAAAACTTTGAGGTCCCATGACTAAGTTTTGATAATTTTTTTTCAGATTTAAAGTCTTGATGGTTGGAGTTTGAATATCTGAGCAACTTTTGGCCGGTTTAGTTTTCCTTTGTTCTTTTTTATAAAGCTTGTAGCTGCGCAGCCCTGACTTAGGAATTTCCTTTATTATTTGGTAAATATTTTATTTCAAAGTCATTTTTTTTGATTTCCATCCATTTTTTATTGTTCTGTATCATCTCAGGTACATGTAGATACCAACATATCAGCATTAAAGCTTGTGTAAATCCCTTTTTGAGAACCCCCCATTTCAGGTGTTGTGACAAAATGGTGTCACTTTACCTTGCCCTTAATCAACATTCAAATATTCCGGCAAGATGACGGTTTAATTCACATTTCGGGAAAATCGAAATGAAACTGCCCGATAAAATGTCCCTTTGTACGCAAATTATGAACAGTTATGTAATACGAAGGTTGTGAACCCTCTTGAGTTCAGTAATTTTATCCGATTTAGATGAACTCTTGACCCCACCCCCCTGTTTTTTAAGCAAAATGTTAAATATGATTGACGTTTGAGTCCCTTCCTGGTACACAGCAGATTTTACATTTTAGAGCCATGGTCCCTGCTATATATGAATTTGTAGTCCGTCCAGAGGAGCTACAATTGTTGTTCCATAATATCTTGAATGAGAGGATGACTCCTATTGATTTTACCTCTTCTCATACACATCTTGATAAATGTGGGCCTATTTTGTATAGCAACCGCTTGTTTAGAGATAGAGCGAGCGAGAGAGAGAGAGAGAGAGAGAGAGAGGGGGGATGGGGTTTAACGTTCACTCGACACAAACTAGGTCATTTCGAGACTAACACATGGTTCAATTTTATATCAATAATTCGCTTGCGCGTACAGATCTTTAGCAGTGGTAGGAAACCAGAGGGCGGGGAGAAACTCACGAGGTTGGCATAACTGATAGCAATTTTTTTAGATTAATTTTCGTACATTCATCGAGCACGTACATGTACGCCCATGCATCACAAGCCATTTTATCATATATTTATCTGATATTTCTAGGACATCGGCGAAGTGTGAAACACCCATCCTCAATGGGCTTCGGTATATTTTTAAAAAAAAGTGAAAACCACATCATGCTTCAAATGTAAAAATAATGAATTTATTTATCGTTGATGTAAAAGATACGTGCATGTATAGTATACAAATTCCATTGTCTTTTTTTATATTGTATATTATACTTGACATAACTATACAACAAGAACGTTATTCAAATAATAATATCTATTTTAATTACCCAAACTGGAAATTTACAAGGTCTTTGTAAATCTAAATCTTCCATTCAGGGGTAAATTTACAAATCAGTGTTTAAATAGTTATGGAGGGGGGTCTATAGGCGTCTGCATGTTCTCCTATCCAGTTTCGATGAATAAATATTGTTTAAAAAAAAAATATAGTTATTTTACTCGCAACTTTCTGCCAGTCATTTTGCGTTCAAAATACAATTTAAAGTATATCCTGAAATATACCTTGACAAGGTGACATTTTTAGAGGGAATGCGTTTGTCCCCACTCGGTTACTTTAGTCCTAGGGTTCGATCCTGGCGAACACGTACAGTTTTGGGGACCTTTCAGCCGAGCATGTAAAACATCATTCGATAAGGGTAAGGAATTATATAAACGGGGTTTAAACTCATACTGTTCTCTGTCTCTTACAGTGGGAGAGTGAGAGAGAGAGTGAGAGAGAGAGAGAGAGGTGGTGTTTAACGTTCACTCGACGCAAACTAGGTCATTTCGGGACTAACATATGGTTTCTAGTTTTTTTTTCAATGAATCGCTTGTGCGTAGTGGTCTTTAGCAGTGGGGGTAACTGGGGAACCCGTAGAAAACCCACGAGATAGGACAGGCGACCCTACTCTTTGTCACGTACAATCGGAAATTCTAAACCACACCAGTCTCTTACAATGGAAAAAGTAGGAGGCATGAAACGAAGCAAAATGTCCCACACAATTCGGCATATCACTGTCTCTATACGCCAGTTAGGTGCATTCAGATTTTGAACAGCTAATTTCTTTAAAAAAGATTAAACTTACAGTAAATATTTTGCACAAAATTCGATATGTGGTGGAAGGGGAATAACCGATTTGAACACTATTTGACAGTAAATTTACAATTTGTTGTTCACATACTATTTCAAATGGCATTTGTGTTAATATACAGCTGACATAATGTAAACTGACATCGTTGCATATTTACATTACGTTAACGCGAATCTGACATGTGGCCAATGGGGAAATAACAAAAATTTGTTAGTCCCAAATATGTTAGATAACAAACACGGCTCCAAAGACATATTAGGGGGCATAACACCATTCAATTTCACCATCTCGGTACACTCGGCAACCCTCGACAGATTCCGGAACCTACATCTTGGCTCGGCTGTATGAAGAATTCCGCCATATTTATAACTATTTATAGGTCCCGGATGAAACTTGGCTGTCAAGATTTGCCGAGTGCTTCTCGGTACCCGCAAATTGTAGTTCGTCTATTTGCAATTTTCTGTCTGTCTGTTTTCTGCTCCTTTACATGCCCATTTTGGGTTATTTTTTGGTCTAGAATGGACGAAGGGGGTTTAGATTAACATTTTCTGTCAAGTTTTGGTAAATATTCATGATTTTGAGGCGGAGGGACAACGCAGTTATCGGGTTGGCTACGGCAACAAGTCGCATGTTTTAAGTATGCTTCTTCAAGTTTGTGTATCTCACAATTTTAATCGAACCCCTTACAAATTTTAGTGCAAATACATGTCCATTTGTTCCCCTGTCTGTAGTGAAAAGCATCCAGCCCGACGAAAATTTTGGGGACAGTTGGAAGTGGCCAAAGAGGCCAGAATTAACATTGATTGAAGTCAATAGGGAAATTAATGGTGGTCTGATTCCACTTATTGTCTTGGACTTTAATTATTTTGTATGAAGACCAACAAACAATTTCACCATCTCCACGCCACAAAGTGTAGTTCGTGTATTTATATAAATTTTTGAAGTAGAATGGACGAAGAAGGTTTGAATTACATTTTCTGCAAGGTTTTGATCAATATTCATGATTTTGAATGTCCGTTTTTGTCGATTTTGGGGGGTCCAGAATGAGCGAAGAGGGCATATTAACATTTTATGTCAGGTTTTGGAATACAGCCCTACGACAATGTTGGTAAACGTTGGAGCAGTGTCCGTGTGCCGCGTCACGTATGCGAACTATACACAAATCGGTGACGTAACACGCAAAGCCAATACGGATACTTGGTACGGACCGGGAATGTTGCATGCCAAAACTCTCTACTTTGGGGGAAATTTAGCCTCAGTAACGTCACTGTGGCATACTTTTATATCGAATTTCAACTGCCAAGAAATCTTTTAGTGTGCGTCTTTGTATACACGGGACCCCGTTGCTTGTCTCCGCACGACAAGACAGCTGCCCTTCCATCTTGCACTAAGGCGAGTATTGGGTTGTATTGGATAAACTCCCGTAATCTGGAAAAAACTAGTAACACTGTTGAATGTAGTTTTGAGTAAACAGAGGAAAACTGTTTTGTTAAAGGGCCAATCCCGATAACTTTTTGGGGAATAAAACTGCTTAATTTTGTGTTAAAATCCTTTAAAATCCATAACCTAAGACCCACCTACTAACCCGATATTTGTGATACGCTTGTAAATAACTTAAACATGACAGTCTTCATCTGGAAATAGAGACCGTTGTATTATACAGTATCTGGATAAAACCAGACTTTTTTTCTATAAAAATAATATGTAGTTGAAATTTACCTTTTGTTATCAAGTACAGTGCATGGGTCATTCACTGTATAGACCTCTCAAGAAACATTAATCGATTATCAGGTCACCCAATGAAAAAATTGACCCGAAATCTTAAAAGGGTTACGTGTCCGGATAAGCAGTGTTGACGTACACGCCCAAACGACTCAATATTTTGAGCTGAAATTTTGAGACAAGGTAAATACACCATGCCACTATATTTTGGTCCATAAATTTCATAAATACTCGGACTTTAATTTTTGAGACTCTGTTCTTATCGGGATTGTCCCTTTAAGCTACTGAATATATAACCAATTTTATTTTGTCTTTTTAAATGAAGATAATCAGAAGCCCCTTCGGTGAAGGAGTAAAAAAACTATTATTATACACATGTGTACTATGTCCAAATGTGGGTCTAACTCAATTTTCACTAACATTTGACTTGCTAGGTTTTTCCAGTTTACGGGATAAATGATTCAGCTCTGTTACACTCCCGCCCTCACCCGATAGGACATAAATTAATGCTACTTTAACTGCTGTAATTATATGCTTGAATAACAACTAACTCAGGACTTGTCAAAAAATTCATTTTCATATCACTCGAGCACTACCAATAATTGTTTACTTTGAAAACAGATAGCGCAATACATGTACATGATCTAACGCTACAGATAAAAGAGTACCAGTTTCGTAAACATAGTTTTTATCTACAACCGAACATGAAACAGGAACATCAACAATAACAAACACACGTTCATCACTTCGGCTCTTCTGCTCCCCAACTCCTAATCTCTTTAACAGTCTTTCCGGCGTGGTTTCCCGTGTCAGTGGCGCAAAAAAGAAGGAAAAACAAGGATAGCTGTCTAGTCGATTGGATGGTACGAAAACCGGATCCCGTGTGCAAATTGGCGTGTACGTTAAAGATCCCTTGACAGTTGGAAATCGATATACGGTAGGCCGCAGTGCCGCTGTCCGGACAAAGATTCCCTCATAACACACTGTATGGCGTATGCCCGTCTTCGTTAACCCAGTTCGGAGCAGAATAGTAGGACGTTAAACTCTATTTTATTTCCTTTCGTTAACTGTCAGCCTATATGTCTTTCAACAAGAGAAATGAGACAGATTTAACGTCCACTCGACACAAACTAGGTCCTTTCGGGACTAACTTATGGTTTATTTTATTTTTCAATAATTCGCTGGCGTGTAGGATTAGCAGTGGGAGGAATCCGGAGGACCGTAAGAAAACCCACGAGGTTGGACAGGTGACCCTACTCCTTGTCACGTACACCAGAAAATTGAAACCACGTCAGTTGACTCAATGACAGGTTTGCTGATATAGCGCGCGTGCTAACCATTCGACCATACCACCACCCCCCCTCCCCATCTTGTAAAGAATTGGGACTCATGGTCATCATTATATATAATATATAGAGTTGTATATACATAGATAGAACTCAATCACCATTGAATACCACTCGGGTTATTCAGTAGTTCAAGAGAGTGTATCCCTGTTTTTTTTGTTGCGTTCCTTGAATTAAAACAGAAGAGAAAGTTTCAGTTCCAATACTGTATTGTGTAATCATAATAAAATACAAAACCAATATAATATACAATTCTAAGTCAATAGGTTAACAAAATGAACTATGAGTTATAAAAGGAGCTAACTCACTTGGCTGTGCAGAGGCACTATTTGTTGCATGTATAATTATAGTAGGCGACACGTGTTCCGGATAGGCGGCGTAGCTGCCGATTTGTCATGTTGACGTAAATAAATTGCATCTAAATTTAGTTAATCATTTGTCATTGGTCTGGCACCTAAACACTAACCCCAAACGGTGACACCAACCAACCCAGAAGCAAACGAGATCATCTACCAAATGATATGTTTTTTAATAAATAAAGGGAAGAACTTCCCACTAAACCCAATCCATGGCTTAAAGCCAAATAGAAAGATTGCAAAATCATATTCTAAAAAACAGGAATCAGCTTCGGCTCTCCTAAGTCTTGTCTGCGATATCACTTATGTGGAAGCAGACGTTAAACACTAAGTAGTAGTAGTAGTGTCTGCTTGATTTATCACTTAAAGCTTACATATGCAATTTACGCCCATATATGAAAAGTATATACGATTTCGCGTGCATATTAAAGTGCAGCCAACACTTTTGAGCCCAAACTGAACATAGATTAAAGAATGTATTTTATAAACCATATGCTGTCATGGTTAGTAGGTAATGATAAAATATAGTAAAAAGGTTAACGAATATTTACATGTGAAATAAGAATAAAATTACGGCTGTCTAATATGTGATCAGTCAATAATTAAATCGTGGATGTAGTCATAACGGCCCTATGTCATAACGGCCAAAAACAGGTTTGGTCAAAACGGCCCTACTTTAGTCATAACGACCAAATAGTTTTGTCTTAACGGCCAAACAGTTTGGTCATAACGGCAATTTATGAATATTTAAGACAACTAACGTAGGGGAAATTACAAATATACAAGAAATAATGTTTGACTAAATAGAATATAATGGGGAATAGAATCATGTAAGAAATAAAATATGTAAATAACATTTTTAGCGGATGAGGACAGCAAAACAGAATAACGTGGCTTACCTTGAATTAAAACAGAAGAGAGTTTAAGTTCCAATTCTGTATTGCGAAGAAGCTGAGTCCAACATTCGTATTTAAAGGCAGGTTAAGGATTAACTCAACGAAGACACCTAATTACTCAGTTGCGGTCACGTGGGTTTTACTTTTCATGTATCGTTCGTTCGTTCGTGGGGTTTAACGTCCACTTCCACCTAAGGTGATATCGTAGACAACTTTCATGTATGGGCGTAAATTGCATATGTAAGCTTTAAGTGCTAAATCAAGCAGACAAATGATTAACTAAATGCCATGGTCCGAGTGCTTTAGACCTAATTGACATCCATTGTTTTAGTTAATCCTTTGGTTCTGCTTCATTTGGGAAATACTGTATTGGTAGACATAACTCTCTCAACATGGTAGCCAACTTAATTTATGAGTGTGATTAATTTATTTTAAAACAATGAACTAAAGATTATATCGAGGGATATTAATCTGAAAAGGCTGCCACGTGCATTTAGCCAATTCTAAGTGACTGTCTATAATCTACCCCTCTATAATATGACACTACAGGCCATTTGCTTTTCTTTTACTTTATTATTTTGTCGCCTGGATTTTTGGCTAGCCCTAAGGCACGTGCCTTATTTGCCTTATGGTTAATCCAGTTCTGGACATAACATGGAAATTATTCTCAATCAAACCATAGAAAATACACCACATAATATGGAACGTATTTCAATCAAACCATAGAAAATACACGACATAACATGGAACTTATTCCAATCAAACCATAGAAATTATTTCAATGGAACCATAGAAAATACACGACATAACATGGAAATTATTCTCAATCAAACCATAGAAAATACACGACATGGAACTTATTTCAATCGAACCATAGAAAATATACTGTAAAACAATGAACTGATGTCAATCAAACCATACAAATAAAACTATTCCGCTGTTGTAAAATACGTAGCAATGCAGACAGAAGTGGTACTAATCCACTGTTGTAGAATGTTTAGCAATTTGGCCAAGAGAGTGGATCTCACGACAAAACATGGAGTTGATTCATATTGCACAGTTCTATTTTATTAAACAACGTGGAATTGATTCATAACGAACAGTTCTATTTTATTAAACATGATATTAATCGTATCAAATATTCACCAGCTTTCAGTGATGGTCAACATGTTTGTCCAGTGTCCCCTTCCTCTCGTGCAAACTTGCTTCGATTTATAAAAGTTAAGTATTTTTCACAGAGACTTGTCTTACAAGATTTGACGTTATGACCATGAGGTCTGTTTCACGAAATTCTAACTAACATGAAATCCAAATTTTAGTAATATGATTGGATAATATTAGATGGATTTTAGTGCTTAGCCAATCAAAATTGAAATATCTACTAAAATTTGAATTTCTAGAAACAGGGCCCTGATTCTATAACCTCGGAAAAACAAAATGAGATTTGAAAGAATACATCTTTGACATCTGTGGAAACTAAATGGCATTTTTCATCTTCAATCACGCAGTAGAAATGTGTTTATGATTGGTTTAAACAATATTTATTCATAAAATATCATATAATACATTACAGTTATAAAGATATGATACAAAAACAAGCTAAAAGCTTATATAAATTTGCTTCATATATGTGTATGTTACTTACTTTTGATATTTCAAGAATTTGATAATGTACTTATTTCTTGACGACGAAATCGTAAATTAATAAAGATAAATAAATGAGTTTATGATTCTGCATCTTCATAAGTTGTGGGACTCCTTTTATGGCTCGGAGGTGGTGGAGTAGGGTGAATGGCCGAATGGTTAGCACGTGGGCGCTGTATCATAAGGTCTGTTATTGCGTCAACCATATATTATTCCCAAAATGACCTAGCTTGTGTTGAGTTCGAGTTACCGTTACCCCTCCCCTACTCTCCCTTTTTCGGAAATAAAATTCAGCCATGCGTTAGTCTCTCTCTCTCTCTCTTTCTACCTCTCTCTCTCTGGTTAAATACAACATCTATATGTTTTCTTATTCTAGCAAATCACGTTTTGGGGGTTTCAAGGCCAAATCTCTTAAGACAGGTCATCGTGAAAAATACATAGGGTGATTAACCCTTTTCTTTGTGTGTATATATTATGTTTAATAAAATATTGACAATGACCTTGACCTACTCCAGGTATAGATTGTGAAATATACTCTTCAAAAAAAGAAAGGCACAACCCATTTTTCATAAAAAATTTTTTATTTAAACGAAGTCGTTCTTTTCATAAATCTTACTTGTTTTAATGTCATTATGAGAGAGAGAGAGAGAGAGAAATGGGGTTTAATATCCACTCGACACAAACTATGTCATTTCGGGACTAACATATAGTTTTAATTTTATTTCAATAATTCGCTTGTGCGTAGGGGTCTTTAGCAGTGGGAGGAAACCGGAGTGCCCGGAGGAAATCCACGAGGTTGAGAAGGCGCTCCTATCTCCACACTAGGGATCGAAACCACAGCCGCAAGCCAGAGGTGACCGGCCAGTAAGAGGTCGAAGCACGGCACTCTAGACCACTAGGCCACCAACCCCCATAATGTCATTATGTAAGGATAAAAGAAATTCATTATTGGTTTTAAATGTAATGTCATTAATTGTGACAGGTAATCCTTTTTGTCGAAATTTGTTATCGCTTAATTGCACTAAGAAACATGAATTTTACAACTTCGAGAGGTATAGATTGTGGGATATTTATTTCACTAGTCCGTTCTGTTGAAGAGATGACCATTATTAATATAGACGAACTGTTTACCTACATCAAGGGCAACGCCTCATATTACAAAAACGATTGGTAAGACACCACGTGCAAGTGCACGGTGGACCCATTTCATTGAATAGAGTGCTGAATATAATAATAGGGTCGGAATGTTTACTTAGATAAGGGACAACGCCCCATGTATACACACCCCGTCAGTAGAAGCCAGACAACTCACAAGTGAACTACACACCGTACGGATCAGTCCATCAAAATGGTTTCAAGAATTATTTTAGTTGCTGCTGTATTTATATCAGGTAAGATCAATTGATTCTCTTTGATGTAGGCAATGAAATTGAATGGTGTTTAACGTCCTACATGCAAGGTAGGATGTTTTGAAATGAATTGGGGTTTAACGTCCTACTCATCTGCACCTGACCTGGGCTAATGGAAGCCAGGCATGCGCCATACAGTGTGTATGAGTGACATTTTGCCCGAACAGTGACTCTTATATCGAATTTCAACTGGATCTTGTACGTGCACGTCAATGTGTACACGGAACCTCGGCTTTTCGTACCATCCGAATGATTAGACAGCTGTTCTTGTTGGGCCTTCTGCATCACTGACAAGGGGAAACGAGTTGAACTTTCTCGGCCAATGCAGGGATCGAACACACGACCTCCAGGCTAGCGAACCAGCGCCTTATCCACTTAGCCACCGTTACACGCTATAAAATAAAGATTACCGGAACAGCAGCACCACGACCTACTCTTATATCAAATTCCAACTGTTAAGCGATCTTTTACGCGCTCTGAAGGAAACGTTACCCGGACAGCTGCACAACGGCCTACTCTTATAGGTTTTTTATGTGGTAGATTATCCAGTAATTTTTGTCAAAAATTAAAGACTAGGGGGTTCTGGGTGACCGAGACTATTCGACTGTATGACAGTGATATATACCTACGCCCATACATTTGCGATGCGGCTACCGGTTTACTTTAACAGGAAAACTTGCCGCTTTTCAAAGAAGTTCCCAAGATGTCGTCTTTTGTAGAGTGTGTAGAGTTTACGTTGAACAGTTGTCCTTTGTTTAAAGAAAATCCGATAAACTTGAAAGACAAACAGCTTCAGATATTGAAAGTTATGTACGATTGTCAAGATTTCACCCTGGACCTTTAAGGTATAGTTCCAATATGGCGGAATTCGTCATACAGCCGAGGTTAGATTGTACCGGAATCTACCGAAGTTTGCTGAGTGGATTGGCCCTGTTAAAATGTTGTCTCTGTAACGTTGATGGTAGACGAATGATGTGGGCTTTGACAATCTGTATTTACGCTGTAATGATGGGACGATTGGTTAAAATTGTATTTTACAGTATTACAGACAACAAATTCTGAATCATGCGATCAACAATCACTGGCAAGTACTTGTCCGTTAACTGGTTTGACAAATAACCCGACCACGGATGAAGAAATTCAAGCTGCTTGCGGGTACGTAAAATTGAAATCAAAACGGTTTAACCCATGGAAGGCCATGTGGGACCATGGATTTTTTTTTCTACATTCAAGCTTTATTTATTTTCTTAATTCTGATATTCTGTGATGTGGAAATGTTACAAGTCACTTTCTTGTTTCAAATACTTCTTTCGTGCCCACAAATTTGGAAATAGGAATGACGAAACAAAAATCATTAATATTGTCCTGTTTGGTCTTCCATCAGTAAGTGCCTTCGTCATAAGTGAAATATTGCCTGGACAACGGTATTCCCGCCTACATACTTCTATCACCACGGTCTATCATCCGATTTATCCCCCGTGGTCTTTTTCCATTCCACCCGCTAACCCCTAGGTTCAACCATTCGGAGGTAGATCACTATTAAATTTCACCATCTCGTAGTTCGCCTATTTATAGCAATTTTTCCTGTGTTTCCCCCCTCCCCCTTTTTGCATGCCCATTTTGGTGTCGAATGGACGGCGAGGGTTTGAATTAACATTTTTCTGCCAGGTTTTGCTAAAAATTCATGATTTTGAGACGGAAGGACAATTAGGTTACCAGGTTATCTATGTAGTTGCGTGTGAAAAGTATTCAGCCCAACGAAAAGGCGAAGAGGTCAAAATTATCATTGAAGTCAATGAGGAAGTTCATGGTGGTCTGAATCCACAAGTGAGACACGTATTCAAATTAACTGCCCTTGATCGCTGTACTAATGTTATCGACCAAGTCAAAAAATCGTTAAACACATAAAAACTAACATCCTTCCCATTAAAAACATTCTAAGGACATCTTTTTGTGTGCATGCCACTTATTTATTTTATATTTAATTTATCGCAAACATTCTCATAATCGAACGAACAAGACGCCATATTGCTGGCTGAGATTAAAGGAGCTAAATCGCTAATATTTGGGGCCTAGAAATTTACACAAATGGGTCGCAAGCCATATAATAATTTAATATGGATGTATATAAACTGATCTACATTCAATCGTTTCCTTATTTACTCTAATATCAAAAGCGCATGCTCACCGTTTGAGATGTAATGTGGAATATACCTAGCCTTGTTCTTTGGGTCCCTAGCTGAAAATGAGTCTTAAACGCCGTATGGTACACGATTCGTGTACCAATGGTAAAAATATCATTTCGTCTTAAATATTGGATCCCCGAAGCCCATCTTTTCCTGGTAATACCACACCATCAATGTTGATTTAAATTGATAAATAATTTGTGTTTTCAACGTCGAAGACTTTCGATGATATTGAGTTAGAGACTTAGCTACTTTAACTTGGTACACTATAAATCAGCATCCTATATGGATATTCACCACAGATAAGCAGAAATTAAGGTGGCACGCTATAAAAATTCCTAGACAACCGCGACAGCAGTGAAATCACGTAATATTTGTAGCTAATCCGAGCCGTCGACAAATAACATAAATTGAAAGTATAGTTTATTTTTAGTAATTAGGTTACTGGGGACAACTACCCAATTCTTTCGACAAAACGAGGATTTTCCTCTTCCCTAAAGTCCGCAATTTAGGCTTATCGTATGGTCAATATCCTTATAGTGTGCCAAGTCCCCGGAGCAACGACTGCGAGTTTTACAACATCTGGATGTTGTCAATCAAATTAAAATATAGATCTATATTTCGTTTCGTTTTTTTATACTTTCGATGGCCTACACTCATGTAGATCTAACAAGTTATAGTGAGAGCTCACGTTCTATGACGTCAAGTATCAAGAACGGGACATTTGACCCGATAACGTCAGTCATTCGATTAACCAATTAGCGACCGTCGTGCTTTTTAAAAAAATCTACTTTTGTTTTGTTTTGATTTCTATCCGCTGGTAATATCTACTCACAGTTCCACGCACGAAAAGGTCAAACGTTCGAGTCGACAGACCATTTGATTGGCTGACCCCTCATTTCAGACAGAACACGACTTAAATAACAAGTCCTCCAGATCCAAGAGTAGTGAAGACAAGTAAAAACGAAATTTTGAATGATAAAAAACGAAACGAAATTGGATCTGTGTTTTAATCAGATTGGGATGTTGCTAGATTACTTTCCAATACCCGAACTGATAGCTACCAGTCGAAATAAGTGCCGAAATACGCAGAGTATTACGCGAAGGCTTTGATAAGATCCGCCCTAATACTGATTGTCATCGATGTTCGTCCTTTCAAACTTTGTTTTCCAGAATATTCAAGACATATTTCGCCTGCGTCGATAGAGAGACATCAACCTGTTCTCAAAGTGTCAAGGACAGTATTCAAACAGAAATGGGCGATATTCAGTCCATGTATAATGACAAATGTGGCGGTAAGTAGATGAAATTGTCACCAAAGCAAGAACCACACGGGCGGACACTACCCTGTAGTTATTTTTATTTTGAACTGGATTGGGGAACAGGCTTAGCCTTTGTGAAACTCCTCTCCCTTTCGTTGGTAATGCACAGGATGATCTGCGGTGAAGCCACGGTGACGCAGAGTAACACAGCGTGGCGAGGTAGTTCATCTGTTAGGTGACGCTTGTCTGTTTTCCTCATATTGAACATGCGTTGTCCACACGTCTTTCGAATATATAGTGACTTAGGCCATGTGTTGTGAGGACTAATTACCCACAAATAAGTAAACTGTTTATATAACTTATAATGTTCATAAACCTTATACTGTTTATATAACTTATACTATTTATATAACGTATACTGTTTATATAACTTTTACTGTTTATATAACTTTTACTGTTTATATACTTGATACTGTTTATATAACTTATACTGTATATATACAACTTATACTGTTTATATAGCTTATACTGCTTATAAAACTTATACTGTTTATATAACTTATGATGTTTATATAACTTATGATGTTTATATAACTTATGATGTTTATATAACTTATGATGTTTATATAACTTATAATATTATACTGTTTATATAACTTATAATATTATACTGCTTTTATAACTTATAATATTATACTGTTTATATAACTTATGATATTATACTGCTTATATAACTACTGTTTATAGTATTTGGCAGAACATTAGGAAGTCAAACAGATTCCATGCCATTACGAAGAGAATATAAACTGAAGTACTGATTCCATTTCAATTATAATTTCAGGTATGGCGATTAACCCACTGAATATTGGTGTCTACATTATTATTGCCTTGGCTAAATTCACCTACGACAGATTCGTGTAAATCGCCCCTGGAACGTATATGTGTATATATATACATGTATATATAAGAAGAGAGAATCCCGACTTTTAGACATAATAGAGCAGACGGTCCTAGTGACAAATATAATAAAAATTACATTTCGTTTCGATTAATGTATGTGTGATTTGTTACCTCGATGGCCATTTGATTGTTACCCATTCAGGGTAATGTTTTACCTCGCTGGTGCCAGCTTTATAAACCACCTCAAGTGAATTGTCTCAGTCAAAATGTTAACAATTGCCATTTTTGAGACTTTTCACTGAAACAAATAAAGTACTTTTAATACATTCGTTGTCATGTTTTAGTTCGGTCGCCGAACCAGTGGCGGTGCCCGTGGTTGGAAGGGCAAAGCAGGGGCGAAGTCCAAGGCACGGGCTTCAACTAGGGTAGAGTGCCTCCCCCCCCCTCCCGAAAATGTTTGAAAAACCGGATGCCGGAAATGCACCCTGGCAGTATTTCATGCACTGATCGTTGAGATAGTGTGTCAAACGAACTGACTTGCGAACTTCGACGATGTCCCCCTCATGAGCGCCAAAGAAGGAAGTCCTTATTGGAGACCTCCCCAAGACAATTTTGAAAACTGGACTGTCTAAACCACTGCCTGACAGCAGGATGGGTTTAGTAAGAAATCACACACACGTCCATGACTCAGTGGGAATGTGGGATTTAATCACCGTAGAAGTATTACACAAAACATACTTATGGAATAACAGCTACTTAATTTATTTAAGCGACGTTTCGAGGAGTATTGTCTCAACGTTATCAAGCTAATACAGTAAAACAAGAATTATGAGATCAATATATACAGAAAACTATAACAACAATTCATGAAACCATACAGGACAACAACAAGATCAAAGGAGTTATTCAAAACAATCTAATTAACACTAAGCTTAATTGTAGCCATGAGTGGAGTTAAGCAATTAATAACTATGATGATATGTATTAGCTTGATATGGCCTAGTGGTCTAGAGTGCCGCACTTCGACCTCTAGCTGGCCGGTCACCTCTGGCTTGCGGCTGTGGTTTTGAGCCCTGGTGTGAGCGTATGTGGCACGGAGATAGGGGCGCCTTCTCAACCTCGTGGGTTTCCTCCGGGCACTCCGTTTTCCTCCTGGACTGCTAAAGACCCCTACGCGCAAGCGAATTATTGAAATAAATTTAAACCATATGTTAGTCCCGAAATGACCTAGTTTATGTTGAGTGGACGTTAAACCCCATTTCTCTCTCTCTCTCTCTCTCCCTCTCTCTCTCTCTCTCTCTCTCTCGTATTAGCTTGATAACGTTGAGAGAATACTCTTCGAAACGTCACCTAAATAAATTAAGTAGCTGTTATTCCATAAGTATGTGTTATAGTTTATTGCTCTATCCAGTTAATAAATGCCTCTAAAAGATTTTTATCGTAGAAGTATTATTACCGAAACTTATATAAAAACTTTTTTTTTAATTTTCTAAAATGATTGGGCGTCTCGCCACTTGACTCAATGACAGACCGTCTGATACAACGCGTACGCACTATCCATTCAGCCATTCTACCACCTCGGTGCATGACGCATGCCCGTCCAAACTGATCCCGCAGTGAATATTCGTTTGGCCGCTACAATCACTGATAAGCATGACATCGACGAGACTTAATGAGTTCGGCATATTAACTTTTTTTACTCCGACAAATTAAATTCTCAAACATTTTTTTGAGGTAAAAGAAAAAAAAATAATGACGTTTGAAGTATTTGTAGTTAAAAAATATTTCCTATTTAGTGTAAATGGGTATTAAAATGAGTAAAATGTATCATTTTGCCCAAAGCAGTTAGGTGTTATGTAAACATTGCACGAGCCGTTGAGCCAATGACTACCGCCACGTGCAGTCAGCGCACGTGTTATGGACAGTCATCTGTTACAGAAGTAATTCGTAAGTAATTCTCTGTGAAACAGATTGATGCCCGTCGTCATTAGCCCGACTGTAACAGGCAGGCGGGGACTTATTAAAGACGCCTACTAAGGCTTGCACAACCGCTGAGTGGAAATAACCTAATGACCTGATTACGATTGTGTAATGCCCCCTTGACTATTAGAAATATAGACTAATCCATAATGGTGAGTATTCAATGTTTACTTTGAAAAGTGATACCACAAAACACTTAAGCTGGCGAGATAGAGAGAGAGAGGGGGGGGGGTATAGAGAGAGAGGGTTAAATTTTACTACAGTATGCTTACCTTTATATTTCTTGTAACATATATCAGTTCATAATACTACACAGTGGTTTTTCTAGGCTATATTCTTGATTGTTTTCAAATTTGAGTAAAGTCTGTGTCACTACAGACCCGGGATTGCACAGCGCAGTGGACGCTTACGGCTAGCCCCCGGATCCATTCACTTTATTTGAATATGTATACGGGACCTCGATTTTTCGTCCCACCCGAACGATGAGACACCTGCCTTGTCAGGCCCTCCGTTCTTCATCACTGACAAGGGGAAACCACACTGGGAAATCGAGATGAATTTTCTCAACCAATGCAGGGATCGAACACTCGACCTCCAGGCTAGCGAACCAGCGCCTTACCCACGGGATACCCTGTTGATTTAATTGTATAATAAAATATTTCAACATCTTGCTTCAGGAATAGATTGTGAAATACTTTATTGAACACAGGGGCGGATTCAGAGGGGAGGGGTTTAAACCCCACCCTGCTCAGCTACATAAAAAAAAAAATAATGCTTTGCATCAATGAAATTACATCACAAAGTATAAAAATTTATGGACCAACATATAAGAGGCATGGTGTATTTACCGTGTCTCAAAATTTCAGCTCAAAATATTGAGTCGTTTGGGCGTGGACGTCAACACTGCTTATCCGGACACGTAACCCTTTTAAGATTTTGGGGTCAATTTTTTCATTGGGTGACCTGATAATCGATTCCCGTTCGTTGTGAGGTCTATACAGTGAATGACCCATGTACTGTACTTGATAACAAAAGGTAAATTTCACCTACATATTATTTTTATAGAAAAAAGACTGGTTTTATCCAGATACTGTATAATACAACGGTCTCCACTTACAGATGAAGACTGTCAAGTTTAAGTTATTTACAAGCGTATCGGGTTAGTTGTTCGGCCTTAGGTAATGGGTTTTAAGGGATTTTAACACAAAATTAAGCAGTTGTATTCCTCATAAAGTTATCAGGATTGGCCCTTTAAGTAAACAAAATGATCTTGTAAAGATATCTTATTTATTTTGCTTCTTATTGTGAACAATATTCAAATGGCGCGAATGGTGTAAAAATGTTATATCGAGGTTGTGAATAATGTATTGGTCACAATTTTAATCCGACTTTGATGAAACTTGACATGCATGTTTATAACCCAAAGATCTTGATTCCTGACGATATTTGCATATATCGAATAGTAACTTCCTGAATTATGGTCCCTGATTGTACAAATAATCGCTTTTTTAGCTCGTGGTGACAATTATTATCCGATTTGAAAAAAAAAACCTTTGATTATTTCACCATTACACCGTAATGATGGTTGAGTTCGAATTTCCTGAAAATCAAAACAAAACTGCCGAACAAAATGGCCACCGCTTGTACGCATATAGTGTTTAAAATATGGTATATCAAGTTTGTAAACCCTGTAAAGGTCCCAATTTTAATTCTATCTTAGTGAAACTTGAAATATATGTTTATAACCAAAAGATCTTAGTTCCTTTTGATATTTGCGCATATCGAAATGTAACTTCATAAATTATGGCCCTATATTGTAGGAAAAATCACTTTCTTTTTGGCTTGTTATCTTTCCATCTCTTGAAAATGTGGGCATATTCTGCCTGGCAGTCGCTGTTCTTTTTTTTTATCGAAGTTGAGTACAATAACAGGACGGAACTACATATAAGGAAAGGTACTGTTAGCATGTCGGCGTAGTTAGACGTGACTGTAGGCTACTTAGCATATCATTTAATATACTTCATAGCTTTTGAATATCATTATACAAGAGAGTTTGTCTGAAAACGTTTTGCAATTTACAATCGAATAATGGCATGAATACTTCAAAACAGTACAGTGGTATAGTTAGCTTTCCAGGGAACCCCAACTGAATGACCGTCCAACGAGATATACCCAGTGGTGTTAAGTGGATCATTACACCATTTTGGGGATTCATCTACCCCAAACCATGTTGACTGAGATTTTATTTTTTTGAGATTGTGTCTGAGGGGACTTTGTCTCATGAAGTGATTACTTTGTCTCATGGGACACCCCTCCCCCTAAATCTGCGATTTGATATGGCCAAAGTTCAATGCACCATGCTGAATTTTGTTGCACAGGCTATTTGAAATAAGGTGGTAGCATTTCATTTTTAATCTACCGAATGGGAATCCTACAGGTAAATATTGGTCATCTTGGATTGTAACAGATTTTACCTCTTTAAGGAACCAGTGAACAACACCAGATATATCTTCAAATGAAATAATGACCCCAAAAATTAATTTACGTGTTGATATTATGCTAGTAGGGTCTTAAACCAAACATTAAAAACTTTCTTGTACTTTGATATGCCGAATATCGGCCATCTTGGATTTAATAATTTTCTCCCTTATTATGGACCAGAAACACTACTGGCTATACCAAATAGAAGAATGGCCCCAAAGGCATTAATTTATATATTCATAATACATTTAAAGGGTCTTAAAACCAACAGTTTAAGGTTTCCGTGTACATTGATTATGGTAATATCGGCCATCTTGGATTTTACCGCTTTCGGGTGCACAAAATTTGGTTAACTTTTTGGATTTTATAAAGTATACCCAAATAAATGCAAAAATGCATCAAAACGTTTTCTTGCAATTTGTTTTGGGTAAAATCATAAATTGACTGGACTATAGACTCGTCCTCTGATCCGCGTCTTATTGTACACTGACACTCGATACATAACCTATAGTCACTGGATCTTCGTTTTGACGCTGGTCCTTCAGGATTCCACATTATTATGGTGGAACTCACATGTAAAACATGATTATTTTCCCGCCCTTTGCAATCGAACATCAAAATGGCCACCGTTACTATGGAAACTAGGTTGTGACGTCATTACTTATGTGACATCACATCCTTTCGGTACCATTCAATACAATGATACATGGCACAAAGCCACTTACACGGCATCGTCTCTACATTGTAAAACAAGAGAGGATAGGTCGTTATTGCCATGGCAACCGTATTTAAGATAATATCTTGGTATGGTATGGATAGTTTCAAGGTACTAAAAATGCTTTTTCAACCGAGGAGCAAAAAAAAAACTTTATCACCAAAACAATAGTCTTATTTCAAGGCTAAAAACGTTGAAATTAATGGTTGTCCTGTAATGGTCAGTTTGGCTGAATTTAAAAAATGGCACCGACCAATTCCGAAAAGTTCGGGTCATAGCCAACATTTTGATATACAGTGCCAAGCGGTTGCCAATAAAAAAATTAAATATGCATAACCCTACAGACTATAGGTTTTAAAGCGATAATTTCATCTTTTCAATGAAGGTCAAAACATAATTATGTCTGTCTTTTGCCCAATAGGTTGTCAACTCACTACTATACGATCATAGGCATCATTCACCACACTTAAATCTCATTCATACCGGAAATAATAACACAATTACCTCCCTTGCCCCCCCCCCCCCATGATATAACTATCTTCAAACGTTTGAATTTGAAATTGAAAATGATATATTTGCCAATTTCTCAACTGGCAATCGTGAATTATTGGATTATTCTTTAACAAAGTAGGACTGTTTATATATACCATCTATTTTAGGACTTTATGTTAATACATTTCAAAAATATAAATTAAAAATGTGAAATTGTAGCTTTAACACCACCCTGCTCTGCGCCTAGTGCCAAGTGAGCCATTGATGAAGGACAATTTTGCCCGGACAGCGGCATTACGGCCAGCTCTTAAGTCGATTTAAGGGCGTTACCCTTTTACCAACGCCTTACTAAATGAGTCACCGCGGCTTCACAATCGGTTCAATACCACCCCGTGCTCTATCTACCCCGGAAAAAAACTCTTGTGGTATCTCTTGACAGTTTGGCGTACCACAAGATAAATTTACAAATGAAATGACCTAGTTTGTGTCGAGTGGACGTTAAACCCTATTTCTCTCTCTCTCTCTCTCTCTCTCTCTCTCTCTCGTGGGTTTCCTCCGGGCACCTCGGTTTCCTCCCACTGCTTAAGACACCTACGTGCAAGAGAGTTATTGAAATAAAATTAAACAATATGTTAGTTCCGAAATGACCTAGTTTGTGTCGAGTGGACGTTAAACCCTATTTCTCTCTTTTTCTCTCTGCAATATCACAATCTGACGACACCCAAATCAAACAGGCACAGATACAACGTTTCCGAATAACCCCCGACCACCTAACCCAAACTATGGGAGGACGATTATCAAGGTGTTTAAAATTGTATAATAATTGGAATCTGGAACTATTTTACAGTATTACAGACAACAAATTCTGAATCGTGCGATCCACAATCACTGGCAAGTACCTGTCCGTTAACTGGTATGAGTAGTGTCCCGACAACGGATGAAGAAATTCAAAAAGCTTGCAAGTACGTGAAAATTGTGTTCAATATTAGAAAATATCATTGAATTTTGTTTCCATAATCCAGTTATTTTTAATATTTTTTATTTTGATATTCGATGGTATAGAAAATAAAACATACTGTCAATTTCTTGTCTCAAATATTGCTTTCGTATATGCAGAAACGAAAACCATAAATATTCCCCCATTGGGCTTCCATAACTAACTACCCCCTTTTAGACAAAGAGTGGGCTAATGAGGGCGGGCATACGCCATGCAATGTACCATGACGGAAATATTGGCCAGACAAAGGTATTTCCGCATTTTCACCTGTAGTCAATGGTTCGTTTACGTGCACGTCGAATCGAACCCTGCATTGCCGAAACAGTTCATTCCGGATTTTCCGACGTGGTTCTCCCTTGTCAGTGATGCAGGACAGCTGTCTAATCGTTCGGATGGGACAAAAACCCGAGTTCCAATGTACACATTTCCATGCACGTAAAAGATCCCTTGGCAGTTGGAATTCGATATAAGAGTAGGCCGTAGCGCCGCTGCCCGGACAAAATTGACCTCATTTCAATATGTGGTATTTTCAATGCCGCACTAAAATTGATTGCTATTTATGCCTGTCCTCTCATCTTTGGAGGCAGACCACCATTAAATTTCACCATAGTTCGTCTATTTATAGCAGTTCTCTCTCTGTCTCTTTTCTCCCCTTTTGCATGCCCATTTTTGTTGATTTTTTGGCCTAGAATGGACTAAGAGGGTTTGAATTAATATTTTCTGCCAGGTTTTGCTAAATATTCATGATTTTGAGGCGGAAGGATAACGGCGTTATGAGGTTGGCTACGGTGATATGTACGGCAACTAGATACATGTTTTGAGTATGCTTCTTCGAGTTCGTGTATCTCAAAATTTTGGTGGTCAACTTCATAAAAATTTTAGTGCAAAGACATGGCCATTTGTTCCTCTGTCTGTAGTGAAAAGCATTTCGCCCAACGAAACTTTGGGGAAAAGTTGGAGGTGGGCAAAGAGTCCAGAATTAACATTGAAGTCAATGGGGAAATTAATGGTGGTCTGCCTCCCTTTGTTTCCAGGATCTACAAGACTTACCTCCCTTGCGTTGAAAAAGAAACATCAACTTGTCCTCAAAGTTTCAAGGAAAGTCTCCAAACAAGTACATATCAGTCCGTTTATGATGAAAAATGTGGCGGTAAGTAGATGGAATTGTCTCTAAAGCCAGTACCACACGGTCCGGCAACATTCTGACATTATTTATATTAAAGCCAGTACCACACGGTCCGGCAACATTCTGACATTATTTATAATAAGGATATCTGAATGGGATCAGAGAACATTCAATTATTTTTCAATAAGTCGCTTGCGCGTAAGGGGTATTTAGCAGTGGGAGGAAACCGGAGTGCCCGGAGGAAACCAACGAGGTTGGACATGCCACATACGCTTACACCAGGGATCGAAACCACAGCCGCAAGCCAGAGGTGACCGAACAGCTATTGGTCGAAGCGCGGCAATCTAGACCACTAGGCCATCCCAACCCCCTATTGAAGATGGACATGCCATACAATGTGATATGAGGGAAAGATTTTGCCCGGACAGCGGCGCTACGGCCTACTCCTATCATATGACAATTGTCAAGTGTTTTTTTACGTTCAGGGCAATGTGTATACGGGGCCTCGATTTGGTACGCCTTTCAAACGACTATACGTTGTCAAGGACAGCTGCCTAGTCGTTCGGATGGGACGAAAAACCGAGGGCCCGTGTACATATTGACTGGCACGTAAACGATCCCTTGGCTCCCGATTGGGGAACAGGCTTAGCCTTTACAAAACCTGTCAATTGCGTCGTTAGTGCGTGAAATGATTTATAGTGACGCCAGTGTGACGCAGCGCAACACAGCGCAAGACGTGACGAGGCAGTGTTTCCACTGCGTGTCTCGTCTCCTTACATTGTTCATGCATTGTCACTGTGTTGTCAGATAGGTCTAAATAATGAGGCCAACCACCACAATTTTGGCAACTATTATTTGCCTTAACTCTATTTACATCTTGCGAATTGCGTCATTTGAATATATGCAAAACGTCGTCCATCCCAACAGTGTTTGTTCTTATAATGTTTATATGACGTATACTGTTTATATATAACTTATATTATTTATATAACTTATATTATTTATATAACTTATACTATTTATATATAACTTATACTATTCATATATAACTTATACTGTTTATATATAACTTATAGTGTTCTATAACCTATACTGTTTATATTACTTAGCAGAACATTAGGAAGTCAAACAGATTACATGTCACTACGAAGAGAACATAAACTGAAGTACTTATTCCATTTCAATTATAATTTCAGGTATGACGATTAACCCACTGAATATCGGTGTCTACATTATTATTGCCTTGGCTAAATTCACCTACGACAGATACATGTAAATATCGTTGATATGTATACACATACAACCCCTATTTTTAGATATAATAGATAATATGGTCCTAGTGACCGATATTATTAAATATCACATTTCGTTTTATTTAATATATGATTCGTTATAAATATTTGTGATCTCGATAGAACATTAATTTTTTGATTTATTACCCCGATAGGGCGCTAAATGTATGATTTGTTACTTCGATAGGGCTCTAAATGTATGATTTGTTACTTTGATAGGGCGCTAAATGTATAATTTGTTACCTCTACAGGGCGCTAAATGTATGTTTTGTTACCTCGATAGGGCTCTAAATGTATGATTTGTACCGCGATAGGGCGTTTAGTGTATATTTGTGACCTCGGTAGGCCGTTAATAAATGATTTGTTATCTCGATCAAGGTCTTTAATATAAAAACCCTGAAGACGCCATAAGGCCGAAAGATTTTGGCACTAATGCAAAATATATTTAAATATAGATTACTCCATCCAAATATTAGTATTTTTTGATATATATATATATATATATATACCAATACCAATACCATATGTTAGTGGCTTTAAAACAGTCGTGATGTGGACGATCCAGACAAGGACAAAAGCGCCACTTATTCCGGAAGCGACCCATTGTCATTGCCTCGAATATATTATGGCGGCCATCTTGGATCTCAGATAATATCGCTTCGCAGATACCACATTTACCCATGTCTAAGGTTCCACACCACCAAGGTAGCTAAGTGGGCAAGACGCTGACTCGCTAGATCGGAAGTCGGGTGTTCAATTCCTGCATTGGCCGTGAAAGTCCATCCAAATTTTCCGGCGTGGTTCCCCTGAGGGCCTGACAAGGACAGTTGTCACGTCGTTCGGGTGGGACGAAAAACCGAGGTCTCGTGTACACATTGACGTGCACATAAAAGATCCCTTGACAGTTGGAATTCGATATAAGAGTAGGCCGTAGTGGCTGCTGTCCGGGCAAAATGTCCCTCATAGCACACTGTATTGCGTATGCCCGTCTTCATTGGCCCAGAGCAGAACAGTAAGACGTGGACGATCCGGACGAGGCTTGAAAGCAGGCCGGGAATGCAGGGGCGGATACACCCCCCCCCCTGCTCAGCTGCATAAAAAAAAATAATGCCTTGCATCAATGAAATTACATCAGTATAAAAATGATTTCTATGTTTAAAAAGCTCAATTTGTATGTATGCCTATGTAATTTAGAGACGATGATGGCAGATTTAGGTGACGGCAACCTGGCAAACCCCCCAGGGGCGGATCCAGGATTTTCAGAAAGAGGGTGCGTGCTGCACAAACTTGGGAGTGCGAAGCCCGGAACTGTGATCTTTGAGTGTAAAAAATGCCCACAAGGACTAATTTTATACTAGTACTGTAAATTACGATTTCCAACCTAAACTATTTTTGTTCTCCTTTCTCGCGAGAATACATGGAGCTAAGAATTGTTCGTAACCTCAAAAAATAGAGGGGGCGTGCGCCGGGTGCACCCCCCTCTGGATCTGCGCCTGCCCCCTCCTGCAAAAATTCCTGGATCCGCCTCTAGAATGAGCTCGTCGAGATACGCTCGTGTGTTCTCAGTGATCGCCCATAGTCTTATGATAAGGTCTTATGATAATCATGAGGCTTGAAAGTAGGCCTGAAAGGTTCTCGCCGAATTAAACTCGTGTGTTCTCGGCTCGATAACATGAAATATAAAATCTTAAATAACCAGAACGAATGCCATGTCATTTATTTTATTCTTAACTGCTTTAGGATAACTGGAAACCACATTAAATGATCACATTCCATCTTGTCAAGCTGGAAACCATATTTATTGGTGTAAACGTTGCCTATTCTTCGTCCCACTCCACCTGTCAATAATTCTTATATACTAGTAGCAACCGTGTAAGTTGTTATTTCCATAAATCCCTGTCCTGCACCGATCACAGTGTCACCCCAGTCTGGAAGATCGTAATCAAGTTTCTCAACTAACACATTGGGATTGACCGCGTACCACCTGGCTAGAGACCCAGTGCCGTGCCACCCCATAAATCGGCAAAGTAACACATGTTTTTTTTTCTTTTTTCGTGTACTAATCAACAACAATATATATACATAGTATACATTTAATACCATGCACATTATAATATAATCACACACCATATATACACAGTATAATATAATCATACACCAAATATACACAGTGTAATATAGGCATGCATCAGATATACACCAGATGTACACAGCATTATATAGGCATACACCAGATATAGTCATACAGCATATACGCACAGTATAATATAATAGTCATACACAATGTATACACAGTACAGTCATGCACCATATATACACAGTTTATTATAGTCATAAAGGGGCATTTGTCCAAGATGTATCATATTTTTGACACAGTCATAAGCCTTTCTAACACGTGCTGTGGTCTTAACCATCCTCCATCATACCTGGCTTTCACCTTCCTCTTGTCGTCACACTGGAGATTGGGAGTATAGTCTAGGGTCTACCTTCCTCCAGTTGCGAGGATCGGTGATTGGGAGTATACGGTCTCTCTTCCTCCAGTTGTATGGATGGGAGACTGGGAGTATAGCCTAGGGTCTGCCGTCATCTTAGCCCTAACCTAAGGCATCACGTGAAGGTTCCGCAATGTTTACAGTTCCAATGTTCAACTGGGTATTCCCAATACACAAATGTCTTAAAGTCTAGTCCCGCGATGTTTCACAGTTCGAATGTTCCATAGGGTATTCCCAACACTAAAAAGGACATACATATAAACTTCACTCAACTTGTCTTGACGGAAACAAAGAAATGTAACACTAACAATAGTGTCGGGTCGCGGTAACATCCGCTTCTTCACGAGAGTTGATTTCATTGCCTTATGACAATGTTCGGGTTCGGGTAACGTCCGCTTCCTCAACTTGATGTCGTTGCCTTATGCCAATACATCAGCTTGGTAGCTGTAAGTAGTAGGAATCACAAAAATAAGAGATACAAAAACGACTGTCCACATCGTCACCAACGAAATACCTGATTATTTCATGTTACGGGATTATCTCCCCTAGGGATATCTTTGTGATTATCTCCCTTGGGACTGTCTTTGTGATTATCTCCTTTTGGACTATCTTTGTACTTAGTTTTATGACCATTGTGACCATTATGGATTTGTCTGTCCGGTGAATCCTTTTCATGTTCCTCAAAACTCCTCTTTTTACCAATGTCATGCATTCTATCACGCGCTTTCGTTAAAGTTCTATTGACGTCATGAATTTTCTCCACCGCCCTTTCCCGTGCTCTTCCGCTGGCTTTTTCTAAATTGACCTTAGCTTTTCCGATCTGTTGATTAAAGAATTCGATGGCGACGTTAATCGACATGGATATCAGAGATAATCCGATAAAAACATAAACAGACGACAGTAGAAAGAATTTAGGATGAGCCGGGATAACGTCACCAAACCCTATCGTGCTTATAGAAATAAAGACGAAGTAGATAGCCTCGAGGTACGTCCAATCTTCCCACAGGGTGTACATGCCAGCTCCGAGAAACAGATACAGCAAGATAATAAAAGCCACCACGAATATCGGTATGTTAAACTCTGTACTGATCTCATAACCAAAATACACTTTAACCCCGGGTCGGACTTCTGTACCGTTAGCAACCTTTGTCCCGGCTGCCGCGTCGGTAATATCCAGTCTGTGGCGAGTTCGAACTCTGTTACAGCATTTCCAATAGTACACTTGTCTTACAAATGCATAGACAAACTTTAAACCAACTGTGAATTTTCTACCTAGATCTGCCAGGGCTATTAAAGCTAGCGGTATGCCTATAACAGCGTATATAATCGTCAAGACTCGACCTAAATCAGTTGCTGGTGATATATGACCATAGCCTAAAATCAGAAAAAACAGCATTTTAATACATCGTGTTCTACAAAACATTTCTATGATGTACTACCCAGGGCACTCTATTGCCTATTGTATATAATCGTCAAAACTCGACCTAAATCAGTTGCTGGTGATATATGACCATAGCCTAAAATCAGAAAAAAAACAGCATTAAATACATCCTCTTCTACAAAACATTTCTATGATGTACTACCCCGGGCACTCTATTGCCTATTGTATATAATCGTCAAAACTCGACCTAAATCAGTTGCTGGTGATATATGACCATAGCCTAAAATCAGAAAAAAAACAGCATTAAATACATCCTGTTCTACAAAACGTTTCTGTGATGTACTACCCCGGGCTCTCTATTGCCTATTTCTTAAAGCTAAAGGTGGCCGCGAAAGTCCCAGTGTTGTCCTTGGTGTGGGATGAAATACCTGACATGTCATTCGAGCGGGAGGAAAAGCTGCGGCCCCGTGTAAGGGTTGTCGCCCAACCTACACCTCAATTCTGAGATTGCTTGCCCTTATGATAAGCTGTATCGACTGTGTAGATACGTGTGCTCCCATCGTTGTTCGCCCCGTTTAATCATGGAAATCGAATAACAATTGTGGGCTACAGACGGACAGTGTTGCCCACAAGAAATGACCACATTTCAATGCGGGCGAGTAAAACATTGTACAAATACGGACTCTGTAAATTCTTCTTGGCATAGAAGAAAACCCCCTAAAATATTCCCGTATGTGTATTACGGGGTCAACACGTTACCACAAAGGTTTCAGCAAGTTTCGTTATGTGTATAATGAGCGGAAGAAGCATTTTACTTTTGGAGTGGGTCACTCACTACTCTTGTATTCAAGAGTCCAGAATGCGATTGGAGCTCTGGTTGTTGCTTCAGTGCCAGGGCTAACCGGGACTGGAAACTCGGAATAATTTGAAAGCAGAGGAGCGATGACCTAAGACATCAATATCCGGTGAGCATCTAATCAAAGAGTGACATAAAATGTAAGATTTTTGACATAAAATCTCGACCAATCGAACACGAGAGCCTAATAAAGAACCATATATACATATAGTTGTATTGATGATCTGATCGAACCTGTGCGAGTATCAAAAAAAAATCATATTTACCTATAGTAGTGTAGATGGTGCCACAATAAAATAAAGCGGTCCAAATATTCCATTTATGTTCTGTTGAAATTGTTGTTATACCATTTTTATAAGCGTCATAGATCGTTAATTCATAATTAGTCAATCGTTCAGCCACGTCCTTGGTCATTTCGCTCTCATTTAACCCATGTGCTGCCTTGGTTATATTAACCAGCGCCTCGATCATTTCCTTTCTTTCTACAATAATATTTTTCTTTTCGAGTTTTTCGTGTGGCGCTTCGACAGCACGGAATATAAAGGCGCCGATTACGGTATAAACCACAAGTAGGAAAAGTAAGCCCACAAGAGAGCTAACCCATGAATAAATTGTCTTTAATCCGGATACAAACTTTCCCCAACAGGTGTTGACGGGATGTTTGGCATCGTGTGGAGCAGTAGAAGTTTGGATGTAACTGGACTCCATTGATTCCATGGTTACTGAACCTTCCGTCATGCTTCCAGTTAATGGCACAATCTCGCTGGAATGGGAATCTGAAAAATAAAATAATTTAAGTAAGAGAAGGGAATGAAATTTGGGTTTGGTTCAAACAATATTTTATTTGGAGTACGACATATAATACTGATATATTGGATTTGGACACAGATCTAAATCCACAAAACTGTGACCTATGTTTATAGATAGATTGTATTTTGGAGTGGTTGGTGTTTATATTCATGAGTATATTCTTGAATTCAACCATTCTCCATCGTTCCTTACGGCACCACTGACAAGAGGGGGGGGGGCTAACACCTGAATCGAACCGAGCCACCATGATTAAGTCTAAATATTAAGGTCAACTGCAGATTTCGTCAAAGTCACGAGACTTACTTAGGGTAAGGGGTAGCACTAGCCATGTTTACACCTCGTAACCTTTGACATAATCTGCAGTTGACCTTAATATTTAGACCAAATCCTGTGTAAGTCGCCTTTATTAGCCTAGATGGACAAAATCTGCAGCTGGCCTTAATATTTAGACCTAATCGAACAACCATGACACGCAAATCCCAAGAAACTTTCTCAGCTAACTAGTGCCTTGAATTTCAAAAACATATGTGTGTGGAGTTTATCCTTGATTGTTCTGGAATGTGTGAACTAGACTATAACTGTTAGAACCCTAGAGAATATACTGTATCACGCAGTAACACTGAATTATTCATAACATGCCATTTCAAAATGGTAGTATTTCACAGCAATGATAACACTACTAAAATCACCTTAAAAATGGTAGTATTTCACAGCGATGATAACACTACTAAAATCACTTTAAAAGATATAATCATTCAGTGGCATTTAGCGATTGAGCTCATTAAAAAACACAATTTATATGGCAAAATCACTTGTTTGTACACATATAATACGACGTTTCGACATCGCTGTTGTGATATTATCTTATTTTCACCAAGAGATATTATCACTGTTGTTAGTGTCCATTTGTCCAAGGTAATATTTAATACAGAAAGTCTGATATCTAATGGCATGTCCTTGTTCTGGTAGGCCAGGTTATATTGTGGTTTATTTGGTTGTAACAAGGTCAGCGTGTGCTACATGAATATTCATGATATATTGTCTCGTGATTCAATATAGATCTATCTATAGAGTCATCTCCACCAATTGACATTTTTATATACAATATAAAACCCAGTAAATGCCACACGAATAGGAGACCTGTGTTTCAACCAGTCTGTCATGAATTGTGTGTTTTCTCCGTGTCCTCCGGTTTCCTTCTACTGCTACAGACCCCTACGCGCAAGCGAGTTATTGAAATAAAATTAAACCATATGTTAGCCCCGAAATGACCTAGTTTGTGTCGAGTGGACGTTAAACCCCATTTCTCTCTCTCTCTCTCTCTCCGTGTTTCAACCAGTAAACTGTCTGGGGCCGGTTGCTCAAAGCTCTGTTAACTTTTAACGATCCGTTAACATGGAGTAAACGGATCGTTAATTTTAACGGAGAGAAAGGTTGTTGCTGGAAGCCCTGTTAACTTTAACGGATAATGAAATTTACTGTCCAGCAACAATAATTTAACGGACCGTTACCAAACGACACATGAAAGATGACGAAACGTTAGTTTAACGGATCGTTAAAATAAATTAGTTTTGAGCAACAGGCCTGGTCTGTAATACTATATCCTCTATAAGGGAGTTGGCGTGGCTCATGATTAATGAGTGAGATGGCAGCTCGCTATTCAAAAGGCATCGCGTTCACTCCCAATTTTGTTCTGTTGGATTTTTCAACCTTTGTGAGAGAGGCCTACCGAGGAACAAAGTCTTGTCTTTCTCGTGTATACGTAAAAATCTTCGCAGTTGGAATTCAACATAAATGTAGGTGTGGCGCCTCTGTCCATGTAAGATTTCTTTCATATCACATTGCACTGAGGAAATATCCTTGACATGCACGCCAACGAACATACGTGAGGCTCTCGAACGACTATATGCTTGTTTCGTTACTAGACGAGGGTGAATACACCAAGTTTTGTCACTATCACTTAATTAAAACTAAAGTTATAAACCCCGTTTACATTACAAATTTTAAGCGTGCCAGGTACCGTTCCTGGTACGGCACGGTTAATTTTTTTGTAGTGTAAACGGGTAAAACACAAGCGTGCCGTACCGAGTACCGTGCCAATCTGGCCCACTGAAGTGATGTGGTCTCGGTACCGTACTAAGAACGGCACACTTCAAATTCTCGTAGTGTAAACGCTAACCGGTCTGAGTACGGATTACTGCGCATGCGCCAAATGAACCTTGACCTTTTTTCCCTGCAAACCTTGACAGTTCTGTCATCAGTTCTGTCAAAATGGCTGCTCAAACTAAATCAGTCATCCTAATTGTTTTCATCTGGGTAATTTGTACAGGGGCTGAAATGAACTTTTCAGTGAAGAGTTCCTCATTTGGCACGCTTGGCACGGTTCTGAGACCGGTTATTTTAGAGTAATGTAAACGGGTCCATTTCTTGAAATTTATCGCGGCCTGGTACCGTACCTAGTACGGCACGCTTATCGCGGCCAAATGTAAACGGGGCTATAGTGACCCAAAGCACCAACCGATCGAATTGCTTATCTCTGCTTACCCTATGCAGAAAAATTATCATCTTCCAACTCCATCAAGGCATGCACCCAATAGACCCCTACACCACGTTTGAACATTCTAGCGCAATTAGAAAGGGAGTTAGTGTGTCCTAAAACGTGTGACGGACAGACAGACAGAGGGCCAGACAGACAAACCGACGGACAGGACGAACCCATTTTAATAGTCGTCCCCTGCTTTCTTCGAAAGGCGGGGCACAATAAATATAATAGCAATATCATAAAATGTCGCACGTCCAATATTCATATGATTTCTCATCAGAAGTAATCAAATATCTCTCTAATACAGGATACCATATTACAAATAATTTCAAAAACGGATTAAAAATGATGGTTACCATGACAACTTACAGCAACATAAAAATATCTATCAAGATATCCATATAAAGTTTTAATAAAGATAAATAAATAATCTGTTCTTCGTAAACACGACTTGTTATCGATCCAAGTCGTGGCTCAATAAGGATGCATTATATCAATTTTTTTAAATCTTTATTTTGGCATCAACTATTATATGTATGTTTTAATGGTTCAGAGCGAGATATTAATTATTATATGGATACTGCACGAGGCGTTAGCCAAGTGTTGTTTCAATATATTACGCAATGTCTATAATAGCTTGAGAACATTGAACAACTTACTATACAGACACCATCCCGCGCGTGCCGTTCGATGGGATACGTCACGGTCACGCGAGTCCAATATTTTATCTAGTATAGATAATGTACGATTGGCAAGTTGCCCGTATATTATTGGAAATAATGGTACGCAACATCAACGGATGACGTCACATCTGTATTTTAAAAACTATTATAACAAGTATTATTATACATTTATACACATTGCAAAAACATAACACAGTCCATAAGGTCTTACAACGCAAACGACTATTAGTCCAGCGGCTAAGTCAAAAAATATTTCAGTTTGTGGAGAAATTTTGAAACTTGGCACACTTATAGGGGACCCCTGTAGGATCATTTTTCGATTAGGACCCAACTCTGAAACGCCCCTTGGTCGCCGCCATCTTGAATTTCAAGATGGCCACCATATTTGACAAACTTTTGCCAATAACTTGGCAACTAAGGCACATAGAAATGTGATTTCAGTGTCTACCCCGACAATTTCGTGGTCAAGGAATCCAGTAAATTCATTAGTTCGAACTTTCTATGTCGGCCATATTGGATTCCAAGATGGCCGACATATTTGACATACTTTTGCCTATAACTTCGAAACTAAGGCAGATAGAAATGTAATTTCAGTGTCTACCCCGACAATTTCGTTGTCAAGGAATCCAGTAAATTCATTAGTTCGAACTTTCGATGTCGGCCATATTGGATTCCAAGATGGCCGACATATTTGACATACTTTTGCCTATAACTTCGAAACTAACGCAGATAGAAATGTAATTTCAGTGTCAACCCCGAAATTTTCGGGGTCAAGGAATCCAGTAAATTGATTAGTTTGAACTTTCGATGTCGGCCATATTGGATTCCAAGATCGCCGCCATATTTGACATACTTTTGCCTATAACTTTGAAACTAAGGCAGATAGAAATGTGAAACCCGTTTATTCATTTCTGGTATCCCTAAGAGGAAATAATTTCGATTTTGACAATTTCTGCATGGAATGCTACTTCACACAATTTCAACTTCAAGACCAAAATTTTCGGATTTATCACCTGAAAATCCATCAGTTGAGCAAATTTGGTGAGTATGGGTGGCCTAGTTTAGCTGCAAGGTCAATAGGCATCAATGGCGGCCGTGTGTTCCAGAGACACAGCAAAAAAATAAAAAATAAAAAAAAATAATGTCTGGTGAAACGAGATTGGTACAGAAGTAAACAATAGAAGTTAGAAGTAAATTACTAGTTTCTAACCTTAGGCGCAATTTTATTTTTTAAACAATATTTATTCACAGAAGCTGGATTGGAGAACAGGCAGAAGCCCATAGACTCCCTCTCCATAAAAGTACAAACATAAATATATATTGAAAAGTACAGTAAAGTAATATAGAGGAACAATTAAATTATAAGATGGCTATATACACTATATACACGATATGTACAAACCACAGTTTCATAAGGAATTTTCAAAAGCGTTTGGAGATCTCGAGGAAATTATGTACTGAAGAAAAAATTTCTTCAGAAGTGTTTTTGTTTTCAGTTCCGAATAATAAATTATAAGAATTTTGATAAAGTTTTGGAAGTTTTGATATAGTCGCAGATCCTTCATCTGAACGTAAGGGACACATTAAAAGAAAATGTTCGGAATCTTCAAAGGGGTGACTACAATCGCATATAGGGCTGTCAGAAATATGCCTGAGAAAACGATGTCCGTTTAAATCGCTGCAAGAGAGTCGAAGGCGAGAGTGTTGAATTTGATTTTTCCTGTTGCCAGAGTAGTATGATGAAGGTATGATTCGATCAAGGTAGCCTAGTTTAGATTTAAAAGACGATAGAGTAGGTAAGTTTCTAGTAGAAAGGTCGAGTAGAATCCATTCTCGAATTGTAGATGGTATAAAAGAAGAAGAAAATAAAGAAGTTCTGCAGACGTATGTTGGGATGTTACTTTGGTTACGTAGGCGATAGGAATTGATATTGTTTGGTATCAGTTGAAATAAGTATTCGGGGGTGATATGGTTTATGATTTTGTAAAATAAAATTAATTTATGTCGCTTTCTTCTCTCCTGCAGTGTAATAAACCCGGTTTCCTTATATAACACTTGGTGTCTTGTACCTTTCACAGCACCGCATATAGTCCTGAGTGCATCTAGTTGTAAAAGTTCTAGTTTATGTGTTGGCGGTACTCCCATCCCAAATAACGTCACAGTAGTCGAAATGAGGAAGAATATATGAGGTATACATGGTTTGGAGAGATCTACGACTTAACCTTAGGCGCAATAACCATAAAAGCAATAAGAATGACTATCATTTTCCATAACACTGTCCATTTCAAGCACACGGTGAAGTACACTGCAGGTTTGCCCTGTGGCACTTGCAGTTTCCCTTGCACGTCTTCTTGCACTTGCAGCTAAGTAACTCGTAGTAAGCCTTGGCGGCCTCCGGAAGCGTGGTCCATACAATTGCCCATTGTCCATAGCACTTCTCCCAACCCCAATCACCTGGCGAGGGAACAAATGGCTTGGGCACTAAGCACTGATCCCAGATGTGGCTTGCTTGGAATGCAGCCCTCTTCGAATGTTGCAGTAGGGCTGTTGATGTCGGATGTATATTTTCTATCCCCCTGGACTTCTTTGAGAAGAGATGGCATCTCACAGCATCCACAACTTGAAGTTCGTTGGTGCGATCATACATCAGGACCGCAAACCGCTCCAGGGTCTCCATCGTCACCTTCGATATGCCCTGAGGCCTGGAACACAGAGCTTTGAAGGCCTCTGTAACATACGGATATGCCTCCCAAGCGGACTTCTTTCCGCGGTTTGAGAAGAATGACACTGAGTCGCAGCCTGTAAACGCATGAAAAAATGACAGTGCCTGCGATGCGGCTGACTATCTGGTGTATCCCAATGTGTCTGTAGTTCTTACCAGTGCCAAAGGCAACCCACAGCTCTTCCAGGCCAATTTGCAAGAACTTGGCAACTGCTATGATCACCACGTCAGTATCGACTGTGCCAATCATCACTTTCGTGTTTCCTTACTGAGCCATGTCCTTATTATGGACGAAGATCCTCGAGTCTGCTTCCTCATGAGAGCAGGGAGCAAGCGTTGGACTTATGGTTCCTCTAGATGAGTACACAACTTGATCATCCACCGTGCTGTAGATCACCTTGGTACCTTCATATAAGTGCGCACATTTCTGCGCAAGAAACCGAAACAACTCCTCTTTGTTTTCGGTGTTCCGAAGAAAGGCTGGCCAGTTGCCGGGGATTGTTGTGGACGATGAAACTCGACGCCGAGTGCCACAGCCTCTCTTCTCTCTTGTTACGGTTTTCGAACTGTCAGACTTGTAAATATCCCATACAATATCGATTCGACTGACATTGTCCAGTTCCTTCACCACATATTGTAGGAATACCTTGGCTTAATCCTCAAAGGTACAGCAGGTTCCCGGACCCAGAAAGTGAACTACAGCAGGTCCATCAAGAACTTTACAATCAACATCCAAGGAATTATTATGTCAAGTTTCTTTCCAGGCAGTCCAGTTGACTGGTTTTGTGCCGGAAGAATTCATCAACATCGCATTCTCTAGTTTGACTTGCAATGTACAATCTCGAAAAAATGAGCCCTGTCATTTTTCAGTTCAGTCAGCCTTCCTGCTGCCTTGGTCTTCTCCGTTCCAGGCTTGCTAAACATGACCAGTTTGTTGCGTGGAATGGTGTCTCCAATTGACTTCGAATTGGAGTTGAAACGCTCTTCCATAAATTGGTAATATTTTTCCTTCCACAGCGAATAGATGTTCTTCAGGTCTTTTACGACCTTCTCTGGTATGACGACTTTGGAATTCAGATTCAGTAGGTCCATGCTCTCCTCCATGAAGGGGTTTCCCATCGTGGTCACCAGTGATCGTACATCATGAACGAATTTCTCCTAGACACTTTTTGTCTGCTTATGGAGGCGATCCAGACACGAGACGTCATAATTGTCAATAGTCAAGTCAATCGAATTGACGTGAGCCGATGTAGTCAACATCGAAGTTCAAACTAATGAATTTACTGGATTCCTTGACCCCGAAAATGGGGTGGGGGGGGGGGGGGGGTAGACACTGACATTACATTTCTATCTGCCTTAGTTTCAAAGTTATAGGCAAAAGTATGTCAAATATGGCGGCCATCTTGGAATCCAATATGGCCGACATCGAAAGTTCAAACTAATGAATTTACTGGATTCTTTGACCCCGAAAATGTGGGGTAGACACTGAAATTACATTTCTATCTGCCTTAGTTTCGAAGTTATAGGCAAAAGTATGTCAAATATTTCGGCCATCTTGGAATCCAATATGGCTGACATCGAAAGTTCGAACTAATGAATTTACTGGATTCCTTAACCCTGAAATTGTCGGGGTAGACACTGAAATCACATTTCTATGTGCCTTAGTTTCAAAGTTATTGGCAAAAGTTTGTCAAATATGGTGGCCATCTTGAAATTCAAGATGGCGGCCGCCAGGGGGCGTTTCAGAGTTGGGTCCTAATCGAAAAATGATCCTACAGGGGTCCCCTATAAGTGTGCCAAGTTTCATAATTTCTCCACAAACTGAAATATTCTGCCATATTTTCGACTTAGCCGCTGGACTATATACGTTGTGCCTTACCTATGAGGAATCAGGCCGGGAAATTCGCGATGAACTTTCTCGGCCAATATACGGGACCTCCAGGTTAGCAAGGCGAGTTCTGTCAACCTGTGGAACGGACTCTCAACGTTACGATTATGTACATTTACCATACTTTGTATATTATATATATCATGATCCTGATAATAACTAGCTGGCCGGTTACCTCTGGCTTGCGGCTGTGGTTTCGAGCTCTGGTGTGAGCGTATGTGGCATGGAGATAGGGGCGCCTTCTCAACCTCGTGGGTTTCCTCCGGTTTCCTCCCACTGAGAAAGACCCCTACGCGCAAGCGAATTATTGAAATAAAATTAAACCATATGTTAGTCTCGAAATGACCTGGTTTGTGTTGAGTGGACGTTACACCCCATTTCTCTCTCTCTCTCTCACTCTCCTGATAATAAAACTATTATAGGAGGGAAGCAGACAGGCACCCTATTGTATGATTATACTCTCTCTCTCTTTCTCTTTCTCTCTTTCTCTTTCTCTCTCTCACTCTCTCCGAACCAGGAAGTTTCTAACTGTAAGTCAACCATCGTGATTCTTGAGTGTAAACGGCCAAGTCTAAGGACATCGACTATCTACTCCAGTTCAATCGATAAGATGATGAGCAACCCCATAACCCTTACAGGCAATATTTAACCAGTGGTATGTACATCGTTATCAATACATTAGTGATAACCAAGTCTAGATCACTCCTCGTCCTATTCATAATACATTAGTGATAACCAAGTCTAGATCACTCCTCGTCGTATTCATATCATGTACGAGATTCTACACGGTGTTATTGGCTGGTTCACGGTTGAAGGCGTCCGATTAGGCCATTGAATATTTTATGGTAGTAAAACATATAAAAAGTATCGATGGAAGATGCAGCGCAATATAAAAACTGGATGACAGTGGCTAAGTGCGTAAGATGCTGGCTCGCCAGTCTCGAGGTGGCCTTGTCAGTGATGTAGGACAGAGGGCCTGACAAGGACAGCTCTTTAGTAGTTCGGATGGGACGAAAAACCGATGTCCCATGTACACATTGTCGTGCACGTAAAAAATCCCTTGACAGTTGGAATTCGATATAAGAGTAAGCCTTAGCGCCGCTGTTCGGGAAAAAATCCCCCATAGCACACTGTATGGTGTATGCCCGTCTTCCGTTATCCCTGGTAAGGAGCAGAACAGTAGGACGTTAAATCCCATTTTATTTCTTGGTTAATGCAGCGATAGCAGGCCCGGATCCAGGATTTTGTCGAGGGAGAGGCCATACATTGGAGCAAAGGGTAATAATCAGGTTTGGTGTAGTCCCCAGCGGAGACAATGCGAAAATCATGTTTATATCATCTATTAAAGAGCAGATATGTGAACTACAACAGTAACAAAGCAAACCAAAACGAAAATCAACTATGTCACACTGGGGCTGACGGGGAGGGGGGGGGCCCTGGGCCTTCCCCTGTTCCGCGCCTGGATAGGTTACCAGACAACGAAACATAAGCTCCCACCCGTTAAATCGTCGAAGAACACATAAGAGAGAGAGAGAGAGAGAGAGAGAGAGAGAGAGATGGGGTTTAACGTCCACTCAACACAAACTAGGTCATTTCGGGACTAACATATGGTTTTAATTTTATTTCAATAATTCGCATGCGCGTAGGGGTCTTTAGCAGTGGGAGGAAACCGGAGTGCCCGGAGGAAACCCACGAGGTTGAGAAGGCGCCCCTATCTCCATGTCACATACGCTCACACCTGGGCTCGAAACCACAGCCGCAAGCCAGAGGTGACCGGCCAGCTAGAGGTCGAAGCGCGGCACTCTAGACCACTAGGCCATCCCAACCCCCAAGAACACATATAAAGGTCATTTACAAGACACTAAAAACAGATGACACGAAAGTGTTCTTTACGTAGATGATATAAATAAATATCCTCAAACTGCACGGGTGCACACCCCCCCCCCCCAAACACTGAATGAACTGAAAGTTTGAGTAAGTTCATATAAACAGTTAGCCAAACCCGGGTTGTTACACAATATCATTTTGAGTCTAAAATTTAATATTGTATTTTGAATTTTCATTTGTAACTCACTTTGTACAATTTTATCGACAGATTAATTGCAATCTTTAATCTGTTGCAGGTGTGAGATTATATGACATAGTATTATGTAAGATGTATGGGTCGTACAAACTTGTATCATCGAAATGTTTAACAGGTATTGTTAGAGTTAAGATGTGTGAATCTTAATAATTAGCTTTCATTGTTCTTCTTGCTAATGCTATTAACTATGGCGTGCCTCAGCTGATTTGACAGATATTGCTGAATAATATAAAATAAAACCAAATACGAACAATCCAGACCATTAGACTAAAAAACGTTATAGGCAAAATAGTGTAATCAGCAAATGGACTGTTCATCGTGTACTAAATACACAACAAACAGTGGTAACAGGTGTCCGGAAGAGTAAGCTTACCCTGCCTGGTGCCACACCCGCCATCGCTGCATCCAAACTACTAGGCAAAATGTCGGTAAAATAGATATACAGCCTAGTTCAGAGTTAGGTGTAATTCCCTTTACATTGTCTATTTTTTTAACTATCATAGTGAGAACTGCCAGCTCTCCCATAATATATCTTTAATTTATCTTTATAAATGAATCTTTCTTTTAAAGATTCGGGTAAAGATATATTACACTAAGTTGCAATTTAATAGCCCCAATCCAATCTTTTGGAGTTATTGGCGCATCTGAAATCGCGTGGATTGTATTCGCTGATGCTTGGCTTTTAAACATTTGAATCATCCAATCTATCCGTGAGAGTATTTGATGAAATCAATTCTTCTTCTTTCATCAACTTCCTAGATCAAACCGACCATTGGACACCAATTAATCTTAAATTCGTCTTCCGCCAACAAATGGAAATCTTAGATAATAGAGAAAGTAGTAGGAAGCCAAACAGCCGTTAGCTGGTCATGAAAAACTTATCTATCAAACCGTTTCATGCTGGGACGATATCCACCATGCACAAACGTCTTCATGTCTTAAATAGACAAAACATATCGTTGGCCTCATTCTTGTGGCGGTATTAGATTCAATTTCTCAATTTGTTAATGTCGTACTATCGTCCAATATCTAATGATGACTGTTAATTAGGCAAACTGTAAAAATTCAACATTTATCCGATGTTCATTCTAAACACGTAAAGCGCCAACGAAAAGAAATTTTGCCATTTTGAAAATAGAAATAACATGAAATAGAAAAGCGATATCAAGATTCGACGATTGAACGACATTAACAAATTGAGAATTTTGAATCTAATATACCGTCATAGGTTGAAGCCAACGAATGGTTTGGTCTTGTCAACCCATTAAGATTTGTGTGCATGGCGGATATCGTACCATGTGACACGTTTTTTTTTAACCATAGCCAGAAATCTAATATACATGTACCGCCATTGTAAAACACTGGGATATGACAGATGTTTTAAGAATATACACGAGAATGTCTGAGTAATTCCATTTCATTTTCTTGAAACGAATTGTATCAGAACATTAAACCGTCTGATGTTGGAACCCCACTGGCGTAAATCTCATTAGATATCAATTTAAAACTGTAGATAAAGAATTATTTTAAATTGTTTTTCGATCGACCAGAATTTATTGGAAAGGGAAATAAAATGAAATTATTGTAAAAGTTCTACTGTTCCGGCGGGGGGGGGGGGGGGGGCGATGTTTAGCCTGCGCGCGCTGTATCATACGACCTGCCATTGAGTCAGCTGGCGTGGTTTCGATTCCCTGCTCGTGGGTTTTCTCTGGGTCCTCCGGTTTCCTCCAACTGCTAAAGACCCCTACGCGCAAGCGAATTATTGAAATAAAATTAAAGTATATGTCAGTCCCAAAATGACCTAGTTTGTGTCTAGTGGACGTTAAACCCCATATCTCTCTCTCTCTCTCTCTCTCTAGCTCTCTCTCTACTGTTCCGGCTGGGGTGGGGGGTAGCCTGCGCGCGCTGTATCATACGACCTGCTATTGAATCAATGCTCGCGTGGGTTTTCTCTGGGTCCTCCGGTTTCCTCCCTCTCTCTCTCTCTCTCTCTCTCTCTCCTGTTCTGCACCGACTGGGCTTATAAAGACGAGTGTACACCATACGGTGTGCTTGTTATGATCGACAAGACTCATTTTCACATGCATCATCTCTACTCAAACAGAAGATTATAATATAGAATCAACTTGGAACCATGTGAGTAATGAATTCCTTACCGAGAGCTTCCTAAATATTAAAGACCAAATGACTGCAGACTGTCTCAGTTGATGACACACCCACAAAGCGGTACTATACAATACGTTAAAAGACGCCGTAATCCGATTGATGAAATACGCGACACGCGACAGTCAGTAGGCCGCTTACCATGCGTTAAAGGGACAGACCAACGATTTTCAGTTCCGGTTTTAATAAAAAAAAATTAAGTTTTCCCTGACAAAAACTTTTTGCATGTGTTACAGTGAGGATTATTCCTAAATATATATCTATCATTTATGGAAACCGTGTTGAAAATCGTTAGTCTTCCCCTTCAATAGATGGCGCAACCGGATTAATGACACTCAACAAGAGAGGGAGAGAGAGAAATGGGGTTTAACGACCACTCGACACAAACTAGGTCATTTCGGGACTAACATATGGTTTAATTTTATTTCAATTATTCGTTTGCGCGTAGGGGTCTTCGGCAGTGGGAGGAAACCAGAGTTCCCGGAGAAAACCCACGAGGTTTGACAGGCGACCCTACTCCTTGCCACGTACAACCGGGGATTCGAAACCACGCCAGTTGACTCAATGGCAGGCCGTATGATACAGCGCGCGCACACTAACCATTCGGCCACCCAAAATCCTCCACCACCCCCCCCCACCCCGAAACCTAACAAGCGACCTTATGCCATTCATTGAGTGCCCGCGCAACCAAGACACGTTTCGGCAATGTTTGAAATCATTGGAAACTGACATGTTGAAGGAATCAATCAAACTACCCATTCCAATGATGAGTGCCTACGATGACGTACACCAAGTTCTATCGATTTTCCTCTCTTTAATTTGTCGTTCGGTTTCATATTTTAATTAGTCTGATGCACGCCATGAAAAGCAAACTCAAGTTGGGTTTTTTTAAGAATCAATCGATGTTAGTGTTAAAGATGAATAAATAATATTTGATGCACGCCATGAAAAGAATTCAAGTTGTTTTTTATTTTGGTCGATCTTGTCTAAAGGTTGTTATTGACTTTGGTTTAATTAGATTTTTTGTTAAATGAATGGGGAGGAAGGTTTGTTGTTTTGTGGTTGTTTGGTTTTTTGTTTTGTGGTTGTATCGTGTGTAATATAAAAGATGTACTGAAGCCACCATAAGAGAATAAATAACATAGACGATGATATCGCTGCTAATGGAATTGAAAAATGTCTTTGAAGCAGATATTAATAATCTTTACCTATTCGGAATCTGGAATTACTGCCTAAGATTATTGACTATCTATTAGTTGTTGCGTCTTGGATTATTTCTAGAACTTAAAAAAAGTTTCTCGAATGTGTTGATCGTAAGAACTGGGGAGAGAGGGAGAGAGAGAGAGAGGGAGGAGAGAGAGAGGAGAGAGAGAGAGAGAGAGGTCATACCTGGAAGACATCTTGAAGGAATCTCCGTATAGCGAACATCAGATGATCATGACTCAATTAAAAGTCCATAATCTACATGGTAACGTTTAAATAATTAAATCGTTTTATAGGAACGAAAACAAGACATGAAAGAAGAAATAAAATAACGAATGTCACAATCAATGAAATACCTCACTCAATATACGATGCGTTAATAGATGGCGCGATTGGTTAAATACGCCACGACCAACACATTTCCAAACTTCCGCATGTTCCTGCGATCTGACCTTGAAAGCAGGAAGAACCCCATACTCCTGCGCAGTGTTTCGTTTGATTAGAACTAATCCGGGATTTCTCGCGCCATTGCTTCAGGAATATGGAAGAACCCGTATTTTTAAAAGTTTGCAATTTTGTGGGATATTTTCTCGCGTTGCGTTCACGTTTGTCAGAGACCTTGTTTTTTATATATTCTGTGTCGAAGATGAAGACATCGGGTGTCTTCGCCAATATTTGATTTCATGTCAACTTCACAATTGTTATCATAAATAAAGCATATACTTAACAATTATGGCGATTTACATCAAATCCTCGGATTTAGTTTCCTGGTGTAATAAAATTTCCAAAAATGTATAGCGTGTTCAGCAGGGAGGACCTTGTAGCTAAAATATAGAAATTTTGGCTGCAGGCCTAATAAAATTGACTAACGTGTGACTTCTTCCTCCAGATTCAGAGAAGTTTACAAAGTACATTTGAACAACATCACGATCGAATTTTCAGTTTTCAAATCATGTAACTTGATATCAAACACATGTTTAACAGGGGCAGATCTAGGATTTTCAGAAAAGGGGGGGGGGTGCTGCACCCACTTGGTAGTGCGAAGCCCGGTCCGTGATTTTGGAGTGGAAAAAATGCACACAAGGACTAATTTCATACTAGTACTGTAAATTACGATTTCCAACCTAAACGATTTTTGTTCTCCTTTCCTGCGAGAATATATGGAGCTAAAATTTGTTCGCCTCCTCAAAAAATTGAGGGGGCTAGTGCTGGGTGCGCCCCGCTCTGGATCCGTGCCTGTGTTTGCAATGTGTTACTGTGCTGTGTGCGATCCACCCATGTCTGGTTTTGAATAGTTTTATTTATCCATAATAAATAAAATAGGGTTTAACGTCTCGCGTTTCGGCACCAACCGGGCTAGTAAAGATGACATACGCCAGTGCGCAATGAGGCAAGTTATACAAGGACACCAGTGTATCCGCCTACTCTTCGTCTCTTAAATCGAATTCAAACTGTCAAGGAGTATTTTACGTGCATACTAACATGTACACCCGGGTCCTCGGATTTTCGGTCCGAACCATTAGTCAATTAGACGTTGTTACGTGGAAGACACCCATTTAAGCCCCCCTGGAAGACCCCTATTTAAGCACCCCACCCCTTAAAAAGAGAGAACCACATTGGCAGTTCCCTGAGAATTTTCGAGGCCAGCCCCGAGATCGGACCTGGAACCTTCCTGGATAGTGAGCCAGCACTTTACTCACTGCGCCACTTTGGCGACCTGTTTCGGGCGATTGTTATTGCCAGTAGATATTTAAATATTTTCATTTATTTCCACTTCATCACATAGATTAACTGAACTTTAAACGTATGAAATACTTTCCTCGATATTTTTATCTTAATGGTTTCTTACCTTCAAAACTCTTTCAGAGATTCAGCTGATCGCATCAACAAATGTTCGAATAACCAGTACTTCATTTAACTATTTACAAGTAAACCTCATGACCAATGTTCAAATAGCTAGAATATCCAGTGCCCCGTTTACCAATTTACAAGTTAATATGCTGACCTCGATAAACAAATGTTCAAACCGCTAGAATATCCAGTATTCGTAACCTCCCCAACCCTCCATTAACGTTGCACATGAACACGTGGTGTAATACAAACACGCCAACTCTCTGTAGAATACTTTATGTGATAGTTCAGACTGACTGTAACAAACTGACTGGCAAATTTCTTAACCTAGACAAACAACCATCCTATGTACACCGTGCTGTGTAACGTTTCTCAGTCGTGAGGGACTAAGCTATAATCGCGTTGAGAAACATTTCGTAGAAGGCACCAAGCTATAACCGCGCGAGATGCAGTCATGTAAAGACCACTATAGATTTCTTCCCGCGTTTCCCCAGCGTGACACGGCGTCAAATAGTTCCATACTGATGGAAGTCTCTTTTAATACTGTGATAGTACCGACCGAGCGTAACTCTAGCACCGAGCAATAATATAGAATAAAATTAACCTCATGGGTAATTCCGTCTTGGCTAACATCACAATATCAATGATTGTAAACAGCTGAACAAAAACCTCTACACCTACTTGTAGTATATTATTACAATAATACAATACAATGTCCACATGTTATAAACACGTTAAAATACAGAGAGAGAGAGAGAGAGAGAGGGGGTAACGACAGAGCGAGGGGGTTTAACGAGGGAGAGAGAGGGGAGTGGGGGAGAGGGCGTTTAACGTCCACTTGACGCAAACTAGGTCATTTTGGTTTAGTTTTATTTAAATAATTCGCTGGCACGTAGGGGTCTTTAGTGTGGCGGGTATAGGCTATTATGCTCTGTGCTATGGGGGATTTTTTGCCAAGGCAGTACCACTTCCACCTACACTTCATTGAGGTCCAACTGTTCCAATGGGTCTATTACGTGTACGTTATTCTATAAGCGAGACTTCAGTTGATAGTTCCTTTCCTGGGGGGGGGGGGGGGCTAGTGGTCTAGAGTGTCGCGCTTCGACCTCTAGCTGGCCGGTCACCGCTGGCTTGCGGCTGGGGTTTCAATCCCTGGTGTGAGCGTATGTGGCATGGAGATAAGGACGCCTTCTCAACCTTGTGGGTTTCCTCCGGGCACTCCGGTTTCCTCCCATTGATAAAGACCCCTATGCACAAGCGAATTATTGAAATAAAATGAAAACCATATGTTAGTCCCAAAATGACCTAGTTTGTGTCGAGTGGGCGTTAAACCCTCACTCCTCTCTCTCTCTCTCTCTCTCTCTCTCTCTCTCCTCTTTCCTGCACCTCTGACAATTGGAAACCTTGCTGTAAATTACCGAGGCTCGAACCAGCGCCTAGTTCCAGACGTTACACAGTAAATAGAGAGAGATAAATGGGGGTTTAACGTCCACTCGACACAAACTACATCATTTCGGCACTAACATATGGTTTAATATTAGTTCAATATTTCGCGTGCACGTAGGGGTCTTTAGCAGTGGGAGGAAATCGGAGGACCCCGAGGAAACCCACGAGGTTGGACAGGCGACTCTACTCCTTGTCACGTACAACCGCGAGGAGTTACGCAGAATAACACAGAAACATATTGAAAATGGTCACGATCTCCCCTGAATGTTAACCATCAAATTAATCACCAAATCATGACCAGATTCCGGGTCCGCATCCGAGAACAATCTTTGGTTTCCCCATGTCAGCCATACCGGAAGGGGGATCGGACAGGGAATATTTTTCCAATCGTACGGATGGGACAAAAACCAAGCTCTCGTGTACTCATCAGTAGTTGGAATTTGATATAAGAGATGCACGCGGCATGACGTATGACCGTCTTCATTAGTCCAGTCCGTACCGAAATTTATGAAGTTCAACCTCTTTCATTTCTAATGGCACCATCAGCTCCAAACATATGGTGAATATTTCGAGACAGGCTAAATCATATCACAGAAACAATTATTCTAATGACATCACCGATGACCAATCAGCTGAAAGGTTTAGCTACGCTTCGTATTTTATCTGAGATATTTCTGGCAGAGAATGACGCCGCGAAGGATTGTAAAGTTGTAAAGTACGTTATCAAATCTATAAGTGAGGTGTATGAATTTAATAGTCATTTTAAAGCGAGAATTTCAAATTTGTAAGTAATATTTTTAAAATGTATTAAAATCAGCCTTAAAATAGATTGTATCTATAAACAGTCCTATCTTGTTAAAGAATAATCCTATTAATTAGAAAACAAGGGAGGTAATTGTGTTATTATTTCCGGTGTTAGTGATTAATAAGAGTGGCAAATAATGCTTATGTTCCTATAATAGTGAGCAAAAGACATAGAAATAATTATGTTTTGACTTTCTTAGAAAACATGAAATTCTCGCTTTAATGTAACTGTATAGTCAATGAACAGAAATATTTCTGGCAGAGAATCCCACTGGCATGACTTGTAAATGAGCTATAAGTATGGAAAACACTCGCGTATTACACGAAGATATTTCTATAAGTATATTATATAATCTAGCTATAATGGTGAAAATATTAAGTGGTCGTATACGTACTCTATCAAATGACCATTCCACCTGTTCAGTGAATATTAATAAATGAACATTCCACATTCCATCGGTTCTGTGAATATTATCGTAGCAGTGTTAATCTTCGATAATAACTAAAGACTGGAACTATCCTGGAAACTATAAATTTATTGCCGGAAAGCATTAAACATCATATACGGAGAACAGTACGTCCGACAAGCAGAGTAACTGTCCTGGAATCGGGATGAAACCGAGAATGATTTCTCAATTTATAATAAAATAGTTCGATGAATATTATCACATAAGATATATAGAATGGAGTTTAACGTCCTACTTCGCCGTACCAATAACAAGTTAAATTCCTGGTTAATTTTGTAAAGACAGCGGTGCTTCCAGCCAATCCTCGTCGAATCGCAATTGTCAATGGATCCTTAACAATAAGCCTATGCAGTTACAATTCAGTATAAGTGCATTCCGTAGCACCGCTGTCCGGGCAAAATTTCCCTCATAGCACACTGTATGGCGAATGCAAGTCTCCATTAGCCCCGTCGGTATAGATAAGTTAGGGCTGACGAAGACTGGTCAGTGGGGAAAGGGAAATTTTACCTGGACAGCGGCTCTTCCGCCTACTTATAGTCAAATTGTAACTGTCAAGAATTGTTTTACGTTTTGCGTCCCATTCGAAAGACTGGGTGCTGCTCCTTACAAGGACTTCCACCCAGCATCGCTGACCACGGTAAGTCAATGAAGGTCGTGTTTCAGACGATAACGTTTGCGGCGTGAAATTGGCCGAAAGTTAAGATTAAAAACATTAGATATAAAGTTTAATCATTTTTGGACATCTATCTTATGATGATGATGAACTTGCAATAAAATACCCGAATCGAAAGTTGGGGGGGGGGGGGTCTAAGGTCTGTCAATGAATCCTGTGGTGTGGTTTAGTTCCCAAAAAAGCGAATTAGCCCCGGGTCCGTAGCGACGGGGCGGGGGGGGGGGGGGCGGGGTACGGGTGGGCTTAGCTCCCCAAAAAATTGAATTAGCCCCCTCAAATTTTTCGCCAACAATAAAGATTTCGTAGGGGTGTTCTTAGCCGACCACATCCTCGGCCCCTCCAAAAAATTCAGTAGCCCCCCCCCCCCCCAATTTTATGAGCTGGCTACGGGCCCGAATAGCTCCCAAAATATTTCACCAACAATAATGTTCTTAACTGGCCACATCATTAGACCCTCCACATAAATTCCGTAGCCCCTCCTCAAATTTTATGAGCTTCCTACGGGCCCGTGTCTGACTGATATGTTGCCGTGGTAATGCGCCCCCTCCGCTGCTATAGAGTTTTTGCTCGCATGAACTACTAACATCCTATCTGAACTTCAAGGACAATTTGATATGATCTTGTTGAACTCGTGGGACTATTCTCATCACTGATGGATTATAATAAATATTCATGAGTTGTGATATCAGATCGTAAATCAACGTAGACATCAAGTGCTATAACTGTTGTCAAGGGATACAAGGTTCTTCATGCCTGTTAGTTTGACGACTGGGACCTTAAAGGGAATGTCCGTTACACAACAAACAACAACATTACTCTGCATGTCATTAACATTTAACGCCCACTCGACACAAAATAGGCCATTTCAAAGCCAGCATATGGTTCAATTTCATTTCAATACTTGGCTTGCGCGTAGGGGTCTAACTGTGCGGCGAAACTGGAGCACCCGGAGAAAATCCACATGGTTAGACTGGCGACCCTACTCCTGTGCACCTGTGTGGAGGCGGGGGGAATGACAACTCAAAATAGATTTTGCAAATTAATATTAATGCGATATAAAATAATACACATAGATTGAACATTATTAAAATCTATACGAACCAAATCAGTCTACATTGAATTTAATGTGTCCTTAACCGACTGGCGAACGCAAGATAATTGGGTGGATTGTGGCGAGTATTTGGGCACAACATAGCATTCAATTTCATCAGCCACAAAGAAATCACAGAATAGTAATACTGTCATTTAGGAAAGAGGCTAGTCACACTTTGATCAACCCATGCATGTTGACAGGAGCTTATTGAAAGTAATGCGTCGCGTGGAAATAATATTATTTTGTTCGGATTAATATTATGTTTTTAGCCTTTACTTACTACTTCCTAACATGATCACTTTTCTACATTTTATTTCCCTTTTCTTTCTATTGTTGAAGTTGAAACCACTTTAAAACACAAGGTATAAATTAATAAGTATATATAAGCTGGCAGTATATCACATACCCGATTCACTAATTAGATATACCATACTAGAAATAATTAAAAACAAATGGCTGACATCTCTTCTCCATGACAACAATTTTGGCTAGTAACGACCAAGTAGGACGTTGAACCCCATTTCATTTCATTTCATTTTATAACACGCAGTAATGTTTAAAGTGGCAATGTCTTATTAAGTGCATGGAGGATAATTGCTAATCCTGATAATAAGTAACAAATAAATGAATAAATGAGTTCTGAGTTTGGATTTGAACACTGCCTGCATCTCCAATGGTGAGTTATTCCACAAACGTGGTCCACAGACACTGAGTGCTCTCTCTGTCTCTCTCTCTCTCTCCCATCGAACAGAATCTAGAACATCCATCAAACAACATACACTTCTGGAGTTACTTATGATATATTATGTAACGCCTCTCATATAACAATACAAATTATCAAAACATCCATTAAACTCCCTGGTTAATAAAAAAAATTGGTTGCCAGACAACGAAACATAACTCCACAGTGGGTAAATCGATCGGGTAGTCCATATCAAGGTCATCTACAAGCAACCAAAACCTGATCACGAGCAAACACTCCGAAATAATTTTAAAAAGAGATGGATTCAGTGAGGTTTCTCCGGGTTCTCCTTTCGTTTTTCTACAAAGTGAAGAATAAACTCACTCGTTTGACTGAAAATCCCCAGGGAGGGATGGGTGGCAGAATGGTTAGCGCGTGCGCATTGTATCATAAGGTCTGTCATCGAGTCACCTGCCGTAATTTCGTACGTGACAAGGAGTAGGATCGCCTGTCCAACCTCGTGGGTTTTCTCCGGGTCTTTTGGTTTCCTCCCGCTTTATAACCTAATTTGTGTCGTGTGGACGTCAAACCCCATTCCTCTTCTCTTCATCAGTAGTTGAACACCATGGAATCAGGCAGGCGTCTTTCAATTTATTCGATTAATATTCATAAATAATCCAACGACCTTCAATTTACATAAATAAAATTAAACATCGTGGAATCAAACGACCACCAATTTATTCAATATACATAAATAAAATTGAGCAACAGGGAATCAAGCACCCTTCAATGTATTCGATTTGCATAAATGAATAAAATATCGTCTAAGTTCACCACTGTTGGAGTGGCATCACCTTACTTCAATGACTATCTGTTTACCAGTCTAATATCCAATTATTACACACGGCAATTAGATTACAGGCTACCGGAAATGGTGTTGATAATCACAAAGACTTGGCCAATAATACGATACGAAATGAAATGAAATGGGGTTTAACGTCCTACTATTCCAGGAGAGTCAAAAAAAAGCTCTCCTGAAAATGGAAAAACGGTACATCGCTGTCCTGAGAAAGCTGTCCTGAATCTCTAGAGGGAAACTATTTTAGCATTTGTGATAAAGACCAGAGATTTTAATCCATTTTGAAGCCAATCGGCCAGAATTAGGTCAGATGAGGTGTCGGTAAGAAATTGGGTAATTCGAAGCTCCCGTTAACTTTAATATAATCAGAATTCAACAAGTTCCTGAATATAGGACTTCCATCGTGCAAAAACCGACATCTCAGCTTTTAAACCACTTTAGGATCGCAATCTTTGTTTCGACATTTTCAAAATAAAGGAAAACAATTTTTATAAAGGATCCGATTTTCAATTTTTAAAATGACAAATTCTCTGTTTTGCCGTTTTTTATTATAAATTTTGATTTTCAATTAGTAGTATCTGTTCAGAAACGAATATAATATAAATAACGTAAATGATATGTTATAACATTGAATGTGGCTATTGATTAAATGAATACTAATGCAGTATTTATTAACTAAAGGGAGATAAGTCGCTTTATCCTGTTGCATTATCAAACGATAAAACCTACAATCTCGAAATGAGTTTAACGTCCTACTCTTTTTCACCAACAGGAATAACGAAGTGACACTCGTCATGCAGTGTGCTATGGGAGATGGGAGACATTGTGCCAGGGCAGTGGTGGTAAGCCTACTTGTCGATTTCAATTGGCATGTACGTCCTATTGTTCTGTTCCGCCATACAGTGTGCTATGAATGGAATTTGTGCCTTTTCTTATATCGAATACCAATGTGTACATGGGACCACGTATTTCCGTACCACCAGAAGAACTCGACACTCTTCCCGGACTAGCACCCAAATATACCCGGCTTATTATGATATACGGAGAGCCTGACAAGGACAGCTCTCTAGTCGTTCGGATGGTACGCAAAACCGAGGTACCGTGTACACATTGACGTGTACGTAAAATATCCCTTGGCAGTTGGAACTCGAATCAATAGTAGGCCGTAGCGCTGCTGCCTGGGCCAAGATTCCCTCATAGCACACAATGTGGCGTATGCCCATCTTCATTAGCCCAGTTTAGGTGTCGAACAGTTGGACGCTAAACCCTATTTCATTTTCATTTAATCTACTGAATCTAAAATGTTAATGGTGAAAATAAACAGCGGTGGGATTAAGTTATTAACGGTCTCTCATTTCAAAAACAAATACCAAAGGATATGTTCCGAGAATGTGTAGGTTAATAAAGTTATTAATGGACCATGATATTAAAAACAAATACCGTAGGTTACGCTTAATTGTAGGCTAATACCATCCAGCTATGACGTCAAAGGGAGAGAGAGAAAAATGGGGTTTAACGTCCACTCGACACAAAATAGGTCATTTCGGGACTAATGTATGGTTTAATTTTATTTCAACTATTCGCTTGCGGCTAAGGGTCTTTAGCAGTGGGAGGAAACCAGAGGATCCGGAGAAAACCCACGAGGTTAGACTGGCGACCCTACTCCTTGTCATGTACAACCGGGTATTCGAAACCGCGCAAGTTGACTAAATGACAGGCTTTATGATACGGTGCTGGCACGCTAACCATTCGGCCACCCAATGCCTATGACGTCAAACGGCAATTCCCCACCAAGAAATAATTCGTTAATAATACAAGCTGTTTACATGCCCCGAGCATTATTTAGTCATATTGTATTCACTAATCCGCGAGAAGATTATTGGGATTATTTCTAGATTAAACTATTTTATCAGTGGGGAGTTCAAAGAATGAATGTATCGAAATTATCATATTGGGTTTGTATACTGTGCTCAGCGGCGGATTGGGCCATCGGGCAGTCGGACAAAAAAAATGAAAATTTTTTTTTTGTCCAATTCGTCTACTATTTGACAGAGATTATAATCAGATATGAGACCAAATCGCATATTTGGGGTTCATTTTCAAAATTTTTCCCCGGAGGACATCTCCCCCTCCCCCTCATCCGGGCTCAGCGGTCAGTAAAAGGGGCAGGTCCGACACGCGAACCCGGGCTGGTTCCCGGCCCCAAACAGCCCATGACTGTGCTTACAGTCGATATGAAAATTAACCCCTAGCTCTAAAGATCAGTTATGAAAAATAAGGCAGAAAGAGAAAATTAATGTATTTGTCTTTGTGTTTTTCTTTTCGCGCAATATAAAATATTTCATACTCAAATATATTCAGATCATTTATTAACATTTCACTATATATATATATATATATATATATATACACAAAAATATAAAAGTTTTTGAAAAAAGAACTACATTATTTGTCGATTACTAGTACTTTCGCTTATTTTATTAAGCTCTTCAGATAATCAACATTTAGTTAATACAACAATGTCTATGACGTCATAACGTCATAGTAACACATCATTCTCCACGCAAGTCTCGCTCTATCAAGCATTAGTGTGGACTGCAAGGGAAGACAACTCTGTTTGGGAGATTGAGTAACACAGTAGTACAAAAATGGGACATAAATAGAATATCAAATCAGACAACAATAACTAGGCCTATACATTGTATGTAATGAAATTACTACAATTTTGCATTTAAAGCTGGTCGATATTTGTCAATAAAATATGCCTATTTGGCTTCTAACAAATCATTATTGTTGTTATTTAGCTTGTACATTGGAAAAACGCTAAATTTGCAACCACCACAAATATCTATATGTCAACTAAGTGGGGTCATCCTATATTGTGGATTGAGTATATGGTGTCGATGGAGGTTCATCCTTGTCTTTAGCATACTTATACTTTTTCCGATGTACCGTCTATTACAGCCAGAACAAACAATCACATATATGACATAACTGGTTTTACAGTTCATGGGTTGCTTAACATGGAAAAGTTTATTATCGGTGATCTGGATTGAGGAGCCAGTAATTATTATTTTACATGTTTTACAATTTATTTCTCCACATTCACTTACCACCGGTGTATCTGAACTAGAATCAAATTTAGAAGATATTAATAATTTCGCAAGATTACGTGGCTGTTTAAGGCTGTTAATGATCTTAGTTTTAGACAAAATTTTTGACATAACTTCGCTATTCTTAAGAATATGTAAATTGTTATTTACTAAGGACATTCCATCGTCTCGTTTAGGGGTTAAATGTTGTGACTAAAGCAACATTTAGATTTTCGCATGCTGGGTGTGTTTTTGGTAGTCTTAATTTTGTCTGGTCTAAATTTAAGGCCCGAGTCGTTGCATCTTCTATGAGACCTAGTGGATATTCTTGTTTCAATAAGAATGTTTTTAATTCCTCTAGTCACTTAATTTTGACAACTGGGTTAGAAACAATGGTACACACTCTCCTAGCTAAATTATATGGAATGTTCCGTTTGGTATGAGAAGGATGGCAAGAGTGAAAGTTTAGATATTGGTGGGTATCTGTTTGTTTGTAAAACAGATCCGTTTCAATCACTCCCTTTGGTGAAAGATTTATAGTTACGTCCAAAAAGTTTAATGATGTTGGGCTAAACTCTATAGTGAATTTGATATTATTGTCCAACTCATTCAATGTTTTATGTAATTTGGAGATAACTGTCATATCTGTTTTAAGTATTGTTACGCAGTCATCCAGGAAGCGAAACCATAATCTTTTTATCATATTACTAAATTCTCTATCAAACTCAATAGCAACCCTCTCATACCAAATCTCTTCTAAATATCCTAAAGTTAAAGTTGCATAGGTGGGGCCAACTTTAGTACCCATGGCCACACCTTTAATTTGTGAATAATAATTATTGTTGAAATAAAAAATATTATTAGACACAACTAAGTCCAAAGCTTCCAGGATGAATGATTTGGTAAAGCGTTCTAATAGTAATTCTGGATACGTATCAATCCAATATCCAATCGCTTTCAATCCTAGATTTTTATCTATGTTGTTGTAGAGGTTGACCACGTCGAAGCTTATTAGCGTGCTTCCTGGTTAAACCTCTTTCGGTAGATGATGAAGGAAATCTATGTCATCGCGAAGGAAGCTTTTGACTTTGGTGCAAAATGGTTTTAGAATGATGTCAATAAAGTTACTTAAACGTTGAGTACTGCGTGTTGGCCCCCCTACAATTGGCCTAAAGGTTAAATCACACGGATTGTGAATATTAATAACTTCGCTCTTTGTAATGTTAACGGCTTCTTGGATAGCCTTGCTTTTATGGATTTGGGGGAGTCCATAAAAATAAGAAGTGGAAGGCTGAAATTTACACAAGTAATCTACTTCTTCAGTGTGAAGAATGTTTGTATGTGCACCAATAAAGTTTTGAATTTTTCGTAGAATCATATCGTTGGCTTTTAGTGAAGATTCTGTGTAATATTCCTTGTTAGAAAGCATTTTTGACATGTTCTCTTGGTAAAATGTGGTATCCATAATCACTATAGCACCGCCCTTGTCAGCCTTTTTTATAATAATATCAGAGGTATTTTTCAGGGCATTTAAAGCTTCTCTTTGCTCCTTATTAAGGTTTGATTTAAATGGTTTATTTTGAACTTGGTGGGTTGATATCGTGGTTATGAATCTATCAAGAAAAACATCCTGTTCCGCGGAACAAATCAACATTTACACCACGTGCTGGACAGGATGTTTTACAAACAAACAGATACCCACCAATATCTAAACTTTCACTCTTGCCATCCTTCTCATACCAAACGGAACATTCCATATAATTTAGCTAGGAGAGTGTGTACCATTGTTTCTAACCCAGTTGTCAAAATTAAGTGACTAGAGGAATTAAAAACACTCTTATTGAAACAAGAATATCCACTAGGTCTCATAGAAGATGCAACGACTCGGGCCTTAAATTTAGACCAGACAAAATTAAGACTACCAAAAACACACCCAGCATGCGAAAATCTAAATGTTGCTTTAGTCACAACATTTAACCCCTAAACGAGACGATGGAATGTCCTTAGTAAATAACAATTTACATATTCTTAAGAATAGCGAAGTTATGTCAAAAATTTTGTCTAAAACTAAGATCATTAACAGCCTTAAACAGCCACGTAATCTAGCGAAATTAATAATATCTTCTAAATTTGATTCTAGTTCAGATACACCGGTGGTAAGTGAATGTGGAGAAATAAATTGTAAAACATGTAAAATAATAATTACTGGCTCCCCATCCAGATCACCGATAATAAACTTTTCCATGTTAAGCAACCCATGAACTGTAAAACCAGTTATGTCATATATGTGATTGTTTGTTCTGGCTGTAATAGACGGTACATCGGAAAAACTATAAGTATGCTAAAGACAAGGATGAACCTCCATCGACACCATATACTCAATCCACAATATAGGATGATCCCACTTAGTGGACATATAGATATTTGTGGTGGTTGCAAATTTAGCGTTTTTCCAATGTACAAGCTAAATAACAACAATAATGATTTGTTAGAAGCCAAATAGGCATATTTTATTGACAAATATCGACCAGCTTTAAATGCAAAATTGTAGTAATTTCATTACATACAATGTATAGGCCTAGTTATTGTTGTCTGATTTGATATTCTATTTATGTCCCATTTTTGTACTACTGTGTTACTCAATCTCCCAAACAGAGTTGTCTTCCCTTGCAGTCCACACTAATGCTTGATAGAGCGAGACTTGCGTGGAGAATGCTGTGTTACTATGACGTAATGACGTCATAGACATTGTTGTATTAACTAAATGTTGATTATCTGAAGAGCTTAATAAAATAAGCGAAAGTACTAGTAATCGACAAATAATGTAGTTCTTTTTTCAAAAACTTTTACATTTTTGTGTATTCAATACCTAAGAGTAGTTATCTTCAACTTTTCATATATATATATATATATATATATATATATATATATACAGATGTGACGAGTGATGGTTGATTATAGACAATATTATATTCACATCAGTACGTATTTACCACATGATGGATACCAGTTAGTATAACGACGAGTTATGGATGATTATAGACAAGATAACATTCATAGATAAACAATAAAAATAAACAAGATGATGTATTTATATCAGCACAATTTACATACTGTTTCATCTCAGTTGAAGTATACATGTAGTAATCTTTATTATGTAGCCTCGCGCTTAGTCTACAAAGTTATCTACTGAAGACTTAGTTATGTACTACATAGCGTGAAGTCTATACATGTATATACAAATTCTTCAAGACATAGTTATGTACTGCATTGCATCATGAAATAAATAACAATAATCTATGGTATTCAAGTATTGTTTCATGAGTTGAAGTCTGATATAATTACTCCATATTTCAGTATGTGTACGAAATGCACTTACGTTACCAGCATAATTGTGATGCGTCTGGTTTTGTTATTATTTGACAGGAATGTTTTCATTTTCTTTAGAAACTTTTTAAAAAAATAAACAAGAAGGAAAACACCAACAAAAAAAAACAAGTATGCACCTTTTGATTTTCAGCCGCCATATTTAGCACGCAAGCAATGTCGAGTATGATTTCCAGTCGCCATATTTAGCACGCACGCAATGTCGAGTATGATTTCCAGTCGCCATATTTAGCACGCAAGCAATGTCGAGTATGATTTCCAGCCGCCATATTTAGCATGGAAACAATGTCATGGAATTAAAAAAAAACCATGAAACCTGGTCTGAAACAAATCTATGCATTGAAATTAAATAATTAAATGGTCCACCTTTTGACGTGGGTGTGTGGTTATTTATGACACCTAGCCACGGTTGTATGACGAAGTCCGTCAATGGTACTACTTTCAAGTTCCTGAGTTACCAACGGCGTTGCCCACGACGATGCCTTTGAAGAATGTTTTTCTTTCAAGTTTATCCGATTTTCTTCAGACAAGGATAAGTTTGCATCGTAGCTTAGAAATGATACAACATGACTCTGGCGGACCTAATATACAGATCGTAGCTTAGATATGGTACAACACGACTCTAGCGGACCTAATATTAAAAGGTCTACCTAGCGCCGAGGTTTCGCTCCCAAGATTGATCATGGTCTGACAGTTTCTACTTTGTCTCTAAATCATTCCACAAGACGTAGCTACACTTTGAGTCACGCTTCCATACTTTTCAGATCATTTTGTGATGGAGAACGCTAGTTCGAAGACGGTCCTACGCATTTTAGCACATATGACGTCATATTTAGATTGTGGGTTAGGGTTAGGGTAAGGTCTAGGACCTGTAGATTTCGTCAAAGTCTGGAAATGTAAACAGGGCTAACCCTAACCCTAAACCCGGTCCAAGCCTAAGCCTAACCCACAATCTACATATGACGTCATAATATGCGTAGGACCGTCTCCAATCTAGCGTCCTCCTTGTGTGATCGTGAGTGAGTGTGGCGCGGTTTAAAGCAGATCGTATGAACGTTCTTTAAACGGGACTTCCGGGTTCCGGTTGTAAAACGCCCACACAGACCGACGGTGTCCGTACACGTAAATTTAAACGGGGCGTCTAAGATTCCTGATAGGCAACGCACATACAAGCCGATGGGTTCCGAACACGCAAATTGAATATTTTACTATGGATTTTAAATTCTTACCTTCACCGTATGTACATGTAGTGTAATCATCCATCTTGATTTCCTAAGCTTGACCTAATTATTGTCAGTAGTCTGTATTGAATCTGTGATTCTCAGAACTTCTCTATTCCTGCAAAATAAAGTAAGAAAATCGAATAGTCGATAATTTAATTTGGAGTAGTCGATTAGGATACTAGCCTCAACTAGTAAAGAGAGAGAGAGAGAGAGAGAGGGATAGAGAGAGGGAGGGAGATAGAGAGATGGGGATGAAGTCCACCGACAATAACGAAACTACCACATGTTACAGGTGCTTGTATTTCAATAATGCGATTGTACGGCGGGATCTTTAACAGTTAGAGGGAACCGGGGGACTCGGAGAAAATCCACGAGGTTGAGCAGTCAATCCTACTCCTTGACAAGTACAACCGGGCAATCAAAACCACGTGACTTTACAGACCTTATGATTAGCATTGTGAATCGTTTTGTTTTTAACGGATATAGATTTAAATCAAATAGATCCAATGACAACTTTTGTCGCCAGGGTGTTCGCGAGATTCTATACATTGGAAATAAAGGTCATAACAGAAATTTAATGTGTATATATTTAAAGGATAAACTTGTGCTTGAAAGCTGTGTTATATTTACTGTGACCTTGCAAGACAGGGAGTTATAGATAATGAAGATTACACTAACACATGACTGCCAATAATAACAATATAAATTTTTATATACGTTTAAACACACAGTAGTATATGTAGACTATATACGTTATAACAGACAATGTGGAACATCGCTCTACAATTATACATATTATTATGTACATTCGGAATTTATAACATTTCATCTCGATAACAAAATGAATGGGGTTTAACTCCCTACTCTTCTGCTCCGACTGAGCTAACGAAGACGGATATGTGCCATCCATCTGCTATGGGGGCAATTTTTCCTCGGCAGCGGCAATATGGCCTACTCTTATATCGAATCACAACTGCCAATGTATAAACATCTCGACAAAAAAATAGAAAACATAAATTAATATATGGTCGTTGGTGAAGAGGGTGGGTGGGGTAGTTCTAGAGAAGGCAATCATTTTTGTCGAGGCTAAAATGATATACAAAGAAAAACAAATTCAGGACTTTAGCTTTCGCAACCCATTGATATTCTTTGTGGCCTTCAGTATTATTTCCTACGGTTAACTGGGGAGGGAAATACCTATAGCTATCAAATTGTATTCCTTACTCGGTATTCTTTCCTTTGTTTGCCTGGAGGGAGGAATGGGATTTAATATGGTTCGACGGTTTTTCAACAAATCGCTTGCGCGTAGCGATCTTTAGCAATGGGTGGAAACAGGAGGACATGGCAAAAGTCCACGAGGATGGACCTGACTCAATGACCGATTTTATGATCAAAGGCACATCGTTGAAGATATATTTCTAAAATGTATTAAAATCAAGCCTTAAAATACAGGATATCTATAAACAGTCCTACCCCGTTAAGGAATAATCCTATTAATCCTATGATTCACTATTGTCAGTTGAGAAATTGGAATAAATATCATTTTCAACTTTAAGTTCAAACGTTTGAAGACAGCTATTCCATGGGAGGAATCGAAAAACAAGGGAGGTAATTGTGTTATTATTTCCGGTGTTAATGATTAATAAGAGTGGGAAATAATGCTTATGATCCTATAGTAGTGAGCAAAAGACATACAAATAATTATGTTTTGACTTTCTTAGAAAACATGAAATTCTTGCTTTAAATCTTTCTCTCCCACCCGCTTGACTGACAGGACAAACAGATGAATTACACAAGTTTTATCCCGATATTTTGCTTACCTTATAATTATATAAATCGATTGCCATATATTATTATATTATCAACAGGGTTATTTTCCCTCAATATATATTATAGGTTATCTATAAAGTTCACAGCTGGCCAGATAATCCTCACGAAAAAACAACTGCTTTAACTTTAAAACACAAGGTTACAGGTATTCTAGACTCCAAACAATATAAATAACAATCCAGTCGTATTGGGCTGCCAGGTATAACCGAGTCACCTAGGTATGACTCTATCCACAAACATTACCACGCAACCAACAATTAATAAAATACACCACTCACAAGATAACTCTGTCAGTCAGTCATTCAGGTACACCTCTATCCATGTATACTAGGCCTATAATAGTTATACCGCTCACAAATAACTGTACGGATGAACAATATCGTTAATAAAATACATAGCAGGATTTGACACCTCTAGGTTGTCTATGTATATTTGGTACCTCTAGGGTCTTTGTATATTTATTCACCTCAGATTGAGCGACTATTCTTCTAATTACCATAATTATTGGTATTAGCTTGTTAATCTATCCAATAAGTAAATATCAGTAAGAGATTATTGCTGTGTTTTACTAGTTATACTTGTATAACCAACCCTTATACAAGTTATACTGGTGTCGTGATGTCACGTTTCTGTTATGAACTGTAGGAAACTATACAGCTGCTACAACATGAGGATTTTTACACAAAATACTGGACAAGTTAAATAGGTCAATACAGCGAGAATATTGCCTCGATAAACACCCAAAAGTACACCTGTAATGGACTGCACGAAACGATACAGCTGCTACATGGAATTTTGACACAGAAAATTGGACACGGTTAATACCCAACACCAATACAGTGAATATAAAACCCCACCCCCACCTCCTCTCCAAAATACACCTGTTTATAATTGTAAACTAGTTTATGATAAAGTATCCAAATTCCACCTGAATTGGCGAAGTTAAAACTAGATAAAGTGAAATAAAATGACATGGGGTCGCGACTGGATATTTGAAGGGGTCTTTGACGTGCGCGAAAATATGCAGACCAGACCACGGGTTTGTGTCCCATTCGAATGACTATATTATGTTGTTCTATGTCAGACCCTCTAACCTACACCACTTATAAGAAGGGGAAGCCCAATAAAATTCCTCGACCAAGAGAGGAAAACGTCTTATTCACTAATCCACCGCGGACGGAAAAGTCCAACACTATTTCAATTGATTTGGTTTCATTTATCATAGCCATGGCAGCTCCGTATATAGGATTTTAAAAGTGGGGGTACAGCAGAGTGGTGGGCGCCATAACCTCCAGGTAAGTGATATAAGAAAGTTTTTGATCAGGGCGCCCTTAAAACCGACCGACTCATCAGTACCTTATAATGAAAGTACCCCCTGCACCCCCGCTAGATACGGTCCTGAGCCATGGTATGACAATTGTACCTAGTTCAATAGCTTAAAGAAAGTTAATTATTTAAAATCACCTTGGAGTCAGTTTGATATTTAACACGACTAGAGATAAATAATAGAAAACATACAACATTTGTTCTTAGTTTTCATAATTAAAACAGCTTCATAATATGGTGGATTTAACCCAGGCTGTGGTAGATATAAGAAGAGCAATATGGTGTATTTAACACTGGCTGTAGAAGATATTAGTACAGTACTATTATGTTTGGATTATATTAATATATTATGTTATCTACACGACTAATATAACAAATATCACACACTGTGTGGGTAGATAGCTTTAAAATTCATTAGTCTTTAACTGTATATCAATTTTAAATTGGGTCCCTTTAGTTTAGTTATAGATATGATTGTATAAAATGAGAATAGTATTCGTATATCATGTATTACATAGTAATAGGTTATAAACACGACTGATATAATTATAATATCAGATATCTATCAATATTATTACACCTGATCAATTACATATCATGATGCTTCGTTTAATAAATACATCATAGCGTACGTTAGGACCTGTTAGAAGTTTGTTATCTCCATTGTAAATAAATACATCACTAGTACATTATAACTTAGGTTAACATTTATTTCATTTCTGGTTCAGTGAATAAGACATTAACTCAACAACAGGGAAGTCTCTTGTTCGACACCGGCGTTGGCTGACAAAGATTCCGCCTGTCAGCGGCGTAGGACAATGTGTAGTTTTTAGGATGGGAGAAAAACCGAGGTCGCGTGTACAAATGGGCGTGCACGTAAATAACCCTTCAAAGTTGAAAATCGAAATAAGAGTAGGCCGTAGTGTTGCTGTCCTGGCAACATTTATTTCGGGGCTGAAGAGTTGGACGTTAATATCCATTTCTTTCCACTTGAAATATGCTGATTATAGAAGTTAGGGGGATGGCCTAGTGGTCTATAGTGCCGCGCTTCGACCTCTAGCTGGCCGGTCACCTCTGGCTTGCGACTGTGGTTTCGAGCCCTGGTGTGAGCATATGTGGCATGGAAATAGGGCCGCCTTCTCAACCTCGTGGGTTTCCTCCGGGCACTCCGGTTCCCTCCCACTGCTAAAGATCCCTACGCGCAAGCGAATTATTAAATAAAATGAAACCGTGTGTTAGTCCCAAAATGGCCTGGTTTGTGTCGAGTGGTCAAGTATTATATTATCAAGGGAGCCGTTGCGGCTCAGTGGGTAACGTCTGTCATATAGTCCAGTGGTGTGGATTCGGTTCCCGCATGTACGTGACAAAGAATATGTTCGCCTCCACCATCTCGTGGAATTTTCCGGTTCCTAGCACCCGGCTTCCTCCCACAGTCCCGCCTGTCTGTCTGTCTCTCTCTCTCTCTCTCCAGCCCACGTCTCTATCTTTATCTCTAAATATAATTTATGTAAGCGCGTGCGCGTTGTGTCATTGAGATCAACTGAAGTGGTTTCGATCCCTCCCTCCCCTCGTCGGTCCTCCGCAAGTCAATTATTGAAATAAAATTGAACCATATGTTCGTCCCAAAATGACCTCGTCATTTTCTAAATATAATCTAAACGAGACCTGCTAATACTATTGTAAAGATATATCTATGAATAGCCTGTGTCACCAACACTAACAATATCCGTCGTCATTTTATATAACATACATTCATACTATTATAGACGTACACAGCTATATATAGTGTCAATATGACCTGGCGTGATAGTGGTAGTCTTTGTTACCCACGCTAACGATATCAGTGGTAGTTCATATACACAGTTATAGTCTGAGTGACAAAGGCTAATGTCGAAGGTTATATCAAAACGAAAATAAAAATAGAATTTCTAAGAAACTGTAGCAAGTTTATACATGTACGGTCAACCAACACGTCATATACAGTGCGAATTGATGACTCCATGACGTGGTTTTCTATTTAATTTAGATGTTTTGACTAGATTATCGCAGTAAATTTTTGCATGTACAGTCTACCATCCAAGGAAGATACTGAGTGAGACGGTGACGGGTGTGGTTTTCTATGGGATTTAGACGTGTTGGTAAAATGTTTGTAAAATTAAATACTACTTATTTTTAGGTCAGCTGTCTAGATATAGTAAATTTACGCTTGTAAAGTCAACAGTTCGAGAAGGATACACTGTTTGAGGCGATGACTCACGTGGTTTTCTATGTAAGTCAGGCGTGTTGGCTAGGTAGGATTTCCGAGAAACTGTAGCAGGTTTACGCTTGTACAGTCTACAGTCCGAGGAAGATAAACCGTGCGAGACAATGACAGACGTTTTCTATGGGATCTAGAGGTTTTGCATGTACAGTCTCCAGCCCAAGGACGATAAACTGCTTCCTATATGGATTAGACATTTTGGATTGTATTTCTGAGTAACTGTTTCAACTTTATGCAAATACAGTCAACAGTCAGTGTATGATAAACTGTGTGAGAGGATGACAGGCGTGGTTTTCTATTGGATTTAGACGTGTTGACTGGATTTAGGCTAAATTTAATACTTTTGATTTTTAGTTCAGCAGTCTCGATATCGAGTATTTTATTGGCCTAATTGTTTGTTGTTGTTTTGTCCAGTTTCAACTCAACCAGTGTAAAAGTGCAATTCAAGATGGCAGAGAAACAAGTGTGTAGTATTTGTTTGGATGGTTTTAAACAAGCTGTTATTATCGATTGTAATCACTGTTTTTGTTTCATCTGTTTAGAAGATTATGTGAACAAAACCTCAACCAAAAAACAACAATTCCTATGCCCATTATGCCGTAGCTGTATAAATCTCAGTGACGGGGGTCTGGATCGATTTAAACCTAAACCAATTAATATTCCACAATGTGATGTTTGTACTGAAGATACATGTCAATATTTCTGTCGAGACTGTGATCAATATTTATGTAAATCATGTAAAACCATGCATGATAAGTTAAAATCATGTAAAGACCACGTTGTATCTCGATATGATGAAACACAAATGTATCAAGCTTCTACTTCACACGAACCAATCAAGGAAAAGGCTCCAGCTTCATCGATCACAAATCCTAAAGATTTCTGTCTGCGCCATGAAGAAAAGTCTGTAAAATTCTATTGTAAAGACTGTACCGTAGCCGTTTGTTGGAAATGTTTCGTGGCCGATCATAATGGACACAATTATTTAGATTTACAGGAGAATGACGTCAGACAAAGTATCAGACACGACTTAAAATCACTGAATGATGAATTAGAAAAACAAATCACTAATTTTCAAAAACATTATGATGATTTAAATAGTAAATATATGGAAGTCAAAAACTGCACAAAAACTGAATGTGACAAAATAGACGCGCAAGTTGAGAAAATTTGCTCAGAATTTCATAAAATTGGAGAAAATATTAAAAAGGAAATGCAGAAAACCAGTGAAGAGGAAGAATCCAAGTTTAAGAAATTAATGGAGGATATTAAAAGACTAACAGAAGATTTAAAAGCTAGTGTAAAATATTCAGTGAATGTTTTAGAAGATTCTTCCATTGTTCAAGTTTTACAAAGATTACCTAAAGTTAGACAGGAAAAAGATGAAAGTTGTTGTAGAAAATTGGATATACCTGATGTAAGATATTCAACATTTCAAGTAGCAGAGATAGATACAACTTTGTTAACTAATCAACTTGGTAAAGTTGTAAGTTGTGATGAGAATATGATTGGTAAAGTTGTAAGTTGTCAAGAGAATATGTTTGAAGATGTTATTAATGTGGATACTGTGGGATGGGTGTATGGTAACCAACATGTAGTTTCAGGTTTTACATGGAGTATCGTCTTCCTCAAATCATCATTTGATGTTGTATTATACCTGACTGACGTAGAAGATAAAAGTATTACGTCATGTAAAGTTGACGTCACATATAAACTTATAAATAAAACAGATGATAGACAATCTGTAGTTAAACAATGGAATGGGACTGTTGAACCTGGTAGTTGGTGGTCAAACTGTCGTACTTATATTATTGACTGGGAGAAACTCTGTAATCCTGTCAGTGGATTTATTGATGGTCGTAGAAACTGTATAATTCAAACAACAATTAATAAAATAACTGACATTACAAGACGTAAATAATTAGACTACTGTTATTCTGATTAACCCATGTCTGAATTATTGTTAAATAATGTGTTCTAAACGGTGTAAGGGAGATAACTTTATTTCTCTCTAAAATGGAATAAATAACAGTCAATCCTTGGGACGTTAATATATTACAGGAAATGTGACGTATATAAATAAGTCGTTTAAATGTATAATTATAATTTATATTTTATAGAATTGTGACGTATAATTACATTGTTTGAATGTATAATTATTATTTATATAGAATCATCTCCCGTAAATATAAATACACTATTGTATAAATACTGGTATAAAAATACAAAGTAAAAATATTTACTCTCAATTGATTAGTCAAAATGTTGAACTTTTCTGTGTTAACAGACCATTTAACTTCTCAGAACATCGCCATAATAATATTAAAATATGGTTAGGGCTACATATTCCATCAAGGTCTCGGGATGTAAACAGGGCTAACCCTAGCCCTAACTCTAACCTATAATCCACATATGACGTCATATGTGCTGGACCGTCTCCAATCTTGCGTTCTCCAGGATGTAAACAGGGCTAACCCTAACCTTAACCCTAGCCCTAACTCTAACCTATAATCCACATATGACGTCATATGTACTGGACCGTCTCCAATCTTGCATTCTCCGACGCAGACACGACTTCTATCTGCCGCCAATTTTATATACCGATATTTCATACATAAAAAAATAAACAACAATATAGTAGTGATATATGAAATGGAATAGAGTTTAACGTCCTACTGTTCTGCTCCTGGCTGGGTCAATGAAGACTGGCATACACCATACAGTGTGCTATAAGGGGAAATGAAGTGAAATGTGTTTTAACGTCCTACTGTTCTGCTCCTGGCTGGGCTAATGAAGACGAGCATACGTCATACAGTGTGCTATGGGGGATTTTTTCCCCAGCAGCGGCACTACGGCCTACTTTTACATCGAATTCCAACTGCCAAGGGATTTTTTTACATGACCTCCAATGTATACCCGGTATCTCGGTTTATCGTCCCACGCCGGAAAATCCTGATGAACGTTCACAGGGATCGAACACGCGACCTCCTGGCTAGCGAGCCAGCGTCCTACCCACTTGTCCACCGTGCCCCCCCCCTATTTATAAGGCAGCACGTACATTCTAAGTATGTTCGAGGTTTGGGTGGTCGAATGATTAACACGTGCGCGTTGGATCAGAAGGTCCGTCATTGAGTCAAGTGACGTGGTTTCGATTTCTGCTCGTACGTGACAAGGAGTAGGGTCGCCAAGGCAACATCGTGGGTTTCCATTTTCTTACCATTGCTAAAGACCCCTTCGCTTAAAGGGACAATAACATTCTTGCTGGCTTGGTAGCTCCAGAAAATAAATAATACCCTTATTCTAAGTACTAGATGTTTAAGTGTCCTACCTGTTGTGTAAAGTATCCATTACAACCTATTTTACTTGTCCAGAGGGTTCGAAAATATTTTAAAATCCAAGTCACATTTGTAAAGGTTTACGTTAGACTTTTCAAATCAATTGGTTGAATTTTTCAAATTTTTTAAAATAGGTGTGTTAAGATGAAATTTATATCATCATTTAATTGGAATATTCTAAAATAATACGATTTGTTGACCAGAATGAAGATTGGGACATATTTTTCAGTTACAACAAGAGTGTTATTGGGGCTTTAAGCGAATTATTCAAATAGAATCAAACTATTTATGTTAGTCCCGAAATGCCCTAGTTTGTGTCGTCGAGTGGACGTTAACCTCATTTCCAAGATTCAAAAAGCCATAGACACAATAATTGGAATTTCTTATAAAGACTCGTATTTTGACATTTTTTTTTTTATCTCTGCACCAATCAACCCTGATCTCATCTCCGCGTTGGGTGGCAGAATAGTTAGCGTGTGCGCGTGCAGAGAGCTGCGGTGGATTCCGGGTCCGCTTCCGAGAATATTCCTTGGTTTCCCCTTGTCAGCCATACGGGAAGGGGGATCGGACAGGGAATATTTTTCCAATCGTACGGATGGGACAAAAACCAAGCTCTCGTGTACTCATCAGTAGTTGGAATTTGATATAAGAGATGCACACTGCATGACGTATGTCCGTCTTCATTAGTCCAGTCGGTACCGAAATTTATGAAGTTCAACCTCTTTCATTTCTAATGGCACCGTCAGCTCCAAACATATGGTGAGTATTTCGAGACAGGCTAAATCATATCACAGAAACAATTATTCTAATGACATCACTGATGACCAATCTGCTGAAGTCTGGTTAAAATTGCCCTCATAGCAGACTGTATGGGGTATTCCCGTCGTCATTAGCCCAGTAAGAACAGAACAGTAGGACGTTAAACCACATTTCATTTCTCCATGATGGCTAAATGGAATGATCGGAGGAGGTTGGGTGTCTGACATCGTGTGTTTACACCGGATCCTCCAGTTTCTTCCAACTGCTAAAAAAAAACCGACGCGTAAGCGAATTAAAAATAATTCTACCGTATGTTAGTCTTATTTCATTCCTCGAAAATAAAATTCGACACCCCCCCACCTGCTTGAAAGTTTTGCCCCCATCCCCCTGCTTGAAAGTTTTGCCCCCATCCCCGGTGAAAAAAATGTCGACAATAAAAACAATATAATACATTGCCCATCGATTTTACAGTACCTCTGAGAAGAATTCCCACCCCCCTCATTGCTCTGAACTAGTTACGGCTCTGTTTGACCCTCAATGACAATTTGATATGATCTAGTTAAACCCGTGGGGCTATTCTCATCACTGATGGATAAGAATAAATATTCATGAGTTGTGATATCATATAAATCAACCAAGACATAAAGTGTTAAAGAGAGAGAGAGAAATGGGGTTTAACGTCCACTCAACACAAACTAGGTCATTTCGAGACTAACATATGGTTTAATTTTATTTCAATAATTCGCTTGTGCGTAGGGGACTTTAGCAGTGGGAGGAAACCGGAGTGCCCGGAGGAAACCCACGAGGTTGAGAAGGCGCCCTTATCTCCATGCCACATACGCTCACATCAGGGCTCGAAACCACAGCTAGAGGTCGAAGCGCGCCACTCTAGACCACTAGGCCATCCCAACCCCCCTCAAGTGTTATAACTGTTGTCAAGGGAAACATGAGAAAGAAATAAAATGGGGTTTAACGTCCTAACGTTCTGCTGCTAAACTGGGCTAATGAAGACGGACATACGCCATACAGTGTGCTAAAAGGGAAGTTTTGATTTTGCCAAGTCAGCGGCGCTACGGCCTACTCTTATATCCAATTCCAATTGTCAAGGTATCTTGTACATGTATATGCATGCCCATATTTTTTTCGTCTCATCCGAACGACATGACAGCTATCCTTGTCAGGCCCCCCGCCCTGCATCACTGACAAGGGGAAACCACGCAGGAAAGTCTGGATGGATTTTCTCGGCCAATGTAGTGGTCGAATATCCGACCTCCAGAATAGCGAGCAAGCGCTTTACTCACTTTTCTTTCCTTTTTTTTTTCTAAATCATTTTTAGTGAAGCCTGTACCATAACAATCCCGGAACTGTGCAGCGCAGTGGATGCATATGGCTTCCCCCCGGATCCATTCACTTGATTTGATATTTGTTTATTTTTTTTGCAAGGCCTGTTTTTCTGTCTCGTCCGCGGGTTAATCTTTTAGATTTTTGTTTTACATGTAGTACTATCATCCTGCACTTACTATTAGTAACCGTGATTAATGATCTCCATTACCTTAAAGGGGGATTATATATGTTTAGAAGGCCCGGATCCAGGATTTTGCCGGGGAGGGGGGGGGCACACATTGGAGAAAAGGGTAATATGTTACAAAGTTGGATCGTTTGGGTGGAGACAATAATGCTCGTATATATCATCTATTAAAGAGCAGATATGTGAACTACAACAGTACAAAGCAAACGAAAATGAAAATTAACTATGTCACTGGTGTGAGCGTGGGTTTCCTCAGGGCTAAAGACCCTACGCGCAAGCGAATTATTGAAATAAAATTAAACCATATTTTAATCCCGAAATGACCTAGTTTGTGTCGAGTGGATGTTAAATGCCATTTCTCTCTCTCTTTCATTAAAATTACTTCATTCTGAGCGGAGTAATCTTCGATTATAAAACAGTCTCGATTTTCATTGCTACCCTGGTTACGATAATAAATGAAATGGGGTTTAACGTCCTACTCTTTTGCACCTAACTTGGGCTAATGGAAGACGGGCATATGCCATACAGTGTGCTATGACGGAAATTTTGCCCGGCAGCGGCGCTACGGCCTAATCTTATATCGAATTCCAACTGCCAAGGGATCATTTATGTGCACTCCAATGTGTACAAGGGACCTCGGTTTTCGTCCCATCCGAACGACTAGGCAGCTGTCCTTGTCCGGACCTCTTACTGCATCACTGACAAGGGGAAATCACGCCGGGACTAACATATGGTATCTTTTTGTTTCAATAATTCGCTTGCGCGTAGGGGTCTTTAGCAGTGGGAGGAAACCGGAGTGCCCGGAGGAAACCCACGAGGTTGAGAAGGCGCCCCTATCTCCATGCCACATACACTCACACCTGGGCTCGAAACTACAGCCACAAGCCAGAGGTGACCGGCCAGCTAGAGGTCGAAGCGCGGCACTCTTTTTTTTATCTTGTAATATGTTTATTTACATAATATATTCATACATATAATATTTATAATATTTACAGTATTTCATAATTTCACAAATTTTTTGTTATTATGTAAGACACACAGGCAAAATATATGCAGTAATATACAATAATAAAAACAAATATTTTTGGTTATTTATAAATCAAATAGTCTAAGAGTGGAGTATGTATAAAAGATTAAAATTAAAATAAAATAAAGTACCGTATATACAATTTAAAAACATTGCCTGTATTGTGCACACTTATAGTACAATAGAGCTATATACAGATTAAGTGTCAATGAAAAAACTTGTTTTTAAATATTATTTATACTTTCAATCTTTCAATTATTACTATTTATGATGGCTTTAGGTATGAATGAAGATTAAATTGAGTAAAAGAGTTGGATTAAATAACTAATTTACAGATATTTTCTACATAATAGGTTTATAGTATGGTTTGGGAATATAGAGGTTTTTGACTGTTAAGTGCATAGTGTCTATCTGAAATTATACTTTAAATCTTAAAATATGTCCTTTAATGTTTCTAAAGTTACTATATTTGGTGACTTTAATAAATAATAAACATAATGTGAGCAAGAAAATTGTTTATTATTTATAATTGATTGAGAATATCTCATGAAATGGTTTACAATGGCCAATTCCCATGTTAAATTTTTGAGGTGACTGGATAAGCAAGACTAATATGTTTTCTATAGTTTAGATAGAGCTGGATAATAGGGACTTGTGTCACTGACACACATTGGGTGTATATGTTACAGGTTAAGAGATGGGAGGCACGCTTGCAGACGGCAATTAGGCAGTTCGTCTGCTATTGTAGGGAGTTATTTTCACAAGGGATTTATGTTGTCACTTTTATCAACTTAGGAGTATCTCATTTAGTAATTATATTCCATATTTTGGTTGAGTATGTTTATTGGGATTTCTAAGTATTTCTAAGTTTATTTCTTAAACACAAAAGATTTGTTCCATATTAGATTGAAATAGATAAATAACTATGAAGCTCTTCGGATAATGTGTTAGATGGCATATTTAGGGGTGTTTTGGAATATTCGGGCATTCTAATCATTAAATTATTCTACCTTTAAGAATTAGCATGTTGGTTAGGAGAAGTCGAGTTCGATTTCTCCATTATAATTATATTTAATAAATAGGGATGGTATTATAAATCTCTCTCTAAATGCAGTTTGGTTATTTATATAATGCTTGCTAATATAATATAGGTTGTTTTGAAGGGTTCTTTGAAAATACTTAATAATATCTATGTTTAATGTACATTGTCTATTAGTTTGCAGCGTCTATTAAAAATAGCCAGTCTTGCACTGCTTAAAATTACATTAATTAAATAAATAGGTGCATTTTTACACATACAATAACCGAATAATATAAAGGAATATAATTCATTATCATTAAAGGGTACAGATGAAATATCTGTTATAATGTCTTTAATAAATGAGAACAGGGGAGATAATTCTGGACATAATGTAAAAATATGGACTCAGACTAGTAATTATTTGCCCATTGACTTCAATGTTAAATGCCTGTAACATTACAGGCTGTAGTTTTTTTCTCAACATTCCGTTGCTTCCAATCTTTTTAGGCACAATGGGGACCACATTTGGCAATCTCCTCATCATAAGTTTGTAGGGGGTTGACCGTTTAGATTTTTCGCTACAGGGATTTTAAGTTGATTGGGGTGAAAATCTCACTTCTGACACAATGATTGCTCCGCAGAAAGACATTTTACACCCCCTATCCCTCCGCTGTAATATCCTCAGTATTACCCAAAACTGCTATGAAATTGAACATTTGATGCCTTTTCTCCAATTCTAGACCAAAAAGTCAACCCAAAAATACAGGAAGAGGGGAGAAAAAAAATAAGGGAAAAATTGTCTATTTATAAATCGCACTACATTCGTCCATCATGAAATGAGGGGAAATAATTACTAGTCTTAGTCCTATATACCTCACATGTTGCTGCTATTTGAACAAATCTTTTGTAATCTAATAAACAAACATATATGCAATTCCCTGGCCAAAGATTATGAAAATCCATGCATTTTCAGATGAGCAGTGCTGCATTCTGCAAACACTATAATACATCAGAAAACTGCGGAATTTCAGAGAGAAATTTCAAAGAACATGAATTTTGAATTCCACACAACATTTTTATTGTTGAACATAAATGCATTCTGTAATAAGATGAGATAAATTCAATGTAAATCAAACATGAAAATACTTTAAAACAGCAATCATGATGCAATATTAGACTTTTTAACACTTTCATCAAAAACCACACAGTTTTTCGCAGTTAACGTAGTTTCAAGTGCCAAATTATGGTTAAATCTAAGATGTTGAAACCTGCAGTGCCTATCAATTTTAAACTGTCTCCTATATAGCTGTATTTCCATATGATAAGTAAGTTGAAATAATCTGATTGTGTAACACTACAACAGCTTTTTCAACCCCACCCCCCAGTATGAAATCGTATAATTTGAAAGCACATGAATTTTGAATTCCACAGAACATTTTTATTATTGAACATAAATGCATTCTGTAAAAAGATGTGATAAATTCAATATAAATGAAACATGAAAATACTTTAAAACAGTAAGCATGATGCAATATTAGACTTTTTGACACTTTCATCAAAAATCACACAGTTTTCTCTGTTAACACAGCTTCAAGTGCCAAATTGTGGCCAAATCTAAGATGTTGAAACATGAAGTGCCTATGAATATCAAAATATCACCTATATAGCTGTATTTCCACAGGATAAGTTAGTGGAAAAAATCTGATTATGTAACACTACAACAGTTTTTTTCATCCCCACCCCCCAGTATTGAATCAGATACACTGCTGACCAATCATAGGTCACCCTGTTCACTCTGGTCTGTCAAATGATTTACAATGGTGATGGTGCCTACAACTTTCCTGGCAAAGAGATATGAACAACCGTCAACACACAGGCCATTTATTGGCATTTATGTTATCTTCCAATATGAGAGGTCATGATAAACACAAGGGTGTCCTGTTCAAGCTCGGAAATGAAATCATCATCAAAAAGCAAAGTTTACAGGGGTCCTCGGCTGGAACCCAAACCGATTACGATTTGCCTTCCACTTTCACCACCGGTGTCATAGAGATCAGGGATGAAATTGATATGCATCATCATTCTACTAAAGCCAGTCCAGGAAGTCATCGGGTTTTGAGATGTAGACCTGAAATGTTAAATTTGGACGATAATGAGCATTCTGGGGTGAATACTATCCAGGTAAATGGATCATTGACATCCAGAAAATGGTCAAAATGTGCAATTCTGTCATTCAGTTACATGCCAAGGGGAGAAGAAAACCCCATGCAGGACCAAATTTCCAGCCCTTTAGTCAGCAGAAGTGGGGATCAGGTTGGATGTACTTTGTAAAGTGTATGAAATGCACATTTATCTCACCTGTTTTGCTTCTTTTTTTCTTTTTAAAGCTTGTGTTGAGGTCAATCATTCCACTCTATGAATGAAACATTAGCCTTGGCACCTGAAATGATAGAAAGCTGGGGATAAATATGCAATAAAAAACTGTGGGATAATAAGAAAGGAAAAAAAATGGTCTCAATTGGAAATAGAAATAAACCTCTTTGTTTCTAGCAAACATCCCGTCACTGGACCTACAACTAGTAACCAGTTCACAGTCAGTAGTCAGTAAAAAAAGTAAACTCTGAGTGTCACATAAGTCTAAGGCAATCTCAAAGGTAGATACCATCTTTTGAAGTTTGGTCTAAATGTCAAGGTCAACTGCAGATTTGGTCAAAAGTCACACAGGTGTGAATTTTGGAGTGTACCTGTCAACGTGTCATTGTGTATAGGCAAAACATTTTATGTCTAAATATTAAGGCCAACTGCAGACTTGGTTCAAGGTCACCTGTAAATTGGGTTGTGGGCGCATGATTTTTGGACAAAATTGTGGGTTAGGGCTAGGGTCAGGACTGGGTTTTGGCTTGGGCCTAGGGCACATGCTTGTTGACGAGATTGTAGGTTAGGGTTAGGGTAAGGGCTGGGACTTGGATTAGGGTTAGGGTCAGCTCTATTTACATCTCGGGACCTTTAGGCCAAATCTGCAGTTGAATAGGCCTTAATGTTGAGACTTAAAACCACGTTTTGACACCATAGCGAACGAAATTTTAACATCTACACCTCAAATTCACCCTCGGCCAACAGATACCCCCCCCAATAATGGCTATTTTGGTATGTAATAGACACAAAACTTACTGCTGAGCAATAAAAAAACAGTATTCTTACCATTTCTGACACTTTCCGTTCAAAACTTCAGGAAATAAGTGGCTGAGAAAATAGCCGTCTTCATAGCTTGTTGTGATATCAGGACTCAGACTAGTAATTATTTGCCCATTGACTTCAATGTTAAATGCCTGTAACATCACAGGCTGTAGTTTTTTTCTCAACATTCCGTTGCTTCCAATCTTTTTAGGCACAATGGGCACCACATTTGGCAATCTCCTCATCATAAGTTTGTAGAGTGTTGACCGTTTAGATTTTTTGCTACGGGGATTTTAAGTTGATTGGGGTGAAAATCTCACTTCTGACACAATGATTGCTCCGCAGAAAGACATTTTACACCCCCTATCCCTCCGCTGTAATATCCTCAGTATTACCCAAAACTGCTATGAAATTGAAAATTTGATGCCTTTTCTCCAATTCTAGACCAAAAAGTCAACCCAAAAATGCAGGAAGAGGGGAGAAAAAAAATAAGGGAAAAATTGTCTATTTATAAATCGCACTACATTCCTAGTCTTAGTCCATATGACTAATTGTTACAGTTTTCCAGATTATGTCCCATTTACAATTATAATTATTAGATTCACAGAACTCTATACACTTGGGTTGTTTAAATGATAAATCTAATAATTGTTTATAACAGTAGCGAAATGTTAAGGCAGATGCTTTAACACTATTGCCTAATATAACAAACTTATGTTCAGAATTAGTAGTCTGACTATGATTAATATCATTAGGACAGGAATTAATAATAATTTTCCATTCTTCTGGAATGGAAGATAACAAAATATTATAAAATTTATTGACAATTTCAACATTGTAATCTTTATTATAGTCGCTACATTCTATAAGATCAATAATGTGAGGGCCCTGGAGGAATCCAGGCTTAATAAACCAAATAATGTCATATATTTTAACAATACTAGCATCTTTAAATAAGTCACATTTTAATGGTTTATTTTTATGAATAATACTAGGATTATTCCACAGGGGTTGGCTAGATACATCATGCAGTGTAGTGGGTTCAGGTCTAGTGTCCAAATTTAGGTCATTCCATGATAATAATAAGTTTTTATAAAAGTCAGGGAGTGTATTTAATTCCTTTTTGTCATATGTAATTTTAAAAATATCAATGTCTAGGTTTAAATTACCATAAGATCTTAAAAAATAAGTCATTGTATGCTTCCATATAGCATAATAATTGTTATCAACATATTTAATAATCCATTTTAGAATCAAGCTTTAAGCTTTTAGACATATATTAGGCAAACCCAGGCCACCATCATTCCTATTACCTGTGACAGTATCATACTGAATAAGAGGAGGTTTATTATTCCAAAGGAAATTTCTGACAAGCTTTAATTGTCACTTCATTTGATACTGACTCAGGTAATGGTATGACAGGGGCTGTGCACCATAATTTACATAACAACAGAGATTGTATTACAACAATTTTACCTTGGAGAGTAAGATGTCTTTTTCTCCTCAAATTTAGGACAGAACTAATCTTATTTATTTTGGGCTTCCAATTTAATTCAGTACAAAGTGCCTTATTAGGGCCTAGGTATATATACACCCAGGATCTTTATACTACCATATACACATTTAATAGGTATATTGAAATTAAAGTGGTTCTGATAACACTTGCCTACAGGCAAAACTTCTGACTTATTAATATTTATTTTCGCACCGCTGGCTTTACAAAAGGGTTCTATGATACTTAAAATAGATTCAACTGATTGAACATCAGATAATGTTAAATTAATATCATCTGCATATTGATATATAATCGATGTAATATTAAAAGATTTTAATCTAATACCTTTTAAGGGGGACTGCTTAATTGAAATATTGAGAGGCTGTGCTGATAAAATATAAAGCATGGAGCTCAGGGGGTCGGATCGATCTCGTAATTGAGAAGAATGGGGTTAAATGACCATTTACTTTAACCGCTGTGACACAATTAGTATATAATATTTTTAACCATTTAATAAAATTATCACCAAATCCATAAAATTTAAGAATAGTAAATAAATAAAGGTGAGATACACGATCAAACGCCTTCTCACAATCTAAACTAACTATAAAACCATTTAAATTTTTCTACCTCAGTATAATCAATAATATCTCGGATACTTGCTATGTTATCGTGTATGCTACAGTTAGGAACTGCGCATGTCTGTTCAGATGAGATAACAGTATGTATTACCTTTTTAAGTCGATGAGAAATAAGGCACCTGGATAAGATTTTGTAATCTGACTGAAGAAGAGAAATCGGTCTAAAATTTTTTAAATCACGCTTATCTCCCTTGTCTTTATATATCAGTGTAAGCATGCCTTTTCTCATCGACCTAGAGAGACAATTTTTATTAAAAATACAATTAATAATATATAAATATATGGGTCCAAGTTTGGGCCAAAACTTTAAAAAGAATTGATAGCTTAATGAATCAAGTCCCGGACTCTGACTAGCAGACGACGCTGTTGATATTGACTGTGTCAACTCATCAAGTGTGATGTTACGCTCGAGGTGATTCCTGTCGTCTGCTGTAAGCGTGTCGGTAATTGGATTACACATAGAGTCTATACTCTCAATATTGTCTTCTTCTTTACTATATAAAGTATTATAAAAATTAAAACATGTATCTATGATATCAGATGAATTTGACACAATATTCCCATTATTATTAATTAATTCTTTAATACAATTTTTATTTTGCCTTTGCTTTTCCATGTTTAAAAAATATGACGTATTCTTATCCCCTTCAGTAGCATTTTGTATCTTACTTCTTAATATTGAACCAGAGCAAATATTTTCTTCAAACTTTTGTAATTCAGTTTCTAATTCAAATATAATATTATAGTTAAAATTGCAACCTTTGGCTAATCTTGCATATTTGGTTTCTAATTTCTTTTGTAATTTATAAAATATAGCCTTTTCTTCACGTTTAACTTTTATAGAATAGTCTTGTGACGTTTTCCTAAATTTATATTTTAAATTATCCCACCATATCAATGGTTCTGTGACATATAATTCATTATTAATTTCATCATCTTTATATCATTAATAAGAGTTCAATACGTATTGTCATACAACAAGTTATTATTCAATATATAAGGGGCTTGGCCTCTTTCTACATCAGAGAGGTCAAATAATAAATATACAATATTATGATCAGAAAATTTACTAGTATGAATATAACAATGAGAACAATGATTGATAAGAGACCTGCTTATTAAAATATGACCAATTCTACTTAATTTATATTCGTTTCTAACTAATAATTTACGGGTAAACTGGCGTTTATCAGGATTTTTATGTCTGAAAATGTCACATAAATTGTATCTAAGAACAAAATTATTAAGAGCTAAACTACTAGATTTAATGGTTGTCATACCTCTTGCACGGTCTAAAAAATGGTTAAACACTTCATTATAGTCACCGGCAATAATATTATATCTATTAACATCTAAATATACATTGAAATCATTTAAAAATGTGACACGTTCAGAAGCAACATTAGATAAATATAATGAAAATATAGACACATCTTTATTATCGATTTGACAATCTACTCTTATAATTCTACCATCATTATCACATTGAGATGTAATAATAGAATTAGAAAAGTTATTTTTAAATAAAACTGCAACGCCTCTACGGCTATTATTATAATTACTGGTGTACATTGGCCCATCCCATAGGTTATTGATTTTAGACATAAATTCATTATCCCAAAAGGTTTCTTGAAGACATAAAATATCAATATAATTATGGTTAAAAAAAGAAATTATGTTTTTAAATTTGGTTACGTCGCGAAGACCATTACAGTTTAAAGATATTAACTTATCAGGCATTGAAATGGAAATAGAGGGTTGGGGAGCCCTTTTAAAAATATAGACTCAGCATTCTGACATAATGCGCTATTGTCTAATAATAAGATTTTGATGAAAATATATAGACCGCTACCACGGTCACAGTTTGACATATCAACCACTTGTGTAAATTTTCTTAAATATATAATAATAATCACTACTTTATCACAATGATTTAATAAAAAATATAAGTAAAAAAATCTGTACATAAGCTGAAATGTAATTGTATACAAATAAAACACGTACTTCGGCATGTCCGCTATTAGATTGGATATTCCCTGGACGGTACTGTTTGTCGTTTTGGTAGTGAATCTTCGAAAATGTAGATAGTAAACGCTTACTTGGTGTATCTCTAGAATCATAGCTACTTCACCCTGTATACCTTTCGTACGTTTCCCTCCTTCTTGTCAATTCTTCATACCTTTTACGTGACGCGGGTTTAAGATTTAAAGAATGTGTTGATCGATTATAAGAATATATCTGGTACCCTTCATCTTCGTTAGTCGCACCTTCCGCCTCTTAACGATCGCTTGTACGTCCCTCGTTCATTTCTTTATTATGCATATGCATATGTTGTTCTGTATGATTATCATCGACGATGTTTTCATCGGAGGTAGAAATGGCGAGACTGTCTACATCAATTTGTTTATCATGGTTATCTTTATTAACGGTTTCTGCATTGCACCCAGAAGCAGACGAATTTTCAACAGGTTCAGTGAAAACACTACTCACCGATTGATCTTCATTGTTATCATGGTCACTAGCTGGGGTCTGTTCAGTTGTCTTAACATGAGTTAGATCGTCGTTTATCTGGTCATTACAAATACATGTTATTAAGTTACAAGTTGTACATTTAACTTCCATGTTTGACTCACATTCACAAAATTTCATAAATGAAGAACATTTTTCACACTTGGGGCTCCTACACTTTCTTTCAACATGACCCTGTTCGTCGCACAAATTACATCTAAATTTAGGGCAGTCGATTTTAATATGTTCAGTTGACAAACAGTTGAAACATACCTTGCTTTGGTCATTATGCTTTAGGGCAAAATACTCGTATCCGTCTACAGTGTTAAACCCAACCGAAAAGGGCAGTGAGCTCACTCCCGGTGGGAAAATGACCTGCATGATTCGCGTACCATCGGCACAACCAGTAGAGTGATCAATTCTCTCTTTAATCTCGCCTTCTAATTTCACTTTCCATCGTGTTAGTTTTTCTTCGATATCTGTATCTTCAATATAATAGAGTAAAATTCATAATACTTACAAGTTTGACTTTATTAGATACATAGTGGCACGGTACATTTAATCCACAGATTTTGACACCAACTTCAATTAATTTGCCGGCTGACACATTACTATCCAAAGTTACTTCAAATTTATTGAGTCTAGATACACAAGCCAATACAGTATTATCACCACAAATATTATTATATTGGGTTTGTATACTGTGCTCAGGGGCGGATTGGGCCATCGGGCAGTCGGACAAAAAAAATGAAAACATTTTTTTTTGTCCAATTCGTCTACTATTTGACAGAGATTATAATCAGATCTGAGACCAAATCGCATATTTGGGGCTCCGCGGTCAGTAAAAGGGGTAGGTCCGACACGGGAACCCGGGCCGGTTCCCGGCCTCAATCCGCCCCTGACTGTGCCTACAGTGATATGAAAATTAACAAAAAGCTCTAAAGATCAGTTATGAAAAATAAGGCAGAAAGAGAAAATTAATGTATTTGTCCTTTCTTTTCGCGCAATATAGAATATTTCATACTCAAATATATTCAGTTTTATTAGTTATACTTGTATAACCCACCATTTTACAAGTTATACTGGTGTCACGTTTCTGTTATGAAGTGTAAAGCAAGGCTGACACTTGCACGATTCCGTGGCACGCATTGGCACGACTCGAGCCGGCACGGAACAGTCCGATTTGCGCAAACTCGTGGTGCCAATGCGGGAAGTGCGTAAACAATGGGCAAACTATGCGTGAACTCGTCGTGTCAGTTCGCGTCAATGTGGACACTGATGGGCACGACAAAATCGTGGCCAAAAGTCGTGCACGTGTCAGCCTGGCTTTAGAAACGATATAGCTGCTACAACATGAGGACTTTACACAAAAAACTGGACAAGTTAAATAGGTCAATACAGCGAGAATATTGCCTCGAAAAACACCCCAAAATACACCTGTAATGGACTGCAAGAAACGATACAGCTGCTACATGGGATTTTGACACAGAAAATTGGACACGGTTAATACCCAACACCAATACAGTGAGTATAAACCCCCCCACTCCTCTCCAAAATACGCCTGTTTATAATTGTAAACTAGTTTATGATCAAGTATCCAAATTCCACCTGAATTGGCGAAGTTAAAACTAGATAAAGTGAAATAAAATGACATGGGGTCACGACTGGATATTTGAAGGGGTCTTTTACGTACACGAAAATGTGTAGACCAGACCCCGGGTTTGTGTCCCATCCGAATGACTATACATTGTCCCATACCAGGCCCTCCGTCCTACACCACTGATAAGCAGGTGGGGGGGCGAGAAAGCCCAATAAAATTCCTCGACCAAGAGAGGAAAACGTCTTATTCACTTACCCACCGCGGACGGAAAAGTATGACGTCTAACACTATTTCAGTTCATTTGGTTTCATTTATCATAGCCATGGCAGGGCCGTATATAGGATTTTAAAAGTGGGACAGCAGAGTGGTGGGCGCCATAACCTCCACGTAAGTGATATAAGAAAGTTTTTGATCGGGGCGCCTTTAAAACCAACCGACTCATCAGTACCTTATAATTGAAAGATTGTCAAATTATTTTATTTTTTTTCTAGGGGTGCAATGTACGCCCCCCACCCCCGCTAGATACGACCCTGAGCCATGGTATGACAATCGTACATAGTTCAATAGGTTGAAGAAAGTTAATTATTTACAATCACCATGGAGTCAGTTTGATATTGAACACGACTAAAGATAAATAACAGAAAACATACAACATTTGTTCTTAGTTTTCATAATTAAAACAGCTTCATAATACGGTGCATTTAACCCAGGCTGTGGTAGATATAAGAAGAGCAATATGGTGTATTTAACACTGGCTGTAGAAGATATTCGTACAGTACTATGATGTTTGGATTATATTAATATGTTATCTACATGACTAATATAACAAATATCACACACTTAGTTTAGTTATAGATATGATTGTATAAAATGAGAATAGTATTCGTATATCATGTTTTATATAGTAATAGGTTATAAACACGACTGATGTAATTATAATATAAGATATCTATCAATATTATTACACGTGATCAATTATATATCATGATGCTTCGTTTAGTCATAAATGAATAAATCATAACTTATGTTAAAAGCTGTTTCAATGTTTCATTTCACTTGAATGAATTGCTAGTACAATATAGCTTACGTTAAAGGGCCAATCCCGATAACTTTTTTGGGAATAAAACTGCTTAATTTTGTGTTAAAATCCCTTATATCCCATTACCTAAGGCCGACCAACTAACCCAATATTTGTGATATGCTTGTAAATAACTTAAACCTGACAGTCTTCATCTGGAAATGGAGACCGTTGTATTATACATTATCTGGATAAAACCAGACTTTTTTCTATAAAAATGATATGTAGGTGAAATTTACCTTTTGTTATCAAGTACAGTACATGGGTCATTCACTGTATAGACCTCTCAAGAAACGGGAATCGATTATTAGGTCACCCAATTGAAAAATTGACCCAAACTCTTAAAAGGGTTACGTGTCCGGATAAGCAGTGTTGACGTTAACGTTAAAACGACTCAATATTTTGAGCTGAAACTTTGAGACAAGGTAAATACACCATGCCTCTATATTTTGGTCCATAAATTTCATAAAGGCTCGGACTTAAATTTTTGAGACTCTGTTCTTATCGGGATTGTCCCTTTAACAGTTGTTTCAGTTCTGATTCATTCCACATGGGATGAACGGTGGTTCAGTGAGAAAGGCGTACAATCGTTTGGTGTACACATTGGCGTGCACGTAAAAGAACCCTTGAGAGTTGACCGTAGTGCTGCTGTCCAGGCAAAATGACTCTCATAGCACACTGCATTGGCTCAAACGGAGTTGAATAGTGGAACTTTAAAAACCATATCATTTCATTCCACTTGAAATATCGTGATTATAGAAGTTAATAATTCCCATCCTAGCTTGTAATATACTGATCTTATAAACCAACGATATGCTTGGTTTAGTATTAATTGGTAATCTATTATAGTTCATATAATATTAATAATATATGATGTAGGTAATAGTTAACATGTACAGTAATTATTGACCATAATAAAGTTCAAATATCAATAATACATGATTATAGGCAATTGTTAAATATAACGGTTCATTAGTATAATTATTTAAAGTGAGGGAGAGAGAGAGAGAGAGAGAGAGAGAGAGATGGAGAGAGAGAGAGAGGGGGGATTTTACGTGCACGCCAATGTATAATAATTTGTATATTTATAATGCGCTATATCCATAAACCAAGTTCATGCTCAAAGCGCTACACAATTATTATCCCGGTCTCTAGGATACAGGTAAAGCCTGATTACCTCCCTTTACCCCTGAACTCTCAGAAAGAGCCCCAACATATGCTGCCCCAAGGAGCGCAACAGTTTTATGTGTAATACATACACCATCCTACCGGTGCCCATTTACAGCTGGGAAGACTGGAATACAGGGATAAGTGTCTTATTCAAGGACACAAGAACTCGACGCGCAATTCGGGTCTCGAACCTGCAACCATTCGGTCACAAATCCTACTCTCTAACCATTGCGCCAAATCCCTCCCTACACAGACGAATCATCCGAAGGACTAGTCAGCCCAATGGACGTTACCTCTGACAGGTGAAAATCTGGCTCAACTAACATCACGGTCCTTCTTGAGAATCGAAAGAGAGCCGGCGCGGCTCAGTGAGTAACGTCTGTCATATAGTCTAGTGGCGCGGATTCGGTTCCCGCATGTACGTGTCCCACCTCGTGGGATTTTCCGGGTCCTAGCCCCCGGCTTCCTCTCACAGCCCGTATTTCTCTGTCTGTCTCTCTCCCTGTCTGTCTTGTCTGTCTCTCTCTCTGTCTCTACAGCCCACGTCTCTATCTTTATCTCTAAACATTATCCATGTTAGGGCGTGTGTGTTGTGTCGATGAATCAACTGACGAGGTTTCGATTCCTCCACCTCGTGGATACTACGGTTTCACCCCACTGCTAAAGACCCCAGCGCGCAAGTCAACTATTGAAATAAAATTGAATCATATGTTAGTCACGAAATGACCTAGTTTGTATCGAACTAGTTAAACCCCCCCTCTCTTTCCCTCCACGGCCCACTCTATCTAACTATCTCTCTTTCTAAATATTATCTAAACGAGACCTGCTAATACTATTGTAAAGATAAATCTATGAATAGCCTGTGTCACCAACACTAACAATATCCGTCGTCATTTTATATAACATACATTCATAATATTATAGACGTACACAGCTATATATAGTGTCAATATGACCTGGCGTGATAATGGTAGTCTTTGTTACCCACTCTAATGATATCAGTCGTAGTTCATATATACAGTTATAGTCTGGGTGACAAAGGCTAATGTCGAAGGTCATTAAATCAAAACGAAAATGAAAATAGAATTTCTAAGAAACTGTAGCCATTTTATACATGTATAGTTAACCAACACCCCCATATACAGTGTGAATTGATGACTCCATGACGTGTTTTCTACTTAATTTAGATGTTTTGGCTAGACTATTGTAGTATATTTATGCATGCACAGTTTACAATCCAAGGAAGATACTGGGTGAGACGGTGACGGGCGTGGTTTGATGTGGGATTTAGACGTGTTGGTAAAATGTTGGTAAAATTAAATACTATTTATTTTTAGAGGTCAGCTGTCTCGATATATACTGTTAGAGGCGATGACTCACGTGGTTTTCTATGTAAGTTAAACGTGTTGGCGAGGTAGGATTTCCGAGAAACTGTAGCAGGTTTACGCTTGTACAGTCTACAGTCCGAGGAAGATGAACTGAGCGAGACAATGACAGGCGTTTTCTATGGGATCTAGAGGTTTTGCATGTACAGTCTCCAGCCCGAGGACGAGAAACTGCTTCCTATATGGATTAGACATTTTGGCTAGGATTTCTGAGAAACTGTGTCTACTTTATGCAAGTACAGTCAACAGTCAGTGTATGATAAACTGTGCGAGAGGATGACAGGCGTGGTTTTCTATGGCATTTAGACGTGTTGATTGAATTTAGGCTAAATTTAATACTTTTGATTTTTAGTTCTGACTGGATTTAGTTTTAGTTTTTTAGTTCAGCTGTCTCGATATCGAGTATTATATTGGCCTAATTGTTTGTTGTTGTTTTGTCCAGTTTCAACTCCTATTTTATACAACCAGTGTAACAGTACATTTCAAGATGGCAGAGAAGCAAGTGTGTACTATTTGTTTAGATGATTTGAAACAAGAAGTTAAGACTGACTGTGATCATTCTTTTTGTTTCATCTGTTTAGAGGATTATGTGAACAAAACCTCAACCAAAAAACAACAGTTCCTATGCCCAATATGCCGTAGCAGTATAAATCTCAGTGACGGGGGTCTGGATCGCTTTAAACCTAAACCAATTAATATTCCTCGATGTGATGTTTGTACTGAAGATACATGTCAATATTTCTGTCGAGACTGTGATCAATATTTATGTAAATCATGTAAAAACATGCATGATAAGTTAAAATCATGTAAAGGCCACGTTGTGTCTCGATATGATGAAACACAAGCTTCTACTTCACACGAACCAATCAAGGAAAAAACTTCAGCTTCGTCTATCACAAGTTCTAAAGATTTCTGTCTACGCCATGAAGAAGCAGTTGTAAACGTCTACTGTGAAGATTGTACTGTAGCCGTTTGTTGGAAATGTTTCTTGACCGATCATAATGGACATAAATTTTTAGATTTACAGGAGGATGACGTCAGACAAAGTATCAGAGACGACTTAAAATCACTGAATGGTGAATTAGAAAAACAAATCACTAATTTTCAGAAACATTATGATGATTTAAATAGTAAATTTATGGAAGTCAAAAACTGCACACAAACTGAATGTGACAAAATAGATGCGCAAGTTGAGAAAATCTGCTCAGAATTTCATAAAATTGGAGAAAATATTAAAAAGGAAATGCAGAAAACCAGTGAGAAGGAAGAATCCAAGTTTAAAAAATTAATGGAGGACATTAAAAGACTAACAGAAGATTTAAAAGCCAGTGTTAAATATTCAGTGAATGTTTTAGAAGATTCATCCATTGTTGAAGTTTTACAAAGATTACCTAAAGTTAGACAGGAAAAAAATGAAAGTTGTTGTAGAAAATTGGATATACCTGATGTAAGATATTCAACATTTCAAGTGGCAGAGATAGATACAACTTTGTTGACTAATCAAGTTGGTAAAATTGTAAGTTGTGATGAGAATATGATTGGTAAAGTTGTAAGTTGTCAAGAGAATATGTTTGAAGATGTTATTAATGTAGATACTGTAGTGTATTGGGTGTATGGTAAACAACATGTAGTTTCAGGTTTTACATGGCGTATCGTCTTCCTCAAATCATCATCATATGTTAGATTAGACCTGGATGACGTAGAAGATAAAAGTATTACGTCATGTAATGTTGACGTCACATATAAACTTATAAATAAAACAGATGATAGACAATCTGTAGTTAAACAATGTAATGGGACTGTTAAACCTCGTGGCGGGTCAGACTGGACTGAACTTATTGACTGGGAGACACTCTGTAATCCTGTCAGTGGATTTATTGATGATGATAGAAACTATACAATTCAAACAACAATTAATAAAATAACTGACATTAAAAGGCATACTAAAATTAAAAGACGTAAATAATTAGACTACTGTTATTCTGATTAACCCATGTCTGAATTATTGTTAAATAATGTGTGCTAAACGGTGTAAGGGAGATAACTTTATTTTCTCTCTAAAATGGAATAAATAACAGTCAATCCTTGGGACGATAATATATTACAGGAAATGTGACGTATATAAATAAGTCGTTTAAATGTATAATTATAATTTATATTTCATAGAATTGTGACGTATAATTACATTGTTTGAATGTATAATTATTATTTATATAGAATCATCTCCCGTAAATATAAATACACTATTGTATAAATACTGGTATAAAAATACAAAGTAAAAATATTTACTCTCAATTGATTAGTCAAAATGTTGAACTTTTCTGTGTTAACAGACCATTTAACTTCTCAGGACATCGCCATAATAATATTAAAATATGGTTAGGGCTACATATTCCATCAAGGTCTCGGGATGTAAACAGGGCTAACCCTAGCCCTAACTCTAACCTATAATCCACATATGACGTCATATGTGCTGGACCGTCTCCAATCTTGCGTTCTCCAGGATGTAAACAGGGCTAACCCTAACCTTAACCCTAGCCCTAACTCTAACCTATAATCCACATATGACGTCATATGTACTGGACCGTCTCCAATCTTGCGTTCTCCGACACAGACACGACTTCTATCTGCCGCCAATTTTATATACAGACATTCCATACATAAACAAATAAACAACAATATAGTAGTGATATATGAAATGGAATAGAGTTTAACGTCCTACTGTTCTGCTCCTGGCTGGGTCAATGAAGACTGGCATACACCATACAGTGTGCTATAAGGGGAAATGAAGTGAAATGTGTTTTAACGTCCTACTGATTGTTAACACCACAATATTAGAGTTAGTTATAACCATTTTATTCCTTCTGACATTACATCAAAGCCATGCCATACACGGCCATTCATTCCCGCCTTGCGGCCAAGCCGTCCTCCCTCTCGCACATGCTCACCCGAATAACTCACATTACATCATAGACATAATTGACATGAATGATTCACATTAGATAAACACTGATAAATATTAACACTGTTCTGCTCCTGGCTGGGCTAATGAAGACGAACAGCGGCACTATGGCCTACTTTTACATCGAATTCCAACTGCCAAGGGATTTTTTTACATGCCCTCAAATGTATAATCGGTATATCGGTTTATCGTCCCACGCCGGAAAATCGCGATAAACGTTCACAGGGATCGAACATGCGACCTCCAGGCTAGCGAGCCAACATCCTACCCACTTGTCCACCGTGGTTCCCCCCCCCTATTTATAAGGCAGCACGTACACTCTAAGTATGTTCGGGGATTGGGTGGCCGAATGATCAACGCGTGCGAGTTGGATCAGAAGGTCTGTCATTGAGTCAAGTGGTGTGGTTTCGATTTCCTGCTCGTACGTCACAAGGAGTAGAGTCGCCTGGCCAACATCGTGGGTTTCCATTTTCTTACCATTGCTAAAGACCCCTTCGCTTAAGTGAATTATTCAAATAGAATCAAACTATTTATGTTAGTCCCGAAATGCCCTAGTTTGTGTCGTCGAGTGGACGTTAACCTCATTTCCAAGATTCAAAAAGCCATAGACACAATAATTGGAATTTCTTATAAAGACTCGTATTTTGACATTTTTTTTTTTATCTCTGCACCGATCAACCCCGATCTCATCTCCGGATTGGGTGGCACAATAGTTAGCGTGTGCGCGTGCAGAGAGCTGCGGTGGATTCCGGGTCCGCTTCCGAGAATATTCCTTGGTTTCCCCTTATCAGCCATACAGGAAGGGGGATCGGACAGGGAATATTTTTCCAATCGTACGGATGGGACAAAAACCAAGCTCTCGTGTACTCATCAGTAGTTGGAATTTGATATAAGAGATGCACACTGCATGATGTATGTCCGTCTTCATTAGTCCAGTCGGTACCGAAATTTATGAAGTTCAACCTCTTTCATTTCTAATGGCACCGTCAGCTCCAAACATATGGTGAGTATTTCGAGACAGGCTAAATCATGTCACAGAAACAATTATTCTAATGACATCACTGATGACCAATCTGCTGAAGTCTGGTTAAAATTGCCCTCATAGCAGACTGTATGGGGTATTCCCGTCGTCATTAGCCCAGTAAGAACAGAACAGTAGGACGTTAAACCACATTTCATTTCTCCATGATGGCTAAATGGAATGATCGGAGGAGGTTGGGTGTCTGACATCGTGTGTTTACACCGGATCGTCCAGTTTCTTCCAACTGCTAAAAAAAGACCGACGCGTAAGCGAATTAAAAATAATTCTACCGTATGTTAGTCTTATTTCATTCCTCGAAAATAAAATTCGACACCCCCCCACCTGCTTGAAAGTTTTGCCCCCATCCCCCTGCTTGAAAGTTTTGCCCCCATCCCCTGTGAAAAAAATGTCGACAATAAAAACAATATAATACATTGCCCATCGATTTTACAGTACCTCTGAGAAGAATTCCCACCCCCCTCATTGCTCTGAACTAGTTACGGCTCTGTTTGACCCTCAATGACAATTTGATATGATCTAGTTAAACCCGTGGGGCTATTCTCATCACTGATGGATAAGAATAAATATTCATGAGTTGTGATATCATATAAATCAACCAAGACATAAAGTGTTAAAGAGAGAGAGAGAAATGGGGTTTAACGTCCACTCAACACAAACTAGGTCATTTCGAGACTAACATATGGTTTAATTTTATTTCAATAATTCGCTTGTGCGTAGGGGACTTTAGCAGTGGGAGGAAACCGGAGTGCCCGGAGGAAACCCACGAGGTTGAGAAGGCGCCCTTATCTCCATGCCACATACGCTCACATCAGGGCTCGAAACCACAGCTAGAGGTCGAAGCGCGCCACTCTAGACCACTAGGCCATCCCAACCCCCCTCAAGTGTTATAACTGTGGTCTAGGGAACCATGGGAAAGAAATGAAATGGGGTTTAACGTCCTAATGTTCTGCTGCTAAACTGGGCTAATCAAGACGGACATACGCCATACAGTGTGCTAAAAGGGAAGTTTTGATTTTGCCAAGTCAGCGGCGCTACGGCCTACTCTTATATCCAATTCCAACTGTCAAGGTATCTTGTACATGTATATGCATGCCCATATTTTTTTCATCTCATCCGAACGACATGACGGCTATCCTTGTCAGGCCCCCCGCCCTGCATCACTGACAAGGGGAAACCATGCAGGAAACTCTGGATGGATTTTCTCGGCCAATGTAGTGGTCGAATATCCGACCTCCAGAATAGCGAGCAAGTGCTTTACTCACTTTTCTTTCCTTTTTTTTTTCTAAATCATTTTTAGTGAAGCCTGTACCATAACAGGCCCGGGACTGTGCAGCGCAGTGGACGCATATGGCTGGCCCCCGGATCCATTCACTTGATTTGATATTTATTTTTTTCTTTTGCAAGGCCTGTTTTTCTGTCTCGTCCGCAGGTTAATCTTTTAGATTTTTGTTTTACATGTAGTACTATCATCCTGCACTTACTATTAGTAACCATGATTAATGATCTCCATTACCTTAAAGGGGGATTATATATGTTTAGAAGGCCCGGATCCAGGATTTTCCCGGGGAGGGGGGGGGCACACATTGGAGAAAAGGGTAATATGTTACAAAGTTGGATCATTTGGGTGGAGACAATAATGCTCGTATATATCATCTATTAAAGAGCAGATATGTGAACTACAACAGTAACAAAGCAAACGAAAATGAAAATTAACTATGTCACTGGTGTGAGCGTGGGTTTCCTCAGGGCTAAAGACCCAACGCGCAACCGAATTATTGAAATAAAATTAAACCATATTTTAGTCCTGAAATGACCTAGTTTGTGTCGAGTGGACGTTAAATGCCATTTCTCTCTCTCTTTCATTAAAATTACTTCATTCTGAGCGGAGTAATCGTCGATTATAAAACAGTCTCGACTGTCATTGCTACCCTGGTTACGATAATAAATGAAATGGGGTTTAACGTCCTACTCTTTTGCACCTAACTTGGGCTAATGGAAGACGGGCATACGCCATACAGTGTGCTATGACGGAAATTTTGCCCGGCAGCGGCGCTACGGCCTAATCTTATATCGAATTCCAACTGCCAAGGGATCATTTACGTGCACTCCAATGTGTACAAGGGACCTCGGATTTCGTCCCATCCGAACGACTAGGCAGCTGTCCTTGTCCGGCCCTCTTTCGGCATCACTGACAAGGGGAAATCACGCCGGGACTAACATATGGTATCTTTTTGTTTCAATAATTCGCTTGCGCGTAGGGGTCTTTAGCAGTGGGAGGAAACCGGAGTGCCCGGAGGAAACCCACGAGGTTGAGAAGGCGCCCCTATCTCCATGCCACATACACTCACACCAGGGCTCGAAACTACAGCCACAAGCCAGAGGTGACCAGCCAGCTAGAGGTCGAAGCGCGGCACTCTTTTTTTTATCTTGTAATATGTTTATTTACATAATATATTCATACATATAATATTTATAATATTTACCGTATTTCATAATTTCACAAATTTTTTGTTATTATGTAAGACACACAGGCAAAATATATGCAGTAATATACAATAATAAAAACAAATATTTTTGGTTATTTATAAATCAAATAGTCTAAGAGTGGAGTATGTATAAAAGATTAAAATTAAAATAAAATAAAGTCCCCTTTATACAATTTAAAAACATTGCCTGTATTGTGCACACTTATAGTACAATAGAGCTATATACAGATTAAGTGTCAATGAAAAAACTTGTTTTTAAATATTATTTATACTTTCAATCTTTCAATTATTACTATTTATGATGGCTTTAGGTATGAATGAAGATTAAATTGAGTAAAAGAGTTGGATTAAATAACTAATTTACAGATATTTTCTACATAATAGGTTTACAGTATGGTTGGGGAATATAGAGGTTTTTGACTGTTAAGTGCATAGTGTCTATCTGAAATTATACTTTAAATCTTAAAATATGTCCTTTAATGTTTCAAAAGTTACTATATTTGGTGACTTCAATAAATAATAAACATAATGTGAGCAAGAAAATTGTTTATTATTTATAATTGATTGAGAATATCTCATGAAATGGTTTACAATGGCCAATTCCCATGTTAAATTTTTGAGGTGACTGGATAAGCAAGACTAATATGTTTTCTATAGTTTAGATAGAGCTGGATAATAGGGACTTGTGTCACTGACACACATTGGGTATATATTTTAACATGTTAAAAGATGGGAGGCACGCTTGCAGACGGCAATTAGGCAGTTCGTCTGCTATTGTAGGGAGATATTTTCACAAGGGATTTATGTTGTCACTTTTATCAACTTAGGAGTATCTCATTTAGTAATTATATTCCATATTTTGGTTGAGTATGTTTATTGGGATTTCTAAGTATGCCAATAACCTTTTAAGCTTATTTCATATATAAAGTTATTTCTTAAACACGGAAGATTTGGTCCATATTAGATTGAAATAGATAAATAACTATGAAGCTCTTCGGATAATGTATTAGATGGCATATTTAGGGGTGTTTTGGAATATTCGGGCATGGCATTAATTGTATAATAAGCTAATCCTATATATGTACAATGGTGTTTTATCAATAGCTTGTAATAGCTACTCATGCTCACTTTCCTTGCATTCCATTATATGGTTCGCACTTATGTTTGTATAATATATATATTCATATTTTTGTCATTCTTTGTGTTGTCTACGATATCACACTGGATAGAAGTGGACGTTAAACCCCAGAAACGAACCACGATCATTCTTTATGTATTTGTGTATAATTGTTGATAACGACTTGTGAAATCTTGTTGAAACGTCGCAGTAAATAAACCATAGTAATTGTTATTCCATAAAAGTGTGTTTTTTGATTATTGTCCGTAGACTGTCTGGAATCTAGTTTTCTCAGAACTTCTCTATTCCTGTAAAATATAGTAAGAAAATCAAATAGTCTACAATTTAATCCAGAGTAGTCAACTAGGGGATATTAGCGCCAACTAAATACTTCATTTACCCTAAATGTACCAGTTCCTTGTCTTTAGACCTGACCATTTTTATTTTAAATATTTTAAGTCAGAGACACAGACGCCCGGAAAAGAAACGCTGAAGCCGCTTTACTGACGAATGGGTCAGAATTGGAAGTCAATCACTCGTAGAAGAAGGCATACGGATCTCAACGGCAAAACAACGAAAATAATACCACGATTACAGATGAAGTCATAATATATCGCAATAAGTGTCTTAAACATCATTACTTCAGAGGACAATCACCGAACATCTAGTTAGTGAGTCAACATTATACTCACATATTGGTCGTGGCTACCTCTCTAGAAACTGTAAGCATATTCTGCCTCGTGTTTGACACCTCGTAATACATACAAACCACATTGATCGAGAGTTTGACCCGGATGTTAGATACATACGTCATGATATGATATGTTATTAATCTACGTCATCAAACAGACACATAAACAACAAATATGGCGACAGAAATAAACAAAGGAAATTTTAAAACATTTCTTGAACACGTTTCTTGAGTCTGTTAACTTACATTAATACAGTAAGAAGAAAAAACGGTGCAACGTTAAGATAGGTTTAGCAATTTACTCTTAAAGTTACACAAGTGGAGAGAGAGAGAGAGGGAGAGGGGTGTTTAACGTCCACTCGACACAAACTGGGTCATTTTATGGCTAAAATGGTTCAATCTTATTTCAATAATTCAGGGGTTTTTAGCTGTGGAAGAAAACACGAGGACCCGTAGGAAACCCAGGTGGTTTGACAGGCGACGAGATTCCTTGTCACGTTCAAGCTGTGAATCGAAACCACGCCACTTGACTCAATGACAGACCTTATGACGCAATTGTGCGTCACGGTCTGGAGGACCCAGAGAAAACCCACGAGGTTGGACCTGACTCACTGACAGATATGATGATGAAAGACACACGAATCACCCCCCCCCCCCCCACACACACACACTCACACACACACACACACACACTGTTCAGTAGTGAATAATTGCTAGCTCGCTACAAGTATTTGTAGGTAAAAATTACTTCCTATTTAGTGTAAATGGGTATTAAATTGAGTAAAAGGCAACATTCTGCCCGATTTAGTAATCGTTTTCTACGGTCATCTTATGCAGCGATATTGGAAGACTTTCGTAAAAATCCGTCTCTCTATTAAAAGTCGCCCATTGATAAAATGTTAACTGTAGTTACTTCCCTTTGACCAATAAATCAGCTGTAATTTGTTAAACGTAATCACTTGTCTGTCAGTTTGATTGACATATTAAGATTAATTTCATCTATAAATAGAATCCGGTTGTAATCTTCTTCCACTTTATGCAAACTGTTTTATGATTTAAAACAGCCAGTGTATTAGATAGAACGCTTCGTGTTAAACTTTAAAACTCATCTGATTCAGAATTTAGGCAACATAATGTAATAGACATAGTTAAAGATAACATAATATATAGTAGGCCTAACTATCAAATAGTTATAGGCCTAAGGCCTAACTATCAAACAGATAAAGGAGAAATGAGATGGGGGTTTAACGTCCCACTGTTCTACTCCGAATGGGCGAATTTATCGACTCAGGCCTTAAGCCAGGCTGACACTTGCACGACTTTTGGCAACGATTTTGTTAAATACCCCTATGTGCAAGTTGTGGTACTTGAGTTTTTCCTCTGAAAATAAGATACAAATTAAATTTTCGTAAAATTGTCCTCTAAAGCCCTACCCACTGAGCTACCGTGCCCGCCAGGACAGTGCATAGTCGATCGGGTAGTTCTTAAAAACGAAAGCATTGTGCACGTAAAAGAAATAGCATACTTCGGTGGTTGGGTGGCCGAATTCGGTTGGCCGAATTGTTAGCGCGTGCGCATTGTATCATAAGGTCTGTCAATAGGTCAAAGCATACATACTTTAGGGTGTTAACCACGTGCGCGTTGTATCATAGGGTCTGTCAATAAGTCAACTGATGTGGTTTCCGATTTCCCGGTTGTACGTGACAAGGAGAAGGGTCACGAACAACCGGGTAATAACTGAAACAAAAATATTGCTTTTATTTTATCTCATCTATTGTACCATTCATGACGTGTAGAAATGTAACATGTAATGTATTATATATTATTATCCTGAATAAATATTTTACAAGAGGTAGGATGTTCGATCCCTGCATTGGCCAAGAAAGTTCATTTCGATTTTGCGGCATGGTTTCCCCTTGTCAAGGGCAGCTGTCTAATCATTCGGGTGGGTCGAAAACTGGGTGCCGTGTATACATAGGCGTGCACGTAAAAAATCCCTGTGTGGTGTATGCTCGTCTTCCATTAGCCCAGGTTAGGTTCAGAAGAATAGGACGTTAAACCTCATTTCATGTCATTTCTCTCCATAGCACACGTGCGAGTTTGGAGATTGTTCAGTAAAGTGGCCGTTCAAATATTTTTATCGCATTACTGCTGTCTAAACTTGTTGCTGTTTTCTAAATTAATAAAACCTGTTCTACAAATAAAAGAAATCTGTTCCACCAATAAAAAAAATGAATTAACGTAATATAACAGGAACAAGGTGTTTTCTTATATAGAGAACAACACCTCGTGCATAAATAAATTGAAGTATATCGCGTGTGAGGCGCGTGCTGGTTTTCTTCTTATATCACGTGAAGAGATAACCCATGCTGTTATTCCTTCCAGCCGATGCTTGTATCTAGTTGTGGTTGTATGGCGTTGCGTAACGGATGGATTAAATCTTGGTTATACAGTTTGTTTAGACAATGAAGCGGCTACTTGGAATATTTATCTTGTGTTCTGGTGAGTTCTGATTCTAATTTAATTCCACCTCATAGCTGTTAACACTTTACTTTCTTTTTTTATAATTTCTCAAAATATTCTCGTTACCTTTTTTTTCTTATTTAAAACAGTGAATGGCCGAACGGCAGGTACTGGGATACTGGAACCAGACATCTTGCAAGTACAGCGGCACTAAGGTGTATTCTTATTTCGAATTAAGGGGATCCATCTGGTTTGCGAGACATCCTTTTACTCTTGATGGCCAACAATTTGTCAAGAAGAAACAACATTTCTACTTATGGCAGGTCGCCGCTGTTGTGAGATATGTTGCGATAGAATTGTCCGTATTGCGTCCACGATTCGACACGTTCAGATACGTTTCGACACAATCAACACCACTGCTACGACTGACCAGTAGCGGATTATCGGCGAGGCTTATGAGGCTGCAGCCTTAGGACCAAAGATTTTGTTAAAAAAAAATTTTTTTAGACTTGTCTGATACAATTAAAAATATATGATAAGACCAGATAGGATCATCACGATTACTCCACGATAAAAGAGAGAGAGAGAAATGGGGTTTAACGTCCACTCGATACAAACTGGGCGAGCTTGCGCGTAGGGGTCTTTAGCAGTGGGAGGAAACCGGAGTGCCCGGAGGAAACCCACGAGGTTGAGAAGGCGCCCCTATCTCCATGCCACATACCCTCACACCAGGGCTCGAAACCACGGCCGCAAGCCAGAGGGGACCGGCCAACTAGAGGTCGAAGCGCGGCACTCCAGAAAACTTGGCCATCCCAACCCCCCTCCACGACTGAAGCCCCGTCCATACCGCTACGTGACTACACACGACCCAACAGGACCCAGCGTCTTGGGTAGTTGTTAAAAAAATCGGGTCGCGTCTTTACTTCACCTGCCTACAACGGTACCAGTTCACACAGGCCCGACGCTCACAGATTATGCGTCGTGAGTTACGCCACTTCCCTCTAGCGAGTGATTCCAAAAGTAAACCGGAACCATAAACGTGGCATTATATTTTTCCAAGATGCCGCTAAATTTGCTGCTCGTAAAAAGAAATGTGCTGCACATGACCTGCACAGTCACATGACTAAATGCTACTCTCTGATTGGCTAAACAACAGTAAGACAATTGATCGTGTCGTGTGAGTGTCCATGCAAACACGATGGGTTACGACTGCATCCGACTACGATTGAACATGCTCAGTCGGGTCGACGGGCCACGACGCGACGGAAATCGATTGAATCGTGGTCCGGGGACTGTCCAAACTGCACTGATTATCTGAGACAAGACGTTGCGTTGGGTAGAGTCTGGGCAAGTCGTAGCGGTATGGACGGGTCTTAAGATCACGATTAGTATAAGATCCGTTGCCCTGTGAGTTGGCCACAGACTGTCTTACCAGAAAGTTCCCGATGTTAGGCAAAGACTTTCCTTGAGATTGTCCAACTTGATGCAGGACGGTGGGCCTGACAATAACGTCTTGGAACGAGACAGACGGCTATAAATTGGGCTTAACGTTCATTCAACACAAACTAGGTCATTTTGCGACAAGCACATGGTTAAATTCTTTTTCAATAAATGGTTGTGCAAATGGGTCTTTAGCAGTGGGAGAAAACGAGGTTGCACAGGCGATCCTTCTCCTTGTAACGAAACCACCACCATTGACTCAATAACAGCCGAATGTTTACAGATCTTTAATTTATGATATATTCGGTAAAGATCCTTTGAGATGGCATGCTCATTAGAGATGTTGCAGATAGCTTAGTATTCAAAAAGCCTCAAATAACTTCCAGCGGATCCTTTAACTTTTTTGAATTGTTCGTTTGTTTGTGATTTCTGCGTATTGTTTCTTGTCCATGTATTTGTTTTTGTGTACATTATGTGTGGTGCAGTCCCTTTGCATTTTCTATTTATTGTTGTTACAATTCTCGGCTTTATCAATATCTGTGGGCGATCATGATGGATAATTGTGTCAGGCGCGGTCCTCTAGCCTGGAGGTCGAGTGTTCGATCCCTGCATTGGCCGAGAAAGTTCATCTCGATTTTCCGGTGTGGTTCCTCCGTGCCAGTGATGTGGGACGGAGGGCCTGACGAGGACAGCTGTCTAGTCTTTGTATGTGACGAAAAACCGAGGTCCCGTGTAGACATTGGCGCGCACGTAAAAGATCCCTTGGTACCATTATTGTAATTCGATATAAAAGTAGGCCGTAGTGCCGCTGAACAGGCAAAATTTCCCTCATAGCACACTGTATGGCGTATGCCCTTCTTCATAAGCCCAGGCTAGGTGCAGAAGAGTAGGACGTTAAACCCCATTTCATGTCATTTCCTAGTGGTTTACCCACAGTTCAACGCATGGCCCACTCAGAAGTCGCAGTAACAGGCCGTTTCATTGGCTTATCGCTAACTTCAACCAAAGCGCCGGTAATATAACAACTCTTCCAGATCATAGTGTAGTAAAGACCTGTGAAACGAAATTTTGAAATCTAAAAAACGAAACGAAACAGGATCTGTGTTTCTCCGGGGAATTCAGTGGCATTGTAAATACAGATTATTATAAAACAATACAAATGTACTCAACGTTTTTAACAGACAAGCTCATTTATATAATGATTGAAATACAATGAACTGAAATAGGGTTTAACGTCCTACTCTTCTGCTCCGACTGAGCTTATGAAAAGGAGCATACACCATACAGTGTGCTATGAGTGAAAGTTTACCGGAACAGCGGCGCCACGGCCTACGCTTATATCAAATTCCAACTGTCAATGTGTACACGGGGTCTCGGGTTTTCGTCCCCACCGAACGACTATTTGTCCAATAATTACTACGTGTATACTAAAAGACAAAGTCTTACGAAATACTCGAGGTGTTCGTTCTAAAAGCAATGCATGGGTGCAGGCTGTTTCGTAACCTGGCTGTTTCTTACTTAGTTCTTTCGTACCTCGTTTCGTACCTCAGATTGATTCGTACGTAAACGAAATGAAATGAAATGGGGTTTAACGTCCTACTGTTCTGCTCCGATTAAGTTAATTAAGACGAACATGCGCCGTACAGAGTGCTATGAGGGTAATTTACCGGGACAGCGGCGCTACGGTGAACGGCTAAGGGATATTTTACGTCCTCAACAATGTTTACACGAGACCTCGCCTTTTCGAACGACCACACAGCTGCCCTTGTCAGGTCCTCTGTCGTACATCACTTACAAGGGGAAACAACACCGGAAAATCGGGATGAACTTCGACCTCTAGGCTAGTAAGCCGTCATCTTATTCTTTTAGCAAGCGTGGCTAAATGAGTAATAAATAGTGTTCTGCATCGACAAAGCTGATGAAAATTGACATACACCCTTCAGTACGCTATGTAGGAAATTTTGTCAAATTAGCAACTGAAACCATCTGTCAACGGTTCTTTTACGTGTACATCGGATTTTATCGCTTCATTGACAAGGCGAATACATGCTGAAAAATTTCGTAATACTTTCTCGGTTAACATTGGGGTGAAACCCTAAGATCGCTGTAAGAGGCGGATCAAGGCTCTGATGGGCCCTAGGCAGCTTGACCAGCTGGGCCCTTTATGGGACTGGTTTGGCGTAGTAAAACTAAGACCGCTGTAAGAGAAACGAACTTTCCGAGATACGTCCATACTTTTCTTTTCCTACTACCGGATTCTTCTTAGAAGTAGTTAGGGTACTTGTTATATTCAGGCAAGCTGAAGTCTGTAATTTTTGTCACTTGTAACTTGTAGTAAAGTACTTCTTCCTTCATAATGAACAGCTGATACAACCGAGTGACGTTCGTATTAAATAATGTAAAAAATGAAATATAAATAGGTCGTCGAATTTTTATGGGCCCTATTTTTTCTTGGGCCCTATTTTTATGGGCCCTATTTTTATGGGCCCTATTTTTTCTTGGGCCCCAGGCAGCTGCCTACACTCCCTATAGGGTAATCCGCACCTGGCCATTGAGGTTCGTACACTCTGTATATGCAGTGCTAAATAGTTTCATTGGCGTAGCTCGTAGGTTTACGTCAGGGTTAGTAGTAAATGCAGATGATGGGGGGGGGGACATCACACACAAACAAAACTCCAACGCACATATAGCATCAAGTGAATGGATCCGGGGCCTAGTCGTAATCGTCCACTGCGCTTAACAGTTCCGAGTCTATGCTGATCCGGGGGGGGGGGGATTTAACGTCCACTCGATACAAGCTAGGTCATTTCGCGACTAACATATGGTTCAATTGTATTTCAATAATTTGTTTCAAGTCAGGATCTATAGTGGTGGGAGGAAACCGGAGTACCCGGAGAAAACTCACGAGGTTGGACAGACGACCCTACTCCTTGCCATGTACAACCGGGGATTTGAAACAACGCCAGTTGACTCAATGACAGACCTAATAGTGCAACGCGCACACGCTAACCATTCAGCCATCCAGCCCCAACCAATGATCCTTGGTCTAGGTCATGAATCCAATGCTCAGAAGGTATTTACGATGTAACCTTTATTGGTTATCTACTGTAGTTATGAATAGCCTTAATTTAAACACGAGGGAAAACCATCATCAGTTTTCTTATTGCGATTTTATCTACTGACACGAACAACTTCCATTACTCATGCACAATATACCCACTTTCAACTGTTTTCTACAATAACTGTAATGATATATATGAAACGGGGTTTAACGTCCTAAAGTTCTCCCCTGACTTGCATAGTGAAGACATGAATACGCCATACAGTGTGCAATGAGGGCAGTAGTGTTTCCCTCTAAATTAAAATATATGTTAGTCCCGAAATGATGACATGGTTTGATATAGAAAAATGTATCAACCTATACCCCGAAAATATGGTATTCTTCTCTCTCTCTCTCTCTCTCTCTCCCTCCCTCTCTCTCTCTCTCTCCCTCTCATGTGATAATCTTTATCAAAAAAAATAAATCAATATGACATAATAGATTCGACCATTTTAACTTTAAAGAAGTAATAAACTCATTCTCCACGCCTGTCAGTCCCTTTATTACGTCAGCACTAATACATCAATGTAATATTTATTACAGCAGTGCCCACGTAATGTCAATGGTGGAACGCAGATGCGTCTTTTGAAAGAGATTTCTAGATATTGTTTTTTCTTCACCAACAGTATTTTATAATCGATCGGGTAATGATTGAATAAAAGCAATGGAATTCACTGTGCATCTTTAGAATTCAGTTCCCTTACTAGAGCTGTAAGGTGACTCTGTCGTCAACTGCATGTCGCTATGTTGATTGACTATGGAGTGGTTATTGGTACTATGGAGTGGTTACAGATACTAAAGAGTGGTTACTGATACCAATGAGTAGTTACTGATACCATATAGTGGTTACTGGTACTAAAGAGTGGTTACTGGTACTATAGAGATGTTACTGGTACTATAGGGTGGTTACTGAGACTATAGAGTGGTCAGTGAGACCATATAGTGGTTACTTACACTAAAGAGTGGTTACTTATAGTAAAGAGTGGTACTATAGAGTAATTACTGATACTATAGTTATTACTATGGTGTGGTTACTGATACCATATAGTGGTTAATGATACTATAGAATAGTTACAGACACTATAAAGTGGTTACTGATACTATAGAGTGGTTTCTGAAACTACAGAGTGGTCACTGATACTATAAAGTGGATACTGGTACTATAGAGTGTTTACTGAGACTATAGCGTGGTCACTGATACCATAGGGTAGTTACTGGTACTATAGAGTGGTTACTGATACCATAGAGTGGTTACTGATAATATAGAGCGGTCACTGATACCATAGAGTGGCTACTGATAATATAGAGCGATCACTGATACCATAGAGTGGCTACTGATAATATAGAGCGATCACTGATACCATAGAGTGGCTACTGATACCATAGAGTGGCTACTGATACCATAGAGTGGCTACTGATACCATAGAGTGGCTACTGATACCATAGAGTGGCTACTGATACCATAGAGTGGCTACTAAGACTCTGGAGGCTACAGTTTACTCTTTTTTTAAATTCCAACTTTACGGGGGGGGGGAGTACGGGTAGGGGTTGCGGCGGGGTCTGAGCTTACCCCATCAGTATCCAAATAAAACATTAAATGAACTCCAATTCAATATTTTATTTTCAATTAAATCTAAGATGTTTAAATCCTTTAAGATACATTTTGTAAGAGCTGAATCTGCCTATTACAGGTTTTTTTCTGGCTTCAAATTTTATATAAATCATAAATTAGACGTTTATTTACAAGCCCCAAAACAGTTCCCTGGTTCATTGGGTGGCTGTTTTATTAATTGGATATGAGTACAATACGCCATTGAATCGGTTAACGCAAAGATGGAAAATCGAGATTTAGATAAAGAACTGGTCATTCTATAATAGTTATATTAAAGATGCATTATGTATGATCTAGATAAAGAGTTTACCCTTCATTCTATAATAGTTATATTAAATATACATTATGTAAGATCTAGATAAAGAGTTTACCCTTCATTCTATAATTGTTATATTGAAGATGCATTATGTAAGATCTAGATAAAGAGTTTACCCTTCATTCTATAGTAGTTATATTAAAGGTGCATTATGTAAGATCTAGATAAAGAGTTTACCCTTCATTCTATAATAGTTATATTAAATATACATTATGTAAGATCTAGATAAAGAGTTTACCCTTCATTCTATAATAGTTATATTAAATATACATTATGTAAGATCTAGATAAAGAGTTTACCCTTCATTCTATAGTAGTTATATTAAAGGTGCATTATGTAAGATCTAGATAAAGAGTTTACCCTTCATTCTATAATAGTTATATTAAAGAGTTTACCCTTCATTCTATAATAGTTATATTAAAGGTGCATTATGTAAGATTTAGATAAAGAGTTTACCCTTCATTCTATAAAAGTTATATTAAAGGTGCATTATGTAAGATCTAGATAAAGAGTTTACCCTTCATTCTATAATTGTTATATTGAAGAGTTTACCCTTCATTCTATAATTGTTATATTAAAGGTGCATTGTGTAAGATCTAGATAAAGAGTTTACCCTTCATTCTATAATAGTTAGAAAGTAGATAATGTAAAATGAATATATTGAAAATGGCATTCAAAATACTTTATTCTGAACCAAATCATTTATTTTTGTAGTTTTGACAAGATATGTGTATTTTTTGTTAATTTTGTAACCACTGTAATTGTATATTCGATTTAGATAAAAAGCTGGTTCGTGCTATAATAGTTATATTAGAGATATATTATGTAATATTTAGATAAAGAGCTGGTCGTTTTTGCTAGGCCTATAATATAGAATGTACCAAGCAGGTGCAAACATCTGCCGTTCGATCTGAACACTGTTCACGTATTTCACCCGGGCATAATTGTTTAGAAATTGAATATAAATTTAAATCATTTTAATAAACTCACATTTCATGCTAGATCCCAGCTGTCCGTTATAAGGAGTAGGGTCGCCTGCCCAACCTCGTAGGTTTTCTCTGGGTCCTTCGTTTTCTTCCCACTGCTAATGGGCCGGTCACACAGGCTTCCGCGAGTTGATCACGTGTAATTTTGCTATAAATTTTGCAAATTTTTTCTACACGCGGTGAAAATCAACCAATTTGTCTCAGACATGCTGGACACGCGAATGACAAGTGGACCACACGCGCGCGTGTGCATCGCGTGTCCACCACGAGTCCTCCGTGTGTGAGCGCTTGTGGTCAGAAAATGGGGTCACACGCAGCGCGTGTGTATCACTTGTGCTCCACATGTGCTCCGCGTGTGAATCACGTGCCGATCACTTGTGCTCCGCTTGCCGCCCGCGTGTATAAAAGCATTACGATGCGCCGGATCCATGTTGCCTCTTCAACGTCTTGATCACAACTGATGAAAAATGGCCCACACGCGATCTTTTTATAGCAGAAATAACTAGTGGTACAAACGAGATTGGGTCGTGGACGACACGCGAATCAGTCGTGGTTCAATCGCGATTCAACGCGAAAACACGCGAATGGCCCGCGGATGACTCGTGACACAATCCCTGAGAAAGCCTTTTACACGTGGAGCACACGCTATCACAGGTGGTAGGAACGCTGTAGACACGCGGATCACAAGTGGATGACAAGTGCTACACACGCAGTCACACGAAGAAATTTTGCGTTTGCCCGCGAGTGACCACTTGTCGTCCACTTGTGATCCGCGAGTGTACCACGTGTTATCGCGTTTGGCCCGCGTTTGTACAGCGTTTACACCACGTGTGCGACACGCGGTGGCCGTTGCGCCTAATTTTTGTGCTGCTCAAAAATAAAATCGGACTCCGTGCGCGTGTAAAATTTTTCGCGCGTGTGCGCACTTGTTATTCGCGAGTCCACCACGTTTCATTCACGTGTCATTCACTTGTGACCGCGCTTACTTCGCGTTTGACAGTTCTTCCTCGCGATACACTCGTGATCAACTCGCGGAAGCCTGTGTGACCGGCCCTTTAAGACCCATTCGCGCAAGCGAATTATTGAAATAAAATTAAACCAAATGTTAGTCCCGAAATGACCTAGTTTGTGTCGAGTGGGCGTTAAACCCCATTTCTCACTCTCTCACATGCTAGACACATTTTCATCTATTTTGAGTTTTCAACGAATAGGGTTGTTCGCCTTTTACATGTTAATGCAACGGTCTTTAAGTTAAAACCTTAGAAAAAGTAATAATAATTGTGCTATCTTTATCATACGGAAGTGTATTAGGCCCCCTCCCCTCATGAAAAAAAATGTCCTTATTAGGAGATACTAAGTCCTAAGTTGGGATTATTATCTCCTAATTATGGCATAGTATCTCATATAATAGGTATCTCCTAATTATAGTAGTTTAGGACATAGTATATCCTAATTAGGACGTACTATCTCCTTATTAGGACTTACTATCTTCTAATTAATGTGGGCGTAGTTTGCCAAAGCCATGTTGGTCCTTCCGCCCAAACGTCCTTGCGTTAATAATATGCTTGTGAGAGCAATTTTTTTTAAACTTTTGCGTGAACGAATAGGTCATGATGGACAATCTCTATCGATGTCCTACACGCCGAAAAGTTTGTAATTAACAGATACAAACTCCTAATTAGGAGATACAAAATCATGATTAATAGTTACTTTTTCCTAATTAGGAGTCAGGACTTAATATCTCCTAATTAGGACTTATTGAAATCAATTATTTATTTCCCCGATTAACAAAACAGGGCTAAGGTCGGGTGTTCGATCCCTGCATGGGCCGAAAACGTTCATCCAGATTTTCCGGCGTGGTTTCCCCTTGTCAGTGATCAGGAAGGAGGGCGTGACATAGACAGCTGTCTAGTCGTTCGGATGGGACGAAAACCCGACGTCCCGTGTACACATTGGAGTGCACGTCAAAGATCCCTTGACAGTTGGAATTCGATATACACATATATCCGGGCAAAATTTCCCTCATATCACACTGTATGGCGTATGTTTGTCTTCATTAGCCAAGTTTAAGAGTAGGACGTTAAACTCCATTTCATTTCATTTTATTAACAAAACAAAAGTCGTACAAATATAGAGAAATGTAACCTGAAATGAACCATGTAGGTTTTTCGTTCTATCAAGACAAAGGCGGACAGAAGTTTGAAAATTTTCCAATTAGTTTACCGGGGTTTATGAACTCGTCTGATGGATAGTGTCGGTGTAAGATTGCTTTAGTCGGGTTTGCCAAACAGGTTGATGGTAGGGTCACAACATCAAGGTGGAGAGAGAGAGAGAGAGAGAGAGAGAGAGGGGGAGAGAGTTTATTTCAATAATTTACTTGTGTGCGTCTACTTTAATCGATAAGTTGGCGAATCGTACAATAAGAGGGAGAGAGAGAGAGGGAGATAGAGAGAGAGGGAGAGAGAGAGAGAGGGGGGGACTAATAACGGTTTTCGTGTGAATAAATATCTAATTAAGTTAATATACCCTTTGATATCAAGTTTGTCACTGTAATGAAGACTGGGCGTGGCTGTTATTTTATAAATGAATAACAAAATTGCTTAAAGTGCCAATCCCGATAACTTTTTGGGGAATAAAACTGCTTAATTTTGTGTTAAAATCCTTTAAAATCCATAACCTAAGGCCCACCTACTAAACTGATATTTGTGATACGCTTGTAAATAACTTAAACCTGACAGTCTTCATCTGGAAATGGGGAACGTTTTATTATACAGTATCTGGATAAAACCAGACTTTTTTCTATAAAACTAATATGTAGGTGAAATTTACCTTTTGTTATCAAGTACAGGGCATGGGTCATTCACTGTATAGACCTCTCAAGAAACATTAATCGATTATCAGGTCACCCAATGAAAAAATTGACCCGAAATCTTAAAAGAGTTACGTGTCCGGATAAGCAGTGTTGACGTTCACGTCCAAACGACTCAATATTTTGAGCTGAAATTTTGAGACAAGATAAATGCACCATGCCACTATATTTTGGTCCATAAATTTCATAAATACTCGGACTTTAATTTTTGAGACTCTGTTCTTATCGGGATTGTCCCTTTAAACTAACTAACTTAATAAGAATATTACCGGGAATCCCCGTATTTGATTTAAGCCCTGGGCTTAATTTCGAATTTGACCAATTCAGTGATGAAACATTTAGTATGAAATTAAGCCCAGGGCTTAAATTCGAAAAGAGGAAAAAAGACAAACATTTTAATTGTCACATTTAGTGTCTAAGGTGTGGCCTGCAATGAGTTTTAAATAAAAATACTTTTCACGGCACTAGCAACATAATGTACACCAATTCCACGTGACTGATCCATCAATGTCAACACACGTGGTTTGAAAATTTAAACGGGAGGCTACTCTAGAATAAATTTTAAATTTAAGCACATGGGCTTAAATTCGAAATTTAAACTTATTATTAAACCCGTGGGCCTAATAACGGGAGGGCTTAGATACGAGGATTCCCCATTATTAAACCCATGGGCCTAATACCGGGGGGGGGGAGAGAGAGTGAGAGAAATGGGGTTTAACGTCCACCCGACACAAACTAGGTCGTTTTGGGACTAACATATGGTTTCATTTTATTTCAATAGTTCGCTTGCGCGGAGGGCTCTTTATCAGTGGGAGGAAACCGGGGTGCCCGGAGGAAAGCCACGAGGTTGAGAATGCGCCCCTATCTCCATGTCACATACGCCCACACCAGGGATCGAAACCACAGCCGCAAGCCAGAGGTGACCGGCCAGCTAGAGGTCGAAGCGCGGCACTCTAGTCCACTAGGCTACCCCCCCCCCCTAATAACGGGATTCCCGGTATTACTTGAATCCTCTCTATAAGCGTATGTTATCTGATGTGTTATCTACGAATGACGTCTTATCTATCTCATGTGTTCAGGAGTTGTAACGTGTTATCCACGAATGACGTGTTATCTACGAGCTACGTGTTATCTACAGTCATATGATATTTACAACAGAATGCCAAGTTTAGCACAGAACAATGGCCGATAGATACCCATACTAAACTTCACTCGGCAATCCTCGACAGATTACGGAACCTATATCTAGACTCGGCTGTATGACAAATTCCGCCATATTGGAACTACTTTAAAGGTCCCAGGTGAAACATGGCTGCACCCATGGTGTCTTGGAACTACTTTAAGGTTCTGAATGAAACACGGCTACGCCCATGGTGTCTTGTTTATTTGTAATAGCGTCAAGTTTTCCTGTTAAAGTAAACCGGTAGCCGCATCGGAAATGTATGGGCGTAGGTACATATCACTTACTGCCATAAAGCCGAGACTAGATGTAGGTTCCGGAATCTATCGAGGTTTGCGAGTGCGGGCCATCGTCACTTAGCATTGATTGGCTAAAGCTACCTTTACGATTATCGTGTTTACTTTACATTGGGCCTGACAAATGACAGCCGTCTAGTCGTTCGGATGAAACAAAAAACCGAGGTCCCGTGTACACATTGGCGTAAAAGATCCCTTAGCAGTTGGAATTCGATATAAGAGTATGCCGTAGCGCCGCTGCCCGGGCACAATTTCCAACATAGCACACTGTATTTGTGTGTGGATTTGTCTTATCGTTTTTTATTTACGTTCAGTGCAGTTGTCCTGCACTTGCTATTAAGCATTGATCGGCTAACCAGGTTAACACTTATCGTAATGTTTATTATGGAGAATGTGGAGAATTGGTGGAATGTTATTTCCTGGGTTTAAGAAGAGACAGTTCTCTGGTTTGCCTCATATCTATAGCTATAGCTAGTGCTGTAATAGGTTTTAAATGTTTATTTATATAGGTAATCTCTTCAGTTGACTTTATTGAAACCTGGCGTCATTTATCTCATCGTTTAAAGTAGGCGAGATGGGGTCCATCAAATGTTAGACCTGCCATTTATATGCAGGAACTCAACTCTTGATGACTATGTCCGTGTGTGTGAGTAGGTAGAGAGAGAGGGTGAGGGAGAGAGAGAAAAAGAAAGAAAGAGAAAGTGGGGGGAGTATATAGAAATATGAAGTTTCTAGAAAGAAAAAACTAATAATTTCATCTTAGCTAGCGCTTTCACCCACTCAGGGGATCGTCAGGCTATATATATAGAAAGAGAGAGAGAGAGAGAGAGAGGGGGAGAGAGGCGAGAGAGATAGAGAAGGTGTGTGTGTGGGTACGTCCACTCGACACAAAATAAGTTGTTTCGGGACTAACATATGGTACCGTTTTATTTCAATCAATTCCCTCGCAGTGCGAGGTTAACGTACGGAGGGGTGAATATATCTGTGGAAACATATTAAAACGTCCCACACACCCTTTCTCACACTTTTAATACTTTAATTTTTTATGGCAGACCCCTAGCACCTCCATCCCTCGACCCGCACAATTCTGTCCCCTTTTATGGGCGGTGATTATTTGTATATATGATTTTTCTCCCCGTATCGCGATGTTATATCTAGAAATGAAATGGAATGGGGTTTAACGTCCTACTCTTTTGCACCTAAACTGGGCTAATGGAAGACGGGCATACGCCATACAGTGTGCAATGAGGGAAATTTTGCCCGGGCAGCGGCGCTACGGCCTACTCGTATATTGAATTCCAACTGCCAAGGGGTCTTTTACGTGCACTCCAATGTGTACACGGGACCTCGGTTTTTCGTCCCATCCGAACGACTAGGCAGCTGTCCTTGTCAGGCTCTCCTTCTGCATCACTGACAAGGGGAAATCACGCCGGAAAATAGAGATAAACTTTCTCGGCCAATGCAGGGATCGAACACCCGACCTCCAGGCTAGCGAACCAGTGCCTTATCCACTTAGCCACCGTGACCCCCATGTTATATCTAACCTAATGGGATATCTACACGGTGAGGACATATTATACACGGAGAACGCTAGATCGGAGGCGGTCCTACGCAAATTGTGACGTCATATGTGAATTGTGGGTTAGGGTAAGGGTTAGGCTTGATCATGGGTTAGGGTTAGGGCTAGCCCTGTTTACATCTCGGAACTTTGACCAAATCTACAGGTCCTAGCCCTTACCCTAACCCTAACCCACAATCTATATATGACGTCATATGTGCTAAAATGCGTAGGACCGTCTCCGATCTAGCGTTCTCCAGTAGTATACACTCTTTTCAACAATGAACAACAAACACATGTCAAATCTTGAGAATGGATCCGGGGAATAGTCGTGCTATTACGCATTTACTGTGCAGTAAAGTCCCGGGCCATAGTGATACTGACTTCATTCAAAATGAAAAACAATAAGGGAAACAGCACCGTGGAATAATTTTATCTAATACGGCGATAAGATTAATCTTTGACACGCCATAAGATAAAATGACGTCATGGACATAGAATTGGGCGGATATAACTATATTTATATATTATCTGATATCTTTTTACGGAAGAATCTGGAAGCAGTCTTCATGTAGGTGATAACATTGGCTTGGTTCTTTATTTACACGTAACAGCAATCGCTCATATATGTCAGAAACGTTTCTAATAAAATATGGTTTTATACGCCCACATACCCATGTCCGTCCGTCCATCCGTCAACAATAATAGGCTTGTTTGCGCGATAGCGTCTTCAGTTTTTATCGATTTTTTTTTTCAAATTTTGTGTGAAGTATTAGGACCATGAGCCGACGGCCCAGCGCCCCCCCCCCCTTTGTCCGAAAATCTTCTTAACAACGCAATAGGAACTATATATGTTGACATATTTTACTCCACACCAGGTTTCATGAGGAGGGGGTCATACGAGGGTGAATCCTATTGATATTCAACGTTCCTTGACCTTCCGCTGACGCCGTACATGCCCCACCCCACTCCATCGCCCACCTCTGCCGCCCTGAAAATCATTTTAGTGTGTTAAACTAGAATTTTGAATTTCACGTTCTGTATGAAGCATTAGGGACCAGAAAGAACCAACCTAATTTAATTTGCAGTAATTTCGTATGATCTGTTATCATATTATTTGTCCCGATAATCTTGTGAACACGACAGAGATTAGGTTTCTTGAAGGATCCCTTATTCGTAAAAATTTGGTCGACATCTAAGTTTTCCTTTTCTAATAAGTTGTTGTTAAAACATAGCTGCGTATGGGCGCTTTTAGACGCTTTTCGTGACTATCTATTAAATCAATTGCTCCTTTCAATATCCTGATAATCTATTTCGAATGGGCGTTAAGTCTGATTAACCTCATTTGTCTTCTCTCAGTCCATCTGCCCCCTCCCCGCCACAGATAAAGACCCATACACGCAAACGAATTACTGAAATACAATAAAACCACATGTTAGTCCCCAAAATAACCTAATTTGTTTGTGCCCACACTTAAATAATTTTTATGTATTTTTACCGTAAATTGACTGGCAGAAAGTTGCCATTAAAATGACTGTATTTTACACCTAATCGGCAAATAAGATTTACAAACAGCATGTAAATTTACAGTGAGTGTAAAATAACTTCCATGTAAATTTACAGTGAGTGTAAAATAGCGTCCACGTAAATTTACAGTGAGTGTAAAATAGCTTACATGTAAATTTACGTGGACGCTATTTTACACTCACTGTAAATATAAAGTGAGGTAAATTTACATTTACTGTAAATTCATACAGTGGTTGTGAATTTACCTCATAGTTATTTTACATTCACTGTAAATTACCTAATTTTTTTGTGCCCAGTGGACTTTAAGCAATCAAAAGGACAATGTTGGATATATATCAGCTTATTCTCAAGGAATCGTAATTTCTATCCCCCCCCCCGCCATTGAAAGTTAATACAGTCTCTGCCATAAGGAATTAGATTCAGTCAGTACAGCTTCCTCAGGTTGTCATTTCCCTCATTGCACACTTTATGGCGCATGTCCATCTTCATTATCCCGATCGGAGCAGAACAGTAGGGTGTTACCCCCGCTCTCTCTCTCTCTCTCTCTCTCTCTCTCCCTCTCTGTGTATTGTATAGTTAGCCTACCTTATCTATTAAAATATGTGTCTAATAAGCAAAGTTAGTTATAATTATAAAGTAAATTGTAAATCTGTATTAAATGCAATATCTAATTTCACAATTTACGCCTAATTGTGTCTAGTTACTACATCCAACTAACCCATTCATCATTGTATAGTGACAGCTTCCCCGGTTGACCATTTTACTTCATCCACGTATACCCTTTAAAGAGTAATGCCGTTCAGTGTGCTAATGTAAGGCTGGCTTACAGCCGTCTTTTTACCCTATGACGTCAGATGATTGATTTACCAATCAACAATGATGTTACTAGTGGATTACCGACAGTTGCGTGCAGAACAAGCCTAAAGCTCACCGTATCAGACCGTTTCATTGGCTAATACCTCACACAATTCAGAATACGAAATAGGATCTGTGTTTTAATCAGATTGGAAACCAGCCGTGCCACTCGGCAATCCTCGACAGATTCCGGATCGTTCCGGAACCTACATCTAGTCTCGGCCGTATGACAGTAAATGATATGTTCCTACGCCCATACATTTGCGATGCGGCTACCGGTTTACTTTAACAGGAAAACATGACGTTATTACAAACAAACAAGACACTATGGGCGCAGCCATGTTTCATCCGGGACCATTAAAGTAGTTCCAAGACACCATGGGCGCAGCCATGTTTCATCCGGGACCATTAAATTGTCATACAGCCGAGATTAGATGTAGGTTTCCGGAATCTGTCGAGGATTGCCGAGTGCCCGCCGTGCGTGTTTTGGCATGCGCGAGTCGTAGGGTGTGGTAGCTCGTAGACCAGCAGCAAAAATCCGGGTGAAAATTTTGCATGTGCATGACCATGGTCTCTACATCGAGTCTGTGATCTTCTTCGGTTTGGTAGCTTGCAGACCAGCCGCAACTGGTGAAAATTTTGCATGTGCATGGCCATGGTCTCTACAGCGAGTCTGCGATCTTCTTCGCTTTGGTAGCTCGTAGACCAGCCGCAACGGGTGAGACGTGTTTACTACAGTCTCCCGAACATACAAAATTTCATCACTCGGTTTCTTGTGACCCGTCAACAAGCTACCAAACCCTACGACCCGTACATGTCAAAACATGTACAGTGAGATGTGACCTAGGTTTTAAAAACGAAAATGAAACTTGCCACCTGCCGTCGAATTCCAACTGCCAAGGGTTCTTGGATCTGTGCATATGGTCTCCATTTTTTTTGTTCCATGCAACTACTGGACGATGTTCTGTCCGAGGATTTCCGTGCTTTGGCAGGCCCTACAAATGTTCCGTCGAATGCGAAGGTATAGGCAGTAATTTCGTTGTCAGATCTCCAGGCGTCTTGATACCTATCCCGTGCGAACGACTAGATGCTATTCTTTACTAATTTCTTCGTCCGGGCGTGGGCATTTCTTGCGAGGAGACTTTTGCCCAGACAACAGCGTTCCCGTCCACGATTACGACTTTGAAACTTGATTCTCGTCCATTGCACACGAACAGGCAAAAATACCCATTTAATCCCTCCACGCGCTATTTTTTTACGGAGAACTTCACCGGAAATGTAATGAAGATTTCGGTTTATTTACATGCGCGTTGTTTCCTGTAATAGCATGTCCACGCCAATGTAGCCAATCCACGACACTAACTGTTTATTTTTATTTTTTTTTTTTGGGGTGGGGGGGTGTATTTTGGTTTATTTCTGGTACTCCAAGAATCTAGTTTTACTTCCTTGTGTATTTTGGATTGGGTTTACTGTGTGGTCTATTGATCAATCTCTCTCTCTCTTCTCTCTCTCTCCCTCTCTTTCTCCAGCTGTCGATGGCAACACCCTTTACCCGGACGAAAACTGAATCAATGAAACATGTGATATACCCATTAATCATATCAGATGATTTAATTAGCCAAGTTTCCAGTTTACTCGAATCATCACCGGTTATAATATAAATACTGACAGTATGTAGATATATTTAAAACGATATATCACGATAGGCTTAAGCCATAAAAACAACGCATTATTATAATGGTCATATAAATACCCTGTTAATAGCCTTATGACGTGTAATTAATTACACGTTGTCAACGAGTCGACCAAGAAATAGTCTGACCAATCTCGTAGGGAGGGGGAAATGCGAATGGTAGCGCGTGCGCGTTGTATCGCAAGGTTTGTCTTTGAGTCAGCTGGCTAGGTTTCGATTACCCCGTTTGTAGACGGATTTGGAGCAAAATTATCAAAAAGATTGTCATTGGGTCAAATGACGCGGTTACGATTACACGGTTGTACGTGACAAGGAACGGGGTCGCCTGTTCGACCTCGTGGGTTTTCTCCGGGTCCTCCGCTTCCACCCACTGCTAAAGTCTACGCACAAGCGAAATATTGAAATAAAATTTAATAACCTATTTTGCGTCGAGTGGACGTTAAACCCCATTTCTGTCTGTTTCTATCAAGAAATGGTCCGAACAATTTTCAATCTGATTAAAACACAGATCCAATTTCGTTTCGTTTTTTATAGTTCAAACTTTCGTTTTTACTTGTCTTTACTACTCTTGGATCTGGAGGACTTGTTATTTAACTTGTGTTCTGCCTGATATGTGGGGTCAGCCAATCAAATGGCCTGTCGAATCGACCGTTTGACCTTTTCATGCGTGGAACTGTGGGTAGATACGTCTATACTAACCAACGTATAGAAATCAAATTGGTTAATCGAATGACTGACGTTATCGGGTCAAACGTCCCGTGTTTGATACCTGACGTCATAGAACGTGAGCTCCCACTATAACTTGTTAGATCTACATGAGTGTAGGCCATCGAAAGTATAAAAAACGAAACGAAATATAGATCTATATTTTAATTAGATTGAACAATTTTTAAGTAGAATGAATGACCAACTGGACACAATCTCCCCTGCAAAAGACATTTTGTCTTTATCACAGAAACGAGGTCGAATGAGCCTTCCAATCAATCTCTTTGGGGCGAATGATTAGCTCGTGCGCGTTGTATCATACGGTCTGTCATTGAGTCAACTGACGTAGTTTCGATTCCCCGGTTGTTCGTGTCTGTCTGGGTCCTCCGATTTCCTCCCACTGTTAAAGACGCCTACGAGCAAGCGAATTATTGAAAAAAATTGAACCATATGTTAGTCCCGAAGTTAGATAATTTGTATCGAGTGAACGTTAACCCCCCCTCTCTCTCTCTCTCTCCCTCTCTCTCTCCATCGCCCTTACTGAGTCATCTTTGATTTAGTATCATGTATTTGAAACAGGACCAACGAATTCTATTGTGTCTAAGAAAATGTCGGATTAGAAAAAAAGGACCAGAACCTAATAATTAAATCATATGATGATGATAGTGTGTAATCTCCAGAGCCACGTGTTTCTCTGATGTGGGATTAAAAGATTTGCTTCAGTAAAACACGTGTTTTTCTAACGCCAGATTAAAGGGATTTGTTTAACCAGCGCACGGATTATGTACAGTGTACGCATGATATTATGTACAGAATACTTTTCCATACTAAACTTAGGCTGTCTGCCTACAGACACTGAGCTAGTTAGGCGACATTTTGAAACCAAAATCGACGATTTATTCGAAAACATTAAGCATACTTCGAGAATCTTCAAAAGTATTTATTCCACTTCTATTTAATAAAATTGAAAACTTTTATTTAGCTTTTGTGCATGTGAAAGATGTGAAACGGAGAAGAACCGCATTACAAAATAGTTAACTAATTTTAGGATATGGCGGCTATTTAGGGACGAGATCAATTCTCGCAGTAGAAGGATCTCTGTATGCCGAGTGCTACTTTTCATCACCAAGGTGACTGGTTTGACAAGTCAATTGGGGAATAACATATCAAACGACGTTTAAAAACCCTGTTTTTTACCCAAACTTTTGAACAATAATTGAAATGCTTCACTTTTTATCTGTATTGTAACTTCCTTTGTATTATTGTCTTTATTTGTATATACATGTATGTTTTTGTTTTGTTTTTTCTTATTTTATAACATATCTACATTGTAAAGCGCCACAGAGCAGTCAGACTGACTGAATGTTCAGCGCTATAGAAAACGATTATTATTAGTAGTAGTAGTAGTAGTGAACGAGGCAACGCTTATCTGTTTATGTTCTAATGTGATTTTCTTTCATTTTGATAATTGTATGCTGCTCCACGTGGGCGTTTTTATGCAATAAACTTACTTACTTACTTTTGTTTTAATTTTATATCAATAATTCGCTTGCGCGTAGGCGTCTTTAGTAGTGGTTGAAAACCGGGGACCCGGCGAAAATCCACAAGGCTGGAAAGGCAACCCTACTCCTTGTCGCGAACAACCGGGGAATCCAAATCACACCAGTTGACTCAATGACAAGAAACATGATACAACACAGAACGCACACACGCTAACGATTCGCCCCCCCCCACCAATATAATACAGAAAGAGAGAGAGAGAGAGAAATGGAGTTTAACGTCCACTCAACACAAACTAGGTCATTTCGGGACTAACATGTGGTTTAATTTTATTTCAATAATACGTTTGCGCGTAGGAGGTCTTTTAGCAGTGGGAGGAAACCGGAGTGCCCGAGGAAAACCCACGAGGTTGAGAAGGCGCCCCTATCTCCATGCCACATACGCTCACACCAGGGCTCGAAACCACAGCCGCAAGCCAGAGGTGACCGGCCAGCTAGAGGTCGAAGCGCGGCACTCTAGACCACTAGGTCACCCCCCCCCCCCGATATTATACAGTTGTCTAATATATATTTGACTGTATATAGGTTAGCTTCTAGTCTATATCTTACCATCCATATATAAAAAAAACCACACGTATAAAAATTATTAAATTTATATAAACAAACTCGAGCTAGTATCTGATTACAGACTTGAAAAACAGACACGCGATAGCATCTTTATACATGTGAGAAATGTCGAGTTTGTTTTATTTATTTCAAATTATCTTCTATTTATGTTCAGTCTATATATGGAAAGTAGAAACCACACTGACTCAGTGAATAAGAAATGATAAGAAATGGGGTTTAACGTCCTACTGTTCTGCCATTTTGTCCGGGCAGCGGCGCTACGGCCCACTCTTATATCGAATTCCAACTGTCAAGGGATCTTTTATGTGCACGCCAATATGTACACGGGACATCGGTTTTTTGTTCCATCCGAACGATTAGACAGCTGCCATTGTCAGCCCCCCCCCACCCTGCATCACTGACAAGGTCAAACCACGCCGGACAGTGAATAAGAGATTTTATAAGACATTGATTCGCTTACCTGAAGGTGCTCTCTTCCCAGTGGGGCAGCGGGTCTTCCTAGGGGCGTTTAGTCTTCCGGATGGTACGCAGACTCATTGAGTAAGACATTTGGTTCGCTTATCTGGAGGTTCAGATTTACGGGTGGGATGTAGATCTGACCCTGCCAGGTTGATTATTGAAATACAATTGTACCGTTATTGATCTCTCTCTCTCTCTCTCTCTCTCTCTCTCTCTCTCTTTTATTCAAGGGGCTTGGATGGTCGAATGGTTAGTATGTGCGCTGTATCATAAAGCTTGTCATTGAGTAAATTGGCGTAGTTTCGAGGTTTCGAATCCCCGGTTGTACGTGACAAGGAGTTAGGTCATTTGTCCAACCTCGTGGGTTTTCTCCGGATCCTCCGGTTTCCTCCCACTGATAAAGACTCTTATGCGTAAGTCAATTACTGAAATGAAATTAAACCATATGTTAGTTCCCAAGTGACCTAGTTCGTGTGGAGTGAACGTAAAGGGGGGGGGGGGCTTATGTCAACCTTGCAACTGAAAGCAACTGGCGTTTCGGCAACTGGGAGCAACTGAAAGCAACTGAATGCAACTGAAAAAAGTCGACCTGAGCGCCTAGCTTACAACTAGTTGCAGTCAGTTGCATATGTTCGAATTTCTGCAACTCGTTGCAACTAGCGGCAACTAGTTGCAGTCGACATGAGCGTTCTTGCAACTGGAGTCAACTCGTTTCCATGGAAATAACATCACGTGATAAGAGACATCTGCCATGTGACTTTATAAATAAACAAGTGGAAGCGAACGAAGACACCCACTTTTCTAATGTTGATGATGTTGACAATAATATACTAATAGAATTGTAGTAAGACCAACCATGCCTTTGTGTTGCTTCGTTTAAGTTATTCGCCATTTTGTTGATCACGTGATGAATAAATTAACAGTCACATGTTAAGTGAGATCGCTATCAATCCTGCTTTAAACCCATTTCATTGTCTCTCTCTGGCTCTAATTCAGTACAAGCAAACGTTACAGTTTTTCATCTTCGCAAACCAATATTTAGTACAGTCATCGATCATAACGTCCGCTCACTCGGCAAATCTCGACAGATTCCGTAAACTACATCTAGTCTCGGATGTATGACAGTAAGTGATATGTACCTACGCCCATACATTTGCGATGCGGCTACCGGTTTACTTTAACAGGAAAACTTGGCGCTATTACACAAATTGGGAACCTATTCGGCTAGCAACCTATTCGACCGATCGAGCTGCAACCTGTTCGTTGGAAACCTATTTAGAATAAAGACAACAGTCGAATTAACTCATCTATTTATCAACCAATAAAATCCAACGTTATGTCTATCAAATGAAAGTAGAATATAGAAGTGTAATTTCGTCATTATCTTACAGCTGGATCGGTCGAGTAGGTCGCTAGCCAAATAGGTCGCCAATTTGTGTTCGGTATGGGCGCAGCCATGTTTCATCCGGGACCTTTAAAGTAGTTCAAATATGGCGGAATTCGTCATACAGCCGAGGTTAGATGTAGGTTCCGTAGGTTACGGAATCTGCCGAGGTTTGCCGAGTGAACGTCCGCTAGCTCAATCCTGGGCCCTGTTTTTCGAAATCTTAAATAAAGATAAAATCCTAATTTTAGTAGATAACTCCAATTTTGATTGACAAAGAACTAAAATTATTCTAATCTTAACCAATCAAATTACTAAAATTTGGATTTTATCTTGATGAAAAATTTCGTAAAACAAGCTCCTGGCTTACGAAGATACGAAGACAAGTACTTGATGATAGAATGGCAGATGTTATGGATGTTACTGTTCTCGTTATTTATCAGAGTTTAGTTGATCTTATTAGGTTAATGTTTTACCCGGGGTTTAAAAGTAGAATTATGTAATACACTGCAACCCAAGCTAAATACATTATAACATGGTTTGCTTATTGTTTTGGTGGTGGGGGGGGGGTCTTAAAGCCGGAAAGTCAAAACATAATTATTTCTATGTCTTTCGCTCAAAAGGTTGTCAACCCACTATTATACGATCATGGGCATTATTCCCCAGGCATTAAAGTCAGTGACACAGGAAATAATAACACAATTACCCCCCTTGTTTTCCCATTCACCCCCATGGAATAGCTATCTTCAACCGTTTGAATTTGAAGTTGAAAATGATATTTCTGCCAATTTCTCAACTGGCATTAGTGAATTATAGGATTAATAGGATTATTCTTTAACAAGGTAGGACTGTTTATAGATACCATTTATTTTAAGGCTTTATCTTAATACATTTTTAAAAATATCACTTAAAAAATATTAAATTGCAACTTTAAAGGAAGCATATATAGAAGACCTAATTCAAAGACGTGTAACACAACATTAAGCAGCTGTGGTTTATAGCTGTCGTACAATTAGTATATATATATGTGTTACACGTGCATTATTTAAGTTAGTTAATTAGTCACTATCTTCTCGTATTATTAGATAATATTATATGATTGTCCGTTTAATGAAGGCTTCTAATATATATGTATTATAACTTGTGAATGGCTGTGAAATACTAATAAGGTTGTCGATAACACCTTGGCCTTATAAATGATCTGAAGTTAGAAGCGTAAAAGAGACGATGGAAGACAATCTTATCGAGAGGCCACAGACCGGAGACTGCTCTACAAGACAGAACGAGGGCGTGTGACAATGGAAGCAGACGTGAATATGGACGCTGGTCATTATGACGACAAACTAATGTTATGATATGTTATGTTCCGGTGTGCTTTATTGGTTGTTAGAGTTATAGATCTATTTGTAATGTTCGTTCCTGCAATGTTATAATAAAGAAGTTCAATCCACAGTTATTATCTGATTATGTTACAGACGTTTGTAATCAAAGGAGCGATGTCTTTAACTCAATAGCATCCACAGTCTTCGACAATGACAGCGAGAGGTGGGGGGGCGAGAAACTGGTGGACCCGGAGAAAACCCACGGGGTTGGACAGGTGATCCCTTTATAGACAGCTGCGTTCGTGTTGAGTTCATGTCACGTGTAGTCTGAGTTATACCCCGTTATGGGATAATGACCTCCGCTAATATGATTGACAGGTGATTGTGTTGCGATTGTTGTTGTTCTTAGCGTTTAACGTCCGCTCCCAACGAAAGTGATATCTTACTTTTCATTTTTTTTCCCTGTGGGAGGAAACCAGGAGTGCCCGAAGGAAACTCACGAGGTTGTGAATGCGCCCTTATCTCCATGCCACATACACCAGGGATCGAAACCACAGCCGTAAGCTAGAGGTTGAAGCGCGGCACTCTAGACCACTAGGCCATCCGAACACCCGGTTGCGATTGTTTATCCATGGTTGTTTATAAGCCCCCCACCGCCCACCCGCCCACCCCTCCGACCACCCCTCCGACCACAATCCCTACACACCAGTTCATCCTTCTATACTCTTCAATTAGTGACAATGCTAAGAAACCAACAATAGCCTTTTTTTATACCATATTTTTTTTTTTTTTTTTTTGGCAAGGTTAAAGGGATGGCATGTTCCAATCAGCTAATTCCCTATACGTTACAAGAATGTTGATGATCTTTTTCATCCCTGGGGTTGATTTCTTCCACCATTCTTAAAGGCGCCAGGATGTAGTCAACGAACGCTAACAACCTACAGAAAAGAACAAAACAAATAGATATCAGTGAAATTAAACAATATTAATATTAAAAGATTTGTATTGTCTGGGACCCCCAACACCCACATCTTCAAATGAGGGCAAATAAAACGAAATGAAATGAAATGGGGTTTAACGTCCTACTCTTTTGCACCTAACCTGGGCTAATGGAAGACGGGCATACGCCATACAGTGTGCTATGAGTGAAATTTTGCCCGGGCAGGTGCGCTACGGCCTACTCTTATATCGAATTCCAACTGCCAAGGGATCTTTTACGTGCACTCAAATGTGTACACGGGACCTTGGTTTTTCGTCCCATCCGAACGACTAGGCAGCTGTCCTTGTCAGGCCATCCTTCTACATCACTGACAAGGGGAAATCACGCCGGAAAATCGAGATGAACTTTCTCGGCCAGTGCAGGGATCGAACACGCGACCTAACCGATAGTAGTAGGGACGGCGTTCTGGAGCATTTTTGAAATTCCAGACATTCCAAAGGTGTGACGTCATTGTTTGGCATTCCACGGGTGTTCTATTTATAGCTTGATGTGGTTATTGTTGACTGAACAATGAGGTTATGAATAATAAAAAAGGTATTGTGTGCAGGTGTTTATTTTTTGATCTTGTTTGACTTTTGTAACAAGGGTATGGGGTCCACGAATTGTTTATTGGTATGTGGGGTGTGGGGAGATATTTCCCTTTATAGTCAGGTGTATAGGGTTTGCGTTGAGTTCAGGTCACACGTAGATACAGAGTTAAGGGATAATGACCTCCGCTATTAAGTTTGAAAAGTGTCAGTGTTGTAATTGTTTATCCGTGGTTGTTTATACCCACACCCCAAGCCCTATCCCCCCCCCCTTCCCACCAACCCCAAATCCCATTTCAACTGTCTACACTGTTCAATTGGTGGCGATACTACGAAACCAACAATAGCCTTTTTTATAATATTTTTTATTTATTGATAAGGTTATATATATATATTTTTTATGTACCATTAATGCGACGGCATGTTCCAGTCTGCCAACTCCCTATACGTGTCAAGAATGGTGATGTTCTTTTTGAATGCGTGATTTGTTTCTTCAACCATTCTCAAACGTGCCAGGATGTAATCAGTAAAAGCTAACAATCTACAGAAAAGAACAAAACAGATAGGTATCGGAAAAATAAAACAATATTAATATTAAAAGAATTGTATTGTATCCCCCTACCCCCGCCCAACCCCACCATATCCCAATCCAAGTACACACAAACATCTACAAATGAGCAGAAATGAAACGGAGTGAAACATTTAACTACCTCAAGTAATGAAAATCAGTATACCCAAAACCCCAAGCCCTACCCCCACCCCACCCCCGACCTAAGCGACCGCCCCCCCCCTCCTCCTAACCCCTTGAATGTGTTACCGGTAAGACTTAGACATGTGCTTCAACATTCAGTCTTTGGTCCTACGGACTGCCGTGAGTCAAATTATAACTAACCCTGTTTCGTCCGACATACCGAACAAGTAGTTAAAGAAAAAAAAACACTCAAAAAAAACGTACGTTGCTTTTTCCTGGCTTGGTGATGGTCGTATAGGGGTTATGTATGGGTTGTGGGTTGCTAACAAATTCTCAGCGTCGGTCAGAATATCTCGCAGTTGTAGAGCTAAATCCGGTGTGCCTGTTGAATTAAGACAGGGTGCCAGCGTACACGTCATTAGTGTAAATTTTATACTTTGTAAATATGTGCGAATCTGGACAAGACTGTACCTTAAACGACAAAAAATATAATATTATAATTTATATTAAAAATATTTTCACAGAAAAATATTAATATGTTGGTTAATACCAATAGATGTATGCCAATTTTGGTCTGCGTGGGTGAAAAAAGTAGAAACATTCGAGTATGATAAAAAAAAGTAGGGTGGTCTGATTCCAAGGAGGTACGGGACAATTCGAGTTACCCCCCCCCCCCTTACAGATCAATTGATGTTATCTCCCCTTACAGATTAATCGCTGAATTATTTCGGCTTCACTGATTTGACATTTACCGTAGGTTAATCTTATAAGTTTTGTTGGTTTAACGCGCAGTGCGGTTCTTCTACACTTACTATTACACATTGCTTTCAACATAAAGTTCACGGCCTCAACGTATATACAAGGCTGGGGAGGGGGGGGGGGAGGCGGGTAGAAATACCTAGGAGTTGTAATATTACGTCCACCCAGGGTTTGACAGTTGTCTAGAACGTAATATAGCGTCATACGCGCATAACGCGGTTAATATTTGTTCAATATGTTTGCTTAGGCATGAACAGTTTAAAAATAAACAAACCGGTGAAAGTAGTATATTAATCTCAGTTGTTAGGAGAGCGATTTAGCTAATTTGCAGGGGTCTTTAATTACACACAACGTCCGCAGACCTACGAGGGTCGAGTGAAAGTAAGCACTTAACATGAAACACTGTTTTTATACGCCCACATTTTCATGTGGACGTATATTGTCGTCGCCCCTGTTCGTCCGTCCGTCCACAATTGTTTGTGAACAGTCTACAGGTTACAATTTTTATCCAATTTCAATGAAACTTAAAATATAGGTTTATCACCCTAAGATCTCGGTTCCTTTCGATATTGGCATGTATGGGACTGTAACTTCATGGGTTATGGCCCCTGATTGTACTAAATATCACGTTTTTTAGCTTGTGAACAATGTAGAGGTCACAATTTCGAACCGATTTGGATGAAACTTGAAATGCATGTTTATAACCCAAAGATCTTGGTTCCTTTCGATATTTATGGCCCCTGATTGTCCGAAAAATCGCCCTTTTTACCTTGTGGTCCCTCTGGAGGTCACAATTGTTATCCGATTTTAAAAAAACGTTTGATTATATCTCCGTTTCATGGTTTTGAAGGTTGAGTTCGGATTTCGTGAAAATCGGACTAAAATTGACGGACAAAATGGCCGCTGTTTGTACGCGAATAATGTGAAAATATGTTATATCAAGGTTGTGGACCCTATAGAGGTCACAATTTTGAACCGATTTTGATGAAACTTGACATGTATGTTTATAACCCAAACATCTTGGTTCCTTTCGATATTTGCGCCCATCGGATCATAACTTCCTGAATTATGTCCCCTGATTGTCCGAAAAATCGCTTTTGTTAGCTTGTGGTCCCTCTTGAGGTTAAAATTATTATCCGATTTAAAAACCGTTTGATTATATCACGGTTTCATGGTAATGAAGAGAAAATTTGAATTTCGTGAAAATCGGACCAGAGTTGACGGATAAAATGGCCGCCGTCTGTACGCGAATTGTGTGAAAATATGTTATATCAAGGTTGTATTGGACAAATTCGGAAAATAAGGTCCCAAATTCCAGGGATATACACTCTTACCAAATGTTCAAAGAAATATGTATATTTCCGGCACATTATTATAAAATTATAAAATTTCATACAAAGAACATGTAACTTTTTATCTATAAATTCACGCATGAACCTTTAACTTAAAGATATATCATGTAACATTTAGATAAAGAGCTGGTCATTCTTGCTATAACAGTTTGAAAATATATACAGTAATGTAAAATGAATAATTTAAAATTTTCATTCCAATTACTGCATTACGGGGTGAAGATATTAACCTTTGATGGTTTGACAAGACGTGTGCAATAATTGCAACCACCATTATTAAATTAAATTAAAATATGGTCGAACCGCTCTAATCTATTCAATATCGGAGAAATCCGATGCAATCGCGAGTTGATTATGGTCTTTGGATTAGTAATTAATGTCTAATTGATAATTTAGAAAACATTTCAGTCCTAAAGAAAATCCTGTAATAGGCAGTTTTAGCCCTTGACCTGCATAATGTATGTTTAATGTCTACATCTGCCAATTTTGGAATATAAGTTTGGTATTTCTATGTCATCGATGTCGTTTTTTTTCCATATCTGCAGAAGTTACTGTTAACGTTCTGTTATTGCGGACGCATCAATGTTACAGTAAATCAATGGGCGAATATAGATAGGTATTTGTTATTGCAACAAATGTCCCCGCTTGATAAGCTAATCGAAATTCTGTGTGGGTCTGTAATATTTTGACGTTTGGTGTACCTGTTGATGTAATTTGAGAAAGTTATTGATAAAACTACTACCCACTCTCAAAAAATGACCAAGTATGACATACAATAAAATGAACACTTTTCACGTATAAACACGGATGACAATTAAGAAATTATTTCTTACAGGTTTGGGGGATATACGGTATATTGAATGATTTAGTATTTTATATAATATTATTCACGGGGATATTACCACTCAAAATGAATATTACACGAAACTTAACGATACGGTAGTTTCACACACGACTATATCATTTACTTGGGGTATTTCAAGAATAAAATAAGTTCCGTTTTTCTGTCCGAAAAAAAGAGAGTTCAAATAGATATTAATACATAAAGACAAAAAACCAATGACATGAATAACTGAGCGTTCTAATCACCGATTTTTGAGGGGAAAAAAGATTCGGGTTGGTATACATATTTTTTAAAATAAATGACCGTGGGTGTGGAAATAATATATGCATTTTGTAATAAACAACATGCAAAGATAATGTGCCGGATAAAGCATAACGTTTCCCCGGTATAATAACCCTGTAACCGAACAAACAACAATTCAAAATGCATATATATAACGTTCATGAAAACATCTTACCATGCGACACATAGATACGATGAGCATTTATTAAAAACACATAATATAACATATGTGCCTGGTCAAAAATATTACTATATGATATATATGTCAAGATGCAAAAGTCTTTTTTCAATCTGAAATAATAAAATATTGACGGTGGAACTCTGTATTTCGAACAGAATATAAAAACATTTCGTTGGAAAGATTAAACATTAGTGACATAGATATATTTCATCAGTTAATTATACTAAAAATATGTATAATGGTTTATGTAGTTATTTTCGAATGATATGTACTCGTGAAGTAAGGTTGGTTAAATAAGCTCTTTCAGTATTTAATCAATTGTAACAATGATTTGTCAAGTCGTTTGACTTAAACATTGAGTTTTAAATATGTTTCGTACTAGATAGAGTAACGGAATATATATTTATGTACAAACAAAAAAGTTTCTTTGAACTATATTTCCGTAATTGCACTTTTAGTAAAAACCATTTAGAAACCGTTGCTATAAAAACGGAATTCAGCTGTGTTGCGTTATGGGGAAATGGAAGCACATGTATAAGGTATTAGACTGGGAAAGATTTGTGAATGAATGTGGGTGAAGGGGGAAATTTCCAAGTGATGTTCATATAAGTTGTGAATAAAAGAGATACGTATAGGGAGTTGGCAGACTGGAACATGCCGTCGCATTAATGGTACATAAAACAAAAAATATATATATATAACCTTATCAATAAATAAAAAAATATTATAAAAAAGGCTATTGTTGGTTTCTTAGTATCGCCACTAATTGAAGAGTGTAGACAGTTGAAATGGGATTTGGGGGTTGGTGGGGAGGGGGGGGATAGGGCTTGGGGTGTGGGTATAAACAACCACGGATAAACAATTGCAACACTGACATCCGACAGAATTGTCCTTAGTTGAATAGCAACATCGGGTGTACCCATCGAATTAAGATATGGCTCCAAAGTACATATCATTAATGAAATCATACTCTGTGAAACGTTTCCGACTTCAACGATGCTGTACCCTGAACGGCAAAAATATAATATTATAATATTAAAGATATTTTCACAGAAAAATATTCATAGGTTGGTTAATACCAATAAATGTATGGTAATTTTGGTCTGTATGGAAAAAGTAGAAACATATCGAATATCGAATTCCAACTGTCAAGGGATGTCAATGTTTACACGGTGTAGTGGGGTGGGAAGGGGGAGCTCGGGTTTTCGGTCTATCCGAACGACTAGACAACTGGTTTGCCAGATCCTCCGACCAGAAAATCTGGATGAACTTTCTCATCCAAGACTAGTAAGAGTTGCACCCCCTACACCACCACCACCACCCACACATCTCCAGACTTTTACAGACCTTCACGTTTATAAAATTGTGCGGGGGAGCTAAAAAAAGTTCATGCCAATTCCAAAAATGAGAAAAAAGACCCCGTAGAATAACTTTACGTAATCATATTGTTTTTATATTTGAGTATTGTTTAATACTTGGAGAATATGGTAGCATAGGAATGAACAACATGGAAACTGATAGCTCAAACGTACGCAGTTTAATAATAAACAAAAATTGAAAGTAGTTTATTAATCTCAATTGTTAGGAGAGGGATTTAGCTAATTTGCAGGAGCCTTTATGACTCCCACGAAGGAAAGCCTACGGGGGTTGAGAAGAGCAAGAGCGAAATTTCGCCTTAAACGTGAAGCACTGCTTTTAAAGTAGGTTTCGCATCATAATTTTGAAAAAAATAAAAACTTACATTTGGAAGTATTTGTTTTCTTCTCGGTCTTCAAGTATTTGGGTTTTTGGCCAAGTCTTCGTGAGGTGTTGCTGTATCACCGACATGTGACAATTTTCATAAAAGTCACGACTGTTTTTAAAGGGAATAGAATACCTTTATGTCCCAACTATAAATTGTTGGGGGTCGAGAGTTGTTCTTAATTTTCTTTTATCATACATTAAAACTAGACACTGGCCATAAACGTCAACGGTCATTTAACGTAGGTTTAGAAAAGCAATAACAAACCCTGCCGCGACACTGACCATAAAAAGGCGGGGGTTTTATCAAGTACTGTGCTTAACCAGCGAAGCGGCACTATCCGCTGAAAAGCGGCGTGACGTCTTGCCGCGACCCCAAGTTATAAACCTTTCAAGTCGAGAAGTTTACTGTCCGTCATTGTAGATCCCCCCTCCACACCCCCCGGCGGCTGGGAACTAACAGGTTTGGCGTACCTCTAGTTGACAAAGATACTTGGTAGCGTAGGGCGTGGAAAAACAACCACGTGTCACAAACTATCCAATCATAGAGGTCTCAGGGTACGCTGATCAAGCTGGCTACCCAGGGGCGGATTTAGGGATTTTGAAAAGGGAGGGGGGTCGCCGCAAAATGAAGGCACTTACTGTGGAGACGGGGCACGCCGCTGCGAGACGGGTTGAGGGGGGGGGGGCAAAGACAATTATCCGTCATATCCTTGCATCTGTAGACATTCCAAGAGCTATTTGGCTGATATTTTCGTCTAAGCAAACGCCCGGAGTGGACATATTTGGTTAGAAAAAGGCACTTTCAGCAGTAAAAAAGGGCACTGTCGAAAATTAGGGGTGGGGGGGGACTGGATCCGCCTTTGCTACCGCCATTTTACAGATATTAAGATACATTGCTTTTGAAACAAACACCTCGAGTATTTCGTAAGACTTTGTCTTTTAGTATACACGTAGTAATTATAATTATTGGACAAATAGTCGTTCGGTGGGGACGAAAACCCGAGACCCCGTGTACACCTTTTCAGTTGGAATTTGATATAAGCGTAGGCCGTAGCGCCGCTGTTCCGGTAAACTTTCACTCATAGCACACTGTCGGAGCAGAAGAGTAGGACGTTAAACCCTATTTCATTTAATTGTATTTCAATCATTATATAAATGAATTTGACTGTTACAAACGTTGTGTACAGTATTTGTATTTACAATGCCGCTGATTTTCCCCAGAGAATCAATCGGATTAAACACAAATCCTATTTCGTTTCGTTTTTTTATGGTTCAAAATTTCGTTTTACTTGACTAGGATCTGAACGAGTTGTTATATTACCGGCGCCATGGTTGAGGTAAGGGATAAGCCAATGAAACGGTCTGCTACGGCGACTTGTTGGCGTGTCATGAACGGAAATGTGGGTAAACCACTAGAAACGTCACATAAACGATGCCCTGGTAGATGGGATTTAATATATTAAGAATAGGTCATAGCGCCATTGTCCGGGCAAAATTTCCCTCATAGCACTTTTCATCAAGATTTTACAACATGGCTTTTCCTTGTCAGTGGTGCAGGACGCAGAATCTGGTGTATACATTGGCAGTGTGCCCCTGTACATTGTATTTTGTTTGACGTTTTCCTGTTTTCATTAGGGGGGTTGGGATGGCCTAGTGGTCTAGGGTGCCGCGCTTCGACCTCTAGCTGGCCGGTCATCTCTGGCTTGCGGCTGTGGTTTCGATCCCTGGTACGAGCGTATGTGACATGGAGATAGGGGCGCCTTCTCAACCTCGTGGGTTTCCTCCGGGTCCTCCGGTTTCCTCCCACTGCTAAAGACCCTACACGCAATTGAATTATTGAAATAAAATTGAACCATATGTTAGTCTCAAAATTACCTAGTTTGTGTCGAGTGGACGTTAAACCCATCTCTCTCTCATCTCTCTCTCTCTCTCTCTCTCTCTCATACCGGCTCAATAACTTGAGAACGAAAACTCCCGTCTGACATAAAACGTGTTTGTTTTTTCTATTTATTTTCAGTAATACACCATATCGTGGCTACGTGTGACGTTTCATACTGTCTTCACGTGTTATACAGCACCAGTGGTTTAGCCGTCGACAAAATTTGTCCGTGAGTATTCTGTTAGTTCCAGGGGAGGGGGTGATGCAGCAGGTGCGATGTGGGTCATTAGGCCTATTAGTTACAGCGGGTCCAGGTTGAGTGACATACCAAGTGGGTTTAGGTCGATAAGCCGGTTAGTTCCGGGGGGGGGGGACATTGGGTGGAGGGGGTTTTGATACCAAAGAGACAATTAAAAGACAGGGAAAATGCTTTAGAAACATATTTTCGAGATGAATGCTATAAGCAGCTACCTTAAAGGACAGTATTGGTGCCAGTGTTTGTTACACATCTGCCGTAGCAATGATCACTGTGTTAAAGTTATATTTGGAATGTATATAACCAGTTCTATCACATAAATATGTAATATTGACTGACGCCAAAATTGTCCTTTAAGATCCGGCGCTCTCATAATTTTTCTTCCGTTTGCATCAGTTAGCGTGTTTGGGGTTTTTTGGGGGGTTTCTTTAGCTTGTGGCACATTTTATATGCTTATATGTTTCCAGCTTGTGTATCGTTTGGGCAAGAGTTTGCCACATGTTGCTCCATCTGTGGCAGAAAGCGTTCTATGCAACAACAATTAGGGAAAAGTTAGAGCCGGTCTGAGAGACGAGAATTAAAATTCAAGTCAATGGAGAAATATTTTGTGATCTGTGGCCTTTTATGACTTTAGAGAGCATCGTAGTCTCAATTTACCAGTCACAATGTGCTTAGACTCCTGCTTGACTTGTGCTTACGTAAGAATAGTCTTGAGCATTTTCTAGAGACGATATTTTATTAAGATTCTTACGCAAGAAAAAGTGAAGCATGACTTTTTGCTTACTTTCAGAATTTCTCTAGGACCAAGACCCAGATCAATAAAACGAGATACGGACTTATAACATGAGGAATTTAGAATTTCCAACTTAAGCCTAGCCCACAACCCGCCGTGCGTTGTAATGCGGGTAGTCTACGTGAGTTATTGTAGTCAACCTGTGTGTTTTCGACTCGGCAACATTGAAGATCGCAGACTGACCGTAGAGACTTTTGGTCCTACTCGTACATAGGTTTCCCCCTTGGTTGTAAGAAATGAACACAGTTGAACATTTACACTTACATGAAATTGAAACTACAGTAGATATATACTTAATCCTGGACGTAAATACGTCTGATATCTCCATTTTATAAGTTTGGTGTCTCTACAGAAATCTCCACTGTATAAATTTGGTGTTTCCACTGTATAAGTCTGACATCTCCACTGTATAAGTTTGGTGTTTCCGCTGTATAAGTCTGAAATCTCCACTGTATAAGTTTGGTGTCTCCACTGTATAAGTCTGAAATCTCCACAATATAAGTCTGAAATCTCCACGGCATAAGTCTGACATCTCCACAATATAAGTCTGAAATCTCCACGGTATAAGTCTGAAATCTCCAATCAATATACGTCTGATATTTCCACCCTATAAATCTGAAATCTCCACCTATAAGTCTGAAATCTCCACTGTATAAGCCTAATATCTCCACCCTATAATTCTGGAATCTCCAATGTATAAGTCTAATATCTTCACTATACCCAAAACTTCCCCAATTAATTAAGATCTATAGAAAAATTTACTATGAGATTTATTTTTCAGGGCATTACGATACGCAGTGGGTTGTCTGGAAAATTTCGTTAAGAAATGTGAACACGTGAAGAATGATGCCGATGATTCAAATGTTCAGGAATTTATGGAAGAGACTCGAGATAAAATAGACGAATTGTGCAACATGCAAGGTAGGATGTTTTGAAATGAAATGAAATGAAATAGAATGGGGTTTAACGTCCTACTGTTCTGCTCCTAGCCTGGGCTAATGAAGACGGGCATACGCCATACAGTGTGCTATGAGGGAAATTTTGCCCAGGCCGGCGGCGCTATGGTCTACTCTTATATCAAATTCCAAATACCAAGGGATCTTATACGTGCACGCCAGTATGTACACCGGACCTCGTTTTTTCGTCCCATCCGAACAATAAGATAACTTTCTTTGTCATGCCCTTCGTCCTGTATCACTGACAAGGGGAAACCACGCCGGAAAATCTGGATGAATATTCTCGGCCAATGCAGGGATCGAACATCCGACCTCCAGGTTAACAAGCCAACGTCAGGATGTTTTGAAATGACAGGGTTAGTTCCGTGTGACATATACAGGCATAAGCAAAACGTATAGTCGTTGGGATGGAGCGAAAAATTGAGGACCCGTGATATAAATAGCTACTGTGTTTTACTGAATATACGGTTTTTTAATCGAGTCATGTGGTGTGGTTCCCTCTCCCTACTTGTACGTGACACGAGGTAGGGGATGTCTGTACAACCTCGCGGGTTTCCTCCGGGTCCTCCCCCTCCCCCACTGTTACAGAACAATACGCACAAATGGCTATTGAAATGGAATTGAACCATATGTCATTCTCTCTCTCTCTCTCCTCTCTCTCTCCTCTCTCTCCCTCTCTCTCCCTCTCCTCTCTCTCTCTCCTCTCTCTCTCTCTCAAAATAAAATGTCAAAAAGCGTCCCTTGTTAATCGCGACCTAACATCTGTTTTACATCACTTCCCTTTTCTGTAATTTCAGATGACCAATTAAATGGCGGTACTGTTGTAGGACCATTGTGGGGTTTGTTATTATTAGTGGCCTGTGTCCGTCTCTTCACCAACAAGATTCTATAGAAAAATATGACCATTCTACTTTCATTTTCATTAAGACTCCATACATTTATTGAACTAAGGGCAGATAATCCAATCAAGAAAGATTTTTGGAAAAGTGCAAATTAATCCAGATTAATCAAACCTGAATGTCAACGCAGAACCTAGTTGTTCAGTGTTGTTATGGATACCGCGCATGGGTCATAACTTGGATGCAGAAAACTCTTTCCTATGGATTTAAATGTGGTATTGATAAACTAGGTTTAAATTGACCGAAAATGTAATCCGAAAGTTCATAAATCATTTCTCATCAATTTTGTGATTGGCTGATCCAACAATACGTTAGCGATATGGATAATTTCCTTGGTTACAGGTTTTGTGAGACGATTGGCTGTTCCGAAGACACGTGACCAATATCGATGATATTTTTTGTGATACGATTGGATGTTCCTAAGACACGTGATCAATATGAACGCTATCAAGTGATCACGCCACATAAACGACCAGACCGATGACGGTCTCTGGAGCTTACAAAACCCTTATGACATACGTCGTAAAAGATGCTTTTTTTTAAATCCTTAAGCTCCGTCTACACTTGGTAACATCACTGAACAGATGTTTGGTCACGTTTGCTAATAAAAGATGGATAGTGAGACTGGCCCTTAGATTGTAAATATTTATGTTGGCCACGATTGTAAGCCTTACGCTCGTCTACACTATCAAATATTTGTTTACTAAGATCACCGAACAGCATGTGTAGTCTGGGCTTTAGATTGTAAACTTTTACTTTTCATATGTTGTGTTGCCATGATTATTTAGAACAAACAACGGTAAATATTCTATAAATAAAGTTTTATAAGAAAAGGGAGACAACCGTGACATAACGGTGACTATTTAAACACACATTATGCACAGGCTACGATATCACCTTAGGTGGAAGTGGACGTTAAACCCCACGAACGAACGAACGAACAGGCTAAATCTACTTATTACTAATTTTTCTTTATGTATGAAATGTTATATAAACTATTAATTATACATTTATAAACAAAATCAATTTCTCCATGGCAACGGATACTCGAGATTTTAAATAGATTAGAACGGTCCGCCATTTAAAAATTGAAAAAGTCGCGAATGTATCAGTGCCCTTTTTACCACTGTGCACATAGACAGTGATAACGAGGTCGGACAGGCGACCCATTTCCAAACATTACAAAATATAATTCCAATGATTAAAATATAACTTTACAAAGAAATAGCAAAAATGTTAATAAAATCAAAAATGTAGATGGAAGAAATTTAAAATAGGATTTTGTCCTATTGGTTTTTACTCGAGATAAAAGATAATGACTGATCGGTTGAGGCAAGTACAGAAATGTGACATGATGAAATTAATGTCATGCGTAAACACATCAACCGACATTTCTACTAAATTACAGGAGATCAGGTGGTGCTGACGTCCACCAGGAATATACGTCACCGTGACAGAAGTCAACACGACTTTGTCTTCTTTTTTATTCGGTCTACCAACATTGCACAGTAAATATTCGTTAGGCCGCTACAATCACTGATAAGCAAGACATCGACGAGGCTTAATGAGTACGGCATATTAACTTTTTTCTTCCGACAAATTAAATTCTAAAACATTTTTTTATGCATTAGAAAAATAGATAAAGATATTTGAAGTATTTGTAGTTAAAAAATATTTCCTATTTAGTGTAAATGGGTATTAAAATGAGTAAAAGGCAGCATTCTGCCAGAGTCAGTAACGTCTTATGTAAACAATGAACGCCCGATTGAGCCAATGACTGACGTCGCACGATGTGACGTCACGTGTTGAAGACAGCCATCTTTAACAGAGATATTAGAAGACTTTCGTAATATGCTGTTAAATAGATTGCAGGAAAATACGTCACAGTAACAGAAGTCCACATGACTCTGTCTTCATTTTTTATTCGATCTACCCAGCATCTCTGACAATGGGGAGCCATACTGGAAAATCTCGGGGAACTTTCTCGGTGGACAACACTGGATGCCGAAAAGAACCAGGTTCCCGTTTCTCGAAATCTTAACTGACGATAAAGGCCAGATTTTAGTAGATACTAAAATCAATACAATATTATCCAATCAAATTACTAAAATTTGTATTTTATCTTAGTTAAAATTTCATGAAACAGACGCCAGTCATTTATTCCCGAGGCTAGAGTCGATCAGTGGCTGTAATAAGTATTTATACGCTGTTAGAAATAACGTGATGACAGGCCTGATTTATAAGATGCCAAAATGACGTCATTAATTTACATAGGTTACCAAGGATAATTATTACGTAGGAAGACATTTATAATAAATATACTCAATTTTAGCGTGGAGTCAGCTGGCACGGAAAATCTCCGATAAATACATTTAAAATATATCAATAAGTGGGCTATAAAGACGTTCCAACAGTCAAGGGATCTACTACGATTTTTAATCTCATCCGAACGACTAGATGTTAAATCCATGCTACGTCGCTGCACAGCGTGCGCATGAGCCAGTTGAGGACTAACGCGCTAGTGACATCTGTGTCGTACTTTTGGTTTTGACCCCTCTGACTTTGTACCGTTGATTACAGATAAAACATCTATAAGTGTACAAATGTGTTGTTATTGTTATGTTCCCATTTGAATATTGTTCACAATAAGAAGCAAAATAAATAAGATATGTTTACAGGATCATTTTGTTATACGAAAAACTAAGTGGTGCGTTTTCTATGGCGCTCAGTATATTTAGGTTAATTGTCCAGACGTTAATTCCTTTTACTGAACTTATTTGTCAAATATATGAAATTTAACTGGAAACAAAAGATAAATGAAGTTAATCTCCTTTCGATTTGGTTGCCTTAATCGATACACAAATAAAACATCGTTAACAATAGCAACTAAGTGCATGTTTGATGTGATGGAAGCAAAATTTCAACTCATGCAATTTGGAAATCATTTTAAATTCCAGTGTGTGTGTGTGTGGGTGTGTGTGTGTGAGGGGGGGGGGGGGTTAACGCGAGCGCGTTCCGTCATGAGGTTTGTCATTGAAGCATGTGACATGGTTTAATTTACCCGCTTGTACGTGACAAGGATTAGGGTCGCGTGTCCGACCTCGTGGTTTTTCTCTGGGTCACCCAGTTTACTCCCACTGGTTAAGAATCCTACTAAGTCATTTTGGGACTAACATATGGCTTCGTGATCTTTAGCAGTAGGGTGAACCGGGGGACCCCTCTTCACTGTTGATACAAGGGCTTCAGTCACATTTCCACCCAGGGGTCACAAGCATACTTAAGCAGCCCCTGAATCCAACCCGGAAATAGACATAACATAGTCGCGGTCATCCAGTCGGACACTCCCCTCTCCCCACATGTAACCATGCTATGGATGTTGTTTAGGGTTCACCATTAAAAGCGGCATAACTCCTGTTTGTAAATATTTTAATATGTGTATAAATGTATCTAACTTTGACGGTTTGTGTTTTTTGCTCTTTATTTTGAAAAAACCAAAGAATAGAAAATACATTCGTGAATATATATACATGTGTTTTTTCTTTCATATTAAATTAACCAGGGCCGTAACTAGCGGAGTAGAGGGCCAGGGGCGGATCCGGATCAGCTACATAAATAAATAGGCCTTGCATAAATGAAATTACATCACAAAGTGATCCTACATCAGTATAAAAATGATTTCTCTGTTTAAAAAGCTCAATTTGTATGTATGCCTATGTAATTTAGAGACGATGATGGCTGATTTCCGTCACAGAAACCTGGCAAACCCCCTCCTGCAAAAATTCCTGGATCTGCCCCTGAGGGCATAAGGTGCACGATGGTCGTTGGTTTCATATTGCGTCCAATGGGAAGGGTGCCCGATTTGTTTCGGGGGAGGCAGCTGCTCCCCTTGCCCCGCCCCCGCAAGCTACGGGGTTGTTAACGACCATTTACTTTGTCGTTACACCCTTACAGATTAGATAAAGAGTTGCCAGTGTCCACTATAATAGTTAAAAACCAGATAGTGTGAAGGGAATTTGCGAAAATTGCAGTCAAATTGATCCACTCTGAACCGAGAATTTAGCGATTGAATTTTTGGCTTAGTTTCGATCATCGTAAAGTCTGTACGATAAAAATCATGACAGTTGATCAGCTAATGGGATCCAAATCCAGTAAATATCACAATGCCATTGAGAGTCAGTGCCCCATATAAGTACTAACCCAAAGGAGCGCGATCGTCCGAGTGTGTGTGTGTGGGGGGGGGGCTGGTTCAAACCCATTTTCCAAGCATTTCAGACCAAAGACAAATTTTTGATTTCCTGATACAATTAGATAACAGAATGAGTGTATCCTGTCCTCTCCTCCCTTCTTTATTTTCTCCCCCACCTCCTTTCTTTCTCGTTTCTTTTTTCTTTCTCCGTTTTTTTTTGTTATAGACTTAGGCCCACTTTTTATACAATGAGCTTAGGCCCCCCTGCCACGGACAGGTGGACACAGTCCGGCACTGTCGAGAGTTGATTATGGAATGGATAAGTTACTGTCTAATTATCAATTTTGATTGCAGTGTTTGTAGTTTTGACAAGATGTGTGCTATGATCGTTAGGTAGCGTAAAGACGGTGCTGGTCATTAAATTAAAGCATTAAATTGCCGAACCGTTCTAATCTACTTAAAATCGGGGCCATCCGATGGCATCGAGAGTTGATTATGGTCTTGTTGGCTCAATAAAAGTCTTAATAAATAATTTAGAAAACACTTCAGGCCTAAAGAAAGGCCTACAATATGCAGATTTAGTTCTTGCATAATGTATGTTTAACTAAAATGATTAGATGTTCTCAGTATGATTTATCATTTTGTTTACTTGTGTTGATGTATGCTTGATAACGACTTGTGAAATCTCGTTGAAACGCCGCTGTCAAATAAACCATAGTGTCGTATTTCATGGTTAGATCAGGCCCCAAGTTCACAAAACATTCTCAGATAAGAATTTACTCAAAATTGTTCGCCTTATTTTAACTAAAATACAGCCCTTTAAAAAAACTTCTGCTGTTTTTAATGTCTCAAATACATCAATACGAAACTATGTGCAAAGTGTTTTGTGTTTCTCATAAACAGTGACTGAAAGTGTAGGCCCTATAAATTCTTAACTTAAGTCTGCGAATGCTTTGTGTACTCGAGGCCAGATGTTTTGTGGTTTCTTTTGTTTTGTATTCCGTATTTTATATCATAGTGAACTTAATTAATTAAACGAAAAGAAATAAATATTTTATTTTAATTAGTTTGACCACGGACTTGACGTCATTTTCTTTCGTGATAACACATCTATTATGCGCATGTGTGAACTATGTGTTACGTTAGGATTAAAGATACCTTCCCACGTACTCACTGTGTGATTTGATGATATATTTGGATTAAAACGTATTCAAATTAATTTGGCTGGCAAGCGTTTGCTTCAGACCCCCTCAAAACATTTTAATCGGACGAAAACTGCCTGAAGCTACAAAACTCTAAGTCGCGCGTCTTGACTGGACGAGGTTCCATTTTCAGCTTCTACCATTTATCGTTGTTCGCTGTTTGTTTACCGTAAATATAGAAGCCTAAGTACATTCTTGGATTATCCGCCGTTATCACACCCTCTAGCCCTTTGATCAAGAAAACCAAGTATTCCCTACGTCATTCTAACAGAAAGCAAACAGACGACTTGTTATTGGACCCCTGACATTTCTCTCCTGTATGCGCATGACGGGTGTTTTTCAGGGAAGTCAGTATTTTCCTAGTAAGATTGGGAGGCTCTGCTTTTCATATTCCAAATCTGTCGTACTTTTTTTTAAAAATATTTTCCTGGGAATACATCTTTAACTCAGTCTATACAGAGTTTTAATGAAAATGCGCAGTCGATAATGATACGTTATATCTGTCAGGGTGTTTTTTTTTAAATTATTTATTTAGGTTGGTATTAATGTCGATTAGCTTTATAATGATTTTATTGGATTTTGTTGTCATGTTTGAAATCAGTTTTAAAAAACAACTGGGTTTACACCCACTTCGACTGACGCCATCGTGCAAGCATCTCTATGTGTAAAGCCTGTAGATAGCTTTTATGGATATTTTAATATGATATAAATACATAACAGAACTTTATCGTTTAATTTGAAATATGAACTTGTTTAATATCAAGTTAAAAGTCCCAAAATAAAAATATTGTAAAAGTAGTTACCGCGGAAAGGCCATACTATATTGCCAATAGCAACCAAGTCGATATCTCCCATAGTAACTCCAGACTATCGCTCCAACTATATTACCCATAGCAACTGTTGATGCTTTACGCATCTCTAATATCAGCTATTGCTGTTTTAACACTCCCAGGCTATATCGTCCATAGCAGATATTGGTGTTTTACACACACCCAGACTGTATGTCCCATAACAACCCCAGACTATCGCTCCCACTATATCTCCCATGGCAACTGATGTTGCTTTACATACCTCTAGAGTATATCTCTAATAGCAGCTATTGTTGTTTACATACCTCCAGACTATATCTTCCATAGCAGATATTGTTGTTTTACACACCCCCAGACTGTATGTCCCATAACAACTGCAGACTATCGCTCTAATTATATCTGCCATGGCAACTGTGATTGCTTTACACACACCCAGACTGTATGTCCCATAGTAACTAATGATGTTTTACACACATCCAGACTATATCGATGTCCTATTGTTCTGTCTCTATATGGGCTAATGAAGACGGGTATAACGTCTACTCCTATATCGAATTAAAACTACCAAGGGACATTTCACGTGTACGCCAGTGTGTACATGGGACCTCAGGTTTTCGTTCCATCCAAACAACTAGACAGCTGTCCTTGTCAGAACAAACAAAGGAGATAACAAGCAATATAATATAGACGGCATAATTAGATCCTCAGAATACAAAATACACAATCGGGATACACAATACACAATCGGAATACACAAAACTCTAAGGTTTCTAACAAACCAAAGGATTATATATATGGCATTTATCTATGACCAGGCATAATGACCAGTCAGTTTTAGATAGTATTTAATGTGTCATGGTTTGTTATCAATCAGGGTAGAAGCTAATTAGTTAAGTAGTTAATCCATTATTGTTTATTTATATTAATGTCTCTAGCGATAATCCTGTTTAGTTTATGTTTTGATGTCAACACTTGAGCTTATCCAATTATAGTTAAAATATAAAAAAGACTAATGTACGTCAATAGGTAAGTCATTAGGTCACCCGACTTAGTAGCAGCTACGTCGGTCATCCACTGTGCTGTAGGTATATATATATACATCAAAACATACTATACAGGATTATCGCTAGAGACATTAATATAAATAAACAATAATGGATTAAATACTTAATTAAATACTTAACTAATTAGCTTCTACCCTGATTGATAACAAACCATGACACATTAAATACTATCTAAAACTGACTGGTCATTATGCGTGGTCATACATCCCTTGGACGGAATGTTTTATACATATAACAATCTTTAAGACCTTTAAGTAGCAGTTTGACTCAAAGTAAAATATTTGTAGGTTACAGCCATTTCATTGGTTAACTGGTACATATTTAGAGCTCTTGACCAATAAAAGAAGAGAATTCTAATAGATTTTAGTTTTTATAGTTTTTGTTAGTTGGTTCTTAAGCAAGGCTGACACTTGCACGATTCCGTGGAGCGCATTGGCACGACTCGAGTCGGCACGACACCATCCGATTTGCGTAAACTCGTCGTGCCAATGCGGGAAGTGCGTAAACAATGCGCAAACTATGCGTGAACTCGTCGGGCCAGTTCATGTCAATGTGGACACTGATGGGCACGACAAAATCGTGGCCAAAAGTCGTGCAAGTGTCAGCCTGGCTTTAGTCTTCTCAATCTGATTTAAATACAGATCCATATTTCGTTTCGTTTCATAGTTCCCATGGAGATTTAGTCGGTTGTAGTGGAAGGCATCCTCGGTTACCCAGTGTAGTCATTCCGTTCTACTCCACTATACCCTGGGTTAATCAATAGGGTTTCCACTGGGTAACCGAGGATGTGCCAACTGTTTAGGTCAACATCCTCGGTTACCCAGTGTACTCATTCCGTTCTACTCCACTATACCCTGGGTTAATCCATACGGTTTCAAACTATCTGCCCTGGCGGATTGTGATACTTTTTATCGTCCACTCCCAAACGGTAAGCATTTTTTTCCGTCCACCGGAGCCTGGTCTTACGACGTCATATGAGGATTGTGGGTTAGGATAAGGGTTAGGATAAGGGCTGTGGCCTGCAGATTTCGTCACAGTCTCGAGATGTAGACAGGGCTAACCCTAACCCTAACCCTGGGCCAAGCCTAACCCTTATCCTAACCCACAATCCACATATGACGTCATAAGACCAGGCTCCGGTGGACGGTAAAAAATGCTTACCCTCCCAAACTTCCGATGGCCTCTACTATATAAAGATCTAGTCGGTTATGTTGGAAGGTCGCGTCAAGGGTCATACGAGCGGATTTTGAACCAATGGCGGTCAGATATTTGATCAACCAGTTTTTAGTGGAATACCAACGGTTCCATACACAGTACGCCAAGAACTCCCCACAACAAACTGTTTCATTGGCTAATCAACCAGAACGCGAGTTATATAACAACTCTTCCAGATCCTAGTGTAGTAGTTGCAGTAAAGACAAGGAAAACAAAATTTTGAACTATAAAAAGACGAAACGAACGATGTTCTGTGTTTTAAGCAGATTAAAGTCTTCCAGACCCGGCCTTATCCTCGAAAATGATTACTAAAAATTGTATAAGATGCTGCCTTTTTTCTGTATAGAGTAAAAATCCTGGTACATATTTTAGTCTATGTCAATGAAAGTGTAGAATTCTTAAAATATCTCAGTTTGTTTCTCCCCGGAAGCTTATTTATCTGACATAACGTTATAATTATGACAGATTTCAAATTCTTCTAGCGATTCCATGTCATCATCCCAATCACTGGCATCTCCACCATCTTCGGGTTGGTAAGCTTCATGCAGTGCGTCGAGGTCTGCTTTTGTGATTCCCTCGCTTGCTCCATTTCCCACAACACTCTCAACGGGATCCTTTGTTTCGTTGATAAGGTCAGGGTTACTGTTAAGGTCACTTCCGGTTAAACTTTTCTTCACTTCCTGTTGACCTTCAACTCTGACCTCAATAACAGGTAAGCTTGTTTGTTCTTCAGTTTCTTTATGCTCAGAAATCATCGCATGGCGAGTCATTCCAGTCCCCATACCATGCAGATGTTCTTCCAAGACCGGAGGTATCCCGTTTTCACTTATTTCTGGGTCCAACGTTTTCTCGGTTTTATCCTTTTCACTGCTTTCTGGGTCCAACGTATTCTTGTCTTTTTCACTGTTTTCTTGGTTCAATGTATCCTCGTCTTTGTCTTTTTCACTGCTTTCTGGATGAGGCGTTTGATCGTTTGCCTCTTCTTCTCGGTGATCTACAGACGTCGTCTCTGAATGCTTTCCCTCTGCACCTTTAACCCCCTAAAAAAACAAAATGGACACAAATGAGTCGTAGAAAGAGAAATGGGGTTTAACGTCCACTCGACACAAACTAGGTCATTTTGGGACTAACATATGGTTTAATTTTATTTCAATAATTCGCTTGCGCGTAGGGGTCTTTAGCAGTGGGAGGAAACCGGAGTGCCCGGAGGAAAGCCACGAGGTTGAGAAGGCGCCCCTATCTCCATGCCACCCTCGCATAGGAAATGGAATGAAATGGGGTTTGACGTCCTACTCTTCTGCTCCTTACCTGGGCTAATGAAGACGGGCATACGCCATACAGTGTGCTATAAGAAAAATTTTGCCCGGACAGCGGCGCTACAGTCTACTCTAGGCTTATATCGAATTTCACAGGACCCCGGTTTTTTGTCTTCGTCAGCCACTCCGTCCTACATCACTGACAGGCGGAAACCACGCCGGAAAATCTGGATGAACTTTCTCGGCCAATGCAGGGATCGAACACGCGACCTCCGGGCTAGCGAGCCAGCGTCTTACCCACTTAGCCCCATGATCCACCTCCTCACGTAGGCTTGTGAGGGCCCTGTGTACTGGTCTTAAAGGATCTTTAAATTGTTTGTTTTTCCCACTGACCTGATTATCGTCATCAAGTTTAACCACAGCTACAGCCACAGAAATATTCCTTTCTTCGTCTGAAAATACATAACATAGAATGTCTGACAGTCGAGTTACTTTCACTCATACTAAACTTAGGCTGTCTCTTTACAGTTAGCTCCGCTTGAGAAGAGACACTAAGCTGGTTGACCGACATTTTAAGGCCTAAATCAACAATTTTAGTCGAAAACATAAAGTATAGTTCGAGGATTGCGAGAAGTATTTAGTCTGTTTCTATTTAATAAAACTTAAAAGGTTTCTCTAATCTTTGTGTGTATGGCAGATATGAAACGGGCTAGAAACAGATATGAAACGGAGTAGAGCTACATTACAAAACGGCATATAATAATATTTGGATATGGCGGCCACTGAGGGCAGAGATCTATTCTCGAAGAATGGAGTACATGGATCTATGTGTACAGAATGACATTCACCACGTAATAAGGAAATGACATGGGGTATGCACGTGCGGATCCAGGAATTTTTCCAGGAGGGGGTTTGCCAGGTTTCTGTTACGGAAATCTGCCATCATCGTCTCTAAATTACATAGGCATACATACAAATTGAGCTTTTTAAACAGAGAAATCATTTTTATACTGATGTAGGATCACTTTGTGATGTAATTTCATTGATGCAAGGCATTATTTTTTTTATGTAGCTGCCCCCCCCCTTCTGGATCCGCGCCTGGTATGACGTTGTACTTTCTGCGCCGCCCGAGCTAGTGAAGACGAGCACATGACGTGTGATGTGCTACGAGGGCAATTTCGCCCGGACGCGTCGCTACGGCCCACTCCCATATCGAATTCCAACTAGGTTTTCTTTTTGCTTGCGCCCACACCACTGCGACACCGGATATCGTTTTCTCGTCCCATACGAACGACTTACTATACGTTGTCTCTTGTCAGATTCAGACCCTATGTGTTGCACTACTGGAAAATCCGGGCCAACGCCGATTTAGTGAGCCAGTCTCCCAGTTACAATACAACGATCGGAAATGGAAGTCTGTCAATCTATGTGTAATTGCCCGAAGAGCGCGAGGAATGTCCAGCTACATCTTAATCATAAGCAAACTGGCTTAGCTTCTGGGGGTCCACAAGAACAACAATACGGAACCAATCCAGGATTTTAAAAGTTGGGGTGCAGCAGAGTGATGGGGGCGCAAATAAAACGCCCGAGTTACTGAGCACGGAGCGGCGTCCGACGTGTGTGTGTGTGTGGGGGGGGGGGGGTCTGGAAGCCATATTTTAGGGGGCGGCAGATTTTTGGGGAGAGGCATATTATTTGCTCCTAGTGCTCCGCCCCTTGGATCCGCGCCTGTGGTGGCGCCCCATAGCCCCCACATAAGTGATATAAAAAAGTTTGGATCAGGGCAAACGAATCAGGTACCCATTGGTGTGTGGGCGCCATTAAAACCGAACGACTCATCAGTGCCTTAAGCGCATCACTGGGTGCTCATAATCAAATGTATTAGTTTATAATTGAAAGGTTGTCAATATTTTTTAGGGGCACCATTTCTCGGGGCGCCTTATTTATCTGGGGTGCAATGTACCCCCTGCTTCCCCGTTAGATACGGCCCTGAATCAATCCCCTGATCTTAGCCCCTTTTATTGGTCCCTCCTTATTATCTTACCGTTTGTAGTCTGTTTAGTAACTAAGGGCGGTAGTTTCCCGGGTTTCTTTCTTCCTCGCTATAAATAAAATCAATTCATTTTAGATACATCTATTATAATATGTAATGATTGTCCAGTCAATAAAGGATCAACAATAGGGAGTGGGGTACGGTACAAGCGCCCATGTCAGTGGCGTAAAATCACGTTTACCTCTGGTACCGGACTGTCGTGTCGGGAGGTGCACTTTCAATGAAGCTCAATCAGCACACGGGGATGCATAGCCTGGTCTAAATATTAAGGCTACCTGCAGATTTGGTCAAGGTCGCGAGATGTAAATAGCGTAAGGGCCAGGTCAAGTGTTAGCGCTGTAGTCCGGTTTATATCTCGTGACCTTGAATAAATCTGCAGGTGGCCTTAATCGGGGAAATCATATCTTACACGTGTCTCCTGTCGGATATAGCCTAAGCCTTTCTTACAATCCCCTCCATCATTTGTTGCACCCGTAAAGCGGCGTTTACATGACATAACCAATCCCTATAAACGTCGGTAGACGGGAATGAGACGAGTCGCCTAGGTTTATTCTGCTTCCTTTATATGCAGTGACTAAGAAACAACAAATTATGCCATACAGCGAATAGAAGTTAAAACCATTGCCTGTCGTGTATATAGTCATCCAATATGTTCCATCCAACAGTTGTATAGATTAGTTGCACCGTGTAAACGCCGCTTAAGTGCGGTATATCACGGAGGGCTTCTAACAGATCTGAGGCTGTAATTACGTTTATTTATTTCTGATATTAAAAGCCACGGATCTTCATTTGCATCATTTTTTCTTATCCAATATCTTAAATTAATCCATGCTAAAACAAACTCAGATTTTTTTCCAATTTACATTAATATTTGTGAAGTCCTGTCGTCTGTCTGTCTGTCGGTCTGTGTGTCTGTCTATTCAGGGTTGGCGACTGCACGAAGGCTTCCCCGAGGCTGAGTTGATACGAGTTCATTTGTAACACTTAAGTTAAAGGGCGCTGGGTGGCCAATGGTTAACGCGTGCGCATTGGATCAGAAGCTCAGCGTGATTTTAATTTACCGCTTGTACGTGCCATGGAGTAGGGTCGCCTGTCCAACCTCATGGGTTTCCTTAATTTTTCTCCCACTGCTAGAGAACCCTCCGCACAAGCGAATCACTGATATTTGAACTTTGGATCATATGTTAGTCCCGAAATGAACTAGTTTGTGTTGAGTGAACGTTAAGCCCCCATTTCTCTCTCTCACGTAAATTAAATCAGGCAGCAGGCTATATCGAACTTGAAATAACTTACCTAAATAAGATGTATGCATTTATTATGACAGACTGTATTCAATAGCCTATATAAATGTTTTGCAGTTGATATATCAATCCGATTAATCTACATTTAACGAGTGTGCTTATACGTGACGTATTTAATCCGTTTCTACTGGACGAGATTATAACCCAGACATGAATTAACAACCCAAGTTTAACTAGACCATCAGAATTATCATCTTGAAAGCAAGCTAATCAGCATACTCCGCCCAGTGTTTCGTTTGATCAGAGGTAATCCCACTACTCACTGTTGTAATGAGTGGATATGGTTGTTTTAAATTTTGATTGGTCAGTGGTCCGACTTCCAACTAATCACTAGCTGCTCTACAAAAGCTTTACATTTAAAACGAGTGTCAATATTGAACCAAATATGTTTACATAACGTTACGTCATGGCTCACGATTTTATTATGCCCAATTAACCCCTGCATAGCAGAATACTGCAGTAAAACTAATTGCGTGACAAACGAGGCTATCAAGTCGAATGAAATGTAAACAATGCTGTTTGGAAACGAACATGCTTTCACCGTTTTTAGTGCCTTAAATCACTGTTCAAAGTTTTAGGGAAGACCCAGATTAAACGAAGGACTGTCATGTTGCTCTACTTAAGTGGTAGCTTTGATTGAACGGGAAGAATAGAAATATTCCCGCAAAAGTTCAAGAATCGGAAGCTAATCCAGCAATGACCAGAGAGGGATTTCTCGGGCCATTGCTTCAGGAATATGGCTAATCAGGGGTGGATCCAGGAATTTTTGCACTAGGGGGTTTGCCAGGTTTATGTTACGGAAATCTGCCATCATCGTCTCTAAATTACATATTCATACATACAAATTGAGCTTTTTAAACAGAGAAATCATTTTTATACTGATTGTGATGTAATTTCATTGATGCAAGGCATTATTTTTTTTCATTTAGCTGAGCAACCCCCCCCCCCCCCAGCCATTCTGGCCAATGTACCATGGAACGAGACTCATGGGGTTGGGGGTCGACCCGAACCAGCGAGTGGGTAATTTAGTGCTCCAATATCTTGGTCCGGGGAGAGGAAGCGGCATCACAGAAGTGCGCTACATCGATCAAGCTCTCAGTGATGAATCAATCACTAATGTGTCAGCATACTGTTCCCGAAAAATTGCTTTGACCCATTAGTAAGTCGTTTTCTAGAATGATTTCATTAAAATGCCTCTCTGATTTTGAAATCGTACTGACGTTTTTTGTTTTGTTTGCTGTATAGTATATAATTCACATGTCTGTGGGTTCTTTTTAATTGTCTGGTCTCAAAACAACTGGTCAAACTGCAGATATTATTAATATAAGTTGCACGAAACGTACTCGCATAGAAAAGATCTTAAAGGGACAATAACACTCTTGCTGGCTTGACAGCTCCCGAAAATAAATAATAGCCTTAAAGGGCCAATCCCGATAACCTTTTGGGGAATAAAACTGCTTAATTTTGTGTTAAAATCCCTTATATCCCATTACCTAAGGCCGACCAACTAACCCGATATTTGTGATATGCTTGTAAATAACTTAAACCTGACAGTCTTCATCTGGAAATGGAGACCGTTGTATTATACAGTATCTGGATAATACCAGACTTTTTTCTATAAAAATGATATGTAGGTGAAATTTACCTTTTGTTATCAAGTACAGTACATGGGTCATTCACTGTATAGACCTCTCAAGAAACGGATAAGCAGTGTTGACTTTAACGTCAAAACGACTCAATATTTTGAGCTGAAACTTTGAGCCAAGGTAAATACACCATGCCTCTATATTTTGGTCCATAAATTTCATTAAGGCTCGGACTTTAATTTTTGAGACTCTGTTCTTATCGGGATTGTCCCTTTATTCCAAATACTAGATGTTTAGTTGTCCTTCCTGTTGTGTAAATTATCCATTACATCCCATTTTACTTGTCCAGAGGGTTCGAAAATATTTTAAATCCAAGTCACATTTGAAAAGGTTTACGTAAGACTTTTCATATCATTTAGTTGAATTTTTCAAATTTTTAAATTAGGTGTGTTAAGATGAAATTTGTACCATCAATTAATTGAAATATTGTAAATAATACAATTTGTTGACCAGAATAAAGGTTGGGACATATTATTCAGTTACAACTAGGGTGTGGTAATGGACCTTTAATAAAATAATTACTTGTTTAAGTATTGAATAAATGTATTTGAATATACGTGTGTATATTGTAAATAGCGCAAAGAAGTGTGCACTAATGTACGAGTAAATGAATAAGTAATTAAAAAGTTGTAAGTTAAATATTAGAATACTAGAACAGAAGACAGATAGAATAGAGAGGGCGGTTTATTGACAATAAAATCTAGTCTAAAGCTTGATACATTCCTCTCGATGGCAAAGCTAATAGTTTTACTAGTAGAGATTGCAATATTTTAAGTTGAAGAAAGATTGCGTTACAGACAACTGTTCAGCAAGACTAACATATAATTTTAAAAATGAATTACTCTGCAAAGAAAAACGTTTTTAAGACTGTTATTGTTATAGAAAGATTTCGATAAAACAAACTATTTATTAAGAATAAAATCTAATCATTGAGACAAAGGCAACAGTGGTAGTTATAGAAAGATTTCAGTAAAGAAAACGTTCATTAAGAATAAAATCTAATCATTGAGTCAAAGCCAACAGCGGAAGTGACTGAGATATACTAAGTTTTAGAAAGATTTCAACAGCTAGAGAAAACTGTTCATTAAGAACAAAATCTAATAATTGACAACACTGGCCGTGACTGAGATACACTAAATTTGAGAAAGATTTCAATAAAAAAAAGACTGTCCATTAAGAATAAAATCTTACTATTTTTAATCCTGATATGCCTCTTGTTTTGTTTTTTCTGTAAACAAATAATAAATTAATATAAACTTTTGATTTAAAATGGGCTGTGAATTGTGATATTTCATACGTCGTCGATGCTTGAATGAATGTCGGGATATTGTCATGATCTCTCTTAATAGTAAAACGAAGGACGATACAGACGTTACTGACACAGAAATGTGATGATGTTACTGGTGATAGAGATGTATATGACGTTTCTAGTTATAGAGATGGCCATGATGTTACTGGTGATAGAGATCATCATATGATGTTACAAGTAATAGAGATGAACATGATGTTAGTAGTGATAGAGATGAACATGATGTTAGTAGTGATAGGGATGGTCATGATGTTACACGTGATATAGGTGACCATGATGTTACTAGTGATAAAGATGACCATGGTGTTACTGGTGATAGAGATGACCATGATGTTTCTGGTGATAGAGATGACCATAATGTTACTAGTGATAGGGATGGTCATGATGATACTAGTGATAGGGATGGTCATGATACTAGTGATAGAGATGACGATGATGTTACTAATGATAGAGATGGTCATGATGTTACTAGTGATAGAGATGACCATGGTGTTACTAGTGATAGAGGTGTCCATGATGTTACACGTGATAGAGATGGTCATGATGCTACACGTGATATAGGTGACCTTGATGTTACTAGGGATAGAGGTGGCCATGATGTTACTGGTGATAGAGATCATCATATGATGTTACAAGTAATAGAGATGACCATGATGTTAGTAGTGATAGAGATGAACATGATGTTAGTAGTGATAGGAATGGTCATGGTGATACTAGTGATAGATACGGTCATGATGTTACTGGTGATAGAGGTGACCATGATGTTACTAGTGATAGAGGTGGTCATGATGTTACTAGTGATAGAGATGACCATGATGTTACTGGTGATAGAGGTGACCATGATGTTACTAGTGATAGAGATGGTCATGATGTTATTAGTGATAGAGATGGTGATGATGTTACTTGTGATACAGATGACCATTATGTTACTAGTGACAGATGACCATGATGTTACTGGTGATAGAGGTGACCATGATGTTACTAGTGATAGAGGTGGTGATGATGTTACTTGTGATACAGATGACCATTATGTTACTAGTGACAGATGACCATGATGATACTGGTGCTGGTGATAGAGCTGGCCATGAATTTACTGGTGATAGAGGTGGCCATGGGCATGATGGTACTGGTGATGTAGATCACCATGATGTTACTGGCGACAGAGATGACCATGGTGTTACTGGTGATAGAGATGGTCATGCTGGTACTGGTGATAGAGATGGTCGTGATGTTACTGGTGATGTAGATCACAATGATGACTAGTAATAGAGATGACCATGATTTTATTGGTGATCCATATGACCACTATACTGCTAGTGATACAATCATGCTATATTGCTTTTGTATATACAGAACAGAGGTGACCACGAAGATGGTGTTCTGTATAGCTGTACAACAAGGTGCTGTGAAGCTGCTGGAATCAAATGAGATCAAGACAAAAGATATGAGTATGTATACATAAACAACAAGATGTCTATTTAAATGTTTTGTTTTAAAATTTATTTATCGCTTCAATTTGATACAACAGTAAATATGTGTTATTTGTATATGAAAAATATAAATATATGGCATGATTTGTAATCTGATTAAAACACCGATCAGATCCTATTTCTTTTCTTTTTTTATAGTTCAAAATTTCGTTCGACTTGTTTTTACTACACTAGGATCTGGAAGAGTTGGTTTCATAGCAGGCTTTCTAGTTGATGTGTGAGATTAGCCAATGATCGGTCCAAGAACTGAACCCTGGGGAACCCCAGATGACAAATGAAACGATCTGTTTTGGCGAGTTCTTGGCATGCTCTGCACGGAACTGAGGGTAAACCACTAGAAACGTCAACGCTGATTGGTTAATCAATGTCTGACGTCATAGGGTCAAAAGTCACTCGACGCACTTCCACTAGAACCGTCAGACCTTCGTGTAGAAGTCAAATAAAGGAAATATTGATCTGCAGTATAATCAGATTGTATGATTGTTTATAAACAGTAGTCTTTTATACTTAAATCTATTAAAACATTTCATATAACAATTCAAAACAAAAAAACAGCAGTCTATCCACAAATAACAATAACTTTACATGTTCAGATAGTTTCTCGATACCACCTTCAGGAAACGTTACCGTTTTGGTCAAGGTAGGGCGGTAGATCGGCTGATAGTGGATCTTGCTGCCAAAAATGGATCAAATCAGGTTTAGTCTGAGAGAGAGAGAGAGAGAGAGAGATGGCTAGGTAACGTCCACTCGACACGAACTATGCCATTTCGCGATTAACACAGGGTTCAATAATATTTCGATGATTAGTTTGCACGTAGGGGTCTTTAACAGTGGGAGGAAACCAGAGACACCCACGCCAGACCAATAAGTCATCCACCACTTGTAGATTGTGATTTAACATACTATAGTTCTGCACCACCGCAATAACATGGAAATTCACAATATCGTGGAAATTCATAACACAGAAAAAGAAACCGAAAATTAAAAGGTTTAAAAGCTCTCGAGCCAAGTTTCAAGAAAAGGATGTTAAAATAGTACACAAAGTCTCCATTTTTTAATTAAATCATTAACTGCCAATTGTGTTTAAAATGGGCATCTGATGTCATATAGAGTTGGATTTGATCTTGACAAGTTAATATGTCTAATTAATACTTCATATAACATTTAAGGCTAAACGAAAGGCCCGAAAAAAGGGCAGAATTAGCGCTTACATAATTCCCCTTTAAAGTGTTCAATGGAGGAGTTTAATCTTTAGAAACCAACGGCACTTGTAAACCTTGTAGGCTAAAAAATAGTGGGGTATTTCTACCATCACACTGGCAGGTTTTAGGAACATTCTTAGAATATGTATAACAGTGTTTTCTCACGGGGAATCGTGCGAACTCCGCAGCATGATAATGATGTCCTTTGTTACAAGATTCAATTCGATGTTTCGGTTGGACTTTGCATGGTTTTTGAGATCGATTTGAAGACTTTGTTGATTGTTCATATTTTCTTAAAGGCACAATAGAATAACTCCCATCATCGGGTTGCATACGAATCAAGCCATCACTGCACCAATGAGTTTTTGTCAAGTGGTCTTTTATTAGCAATCGATCCCTGTAGTTGATGTGTTCTACCTCTTCTTCAGCTTCACCTGGTTGTGGCGTTGTTTTACCTAACTCCATAATAACCTTACCACAGGGACTATTGCTCTGGTGACTTAAAATATCTGAAAATCTAACACCTTTCGGTTCTGGGGTAACTGAGTGTTGCTCTTGACAGTCTTGCTCTGAGGATAAAGTATCTGAAGCTGTTACACCTTCGGGTTCTAGAGTTACTAATTGCTTCTCTTGACAGCCATGTTGCTCTTGGAAGTCTTGCTGCGTGGATAAATTATCTGAAACTTTTGCACTTTCGGGTTCTGGAGATACTAATTGTTTCTCTTGACAGTCTTGCGCTGAGGATAAAATATCTGAAACGTTTACACCTTCAGGTTGTGGGGTTACTGGTTGCTGCTCGTGGCAGTCTTGCTGCGAGGATAAATTATCTGAAACTTTTGCACTTTCGGGTTCTGGAGATACTAATTGTTTCTCTTGACAGTCTTGCTGTGAGGATAAAATATCCGAAGCTGTTACACCTTCAGGATGTGGGGATACTGGTTGCTGCTTGTGGCAGTCTTGCTCTGGGGACAAAATATTTGAAGATTTTCCACCTTCGGGTTCTGAAGCTACTGATTGCTGCTCTTGACAGTCTTGCTGTGAGGATACAATACCTAAAACTTTTACACCTCCGGGTTCTGAAGTTACCGATTGCTGCTCTTGACAGTCTTGCTGTGAGGATCCAATATCTGAAACTTTTACACCTCTGGGTTCTGGATTTACTGATTGCTGTGAGGATCCAATATCTGAAACTTTTGCTTCTTTGAGTTCTGGGGTTACTGATTGTTGCTCTTGGCAGTCTTGCTGTAATGGGAACATTTTCTCATCTGATGGTTCCTTTAAATCACCAACATAACTGGTTGATCTTGCCGTATGTGGTTCACGTAGGATCTCTACATCTGGGACTTGGATCATTTCGACATCTTCCAGATAACCAGATTCTGGACTTTCAACTCTTAATGAGGAAGTTTGTGGCTTGGAAAGCTTTGTCTGATCCACTTCCAGTTGATTTTGTACAGGAGTGACTTCCATTTTTCCCTCTGCTTCCTCGTTACCAGAGTCTTCCAGTTCATCTGCGGAAGATCTAAGAAGGCTTGGAAAGGCAGAAACAGGAGGCATGGAACTAAGAAAGAGAAGGAGAAGATTATAATATGAATACAGATATGAAAGAGAGTGAGACAAGGAGTTTAACATCCACTCAACACAACCTAGGTCATTACGGGACTAACATATGGTTCAATTTTATTTCAATTATTAGCCTGTGTATAGGGATCTTTAACAGTGGGAGGAAACTGGAGGATCCGGAGAAAACCCACAAGGTTGAACAGGTCAACCTTCTGCTTGTCATGTACAAGCGTTAAACCATTAGACTACGCCCACCTCTCTCTATTTAGAAAGACTGCAAGGAAGTCTTAAATCAATTCCAACTGACAAGGGGTTCTTTTACGTGCACACCATTGTGTACATAGGACCTCCCTTTTTCAAACCATCCAAATGACTACACATTGTTCTTTTCAGGCCCAATGTCCTGGCCTGGACAATTGATAAGGGAAAACTGTGCTGGAAAACCCTAAGGATCTTTCTGAAGAACCACTGGCCGTGAACAACCTATTACTCACGGAGTCACAGAGGTCTTAAAAAAGCATGTAAGATTTAGATAAAGAACTGGTCGTTCTCGCTATAATAGTTATATTATATCCAAGCTGCATTATGATCGATTTAGAGCTGGTCATTCTCGCTTGCTATAATAGTTATATTATATCCAAGCTGCATTATGTACGATTTAGAGCGGGTTATTCTCGCTTGCTATAATTGTTATATTATATCAAAGCTGCATTATGTACGATTTAGAGCTGGTTATTCTCGGTTGCTATAATTGTTATATTAAAGATGCATTATGTAAAGAGTTATAGAAATGGCCGTTCTTGCTATAATATAGGAAAATGCAAAATAAATATATATGAGTGTTTGAAGTAAGATTGACTTATCTTCAAGTACCATAACTACGATCATAAACAAAGTCTCCATTATTAATTTTAACGTTAATTTATTAACCATTAACCATGGGATTGTGTTGGGGGTTTTCACTAGGAAAAGCATATAGTTAAGAATATATCCTGTAACTCTTAAATCATACAAATGTACGCAAAATGGCGTCCAGATACATGGAATGTCTGATTGATAATCCACTTAAATCTCGACCATTCGATGTTCTGGAGAGTTGATTAGGGTCTTGTCATGTGAATAAATATCTAAATAATAATTCATATAACATTTAAGTTTCTTTTAAGATCAAAAGAAAATCTGCAAATCTTGCTCTTACATACTGCATCTTTAAAGGACAATACTGATGTCAGTCATTATGACATATGTGATAGAATTGGTTAAACACGTTCTAAATATAATTTTAACACAGAGATCATTGCTACGATAGATGCGTAATCAAGGTTTCAACAAACGGAGTGACAAACACGAAAGGAAAACAAGAGTTATTCTTCTATAACTGATTGAAATGACGAGTGACAACAGACACACCGGAGAATTTCTGCACACTAATAATTCCTTCGAAGACCAAAATTGTTATATGAGACTGTGAGAGGATATCTGCTATAGCTATGTTAATTACTGTACTTAAAAACCACACTGTACAGTCCTTTTATCTGTCAAATCAAATCAACCCCCAACCCTATTCCGTAGCCCTGCTCGTCCTAATATTCTTAATTCAACCTCTGCCCCTCCCTCGTAGCCCCGCTCGCCCTAATATTCTCCATACTGTGGGATTGAACTCAGTCACTTGACCCTTCAAACCAAATCAACCCCCACCCCTCAGCACAGCCTGCACGCCCTAATAATCTTAAATCCAACTTCCCCCCCACCCCCGCAGCCCCGCTCGCCCTAATATTCTCTATACTGTGGGATTAAACCCAGCCCCTTGACTCCCTAAACCACTCTGCCTTATTATTACACTCTACTTACAGTTGCTTTTCTTCTTTCACTTGGTTTTTAATAACTTGTCGAGCTTTTGATAGTTCTTGTAAATATTGTAAATCCTCATCAGCAACATTGTATCTAGGTTGAATTTTAAGGGCTGATCCGTTCATCATATACCTTCGATCAGTACGATGTTGCACTATCTATAATAAATAACATTCTATCAGTACGATGTTGCACTATCTATAATAAATAACATTCTATCAGTAAGATGTTGCATTATCTATAATAATAACTTTCAATCAATTCAATGTTGCATTATCTATAATAAATATAACAGTTCGATGTTGCAATATCTATAGTAATAACTTTCAATCAATACAATGTTGCATTATCTATAAAAAATAACATTCTATCAGTACGATGTTGCATTATCTATAAATATAACAGTTCGATGTTGCACTATCTATAATAATAACAGTAATTCTTTTCAAGTTTTCGGATGCTTACTGAATTTATGATCCGTTTCAGTACCCCAATTTCAAATGGCCATGTCTCAGCGAGTTTCAAACCTTTAGAGGTAAAATTTTTGGATTTCTAAGTTTATGGCCATACTCTACAACATATATACTTTTTATAATTTTTTCAAAGGGGGTCATTGGTCCAGTTAATATGGAATTACCCTATATAGGCCCTATACTATACTTACTTGGGTAGTTCGTTTTGTCGTTCGGCATTCCGATTTAGCATTCCACTCTTGATCCAATCGTAAAGATTGAAAGCTGGTATTCCACAGCGTGCCTTGAGCACTTCTTAAATATATTCTTTCATTGGGAGTACGGCTCTAGAAAATTACAGACAGGAATAATAATAATTAATTGTATACAGCCAGTCACATTTACATATCAACAGACTCTACAGAATAAACACAAAATATCAAACCAAAAAAGGAAAAACTAAAAAGCTATAAAAATACTTCATTTGAGGTTAAAAATTTGAAGAAAACTTATTTTTTAAAAAGTGATGTTTTAAGGGTACTTTTAAAAGATACTACTAAAGTATCTATTGGGCGAATGCTAAAGTATCTATTGTTTGGATGCTAGGTGACAGATCGTTCCAGAGAGTGGATGTGGGAATCATAGAAGTCACCGCCGACATGCACCAGTACATATCACAAGATCAAACAAAAGTCATTCCTTGATAAATTTGTGTAATTTGGTTGTCTCTGATATTCCGACTCTTATGGTAGTTTCAAAGAAAGATAAACAGGCGAAATTTGATTTTATACTCTGACACCATGTTGACAGAGAGAGATATAGAGAGAGAGGGAAATGGGGTTTAACGTCCACTCGACACAAACTAGGTCATTTCGGGACTAAGATATGGTTTAATTCTATTTCAAAAATGCCTAGGGGTCTTTAGCAGTGGGAGGAAACCGGAGTGCCGGGAGGAAACCGGAGTGCCAGGAGGAAACCCACGAGGTTGAGAAGGTGCCCCTATCTCCATGATCATGTTGACAGGAGAGTTGATTTCACCGTTCAGTAAGGTTTAGGGTGCACTCAACACAAACTAGGTCATTTCAGAACTAACATCTTCTAACATTTATTTCAATATTCTGCTGTTCGTTGAGGGTCTTCAGCAGCTGAAGGAAACCGAAATGACCAAGTTTACAACAGTTTTGGTCTGATTTTCACAAAATTCAAACTCAAACTTCATTATGGTGTAAAGGTGATATAATCCAATGGATAATAATTGTGACTTTCAGTGGGACCACAAGCTAAAATAGGCAATTTTGCGTACAATCAGGAGCCATAATTCTGGAAGTTAAGATCTGATATGCGCAAATATCGACAGGAACCAAGATCTTTAGGTTATAAACATGTATTTTAATTTTTTTTAAAATCGATTCAAAATTGTGACCTCAACAGGGTCCACAACCTTGATATACCATATTTTTACAGTATAAGCGGCAAAATTCGAACTCAACTTTCATTACGGTATAACGGTGATATAATCAAACAGTTTTTTTAAACGGATAATAATTTTTCGGACAATCTGGGGCCATGATTCAGCACGTTACAATCCGCTTGGCACAAATATCGAAAGGAACCAAGATCTTTGGGTTATAAACATGCATGTCGAGTTTCACCAAAATTGGTTCAAAATTGGTCCACAAGCTAAAAAAATGACTTGTCGTACAATCCAGGGCCATAATCCATGAAGTTTCGTTACATGCCGATATCGAAAGCAGCCGAGATCTTAGGGGGATAAACCTATATTTCAAGTTTCGTCAAAATCGGTTAAGAATTGTGACCTGTAGAGAGTCCACAAACAATTATTGACAGACTTCGGAGGTTCGAACAGACAGGGCGAAGGCATAATACGTCCACATGAAAATGTGGATGTATATAAAAGCGAAACAAAATATAGATCTGTATTTTTACCCGATTGCTATATTTTTGTACCCACTAGTAATAAATCTATATTATTTGTACCTACTATTAATAAATCTATATTCTTGTGTACAGGTTGTGTGTTGTTGACCGGAGCTGTGGCAGCATGCGTTTTCTTCATGTTGATTCCTAGAGTCTTTTCGTCATCCTCCAATGCTTTAAGCTCTTCAACCGGGGATCTGAATATCACAAGTTAAAATAAAAGCTTACAACACCACAGATGAAGTCTACAATTAAATGGGGCTGTTCAATTGGACTTTCTCGAAGGGATCTGTGTAGGATCCAATGGGCGATGTTGTGAAGTGATTTGTCTCAATACCTCAAAAAATGTCCATCGAGGAAACACCTTAAGTCTTGGATTCAATGGGGAAGCTAAATCACAAGCAATTTGGGCACCAAGTGTCTGTGATAATTTCTCAACTGAATCTGATAATATCTTGACTGATACTACCAAGTGATTATGATAATATCTCAACATTGAGAGTAACTGAATTCAATAATATGTCAACAAAATTACAACCAACTAAATATGGTAATATCCCCCCAAATATGACCAATATGATAATATCCTCCAAAATATGACCAATATGATCATATCTCTAAAATGGTGACCAATATGACAATTACAATTACGACCAATTGAATATGATACATCATCTTGACAATTACGACCAATTGAATATGATATTACATCATCTTGACAATTACGACCAATTGAATATGATATTACATCATCTTGACAATTACGACCAATTGAATATGATATTACATCATCTTGACAATTACGATCAAAGAATATATTTCGACAATTACAACTATCTGAATATGATAAAATGACAATATCTTGACAATTACGAAGAACTGAATATAAAAAAAAATGACATTATCTTGACAATTACAATGAACTGAATATGATAATATATTGACAAAATTTGATAACATCTCGACAATTACTGCCAATTAAATACATGAGACCTCGTTTTTTCTTCTCGTCTAACGACTATTTGCTGTTCCTTGCCCAGACAACCGTCCTTCACCACTGACGGGAAAAACCCATGATGGAAAATCTTGGCGAACTTTTTTAACCAACACCAGAATCGAACCCTGGATGTCCCGACCCCAAGTTCACAAAGAATTCTCAGACTTAAAGTTAGGAATTTACTCAACTTTCAATCACTGTTTATGAGAAATATCTTTGATCCAGAAACACAACACTTTATACATAGTTTTTTTTACTGTTGTATTTGAAACATTAAAACAACAAAATTATTATAAAGGGCTATATTTTAGTTAAAATAAGGCGAACAATTTCGAGTAAATTCTCAACTTAAGTCTGAGAATGCTTTGTGAATTCGGGGCTTGGTAATTAGTGGGCCGGGACCTCACAAACAGAGCCAAGTCGGTACACTTACACTCGTTTGGTGGGGATTCTCTTATCAATACCCTACCCTCATATGATGAATTTTTTTTTCAGAACTTCAAGAGAAATGAAATGAAATGGGGTTTAACATCAGGGATCGAAACCACAGTCGCAAGCCAGAGGTGACCGACCAGCCAGAGGAAGAAGCGCGGCACTCTAGACCACTAGCCCCCCCCCCCCCCCTAATGAATACAGGAAAACGTCATACAAAATACAATGGGGCACACTGCCAATGTATATACCAGATTCTGTGTTCTGCACCACTGACAGGGGGAAACCATGTCGGAAAATCCTGATAAACTTTCAGGGATTGAACGCGCGACCTTCAGGCTAGGGAGCCAGCGTCTTACTTCAAGAGTCTACGCGACCTTCAGGCTAGCGAGCCAGCGTCTTACTTCAAGAGTCTGCACAGTCATATTGACAAACAAATTTATATCAATTGGTCAACATTTTCACTTTAAACTTCAGCTAAATAAATGGTAAACTATATATCCATCATCACATATTCCTGAAGCAATGGCCCGAGAAATCCCTCTCTGACCATTGCTGGAATAGCGTCTGTTTCTTGAACTTATGCGGGAGTGTGTCTATTCTTTCCGTTCAATGAAAGCTATCTCTTAAGTACAGCAACATGATAGTCCTTCATTTAATCTGGGTCTTCCCTAAAACTTTGGACAGTGATTTAAGGTATTAAAAACGGTGAAAGTATGTTCGTTTCCAAACAGTATTGTTTACATTTCATTCGACTTGATAGCCTCGTTTGTCACGCGATTAGTTTTACTGCAGTATTCTGCTATGCACGGGTTAATTAGACATAATAAAATCGTGAGTCATGACGTAACGTTATGTAAACATATTTGGTCCAATATTGGCAGCTAGTGATTGGTTGGTAGACGGACTACTGACAAATCAAAATTTAACACAACAATATCCACTCATAATAGCAGTGTGTAGTTGGATTACCTCTAATCAAACGCAATACTGCACTGAGTATGCCATCATCACTGACACGAAGAAATGAAATGAAATCGGGTTTTAGGCCCCACTGTTCTGTACCAACTGGAGTAATAAAGACAACCGGACGAGGTGTAAAATCTCATTGAACAGCATAAAGGAAACCGTTAAACCAAGTGGAAGTTATCAAATAAAAACGCAAAGACCTACCTCTAACTGTAGAATTAAATCTAAGTAGATTTATATTACATACCCTGACTAAATTAATCTGATATCTACAACAAAATACACTTAATCTTGGTCGTTTAAACACTAAATCCGACTGCAATCACACAGGGTTATAGTCAATGACTGGTTTAGCAAATAAATATTATCACCGTGGACCTGATCTCTTCTCTAGGCTATATATGAATGTTGTTAATAATATTGGGGCAGTGTTGAATAAATAATACAATCGTCGTGAAGGCGATCTCTTCTCTAGGAGAAACCAAGCTGACCGGGAGAACCATCGTGAATCAGAATTTAAATGAAATGGAGTTTAACCTCCAACTTCGACTGGGCTAATGAAGACGGGCATATGTCATACAGTGTGCTATGAGGGAAATTTGACCCAGGCAGCGGCACTACGGCCTACTCTTATTCTTATATCGAAATTCCAACCGTCGAGTGATCTTTTTCATACATGCCAATGTAGATGGCACTACGGCCTACTCTTATATTAAAAATTCCAACTACGAATAAGTATACACAGGATCTCGTTTTTTTTGTCCCATCCTAATGACTAGACACCTCTGTGGATCAGTGAGTGGAGAGATGTCTTACTAAATAGTCCTGGGTTTGATCCAGCTGCTGACCATTCCTAACTCATGTTCCTTAAGCAATATCCGCAACTTTTACAACATCTAACCGTTGCTTCAATACTTAGCAATTCCCGAACTTTTGCGCCCGTTGTGTAGACACGTGACTAATTAGCATTGTCCAATCTGAGGTCGTGGCACATAACACACTGTAAACAAACAAGTATACAACCGCTGAAAGTTTGTTTTTTTTTTAAATTGAGAAACTCACGGAAAACCAGTAACCTTGACATTGATCGATCTTTGAACTTTGCATCTCGATTGTCACATGAAAACATTTTAGCTAAAAGAGCGTGTCTTGGTATTCACGACGACCAATGAATCTGATAGGTTCCCCAGCTGGTCGTGTTACCCAATGGAACTTAGTGGCGAAATATGCAGATCAAGCCTTCTATCGAAGATGTTCCTAAGTATGCACAGGACTTCAGTATTTCGTCCCATCCTATGGGTTTGGTCCAGCTTTTGATCATTCCTTACGATGTTTCAACACAAATGATGAGCAGAAACCAGGCAGGAAAACTACTGAGGAAATTTCACGACCTGACACGAGTCACCAAATCATTGTGGGCGATGATGATATACATGTATATAATAAAAATATAGATGTTTATATATACTGAGATATATACCTGGATATATATATATATATATATATACATATATATGGTAACTTATCTCCAGGTGAAATATTGACTTTATATTGCTGACACTTGTAATATATTTAAACAGTCCTAAATAAACATAGAGCCCCTCTTATACAGAATTACCGTAAACTGCTAAATATGGCACTCCCCCACCCTCCACCCTACACTTTTCTTATACGTTAAAGGCCCAAATTATTACAGTAAACGACTAAATATATACCTTTTTTATACATAATTACGGTAAACTGCTAAATAAAGGTAACTTTATACAAAATAAAAGTAAACTGCTAAATATAGGCCCTTCTTATACATAATTACATTAAACTGCTAAATTTAAACCCATCCAATTTCATTTCATTTTGTTTCCCTGTAAGAATGAGCATTTTACAGTAATAGGAGAATTGTGTTGTGATATAGTCTGTATATTGACAACAAACTATGTGGAGCATATCTCTTGACCTCAGGTCAAACCATATAATAGAATATAACACAAGTTATAACTAGGAGACATTTGAACAAGGGTGTAATTTGTTAACTTATGGAAATGGACTAGTATTGTGGGGTGGGAGAGGGGGGGGGGGGTAGATATGGACTAATATTGAGTGGGTGGGTGTTATTCAGATATGGACTAATATTGGGTGGGTGGTTGGGTGTAATTCAGATATGGACTAATACTTTGGAATTCAGATAGTTGTTCCAACAAATTAACTTACTGATATGGACAGGTATTGGTTGCGGTGGGGGAGGGGGGATTTAGATATTTGTTATACATACTATCTTACGAACATGAACTAGTATTGGGAGGTAGAGAGAGAGAGAGAGAGAGAGAGAGAGAGAGAGAGATGAGGTTTAACGTCCACTCGACACAAACCAGGTCATTTTGGGACTAACATATGGTTCAACTTCATTTCAATAATTCACTTGTGCGTAGGGGTCTTAAGCAGTGGGAGGAAACCGGAGTACCCGGAGGAAACCCACGGTGTTGAGAAGGCGCCCCTATCACCATGCCACATACGCTCACACCAGGGATCGAAACCACAGCCGCAAGCCAGAGGTGACCGGCCATCTAGAGGTCGAAGCGCGGCACTCTAGACCACTAGGCCACTACAGCCGCAAGACAGAGGTGACCGGACAGCTAGAGGTCGAAGCGCAGAACTGTAGACCACTAGGTCATCCCAGCACCCCATTGGGAGGTAGGGGTGAAGGGATTTTGATGCTTGTTATGTGTTGATTTATGGACATGGACTAGTGTTGGTTGGGGGAGGGGATGAGTGTGTGTGGGAGGGGGGACAGAGAGAGAGAAATGGGGTTTAACGTCAACTCGACACAAACTAGGTCATTTTGGGACCAACATATGGTTTAACTTTATTTCAATAATTCGCTTGCGCGTAGGGGTCTTAAGCAGTGGGAGGAAATCGGAGTGCCCGGAGGAAACCCACGGAGTTGAGAAGGTGCCCCTATCACCATGCCACATACGCTCACACCAGAGATCGAAACCACAGCCGCAAGCCAGAGATGACAGGTCATCTAGAGGTCGAAGCGGGGCACTCTAGACCACTAGGCCATCCCAACCCCCAGGGGGGGGGGGGAGTGTGGAGACATACTGTAAACTACTAAATATGTTACTTCCCAACCCTTCCCCCTATCCTTTTTGTTCAAACATATATAGTTGATAGTTGTTATGTGCTACCTTACGGACATTGATTATCTAGGACAAGTGTCAGTCCCATGGGTGGGACCTGGTAGACGCAATGTGTTAACTTACAGCCATGCGGACTAGTAAATAGGAAGGCGGGACTTGGTAGACGCAATGTATTAACTTACAGCCATGGATGGTGGGGGTGGGGGGAGAGGGAGACTAGGTATAATTGTAATATTTGAACTTACGGACATGGACTAGTATTTGGTTGTCTTCTAAGATCATGATGAATAAACTGTTTTGGTGGTGGTGGTGGTGGTGGTGATGATACAGGAGTAGTATTCTGTAAAATACAGATATTAAAACGTCATGTCTTATCTGTAATGGTTGGCACAGGACAAAGGATGGAGATGTCGTTGATTTCAAGCTTATTGAAGGTTTACAATTAAGGTGGGCGTGGATGGGTGGGAGTGTGTGCACGGTTGGATAGGAGTGTGTGCATGATGGGTAGTAGTGTGTGCACACATGGGTAGGTGTGTGTGCACAGATGGGTAGGAGTGTGTGCACAGATGGGTAGGAGTGTGTGCACAGATGGTAGGAGTGTGTGCACAGATGGGTAAGAGTGTGTGCATAGATGGGTAGGAGTGTGTGCATAGATGGGTAGGAATGTGTGCACAGATATGTAGGAGTGTGTGCACAGATGGTAGGTGTGTGTGCACAGATGGGTAGGAATGTGTGCACAGATGGTAGGAGTGTGTGCGCTGATGGGTAGTATTTTAATCTGATTGTGGGTTTACAATTAAGAGAGAAATATGGGGTTTAAGGTCCACTTGAAACAACGTAGGAGAAAACCTACGAGGTTGAACAGCCAACCCACCTCCTTGTCATGCTTAAACGGTGGACTATTCAAATATGATGCCAGCTCTATTTTTATAAAAACAACCATTTTAAATAAAGCAACAGTAGGATTCCAATTGGGCTACAATGGTTTGAAAGAGAGAGAGAGAAATGGGGTTTAACTTTAAGGTCCATTCGACACAAACTTGCTCATTTCGGGGCTAACATATGGTTTAATTTTATTTCAATAATTGCATGTTGGGTTCTTAAGCAGTGAGAGGAAACCAGAGGATCCGGAGAAAACTCACAAGGTTGGCAGATGACCCTACGCCTTGTCACTTACAAACAATTAATCGAAACCATGACAGTTGAGTCAAAGAAAGACTTTAAGATACAACGCACATCTGCTAACCATTCAACCCTCCTCCAATATCTTTTAACGAGTCTCAACATATACGAACAATTTGCCAACAATGGTTTGAGAGTACACATTACATACAGAAATTCCTCGTAAAACAGCACTACTATATCATACAAGTATAGTGATAATTATTATGAAAATGGTTGTACTTACCCCTCTTGTATAATGGATATTATAAAACTCTAAACGTGGTCCAGGAGAATCGTTTCTATAATCACCATATTGTTGTAAATTCTTTCCATGACGAAAGGCAGGTTTTTTTTTTAATTTTCCCTTCTGGCTGGATTTTCGTGGCTTTCCCAGGTCTAGTATTTGTTGGTAAATTTTGATGTTTATTTGGGGAGCTGGGTGTTCAAAGAAACGAGAAAAATATATTCATTAAATTTTGTTTTACAAGTGAAATTCTGCTGTTATATTAAGACATGTTGTGGAACTGATATACATTGGTCTCTCTCTCTTTCACTCTCTCTCTCTCTTGGGGGGGGGGGGGGGGGAGGGAGATGGCCAAATGTCTAGCATGCACTCACTGTATCATACGACCTGCCATTGAGTCAACTGGCATGGTTTCAAATCCCTGGTTGTATGTGGCAAGGAGTAGGGTCGCCTGTCCAACCTCGTGGTTTTCTCCAGGTACTCCGGTTTTCTCTTTCGCTCTCTCTATCTCTCAGTATTTTAAATGAATATAAAGACCAATTAAAGAGGCATTATGGCATTATGGCCATTCCAAATATAATATTTCAAATAAAGATAATCCTACTGTCGCTTTAATTAAAATGGTCTGTCTAGATTACATAATGAGAGAGAGAGAGAGAAATTGGGTTTAACGTCCATTCGACACAAACCATGTCATTTCTAGACTAACATATGGTTTAATTTTATTTCAATAATTCGCTTGCGCGTAGGGGTCTTTAGTAGTGGGAGGAAACCGGAGTGCCCGGAGGAAACCCCTGAGGTTGAGAAGGCGCCCCTATCTCCATGCCACATACGCTCACACCAGGGCTCGAAACCACAGCCGCAAGCCAGAGGTGACCGGCCAGCTAGAGGTCGAAGCGCGGCACTCTAGTCCACTAGGCCATCCCAACCCCCCCTTATATCGAGGGATCTTTTACGTGCACGTCAATGTGTACACACACAGGACCTCTGTTTTTCATCCCATCTGAACGATTAGGGATCGAAACCAGGGATCGAAACCACAGCCGCAATACATAATGAGTGTTGGGTTTAAAATTGTTTATTTTCTTTAGTAGTGGTGAGTAATTAATTAGGCTCTTTTACATGAACACCAACATTATTGAAAATTTTATTTTTATTCCAATTACTTTATTTATAGCGAAGTTATCAATAGTTGTGGGTTAGACAAGATGTGTGCATTGTTCGTAACCACTGTACTGGTCATTCACGTCCTAGCCTCGCTTTTCCATTTTAAAATCAAATCATTAAATGGTTGAACTGTTCCAGTCTACTTAAAATTGGAGTCATCCCACTATAAACCTCCTCAGAATTGTAGAAATTAAAATTTATGTTATTTAATACGAAAATAAAACCAGTCCAAACTATGATATTATAATCAGAGAAATAGATAAAAACATGTTAATAAATGTCTAATTGTTAATTAATATAACATTTAAGACCCAAAGAGCTGCAATAGGCAGATTTATCTCTTACCTATATGTTAAAGTAGCTAAGTCTCTAACTCAATATCACCCAAAATCACAAAAACACAAATTATTTGTCAATTTAAATCAAAATTGAAGATGTGATCTTACCGGGCCTCTGATATCCAATATTTAACACAATAATAAACATTTTACCATTGGTACACGAATCGTGTATCATAATGCGTTTCAACCCCAGTTCTAGCAAGAGCCTCGTAGAAACATTGCACCAAATCAAACGGTGTATGTAGATTGGAATAACCAGGCGCTCTAAATTTGCATTTGATTGAGACTACTGGCTTATTTTGCCGAACATAACTGATTTAAAATTAGAGTAAAAACGGAAACCATTGGGCCTGTATTTTCTCAAAATTTGTACCAGTCAGACACATTCTCTGGGGGGGTTTTTGGTATGGTTAATTTTATAGACCTAATAAATCATTTATTTTCTATAATATAAATCTTTTATTTTCTTTAATATAAATTTGTTACTCGCTGTGATGGATTTATAGTTTAATGAAAATATATTAAACATGATCGAGACTTTATGATTTTTGGAGTATTGACTTCAATCTCGAAACCAGAAAAATTTTTGAAGAAATTTCTCTGGTGAATAGGGGTAGCCATTTTCCCGGAAAATGATATGTAATTCCTACGCGCGAAAGTTCTCGTTTATTTGCGTCGCACGCCCCTGATTTTAGGTAAGCATTTTTTTCCGTCCACCGGAGCCTGGTCTTATGACGTCATATAAGGATTGTGGGTTAGGATAAGGGTTAGGATAAGGGCTGTGGCCTGCAGATTTCGTCACAGTCTCGAGATGTAGACATGGCTAGCCCTAACCCTAACCCTGGGCCAAGCCTAACCCTTATCCTAACCCACAATCCTTATATGACGTCATAAGACCAGGCTCCGGTGGACGGTAAAAAACGTTTACCCTGATTTTACGTGCCTGGATGCAATCTGTTTCATAGAGAATTACTTAGGATTTATCTCTGTCACACATGACTGTCTACAACATGTGCATTGACTTCACGTGCCGTCAGTCATTGGCTAAACGGCTCGTGCATTGTTTACATAACACCTAACTGCTTCGGGCAAAATGGTGCGTTTTACTCATTTTAATACCCATTTACACTAAATAGGAAATATTTTTTAACTACAAATACTTCAAATGTCTTTATTTATTTTTCTTTTACCTCAAAAAAATGTTTGAGAATTTAATTTGTCAGAGTAAAAAAGTTAATATGCCGTACTCATTAAGCCTTGTCGATGTCATGCTTATCAGTGATTGTAGCGGCCAAGCGAATATTCACTGCGGGATCAGTTTGGCCTGGATGACCAAATCACTTAAAAATATACTCACGCGTAGAAAAATAGATCTTTACAAAAACTTGAATTCGTTCTTTTAGGATCCAATTTGTTATGTCAGCGAGTTGACTTTGACTTAAGGATCATTTACAACAAACGAAACGACGATCCGACCTCTAGTTTTCGAGAAATCGACCCAAAAAGATTTACCAATCAGAGGTCAGAATGGGCGGGGCTTAGGTTTGAAAAAAATTGAAAAAAATGGACGGTCTAATGTACCAGAGGCCTTCGGCTCCGCGGCTGCCTCTGGGAACGAGATTGTATTGACTTTAGTGATGATGATCGAGACTAGGCCGAAATTTCAATCGCTTAAATTCTCAGTTCATATATAGTGGATCAATTTTACTGAAATTTTCAGTAAATTGCCTTTTAAATTATCTAGTTTTTTTTATCTATATATAGTGACAACTGTCAGCTCTTTATCTTATATCTCCCATATATAAAAAGAAATCTGATGAAATATGACACCAAAATCGGAAGACGTAAAAGAATGAGCAGTAATTTTGTTGAGATAAGCGTCTATATTCATGCCTGACAACTGTGAATATGAATATAATCAAGTCTTCACAATCACATTAAGTCATAAATATTGAGCTTTATTGCACCACTTCGATAAAGTAAAGTGTTTATTGAAATATGAAATTATGATCACGGTCGAAAACTGACTCTACTTTCGTTTTTTTTGGTGAATGCCAGATCTTGTTACGCGTTGAAACACTTGAAACCCCGTTAATAGACCGATATATGGCTTTCGGACCAACTTATATAACTTACCCAGCTCATTCTGAAATAATCTGGGCATTTTGATATTTTAGGGTCGCAACACTTCAGCGGTTGTACGGCCAATCACCCATGAAATCTCGATAAGTTTGTGTTTACTACGCCATTTTGTTTGTGACGTCACGTAACCAGGAGTAAACAGAGGGAGCGGTTATTAGAATTAGACAAATAACATCATTGTAAATTGGTAAATCGACCACTTTGCACGTCCCCGCGCAACAACAAAACAGTAAAATGGAAAATCAAAATATACTTACAGTTATTGTTAGGCGCCTCCTTGAAAATATAAATTACACGCGATTTTAAGGTGTTGAAAAATAATAAGACCGTTCGCGAGTAGTATCAGTAATCGTATACCGTCCTCACGCACGCGGTGTGAAATATTTGACAATATTACTCATTTATTATTGCCAATATTGGAATAATTGCAGCTAAGACATTGGTGACATTTCGGTACTGAAAAAAAGGACCAAGGGACAATAGGATCTTATTAATTCCATCTACAGTCGATTTGATGATTGTCACTCCAGAAAACATTGCAAAACGAACATATTACTAATATTAGTTAGTCGGAAATCAAGCATTCCTTACCCAATGCCAGTCTATTTGGACGCCATTTTCGTTGCTATTAATAGAGTATTATTTACAGAGGGCAGCCAGGTGGAAAATGGGGTTTAACGTCCAACTGGACGCAAACTGGATCATTTCGGGGCAAACATGTTAGCTTAAATGGTAGCTATAGGGGGCCTTACTTCTTATCACGGGACGACAACAAATACAAGCTTAATTTCTATCAAAGTCATGCCAGTTATATTGCCCCAATGTCAGACCTTATTATTTAAAGACCACTTCTACATGGACTGTAGGCTAAGTAGGCTACTTCTATCGAATGCAGGATGGAGGGTCTGACAAGGACAACTGTCATTCGGATGGGACAAAAATAACTGAGTTGCTGTGCACACATTGATGTAGGCTACACGAAAAAGAATCATTGACCGTTGGAATTCGATATAAGAGTAGGCCGTAGTGCCACACTCACACTGTCCTGACAAAATTTCCCTCATAGCTCACTGTGTGGCGTATGTCTGTCTTCATCAGCCCAGTTTGGAGCAGAACATTTGGATGGACCTCTTGGTTAGTGAGGCAGTAGGATATATAAAAACAGGGAAATGGAAAAGACACCACTAACGTATGGTTTAATTTTATTTCAATAATTCGCTCTCAAGTAACCGTCTATAGCGCCCAGAGGAAACCAGGGAATCCAGAAAAAACCCAGGAGTAGGGCTGGGTATCGATAGTGATTTTTACTATCGATAATCGGCAGTGAAATGTCGGTCGATAATCGATAATATCGAAAACAAACTTATTTTCACGGTCGTCATCAAGACCGGAAACAGTGTAAGTTCAAAGCCATACGAAGTTGCGAAAGATCGTTCGCTCCTGTCTAAAACCCAAAGTCGGCAAAGTGTTTCCACACAGCACTTTTAGCTTTACCGGGAAAATCAACAAGCGTTTTGTCGTCCATGTGTGCTATTTATTGTACCGGGTACTCTATTACTGAGGCACACTTACAGAAATAGTGAACTGTAGTAGACGAATTCTGAAGCTTGCAAAGGGATATAACTCTAACTTTATTTACACATCCGGGTATCTCCGATTTAGCGATAGTCAACAATAAATTCTTCAAAACTAAAGTAATGTTTCAATGAGAGTGTATTTATGAAAACGGCTGTTCAAAAATATAAGCAGTCACAATTTTGTTGTGTTACATTGATACTTGATAGTAATTAAAGTGAGCGGTGTATTATGATTAACTGAAAGAAAACATTGACATTTCAGACGCAAGAAAAATAGACGAAGAGCGATAATCGATAGTAACCCACCGCTATCGATAGTGCTTATCTGGGCCGTCCAATCGATACTATCGATTTATATCGATATTTTACCCAGCCCTACCCAGGAGGTTTGACAGGCCACCCTATCCCTTACAAGCTGCAAATTGAAACAACGCCACTTAACTCAATTACAGACCTCGTGATCTGGAGCACACTTCTTAGACTACACCCCCCCCCCCCAAAGAAATACAAAGAATCAGTCAGATTTGAAAATATATTTTTTATTATTGTTATCTATCAAATCCTAACAGGCTTATACTTATATGTAAAATCATGTACCTTAAAAGGTATTTTTAGGTCCATGGTAAAATTTTAACTTAAGCCTCAGAACACTTTGTGAACTTGGGGCCATTTTCTTTATAAAAACACACGTAAGACAAATACAATGATAATTAAACATGTAAAATCTCTACCAAAAGTGCAAAAGTGGCAGGCTATTGTTCATGCTTATTTGGAATCAATTTAAGGCTTTTTAAATGTTCAAAACATAATAGAAGAAAAGCATAGAAACAGGCTTGAATTTCAGCAATGTCTACTCTTTAGAATTTGTTGCTAAGATACCATATTAAGCAAACTCTTGATTATTCATTTTAATATTAAAGCCCCAATAACACTCTTGTTGTAACTGAATAATATGTCCCAATCTTCATTCTGGTCAACAAATTGTATTATTTTACAATATTCCAATTAAATGATGATATAAATTTCATCTTAACACATCTATTTTAAAAAATTGGAAAAATTCAACCAATTGATTTGAAAAGTCTAACGTAAACCTTTTCAAATGTGACTTGGATTTTAAAATATTTTTGAACTCTCTGGACAAGTAAAATAGGTTGTAATGGATAATTTACACAACAGGTAGGACACTTAACCATCTAGTACTCAGAATAAGGGTATTATTTATTTTCTGGAGCTACCAAGCCAGCAAGAATATTATTGTCCCTTTAAATGGCGATTATATATTAATTCATTCAATATCATCCAATGGTCTAGAGCGAGAGTGTCAAACTTGAGGCCCACCATATTCCTGAAGCAATGGCGCGAGAAATCCCTCTCTTACCATTGCTGGATAGAAGTCATATTCTTGAAATTGGGCGGGGCGTGTCTCTTTTTAACGTCCAATCAAATCCCTCGTCTCTTCTCGCATTTGGCATAATTTTCAAATTGGCCGACGAAGAAAACATGTTGGCACTGGATAATCGGGCATAATAAATTTCGCGGGTTCTGACGTAAACAAGTCACGATTGTCACTATATACATTGCGGTAACATATTTTGAGGTCTGGTTAACCCCGATATTGTTTGTTACAATGTAGGTCATTGGTTGGTAATGGCACTACTGACCAATAATAATTTAGCACAACAATGTTCACTCAAGATAGCAGTGTGAAGTGGATTAGTTCAAATCAAACGAAACACTGCGCAGGAGTATGGAGGCCCACAGGCCTGCCAAGGGTTTAAATGTAAACCATTTTCATATGAGTTCAGAAGGCAAACTGTAATTGACACAGCTGATAGTCCTATACAGGGGCGGGTCCGGAGGGGGGGGGTCCAAACCCCAGGGCGGGGGGGTCCAAACCCCAACCTGCTCAGCTAAACAGCTACATAAAAAAAATTGAATGCCTTCCATCAATGAAACTAAATCACAATGTGATCCTACATCATTACAAAAGATAGGTTGCCAGGCAACGAAACATACGCCCACAGCAGCTAAATCGTCCGGGCAGTCAACAAGGGTTGTCGCATATTTTTACTTTTTTCGGTAATGAAACATTTGTAATACACTAAAAACTGATTAAGAGTAACAACTCATTATGTAATTATCAGAAAATCATTAGAATTTGATTGCTTTTTATAAAGTTTTACCCCAAGCTAACAATTAGTATATACATGAAACATTTAATATCATGGATTTAGCTGTTCAGTTATCTAAATTCATTGAAAATCAAAATACTTGTTCGTTTCAACACCTTAAACTCTATGTATCAATCTGAAGTCAATCGGATGGTAACTTTGGCCTCTATAGCGTTACAAGAATTTTTGAAGTTATCAAGGGAGATAACTCTGGCAGTAATTATTTGAAATCGCTGAAAATCAATAGGCTTCTTCGTCTCATGACCTTAAACACTGTGTATAAATCTAAAGTCAATCGGATATTAACTTTGGCCTCCAGAGCGTCCACAAGATTTTTTGAGGTGATCAAGGGCCATAACTCTGGCACTAACTATCGGAAATCGCTGAAAATCAATAGGTGTCTTCGTCTTATAACCTTAAACACTGTGTATAAATTTAAAGTCAATCGGATATTAACTTTGGCCTCTAGAGCGTCCACAAGATTTTTTGAAGTGATCAAGGGCCATAACTCTGGCACTAATTATCGGAAATCGCCGAAAATCAATAGGCTTCTTCGTCTTATGACCTTAAACACTGTGTATAAATTTAAAGTCAATCGGATATTAACTTTGACCTTTAGAGCGTCCATAAGATTTTTTAAAGAGATCAAGGGCCATAACTCTGGCACTAATTATCGGAAATTGCCGAAAATCAATAGGCTTCATTGTCTTATGACCTTAAACGCTGTGTATAAATTTAAAGTCAATCGGATATTAACTTTGGCCTCTAGAGCGTCCACAAGATTTTTTGAAGTGATCAAGGGCCATAACTCTGGTAGTTATTATCGGAAATCGCTGAAAAACATTAGGCTTCTTCGTCTCATGACCTTAAACACTGTGTATAAATTTAAAGTCAATCGGATATTAACTTTAGCCTGTAGAGCTTGTGGACGCCGGACCGACAGACCGACGGACGGGGGCGATGACAATATACGACCACATTTCAATGTGGGCGTATAAAAAGGTCAATTTGTATGTATGCCTATTTAATTTAGAGACGACGATGACAGATTTTTGTAACCGGAACCTGGCAAACCCCCTCCTGCAAAACTTCCTGGATCCACCCCTGCTAAATCAAAAATAAAAAAAAGCGTGACAGATTTATGATTTTTCAAATTAATCAATTATATACAACAAGCAGAAAACTGGACATTTTTTAATAAAAAGAATACTAAAGGTAATTTAGGTTCATCATTTTTACTGTGTGAAAACTTGAACAATATGCAGAAATTATCTACAAATTAGCCATGTTTTTACTGGGAGTTATAGCATACCAGTTCCCTCATCATCATATATTACAAATTGTGAGCTAGTCCCACGAAACCAGGCACTTGGTCATTTTTATAAAAATAGAGCTGGCAGTGTATTTGAATAGTCCACAGCCTAAGCTTTCCAAAAATACAAATCCTTTTAAATTTGTTGTATCATTTAGAGTTAAGTTCCGCTCATTCACAGCAACAAGAAGACTTTTGTGCCTGTAGGACAAAATGAAGTTGTGCAACAACTGCCTGATTTCGTGGGAGCGAGTCATATATTACAAATGAAGTGAAATAAAATTGGGTTTAAAATCCTAATTTTCTGGCACCAACATACAGATGAGCATAAATCATTCAGTGTACTATGAGGGACTGACTACCTTTTGTCAAATTCATGTAGCCAGGGGACCTTTTACGTGCAGTCCAGCGTGTACACAGGACCTCAATTTTGCATACCATCTGAAGGACTAGATGTAATACCCTTCCAAGGGGAAACCATGCTGGAAAATCCTGAGAAACTGTCCCTTCAATACCAGGATCATACCCAGGACCAATCACGGTGCCAGAGATAACTTTCTCCCTCATTTACCTCTGCTTAAACTTGCCGGCCATTAATCTGCATGAATTTGGTTGTTTAGCTCCCTCTCCCCTATAGTTAACACAACATAATTGGAAGACTTGTTATTCTGGTCTTAAAAAAGTGTTTTGTAGTACAGGTCACCAAGACATAAATGGATTAACAATTCTGACTCCATCATGGAGTATATCTTTGAATCAAAATCAAACTGTTGATAATAGTCTATGTCAGAATATTTAAGACTGGATAAACTGTTTTAATATGTCAAATGGACCTCTGATTACTTTCTTGTCTACTTTAACCAGACACAGCTTATAATAGCTTAGATCAACCAGGTACAGCTTATAATAGCTAAGATTAACCAGGTACAGCTCATACTAATCTAGTTTAACCAGGTACAGCAACAGCTAAGAAATACTAGACTATTCAACCAGTGTGCTGATAATATTACACTATTTTCAACCTGATGCTAGATACAAACACAGACAATTACATTCACATCAAAAGTCTTGGTGACTTAGACTACAATATTTTTTATAAGCAGACACAAATATATTTGCTTTATACTATTACTTTGGTATAATTTATTGGGGGGGGGTGTGTGAATAAAATTACAAGTGACATAGGGGACAGAGAGAGAGAGTGGCTGTGATGATATCATGCTTAGACATGAGAGAGGTGTCACAATTCAAGATGGCGGTGATGACGTCATGCCTAGTTACTGGTTTGTACATGTTTTTTTATGGCCACACGTGGTGAAATGTTTAAAGTGTGACACAAGTTTAAGTAAAAAAAACCTGAGAATTTTGTTGTCATAGTGAAAGGTGCATGTTTATTGTATCATTTTGTTGCCATGGCAATTGATGTATGTTAATAGTATTATGTTGTTGTCATAGTGATTGGTGCATGTTTGTTGTAGCATTTGTGTTAACCCTTTAGCAACTGTATCACCAAAAATACTGCCTTCCTCAAGCATGAATAGGACTTTATACTAGGTCTGCTCAAGTGGTTTGAGGGGGTCTAGGGAGCAGTAATTTCAAATTGTTATGAAAATGGAACGGACAACAAAAATTGACATAAAAATGATCACTTTTCTCTAAATAAAAAGTCAAGATAGCCAATATTTACATCTACCAGGCCCTAAAGGGTTAACCTTTTCTTTTTATTTTTTAATACTGGATTTCACAGATAGAGATAAAAGTATTTGGGCCTTCGTTGGTGAGGTAATATGAACAGGGCCCTGGTTCATAAAAACTTAAACCAAATCATTTTAGAGTGCAAGCATTTCATTGGTAGAGAGTTACAATCTTAGTAAACATTTCAGCTCTTTGCCAATGACAGGACATCCTTGAAATCCCCCGTGGTCTCATTCCGTTTCACTCCACTAACCCCTGGGTTCCTTTAAGGGGAAGACACATATTCAAATTATCTGCCCTTGATGACTATGCTATTTTTATCAACCAATCAAGAAAATTGTTAAATACATAAAAACTGATGTAAAAACATCTTTAGGACATCTTTTTATGTGTGCGTGTGTCACTTCCAATCTGGAAATAAGGCACCTGTCACTGACAATGTCAGGCACAGATTCTGGTTTGTTAGGCACATAACCTCTGGTGCCTGTCATTTTGTCCGGCACTGATTTGTCTTTTTTGCTGATATTTTTAATACATGTCTGTGCTATTTCCTGACATTTTGTCAAGTGCATCTAAAACCGTTATTTCCAGACCTGGTTACTTCTTTGAAAATAAATTTCTTGCCAACTAGCCGTATCTCATAATGAAGCAAACAAACCGCCATATTGTTGTGAAAGTAAACACGAGGCTAAGACTGGTTTGTGAACTATTTTTTGATTTGTTTGTAGAACTAAGCTACAATCAAGGGGAGATAAATTGTAACCATGAATACCCCATGGATGAACCTGTGGTATAATAGTAGAGCAGAACGGAATGAGGCCACTGAGGATGATGACTGGACTGGATTATTAAAGTAATTCAGGAGTATTATTCTTTCTATCAGTCAGTATAAACAGGAATCTAAGTTATATGTTGGATTGCTGTGATAAAAATGTTCGGATTCTCTGTAATAATTCTTTCTTTACATTATCTGGTACCAAAGCTGAAACATACAAAAACAAATCTAACTGAAACATACAAAAAATACAACACACTTGTTTTATTTTGTTCACAATTTTCAAACTAGGTCATTTCGAGACTAGCATATGGATCAATTTTATTTCAATAATTCGCTTGCACCTGTGGGTTTTGAGCAGTCGGAGAAAACCAGATGACCCAGAAAAATACCCAAAGGTTAAGATTCTCAACGAATTTGAAAATTTGCCTACAATAGTTTAAAACTAAAAATCAAATACAGAAAGTCCTGCTAAACAGCATGATAACCTTAGTTGTAGCGCTATTCATAGATTAGTGGTTAAAATATAAGCTGCATGCACCACAGGCTAAATTAAATATGGTGTGGTAAAGCTAAACAAAGCTTACTCAAATTAAAACTATAGCGTCCACAAGATTTTTTGAAGTGATCAAGGGCCATAACTCTGGTAGTTATTATTGGAAACCACTAAAAATCAATAGACTTCTTTGTCTCATGACCTTAAACACTGTGTATAAATTTTATTGTCAATCGGATATTAACTTTAGCCTCTAGAGCGTCCACAAGCAAATGTGGACACAAGAACGACGGACGGACAGGGGCGACAACAATAAATAAGATTAACATATGATCATCCACCACAGGTCACAATTCTGTGGAATGCAATTCTACTATAGAGCAACATTTCTGAGACTCGTCCTGTGAAAACGTCCCACAGTAATAAAATGTAAGTGCATTTCACAGAATTGAGATCTGTTTATTTCTAGTGCCATATGATTGGTTTTATAATCTGATGTTATGTGTGCACTAGTCAGGTGAAAAGTGGCATTATCCAGTGCAGTGATTTCCCCTTGTCAGTGATGCAGAAGGAGGGTCTGACAAGGACAACTGCCTAGTTGTTCAGATGGGACGAAAAACCGAAGTCCCGTGTACACATTGGAGTGCACGTAAAAGATCCCTTTGCAGTTAGAATTCGATATAAGAGTAGGCCGTAGGGCCGCTGCCCGGGCAAATTTCCCTCATAGCACACTGTATGGCGTATGCCCGTCTTCCATTAGCCCAGGTTAGGTGCAAAAGAGTAGGACGTTAAACCCCATTTCATTTCATTTATCCTGTGAATTGCCAGTTTGTACATGATAGGCCTAAGTATGGATTTATATCAGTTCGATTTGAACAATATTTAAATTTTCGTAGCTTTATCCACGCTAATATGCAACCAGATTCAATATGTAACATTTAAACATATATAATGTCTAATTAATAATTTGATAAGAAAAAGAGGGAGAAAAAGGAGGTTTAACGTCCACTCAACCCAAACTAAGTCATATTGGGACTAACATATGGCTTTGATTTTATTTCAATAATTCGCTTGCACGTAGGGAGGAAACCGGAGAAAAGCGATCCTACTCCTTGTCACGGGCAGTTGACTCAATGACAGGCTTTATGATACAATATGCATGTGCTAACCATTCGGCCACCGAATCCCCATGTGTATGCTTAAGATTCAATGTAAGTTTACATTACCTCGTCCTTTTGGTGTTATTTCAGCCACTAAATCATCCACAGTAACATGCTCTAACCCTTTCTGTTGTACTATATCTAAAAAATAAAACATATATTATGTAACCTTTTCTACACCTTTCTGTGTGTGAAATAGCTTTATTTAACGTTCGCTTCCACGGAAATGATATCGCAGCCAAGAACTCTATTCTGAGCACCGTTTAAAGATATAGCGTAGATAGTTTATTATCATAGCAATAGTACTGGACGTTCAAGAGTTAGCCTTGAGTGTCCATTTTATTGTTAAATATTTAAATCCATTTGTATAGAGAGTTGATTATAAAAATGAAATTGGGTTTAACATCCTACTATTCTGCTCCCAAAGTGGATTAATAAAGACAAGGATGCGCCATACAGTGTGTTATGAGGGAAGTTTGACTCGGACAGCGGTGCTATGGCCTACTCTTTTTCTAATCCCACCTGTCAAGGGTTCTATTATGTGCTTGGTCGAATACCAATTGTCAAGGGGTTCTGTCACGTATATATGCCCACATGTAGATCGGACCTCGGTATTCCATCCTATCCGTCCTGCACTTTTAGTCAGTTCTAAGGAACTTTCTCGACCAACACCAGTGCCTCCCTCACTGCACGACTCTGCCCCAACCCTATCACAGGGTATATGGTAAGAAAAAAAAATTGATTAGCAGTCACAGGATGTTTTTAAAAAAAGTGCTAATCAATCTGAAAATTGATTAGCAGTTCCTCTTGATTGAATAGCAAAAAAGTAAATTTTCATGGTATCATATTGAACGATCTCTAGAGGCCATAATTTCTACCGGTATACAAGTAATATTGATGTGTGTAATAATGGGGGACATTATATAACTCCCTTTAATAATAGTTTTATGTTTATATACAGCAGATTGTTCTCAATACAAACAAATAGATGCACCTCGCTATTTTTCATATTCAATTCCTATACAATATTCAAATTTAAATCCACATTAATTCTACAAAATATTTGTTACGAATACGATAGAATTCGGCTACCTGGTTCAATTTCATGCAGGCAAAATATTCCTCCAAAATTACATGTTAACATGTCTTTCTTTACACGACAGAAAATGAAACCAAATATCTGTGATAAGACAATTTTGATGTCGAAACATTGTTTGACTTTGTTATAAAACGGTAGATTTTATTTAAAATTAGATAGAACCTTCGACACCCGTATGCAATGCATGCCACTCGGCAAACCTGCCGAAGTTTGTCGAGTGCAATGCATGCATTGTCGCCATGTTGTTTTTATTTGTCTACGTGACCTTTTTTCCCGCCAAAATGAACCAAGTGCAATTTGTCGCAAATTAGTTTATCAAACAAATAAAAAATAAAACGGTGTCAAGAGCTAATAATAGTGCACGCTTCAGATGGATACATTTTTCGTACGATAAAAGACAATGGGATATTATTTTGTTGAGTGAATGGAAAATAATTAAAATATTTGTGTGATGGCACTGATGACAAATAGGATAGCCTACCAGTTGGGAACACGCGGTCAATTCTTACAACAAAGGGAAATGGTTACAGATACAAATTTTTGTTTTATGAATAATTATCGAGCTTGTATATTTACGGGATTGTTTACCTAATTTGATAGTGAACTGGATGACTGTTAAAAGGTTAGCTTACAATTACCGTAGATTACTGATTATTTACTAATTAAGTGACCGACATGCAGAGGATTAAAATGTCCGTACGCAGTGAAACGGTAAATCATTCTAAGTTAAACATTTTTCACGCTTGATTTGGCACAAGAAATTTGATTCGCGGGTTCCCTTGAATTTGAAAATTTTCTGCTAATCAAATTAATATTTGATTCGCACTTACGTCGTTTTTGTTTAGCAAACTGCGATGCGATACCGCTTATCATATTCCCTGCTCCCTCACTGCAGACTCTGCCCCCCACCCTATCAACAAACTTTCCAATTTATATATTATCGTATGTCCTACCTTTACAATGGGCTTTAAGTTGATCTCTCCACCCACATTCCACCAAACGTGTTCTTAATAATTCCTTTAATCTGAAATTAGATGTCCTTTGATAAAATACCAAATATCACATACATGTACCTAGGACGAAAAGCTAAAGGCACTTGAAAGGATTAAAAAAAAAATCTTCTTACTACTGCTTAACCAGTGCCTCCATCACGCCAAGTGGAAACTTTCTCATCAGGATCAAATCAAGGAGTACCAGGTTAACGAACAAGTGTCCTACTCACTCATCGTGGGTTTATAAAATAAAATCAGATTTGAGGTCTTACTGAAGATGTAGAGAGGGAGAGAAATTGGGTTTAACTCAACTCAACACAAACTAGGTCGTATTGGGACAAACATATGGTTTTAATTTCATTTCAAATATTTGCCTGGGCGTAGGGGTCTTATTTAGCATTCGGAGGAAACCGGAGTAAACCCACGAGGCTGGTACTGAAGATGGCCATTATATGTCATACAGTGTGCTATGAGGGAAATTTGGCACAGGCAGCAGCAAGATGACCTACTATTATATCGAATTCCAACCGTCAAGGGATCTTTTAAGGTTTTTCATCCTATCTGAATGATTAGACAGCTGTCTTTGCCAGGCACTCCGTCCTGCACCACTGACATAACCAAACCATGTCGCCAAGTTCAATGTGGAGATGATTCTGTATCATGTACATGTATTGTATGCTTGTGAACACAGTGTGCTTGAGAGATTTGACATAAAAACGAATAAAACAAAAATAACCATGATTGCGGCATGCATTGTATTTGTATTCCTACCTTTCCCTTTCACCTGTTTCTACAAGTTTTTGGTTGATTGTGGCCCTCATTTGAGCATCTTTAATCTTTCGCTCTTGAAGACTGAAAATTAGATAAATATGTTTTAAATTAATAAATTTCAAATATTTTTCATATTTTTCTAGCCAAGTGTGCCGCTATTTTTTCATGTGATCCAAAGTGTACGTGTCGTGTGCCGTTGCCGTTGGCAAAAAATGGTTGAGAATAATGAGAACCACTGTACTAAATATTGATACTTCTACTATGAAATTTCGTTTTTTTGACAAGCCGGAGTATGGCTATAAAACATATTAGGATAATTAATAATAAGTTTTAGTGAGAAATCTAACTTTTTCTTTACAATAATGAACTTTTTTGTCAAAAAATTTCTTTTTGTTAAACTTACTCCGCCATCTTGAAATTCTTGATACCTTTAGTGCCTTCTAAAATAGAAGAGCTGAAGGGACTAGTTATTGTAACAAAACTGACTAATGACAATAATCAACACAGGGTTTATCGAGGGGGGTCACGTGGTTAAGTGGGTAAGACGCTGGCTCGCTAGCCTGGAAGTCGGGTGTTTCATCCACTATAATATAAGTGACAGGTCTCCAAATTATGAAATTGGTAGTAGCAGGGAACATTGTTCGCATTATTGTGTTGTTAAATACGTTTACATTCTACAACCCCACCCCACGCCACTAGGCCTACTCATTAATTAGTACTCATTCGTGGTAAATGAATGTTCACCCCTCCCTCTTTCGCCCCTGCTACGCGATCGACACCCCACCCCTCTCCCTATTTGAATTTCGTTTGAGGTACGTTAGTTAATCTAAACATTGTTTTCCACTAGACAGAAACCATCAAGGCACGTGCGCGCTGTATCATAAGACCAGTCATTGATTCAGGTGGAGTGGTTTCGAATCCCCGGTTGTACGTCGCCTGTCCAACCACATGATGTGCAAGCGAATTACTGTAATAAAATTGAACCATATGCTAGTCCCGAAATGACTTAGTTTGTGTCGAGCGGACGTTAAACCAATCTCTCTTTCTCTCTCTCTTTCTCTCTCTCTCTCTCTCTCTATCTATCTATCTATCTCTCTATCAAAGCATTCACTATACGTCTCTTTAAAATGATATACATGAATAGCTTTAGGCTGAGTATATTGTAATAATACCGCTAAGTTGTAAATTCCGATCTGTGTATTATTGTCAAATAGATAAAACTTTTAACAACGACTAGAGGTGAACCACCAATCTGTTTCACAGAGCCAAGCGAATATTCACTGCGGGATCAGTTTGGTGAACCACGTGAGTAATAGAAATACATCACACGCTATTAAGCTAAACAGTACGTACCTGTGTACACTTGGTAAATATGTATTATTTATATGTATATAATTAATTTCATTTTGTATTCGATTTGACGTCTTTAATACATGTATACAGTGTGTGAGTGCGCAGTGCCAGCTGTGTTCTGGATCTGTGTTTTAATCAGATTGGGGAAGAAATCGTGGAACATGCTTTTTTTGTAGGTTTTGATGTTTGATTTAAAAGAAAAACAATGTTGATATTTTCTTCTGAGTACCAGGTCTTCATAGTACGAGTATCAGGTCTTCATAGTACGAGTATCAGGTCTTCATGGTACGATTCTTTCCCCATTGGGTGTCCGATATGTTCCAGTGGTTGCAGCTGTTTCTACCACCCACCCCCGCGCTAGCTACGGGCCTGGGTTCTGACTATATTTCGGATTTTATTTCTATCACTTCATGAAGATATTTCCAAGATGTTGGTCATTATTCCACGATTTCTACCCGAAAAGCTGACGGATGGGGAATTTTGTATCAGGAAAATACCGCACTATTTCAATAAGGTAATAGGATACTGTAGTAAGACTGGCCTTTCAACTATCACACATATGAATGAATCATGTCCGGTTCATTCACAATTAAAATACAGTCTTACATAAAATCACGAATACCACGAGTCATTCAAATTATTATGCTAATTAGCTTTTAAGTAGAGATGTTTTGAATTGTATTCAAAAATGAGTCAGTAGATAAAATTTAATTGTTCACGCGTGATGAGGTGTTTTTTTTTTCTCATTTTTCATTTCTATTGATTTTCACACTTGGTTTAACAGATCAAGTAAATTCACTATCGTATAATATTATCGATAAAAGATCTCATATAGAAGAGGGTAGGTTAAGGTATCGAACTATGTGTACTGGATTTAAAGTGGAAATTTCATATTTTCTAAGAAAGTCAAAACATAATTATTTCTATGTCTTTTGCTCAAAAGTTTGTCAACTCACTATTATACGATATGGGCAATATTTCACAGGCATATAAATCTCTGACACAGAAAATAATAACACAATTACTTGAATTACCTCCCTTGTTTTGCCATTCCCCTCCATGCAATGGCGATCTTCAAACGTTTGAATTTGAAGTTGAAAATGATATTTTTGCCAATTTCTCAACTGGCAATAGTGAATTATAGAATTAATAGGATTATTCTCTAACAAGGTAGGACTGTTTATAGATACAATCTATTTTAGGGCTTTATTTTAACATATTTTAAAATATAACTAAAAAATACGAAATTGCCGTTTAACAGCTAAGCCTAGTGGTTTTAAACATGCATTATGCAAGAGCAAAATCTGCCTACTATAAGTCTTTCTTTAGGCCTGAAATGTTATCTAAATTACCAATTAGACATTAATTAACTTATCCAGACCATAATAAACTCTCGATGTCAAGGCAAGCCTTCGATGTTGGCTGGATTAGATTCCTATATGCCGCTTAACGGCCGTTGATAATTAAATTTAAACGTGGGTAATCGAGACTATGCTGTTTATATTAAGGATTTTAGTAATGATGACCGAGACTAGAGCGAAATTTCACCCGCTTCGTTCTCGGCTCATAGTGGATCAATTGGACTGAAGGGGTCTTCATCAGTGGGAGGAAACCGGAGGTCCGGTAGAAAACACGAAGTTGGACAGGTGATCCTACTCCTTGTCACGTACAGCTCGGGATTCGAAACCACGCCAGTTGACTCAATGACAGACCGTATGATAAAGCGCGCACGTGCTAACCATTCGCGCCCCACCTCTTGAATTTAACAGAGGAAGATGAAAACTAAGACTAATCCTATTAATCATAGAATCATAGTAAACTGACAAATTAAATCAATCTAATCCTGTTAAATACGTCTAGCGATTTAGCCCCTTTAACAGCTGGGCCTATAGTGGATTTAGCACATGATCGAGGAAGATGAAAATTAAGTTTAATCCTACTATATACTAATCATACTAGACTGAGTCTTGTCTGTCTACAACCAGCTCTGCTTGAGAACAGATACTCAGCTAGTTGACGACCATTTTAATTCTTAAATCTCGCCGATAATATAATCGAAAACCCTAAGCATGCATCGAGAATTTTTGCGCAGGGATCTATTCCCAAAGTAAAGTGGATATTTGCCGAATGGTCTAAAATTAGTAACAACGTGAATAGTCGCATTTCTTTGCAATACCCTCTGCCCTGCACCGAAGGGACGGGGAAACACCAGGATCGGACCCGCGACTTCGCAGCGAATAAGTCGACGCCCTACTCACAGAGCCACCGTGGGGTCAATTTATACTTTTATGATGACGTATTTTAGTAATAAACTTTATGTCGACCATTTTGTGCAACATTCCGCGGTATCTGTGTACACACAGTATTCGACTATGATTTATCACCGGATGAGGTACACCAGGCCAGTAGGTTCAAATATATCTCTTTAAAGGCACGCCCTTAAAGGTACGGTGGGGAGGAGGGGGGGGGGGGTCATACAGACTGTCATTGAGTCAACTGTCTCGGTTTCGAATTCTCGGTTGTACGTGACAAGGAGTAGAGTCCCCTGTCTTATCTCGTGGGTATTCTCCGGTTTCCTCCCACTACTAAAGACCCTCAAGCAAGCGAATAATTGAAATAAAATTAAACCATATGTTAGTCCTGAAATGAACTAGTTTGTGTCGAGTGGACGTTAAACCCCATTTCTCCCCCTCTATTTAAAGATACATTGTGTAAGTGAGAGAGAGAGAAATGGGGTTTAACGTCCACTAACTAGGTCATTTCGGGACTAACATATGGTTTAATTTTATTTCAAGAATTCGCTTGTGCGTAGCGGTCTTTAGCAGTGGGGGGAAACCTGAGTGCCCAGAGGAAACCCACGCGGTTGAGAAGGCGCCCCTATCTCCATGCCACATACACTCACACCGGGGATCGAAACCACAGTCGCAAGCCAGAGGTGACCGGCCAGCTAGAGGTCGAAGGGTGGCATTCTTGACCACTAGCCCCCCCCCCCCCCGCGTAAGATTTAGATAAAGAGTTAAAATGGAATGAAATGGGGTTTAACGTCCTACAGTTCTGCTCCGACTGGGATAATGAAGACAGACATAGGCCCGGGCAGCGGCGCTACTGCTTTTAACCTTAAAGGGACAATAACATTCTTGTTGGCTTGGTAGCTCCAGAAAATAAATAATACCCTTATTCTAAGTACTAGATGTTTAAATGTCCTACCTGTTGTGTAAATTATCCATTACAACCTATTTTATATGTCCAGAGGGTTCGAAAATATTTTAAAATCCAAGTCACATTTGAAAAGGTTTACGTTAGACTTTTCAAATCAATTGGTTGAATTTTTCCAATTTTTTAAATTAGGTGTGTTAAGATGAAATTTATATCATCATTTAATTGGAATATTCTAAAATAATACGATTTGTTGACCAGAATGAAGATTGGGACATATTTTTCAGTTACAACAAGAGTGTTATTGGGGCTTTAATGTTTCGTCCTATCCGAGCAGCTAAACAGCTGTCTTTGTCAGGCCCTCGGTCCTGCCCCACTGACAAGAGGGAACCACACTGGGAAATCCCGATGAACTTTCTCAGCCAACGTCGGGAGCGATTTAGCCAGCCTTACTCACTTATCCACTGTGGTTCCTTTCTAAACAACCAGCCGAAGGTTCTTGCTATTAAAAAGGAGAATGAAAAATGAAAATGGTGAAAATTCCATTCGAAGTACGTTTTTCTGGGCGAAGTTATGACTTCGATTGTTTGTTCTGGTTGCAAACTCTACATTTAACCTTTAATCTGGTTGTTAACTCTATATTTAACCCTTATCCTGGTATGTTGGGGTTTCAAAGATACTACAATTCTTTTTTTGAAGTAGTAGAAAAGTGGCTAGGAATAACGTCCAGGGGCCGGTTGCTCATAACTAAATTATTTTAACGATTCGTTAAACTAACGGATCGTTATCTTTCATGCGTCCTTTGTTAACGGTCCGTTAAATTTCTGTTGCTGGAAAGTCAATTTTATTATCCGATAAAGTTAACAGGGCTTCCAGCAACAACCTTTCTCTCCGTTAAAGATAACGATCCGTTTACTCCATGTTAACGGATCGTTAAATGTTAACAGAGCTTTGAGCAACCGACCCCAGTTGTTTAGATGGCACGTACCCCACTCACCCCTACCCCACCCCATGTACATGTTGGCGTGAACATTTTCCCGTCTTCATTGACACATCGTTGAAAGTTTGCGTGACCTATTAAATTAATAATTTCCTGGTAACACCTCAAACCCACTACTCTATGACGCATAGCATATACATTGATCTTGTCTTATCTTAAAGTAACAACCCCAACACACAATTCTATGACGTACTGCACATACCTCGATCTAATCTAATTTTAAAGCAACAGGGTGATCAATGGCTCGCTTGCCTGGAGATGGAGTGTTCGATCCCTGCATAGGTCGAGACAGTTCACCCAGATTTCCCGCCGTGGTTCCCCTTGTCAGTGATGCAGGACGGAGGGTCTGACAAGAACCGCTGTCTAGTCGTTCGGATGGGACGAAAAACCGACGTTCCGTGTACACATTTGCGTGCACGTAAAACATCTCTTAGCAGTTGGAATTCGATATAAGAGTAGACCGTAGGCCGTAGCGCCGCTGCCCGGGCAAAATTCTCCTTCATAGCACACTGTATGGCGTATGCCCGTCTGCCATTAGCCCAGGTTAAGTGCAGAACTGGACGTTAAACCCCCATTTCATTTCATTTAGAGAGAGAGAGAGAAATGGGGTTTAACCTCCACTCGACAATAACTAAGGTCATTTTGGGACTAACATATGGTTTCATTTTATTTCAATAATTCGCTTGCGCGTGGGGGTCTTTAGCAGTGGGAGGAAACCGTAGTGCCCGGAGGAAACCCACGAGGTTGAGAAATTTCATTTAAACTAATTGGAGTGGGGGTGGATGGCCGTGTGCGTTGCATCATAAGGTCTGTCATTGAGTCAGCTGGTATGGTTTCGATCCCCCGGTTGTACGTGACAAGGAGTATGCTCGCCTGTCCAACTTCGTGGGTTTTCTCCGGGTCCTCGAATGTCAAGTACCGTTGCTACGATAATGAACAATCTTAAAACGCCCAGAATTTCGCCCAGAATAAAGTATTTTGAAATAATCTAATTTTGAAATATTAATATAGCAAGGACGGTCAGCTCTTTATCTGAATCTTACATACGGGTATCTTTAAATGAGTTATCAAAAATACATCTTATGCGTGGGGTTTTAAAACCGGATTTGTTCTATTTTATTTATACGTGAAGACGACTTTTATTAAATTGAAACATGTTTGTGATAACAGAAGAGAGGTTATAAAAAGAACATAAAATGACGCATTAATATTTATGTAACATTCGCAGTGTACCAGTTATTTACAAAGAATTGAAGTGGTAGCGTATTACACTGGTCCGTAACATACTAGAACACATAGTTTGTTATAATGTGAAATATAACGCACAGTGTGATGCGCTCAATGTGATGGGATAAAATATAACGCACAGTTTGATGGGATGTGAAATATAACGCACAGTGTGATGGGATATGAAATATAACGCACAGTGTGACGGAATATGAAATATAACGCATAGTGTGATGTTAAACATAATGCATAGTAGTTTTATTATGTGAAAAATAACGCATTAAAGGTTTATAGTGTGAAATATAACGCACGAGGTATTGTAGTGCAACATACAACTCACAGTCTGTTATGATGGGAAACAATTCTCATGGTATATATGTTGTAATGCCTGTATAACCAACACGTGTGGTCCGTAAAATAATGACACTGTAACATGGTGGATTATTACTGTAATAGGAATATTGCGCGCTATAACGCACTGTAGTTGAATGTAACTTTGTGGAATAATACATGCTCTAATGAACTGTACCGGGAAATATTACGCGCTGTGACGAACTGTACCGGGATATATTACGCACTGTAACGAACTGTACCGTGATATATTACGCATTACCTATATAGAACTGTACGGGAGCATATTACGTATTATATATAAAACTGTAAAGGGAAATATTACGCACTGTGGACTGTAAAAGGTAATAATACGCACATATTGAACTGTAACGAGAAATATTACGCACCGTAATAGAATGGAATAGAACAGTAGGACGTTAAACCCCATTTTATTTCATTTCTCCTTCTCTCCCTGATGTGCACGCCTATGTGTACAATTTTCTTCACGGTACACTGCATAGCGCATGCCCGTCTTCATGAGTCCAGTTCGGAGTAGAAGAGTAAGACCCTAAACCCTATTCATTTCGTTACTTCTATAAATTATGCCGTATACAACCCTATTCGACAGGATTTAAACATCTAGTATTGAAATAACTGTAGGGGTAAATGCCACCCTCTAAGGATAGTAATATACTTTATTAAAGATCGCATTTAAAATAGCATTATGCAAGAGCAAAATCTGCTTATAACAGGTCTTACTTTAGGCCTGAGATGTTATCTAAATAATCAATTAGACATTAATTAACATATCCAGACCATAATAAACTCTTAAAGTCAAGGCTAGCCTTCGATGTTGGCGGATTGAATTCCTATATGCCGCTTAATGGCCATTGATAATTAAATCAATCTGTTTATATTAATGATTTGAGTAATGATGACCGAGGCTATGTGAATATTTCAAACGCTTTTTTCTCGGCTAATAGTGGACCAATTTGACTGAAATTACACTATCTAGGTTTTAACTATTATAGTGAGAACTACCACCTCTTTATCTTATCTCCCATAATGTAACTTTAAAACTCTATTATTAAAATAACGGTAGCTGTAAATGACACCACGCAGGGTAGTAAAGTACGTTATCGAATCTATAAGTGAGGTGTATGAATTAAATAGTCATTTTAAAGCGGAAGTTTCATATTTTTTAAGTTACATTTTTAAAATGTATAAAAATAAAGCCTTAAAATAGATGGTATCTATAAACAGTCCTACCTTGTTAAAGAATAAGCCTATTAATCCGATAATTCACTATTGCTAGTTGAGAAATTTGCAAAAGTATCATTTTCAACTTGGCAAGAATATCATTTTGTGTTATTATTTCAGGTGTGAAAGAGTTTAAAATGTGGGAAATAATGCCTATGATCGTACAATAGTAGTGAGTCGACAACCGATTGAGCAAAAGACATAGAAATAATTATGTTTTGACTTTCTTAAAAAAAAATATGAAATTCTCGCTTTAAAATAAACGACCCAAGTTTTTCTTGAGTTTTATTGTCATAATACTGACATGTTACGTCAGCGTCAGCCATTTTAAGACGTGCACAGGCTATAATAGGATGAGTGTATTTGTGTTTGTCATCACATTAGTCGGATTATTACACACCTCAAAAGGTAAGTTAAAGCAAGAATTTCATATTTTCTAAGAAATTCAAAATATAATTATTTCTATGCCTTTTGTTCAAAAGGTTGTCAACTCACTATTATATGATCATAGGCATTAGTTCCCACATTTGAAAATCTTTCACATCGGTAATAATAACACAATTACCTCCCATGTTTTTCTATACTCCATGTGAATAGCTATCTTCATACGTTTGAATTCTAAGTTGAAAATGATACTTTTGCCAATTTCTTAACTGGCAATAGTGAATTATAGAATTAATAGAATTATTCTTTAATAAGGTAGGACTGTTAAAAGATACAATCTATTTTAGGGCTTTATTTTAATATATTTTGAAAATGTAACTTAAAAATATGAAACTGTAGCTTTAAAGTGGTGTACTGTGAGATAAGATAGAGAGCTGTCAGTTCTCGCTGTAATATTTTTTTAAAAATAGGCAATGAGAAGGGAATATGTTGAAAATTTCAGTCAAATTGCTTCATTCTGAGCGAAGTTATCAACGATACAATAACGGTCTATCCTCGATTGTCATTGCTACCGTGTTACGATAATAAACAAAGTCTTTATTATCCATTTTTACGGTAACCACATTAACTGAAAAACGTATTTGAATCTATTTAATATCGGAGCACCGAGAGTTAATGATGGCAGGGGGTTCGATCGTTTAATGTGTTTCCTATTGTCAGTGTCGCAGTACTGAAGGGCCAGGTAAGGGATGGCGTATGGTCGTTCGGATGTGACCAAGCACATAAATGAACCCTTGGCAGTTGGAATATGATATACGAGTAGGTCGTAGCATTACGGTCCGGACAAGAGAGAGAGAGAGAGAGAGAAAGAGAGAGAGAGAGAGCGAGATGGGTTTAACGTCCGCTCGACACAAACTACGTCATTTCGGGACTAGCATATGGTTCAATTTTATTAAAGTAATTCTCTTGTACGTAGGGGTCTTTAACAGTGGGAGAAAACCCATGTGGTTGGACAGGCGACGCACAACCGGGGATTCGAAACCACTCCACTTGACTCAATGACTGTTCTTCTGATACAGCGCGCACATGCCTTGATGGTTTCCGTCTAGTGGAAAACAATGTTTAGATTAACTAACGTACCTCAAACGAAATTCAAATAGGGAGAGGGATGGGGTGTCGGTCGCGTAGCAGGAGCGAAAGAGGGAGGGGTGAACATACATTTACCATGAATGAATGAGTAGTGGCGTTGGGGTGGGTTGTAGAATTTAAACGTATTTAACAACAGAATAATGCGAACAATGTTCCCTGCTACTACCAATTTCATAATTTATAGACCTGTCACTTATATTTTTGTTTATTATAGAATCTAAGTGCGCGGATTCTGAAGAATTTATAGTTTCCTGTAGAAATCTTCTTTGTGCTGTGGTCATGATGTTAAATTTGACACACGCCACTTTCCTTCCATGAAGTCCGGCTTGGTTTCGCCTTGTCGGTGGCGCAGAACGGGGGCCTGACAAGGACATCTGTCTAGTCGTACGGATGGGAGAGAGCGAGAGAGAGAGAGAGAGAGAGAGAGAGAGAGATGTACAAGCGGGGAAATCGAACCCACCTCAGTTGACTCACTGACAGACCATGTGATTCCCCGCGCACGCTACCAACAATAGTTTTACAAACACCTGGTTATAATAATGCGATTTCTAGAATAGATTCTCAAGTACAAAATCCCCCGAGACTGCTTTGCTTAATAAATCATCAAAAAAAACCCCACTTAAATTAAAGAACAATACGGCCCCAAACTACCCCAGAACATTTATTACTTCAAGGAATCCAGTAATGTTTGCAGGAGGGGGTTTTGTCGGGTTCCCGAGGCAATGTAATCGCCCCCCCCCCCACCAGGGCGGCCTTGAATTTGTTTTGAATATATCATTGAATCGCGCTTTGAATACCCATCCCATCCCGCCATTTGATGATAAAGGATAAAGCCCACTGATCGAGACAATTTTCTCAAAAAGCTGTTTATGTAGCTGGATCCGCCCTGCCCCCCCCCCCTCGCCTTACTACAATCACAGACTACTCCCTCTTCTCAGTCCACTTCTGCAGGGGCGGATCTGCCCTGAAGTGTGCTTTATCTTTTATCGTCAGATAGTAGGATGGAATGAGCATTCAAAGCGAGATAATGTATTAATACATGACTTTGTATTAATTAAACGGAATCACTGTGTCATCGTATTAATTGATTATAAAAATTGACATCAAACGGGATGTTGGATTTCTCTGTTTAAAAAGTTCAGTGTGTAAGTATATACGCCAAAATCGTCATAGAGACCATGTATTTCAAAAAAAAAATCAAGGCGGGGGGTGGGGGGTGATACATTGTCTCGGGAACCTGACAAACCCTCTCCTGTAAAAATTGTTGGATCCGCCCCTGTCCTGGAATTCATCAAGCACTCATTGTATAGTATAGAACCATATAACTAGCCATAATACATTGTAATGTGTTCTTTTTGTTTTGTTTTTGTGTAGGACTGCGGGAGAGAAAGAACGATTCCACATCTATAAATGTCGTCGCAGTAATGGCGAATAATACCAACTCCAGTTCTACGTCATTGAATGTGACGTCATTTCCTTCAGCCAATTCTAGCCATACTTCTCTCGATGTCACAATGTCAACATTCCCTGGAATATCGCCGGGACAGAACGAAGCCAAATTTATAAACGATAAATTTCCTCTGGCAGTCATTATCGGTATTTCTGTATTTTGTGGTTTGCTTGTTGCCATGGTAGTGATATATCTGGTAAAACGCAGTCGCAAGGAATCTTACGTGAACCGACCATTGACCTTGGCTTACAAGTCTGGCAGAGATGACTTAATTCAGGTAGTTCAAGTTATTCATGGCCCTGTGGATACTGCAGACGAACAAAATAATAATCCGAAAGTGTCTCAAACTAGTCAAACGTTCTCGAATAAATCACCAGAAATAAAGGTACAAGCGCATAATGACGTCACATATTACAACACAGCTCATGAAGTAAGGAATAATGACGTCACATATTACAACACTGAGCGTGAAATTCGGAGTGATCGCCATCAGCCGAGACGTCTGCATTTTTCCTTTAATGCCGCGCAAAAAGATTATAACGAGAAAAATCTGCTCAACACAGTTGAAAATGGCGACGATACGAATAATTATTACACGACTTATAATATAGTTCCACCAAATTTAGAAGAAGCTCAGAGACTTTCAGCTGAATTAAAATTAAAACGAGCCTCGAGACTCAAGGAAAGCGAGACTCCATCCGAGGATAGGAATTATGTGGTAGCTGATCGTGTAGACAGCGTGCGTAGTCAAAATTACTACAGCGAACCCATAGAACTTTATATGGATTACGAAAATGAGGATGGACATGTTTACGAAAGTGTAGCGTAGCATCGTTCAATAACGTTTTACGAAAGTGTGGCGTACCGCAGCATCCTTCAACAACAGTTTACGAAAGTGCGGGAGAGCACCGTTCAACAACTTTTTTACGAAAGTGTGGCGTAGCATCCTTCAATAACGGTTTACGAAAGTGTGGTGTAGCATCGTTCAACAACGGTTTACGAAAGTGTGGGAGTGCACCGTTAAACAACTGTTTACGAAAATGTAACAGCGCTCAACAACTGTTTACGAAAATTTGGCGTACCAGAGTTCAACAACTGTTTACGAATGTGTGGCAGTTGTTTACGAAACTGTGGCGTGGCATCGTTCAACAACGGTTTACGAAGGTGTGGGAGGGCAACCTTCAACAACTTTTTACGAAAACGTGGCGTAGCAGCGCTCAACAACTGTTTACGAAAGTGTGGCAGTTGTATACGAAATTGTGGCGTAGCAGCGTTCAACAACTGTTTACGAAAGTTTGGCGTAGCAGCGTTCAACAACTTTTATTATTATTGCCGTAGTCTTTCATTTTGTAAAGAAAGTGTTGCTCTCCTTTTGATAAGAAAGCTAAGAAACAACCATGACGTAAAGGCATAGCAATATGCAGCTCGTGCTGTTATCTCGAGACGTTACAAAACCCAACACGCTCCTTAGTCCCGAGACATCTCATAGTTGCCTCAACAACCACGATTACTTAGCAACCATTGCAATATCCCAGGGGCAGATCCAGAGGGGGTGGGGCAGCTACATGTCTTGCATTAATGAAATAAAATCACTATGTGATCCTACATCTTTAAAAAAATGATTTTCCTCTTTAAAAAGAGCAATGTGTATGTATGCCTATGTAATGTGTAGAGACGATGATGGCAGATTTCCTTAACAGGAACCTGGTAATCCCCCTCCAGGATCCACCCCTATATCCGGCACGTAGGTGGCATAGTTTTAGTCATGTCATAGACCTATGTTATGGTCATCTCTTGTTGGTAATAAAAATTCCGTGATCTTTATTTGTTTTCTTATAACAATATTTTATGATCACGGCTTAATCCAAGCTAACATGTTCTCAAATTGGAAGATTTGGTTTTGGTTATTTTAAAGATACAGTAGGTAAGATTTGGATAAAGAGCTAGCCATTCTTGCTATAATAGTTCGAAGGTAGATTGGGGGTTGGGATGGCCTAGTGGTCTTGAGTGCCGCGCTTCGACCTCTAGCTGGCCGGTCACCTCTGACTTGCGGCTGTAAAACCCACTTGCGGAGTAAAACCCACGGGCTTGAGAGAGCGCCCCCTATCTCCATGCCACACACGCTCACACCAGGGATCGAAACCACAACCGCAAGCCAGAGGTCGAAGCGCGGCACTTTAGACGACTAGGCCATTCCAACCTGTATATAAATTTTAAATGACGTCATCGTCTAGAACCAATCAATCATCTGGGTTTGTTTCACTCGTTGTCAGATTTATATTTTTAAATTACAAAATGTCTTACAAGATTGATGTTGTGGCGTAGCGTGCTGTGACTTCATAGTGACTGTCAACATTTGCTGGTAGTGTTGTTTATTGTCAGGCAGGCTACGAAGAAGTTCTGGACGGTTGAGGAGATCAAACCAAGGATTGAACACCCAACCTCCACGTCTTATCCACTTTAGAACTGAAAGCGTTAGCCGCATATTATCGTGTTTCATTCCTCAACATTTCTATTTTCATATATAAATATATATATATGTAGTATCACGTCACTCGATCACATGACATGTAAATATATATATATATATATCATCATTACGTCATAACTTACTGAGTCACAGTAGAGAGGTTAAAGACATGAAATGAACTGGAGCTTAACGTCCTATTGTTATGCGCTGACTGGTTTAATGAATACGGGCATACGTCATGTAGGGTGTTATGGTGGTGGTGGGGTGTTGTTATTCATTAGCTCGGTTGGTGCAGAATATTCTTTCACAAAGGCGGATCCAGACATTTTTGCAGGAGGGAGTTTGCCGGATTCTTATTAAGAACATTTGACAATGCATAATGTCATGCATCTTTAAATTTCGTAGTTATATACACACTGAGCTTTATCATTATTTTCTCCAAGTGTTGTTTTACAAAATCCGCCCCTGTTTCAATTCATTGCATTTTAACGATAGCTTTCCAATAAGGTCTGTCTTGTTGTTGTTTCATAAGGTCTGTAATTGAGTAAACTGACATAGTTTCGATTCCCCGGTTGTACATGACAAGGAGTAGGGTTACCTGTCTAACCTCGTGGGTTTTCTCCGGACCCCCGGTTTCCTCCCACAGCTATAGACTCCTACGCGCAAGCGAATGGTTGAAATAAAATTGAAGTACATGTATACGTTAATCCCTAAAAGACCTACTTTAATTCGAGTGGGAGCTAAACTCTCTCTCTCTCTCTCTCCCTCTCTCTCTCTCACTCTCCCTCAGTTTCTTTCTCTCTCCCCTCCCTCTGTCTCTCTCCCTCTCCATCAGTCTCTCTGTCTCTCTCTCTCTCTCTCTCTCCCCTCTCACCGTTATTAATCCTCTCTTATGTCATTACAACACCGAGTACAAGGGCAGACGACATTATGATGGTGACATTTATTTGACAACAACAAGATAAATAGCCAACCTGGTGGTTAATTTTATCCGCGAAGATTAAATTATAATTCGGTAAACGCACTTTCATCATATTCAACAGTTTGTTACGTCTTAAAGGGTGTGTGACGCTATTTTTGGAACCTTCAAATAGACGAGTTTAAAGCACATATTAAATAGCCAAAGTAACTTAGCCATACACTATGCAAGAGCTGGGTGGTTGGAATGGCCTAGTGGACTAGAGAGGCGCGCTTCGACCTCTAGCTGGCCGGTCACCTCTGGCTTACGGCTGTGGTTTCGATCCCTGGTGTAAGCGTGTGTGGCATGGAGATAGGGGCGCCTTCTCAAACTCGTGGGTTTCCTCCGGGCACTACGGTTTCCTCCCACTGCTATAGACCCCTACGCGCGAGCCCCGAAATGACCTAGTTTGTGTCGAGTGGACGTTAAACCCCATTTCCCTCTCTCTCTCTCTCTCTCTCTCTCTCTCTGCAAGAGCTAGATCTGCCTATTGTAGTATTTCTTTAGACCTGAAGTGTTGTCTAAATTATTAATTATATATTAACTAACTTACCAAGACCATAATCAACTCTCGATGGCATCGCTAACCTGCATAACTTTCCTTCACGATTTAATCATTAATTGGATAATCGAGACTATGCTTTTTTTGATCGCACCAACTTTAGTAATGGTGATCCTCAGTTTATAGTGGATCAAATTGACTGAAACTTTTAGCAAATTGTCTTTAAATTACCTAGTGTTTGAAATATAATATAGTGAGAACTGTCAGCTCTTTATCTATTCTTCTAAAATGTATCTTTTTAAAAGTGAATAGTATAATAATATGATATGATTTACAGTTAAATATTGTTTTATTTAAAGAAAACAACAAACAGAGAGAAATGGGGTTTAGCGTCCACTCGACACAACCAGGTCATTTCGGGACTAACATATGGTTTAATTTTATTTCAATAATTCGCTTGCGCGCATGGGTCTTTAGCAGTGGGAGGAAACTGGAGTGCCCGGAGGAAACCCACGAGGTTGAGAAGGCGCTCCTATCTCCATGCCACATACGCTCACCACTTTAGACCACTAGGCCATCCCAACCCCCCCAAAAAGCAATTGTAGTTTCTGATCGGTAATGTTCAGTGAATATGTCAGTTCCTAAAATAGTGTTTGATTCTGAATGAACTGGAAATTTAATGGCTTCACTAAATTCAAGATTGATCGAAAAAAAAACAAAACAAAAAAAACAGGGTTTGCGATTTATTTAATTCGAGTACAGGATGTGACGTCACGTCTTTTTATATTGTCTTTGAAATTTTATTTTTGATTTTCATATCTATCAAAATGTGATGAGATTATTTTTTTGAGTTGTTACTCGAGTCGTAATAAATCGTCGAGACCTTGTCAAGCGACTATAAACAGTCCATCATCGGGTTATAAATATACAACCCCAGTCTTGACTTTAATAGACTAGGCCATTCAACTAAAGCTACACGAACCAACGAAACAAAGCTTGCTCATTCTTAAAGCATGAGTTGAATGGATAACTTTTAATGGTTGTGTTCGTCAGTATTCGATAACCAGTTCGATTTGAATGTTAAAGTATAGTATGGTCATGCAGTTTATTCACGAAGAAGGACTATCTGAATGCATTGTTTATATGGAGTGTTATTCCACGGAAATATTATCCTAGAGCATCGTTCGTCTGGATAGTCTCTTAGGCGGAAATAATTTCTGAGTGCATCGTTGTTTCATCGATAGTTACTTGTTGGATCCGTGAGAATCGTGTGCTTGGTATTTTTAATTTGAAGTGACCAAGGACTGGACATAAATTATCGCAAAAATAATTGTGTGCACCAGTTGCTTGATATATATTGAAGTGATCGAGGACTGGACAATCAGTATTTGCATTAACGCATTCTGGACGTTGTCTTGATTAGTCCAGTCGGTACAGAACGTTAATCTCCATTTTGAATTCTGAACATAAAGACACGATACCTACCAAAAATTGGAAAATGCAGCGATATATAATAGCTCTCAATTAATTTCCAAGGAATAGGTTTTTTTTAATAAAACTGTGTGAAGAAGTGGTTGAGAATTGGAGTGATTTTGATTTTACATGTGTGTGTTATTCAAAGAAGGCCACAACACACACACACGGACAATAGTAAGACAAACGCGGTTATGGCTGTTTAATTTCAAATATTCAGGGGGATCGGTGAAATAATTGTGATATCAAATACAGGATAACCAATAAAACAACCAGAAGACCGGACACCGTGCAGACAACAACACGGACAAGAGTCAGACAAGCACGCTTATGTAGTTGCCGGTGATTAATATTACAGATTCAAAGGATTTCTGACTTGTCGTGAACATATTATAGTTGCGTTTACCTTAGTGAAGGTGATTCTGGTTATCTAAAAGGGACATGTTCATTAATATGGAATTTTGACAACAAGTATGGTTGCAGGTGCTTAATATAACAGATTCAAGGGACTTCTGACAGGGGCTTTATTAGTCAGTAAATTTAAAAGATTCGCCGCTCTTCGTGAACACGTTACATGTGCTTTTACGTTGGTCTTTATAAGCTTGAAGAGTCGTATTAAATTTGGACAAGTGTGGATCTTCACTGGATTGTTCAATGAGAAAGTTTAAAGTCAATAATAGAGGTGCTGTGTTGGTGGTGCTGGTTATAACTGGATTGTCTCCCTTTACCAATGGTAAGTCCCCACGAGGTAGTGTATATTTTTAAACTGTTTCGGGAGGTCGGAAATTCCCACATGCCAAGTAAGTCTAAATTAAATCCGAATTCGCACTAGTTGACTTTTCCGCGTTAAATTAATCTTCCTCAGTCCTTGAGCTCCTTCTCGACCACCCTGATCCTGATCTCCTTCCCAATCACCCTGATCATTGATCTCCTTCCCAAAAGTCATGATCCTTGATCTCCTTCCCGACCGTCCTGATCCTTGATCTCCTTCCCAAAGGTCCTGATCCTTGATCTCCTTTCCAACCGTCCTGATCCTTGATCTCCTTCCCAACCGTCCTGATCCTTGATCCCCTTCCCAAGATCCTGATCTTTGATATCCTCCCCAACCGTCCTGATCCTTGATCCCCTTCCCAAGATCCTGATCTTTGATATCCTCCCCAACCGTCCTGATCCTTGATCTCCTCCCCAGTCGTCAGGATCTCCTTCTCAACCGGGTTGAGACAGTAGCGCCTCTGGCTCGGGCAAAATGTCCCTCGTAGGACACTGATGTTGTATGCCCATCTTCTTTAGCCCAGTTCGGAGTAGAACAGTAGGACGTTAAACCCCATTTCATGAATAAATGACAAATTTATGGAAAAGTGAACATATGGCGGTGTAAATGATTCAAGGGGGGGGGGGGGGGTAACGTCCACTTCACACAAACCCGGTCATTTCAGGACTATTACATCTCATTTGAATAATTCGCTAGTGTAGGGATCTTTAGCAGTAGAGGAAATCGGAGCACCTGGAGAAAACCCACGAGGTTTGACAGGCGACCCTACTCCTTGTCACTTACAACCGGGTAATCGAAACCACGCCAGCTGACTCAATGATAGACCTTATGATACAATGCGCACGCGCTAATGACCCCCCCCCCCCGCGAGACTAGCCCCCCCCCCCCCCCTCCTTCAGGCAAAATACTGGTTCCTATATAATATTGCACTGATTTAACATAATGATTAAATTAACTTACTGGTATGTTCTTTTTTTTTTTTGTAGGTTCGGGATGTTTAGATATTTTATCTAGTTCAGAAAAGGACGTGATTACTGCCAATAGCTGTCATGGCAGGATCTTAAAGTCCAAGGATGTGATCTCAATCACATTGAAATCTTACATAGACGTGAAATGTACGTGCAATGTAATCTATGGTGTTGACAAGTCCAAACATTTTAATATAAGTCAAGTCCTTGAAACAATGTGTGGCTTACCACGTAATGACGAATACCATTCTTGTCCTAATTCTAAAAAAGTTAAAAATGGATTCACGTTTCAACTTTTAACATATATGGATAGAAAAATACTATGCATTAAACCCGATGATAATAATCGCAATGACGACGATGATGGTGACGACGACGATAATGATATTCGCGACGACGACGGCGGCAAAGTTGATGATGATGATAATAATAGTCGTGATGATGATGATGATAATAATAGTAGCGATGATGAAGATGATAATAATAGTAGCGATGATGACGATGATAGTAGCGACGATGACGACGGCAAAGATGACGATGGTGGTAGTCGCGAGGATGACAATGATGATAGTCGCAACGATGACGACGATGACAATAGTCGTGGCGATGACGTCGTTGATGATGGTGATGATGATGATGATGATGATGATGATGATGATGAAGCCATGAGAAATAATGGACGAACGTTGAATTTAATATGCAGACGGAACACAATGACGTCAAACGAGCAATTCAAGCAAACTGTGGGTCTACATCCGGTGGTGGATTCGCGGCCTGGGTTCAGAAACATAGACCGGGAACGGGATAGTAAAATCGGGGTATTCAATGGAGATGGCGATGGCGACACGTCTAAAGGGTCTAAGGGTAATAAACCTAAAACAAACTACGACAGTTCATCATCTTCGGCTACGTCAACCAAGAAAGCAAAACAAGATGGCCGCAAGGGCTTGACAACCAGTGGCGTGGTGGGAGTCAGTGGTGCTATTGTTGCATTGGGAGCGGTGTTTATTGTCATAGTAACGATTTTTGTTCTTCGACGTCGAAGAAATAGATCTCAAAATTCCCCAAAGCCGTCGGACAAATCTGAACATTCGGATATCGAAAATTTCCCTCGTCCACAAACGTCCATGGTTGATCTCATAAAAAACAAATATTTAAAAAAGCCAAATGATTATTCAGGTAGACCTCTTCCAGAAAAGAAAACGTCGCCACGCAATGATTATGGTGTACGGTTCTCAAATGAGACATACGGCTCAGATACTCGCAACGTTTCAAAAACTCATCCAATCGGTGGTGGTGGTGGCTACATAGACATGGGTCATGCATCACCTAGCAACAATGAAACGCGCAAGTCAAGTGTCGGTGGTGATGACGACGCAACATCTGAGGCATATTACGTCACACCTCGTGATCCCGATGATGGCTACCTGATGCCGAGTCAAGATTTACAACCAATTTACTATAACAATAACAAATCAATAAAATCAGGTGTTGATTTCATTGATAATGAAGATATTTACGAAACGGTGGCGTAGTCTAGAAAACGACACCGATTCATCTTAATTTGGTATTATGCCTTGGATAGAGCGTAGGAGATCGCAAATAAAATGAATGACAAATATCCATCTGTGTGAGCGTAGAGGGTAATCGTAGTTGGGGGGGGGGGGGGGGCATAGGATATATTTTCCAGAATATTTTCTTTGTTGCCCGAATTTTCAGGATGTGTACACGGGACCTCGGTTGGTTTCACATCCGAACAACCCTGCCCGATCCCCCGTCCTTCATCACAGACAAGGTGGACAAAGAATGTTTAGCTGTTAAATCGCATTTCAATATTCATAATGCGTTTAAATTGTGCAATATTTGGGGAATGGATTGTTTGCTGACCAACGGTAGTTCTTCAAACGTAAACAGGCATTATATGAGAGCTAAATCTGCCTATTGTAGGCCTTTCTTTAGAACAATGCTAATTAGTCACTTGTAAAAACAACGAGCGCAAAGTTCGAGAATTGTTGAGTGTTCAAGCAACGGTTAGATGTTGTAAAACTCGCGAACGTTGCTAATATTAATATGACAATACCATAATCAACTCTCGATGCCATCGGATGGGTCTGATTTTAACTGGATTAGAACGGTTCAGTCATTTAATGATTTGATTTAAAATGGGGGACGCGAGACGAATATACCATTACAGTGGTTACAAAATTAACAAGCAATACACATATCTTGTCAAAACTACAAAAATAAATGATTTGGTTCAGAATAAAGTAATTTGAATGCCATTTTCAATATATTCATTTTGCATTATCTATTTTGGAACTATTATATCTAGATCTTACATAATGCATCTTTAAACATGCATTATTCAAGAGCTAAATCTGCCTACTGCAGGTCTTTCTTTAGGCCTGAAATGTTTTCTAAATTATTAATTAGAAATTTAAATTAACCTATCCAGATTATAATCAATCCTCGATGGCATCGAATTTATCCGATTTTAAATAGAAAAGAACTTTGATTTAATCAAATGTTTTTAAGGTATTAATTATACATTTAAATTTAACTTATTTAGGTTATAATCAACCCTCGATGGCATCGAATTTATCCGATTTGAAATAGATAAGAACGGTTCAGCGATACTTTGATTTAACCAAATATGGAGGTGGTTGAAATTATTGCACACGTCTGACAAACCTTCAAAGGCTAACAGCTTCGCTTGCAACTGAGTAATTTGAATGAAATTTTCAAATTATTCATTTTACATTATCTACTTTCGAACTATTATAGTACGAATGGCCAGTTCTTAATCTAAATCTCACATAATGTATCTTTAATAATAAATAAACTTTCATTGTTTTACTTCGTGTTGTCTTATTTTGTATTGGTGTCTAGTTTGATGAGATTATTTGGGCGGAGGGTACGACAGATGGCTGAATTAACAGGGTAAGAAATGACTGGACGGATCCGCGGGGGGGGGGGGGATGCAGGGGGCAGGGGACCGTGGCCTCCCCTCAGCCCCAGTGAGGCTGGTAATCACTGTTCAGACCAGCACCTGCAGCCAGCAATATGGTATTCCCAAGTTTTAGTTGCTGTTTATGGTCGGTATGTATGCCTCGGTGGCTAAGAGGGTAAGAGAGAGAGAGAGAAATGGGGTTTAACGTCCACTCAACACAAACTAGGTCATTTCGGGACTAACATGTGGTTTAATTTTATTTCAATAATTCGCTTGCGCGTAGGGGTCTTTAGCAGTGGGAGGAAACCGGAGTGCCCGGAGGAAACCCACGAGGTTGAGAAGGCGCCCCTATCTCCATGCCACATACGCTCACACCAGGGCTCGAAACCACAGCCGCAAGCCAGAGGTGACCGGCCAGCTAGAGGTCGAAGCGCGGCACTCTAGTCCACTAGGCCATCCCAACCCCCCCTAAAAGGTTAAGGCGCTGGCTCGCTAGCCTGGAGGTCTGGTGTTCGATCATTGCATTGGCCGAGAAACTTCATCCAGATTTCCAGGCGTGGTCAGTGATACGGGATGAACAGCTGTCTAGTCGTGTGGATGGGACGAAAAACCGAGGTCCTGTGTACACATTGGCGTGCACGTAAAAGATTCATTGAAATTTGGAATTCAATATAAGAGTAGGCTGTAGTGACGCTGTCCGGGCAAAATTCCCCTTATAGCACGCCCATCTTCATTTACCCAGTTCGGAGTAGAACAGTAGGGCGTTATGTCCTATTCGGGGAGGAGTTATGCCCTGTGAGGTTGAATGTTATGTCCTATTGGGGAGGAGTTATGCCCCGTGGAGTGTGTGTGGGCGTATAATGGCGTGTGTGTGTGTTGAAGGCGGGGGGGGGGGGCGGCGGTATGTGGGCGTGTAATGGTGTGTGTTGGGGGGGGGGGGGAGTATGCCCTGTGAGGTAGTAGTTATGTCTGTTGGTGTGGAGCAGTGGTCAGGTGCACATTTAAAAAAAGGGGGTGGGGGGCTAAGCCTATAAAGAAAACAAAAGAAAAAGGAGGAAGAAAAAAGAAAAGGGAAAGAAAGGAGATGGGGAGGAAAGAAAAGGAAGAGGGAAGGAGAGGACAGGACACAGGAAGTTTTGGTCTGAAATGCTTGGAAAATGGGATTGCGGTTGTCAATTTTCAAAATGTTCCTAGGGGAGACGCCCCACACCACGGGCGCTCGCCCGCCTTCGGGCTCTCGTGACACACCTTCGACGCGTACTTGTGTGGGCCTTGGTCAATGACCTGACAGGTGGGTCATCGGCCTACCAGTTCGACAGTGGTGTGGAGTTATGGCCCGTGGGGTGGGATGTTACGCCTTATTGGGTGGGGGTTATACCCGGTGAGATGGGGGTTATGCCATGTGTGAGTTTTTTTGCACTGTGGAGTAGCACACAATCAACAAATTTTTTCAAATACTGCATATGACGGGCGGATACTTTAATACATATTTTTGGCGCTGTAATTTTTCGACGTATGATTTTGACAAAATGTAGGCCTGTGTAATTTTTTGATTTTCTAAAAGAAATTATATTAACATACAATTAAATTAAACAAAGATACAATTTACACAATTGATGACAAATTTCTGATCTGTGAAACAAATATTGATTTTAAGATTCAAATGTTTATTTAAGTCTACAAACGTCAAAATACGACAACAAGTGAAAAAAAAAAATAAGAATAAGTATTATAAGGACTAATTCTACTAAGTATCATGAACACCGAAAAAAGAGCTGTTTGGTCTTCCATAGTTCTCTTGAGGGGAACTAATGAACGCAACATGACGGAGTGCGCAGAAAACATCAGAGACGGCAGTCCAACTTGTTTTTCATATCACTGACAAAAGATGCACGTGGCGTTATTTTTTAATATGGAACAAATATCCCGGTTGAAGAATACTAACTAATAAAAGTAATTACATATACTATAACTTTACCGTTGCTGGGATAAATTCTCGATCTATGGAAATTCAGTAACACATCTCTGTCACTCAATAAATTACCTACATCTAAAAAATAAATATAAGCTTTTTGCAGAGTACATTTTGTCTAAATTATGTGTTGTGCAGTCCCCGTGGCGTGAACTTATATTAAATTGTCTCACAAATTAACGTGGTTTCCCCTTGTCAGTGATGCAGAAGGCGGGCCTGGCAAGGAATGCTGCCTAGTCGTTCGGATGGGACGAAAAACCGAGGTCCCGTGTACACATGGCGTGCACGTAAAAGATCCCTTGGCAGTTGGAATTCGATATACGAGTAGGCCGTAGCGCCGCTGCCCGGGCAAAATTTCCCTCATGACACACTGTATGGCGTATGCCCGTCTTCCATTAGCCCAGGTCAGGTGCAGAAGAGTAGGACGTTAAACCCCATTTCATTTCATTTCTGACAAATTAAATGTATGGGAGATAACCACACTTTTTTACTCGAACCAAATAAGAGATTTGAAATATACTATAATATTCATAATCTTTTCAACAAAACACAGTCAGATTGCGTACAACTTTCTCAGCGCGTGAATTATGCGTGAATAACGGGGATGGATCTAAAACTTTGCCCGGGGAATACTGGTCACGTGATGTATATATTCAGCTGAAGTGTGCATCTAACGGGATCGTGTGTAAAAGTAGTACGGTATTCGCTCGAATGATGTTTACATTCGAGTGACGACATGCAGACGAAAGACACAAAATTATTACGCTGGGAATCATAATCTAGATATGTTTCGCCAACATTATGCATTTATTTGATATCAATCAATATTACAATAGACATAAAATTAACATTTTTGATGTCAAATGTTCAGTAATGGCTTTATAACCCTGAATCTACCGAGTTATTTGTTACAGCGTATGAACACCTAATGCGTGAACAGGCCCGTTGATTTTCCCGCCACTGGGATTTCTATCAACGCGTAAAGAAAAAATACGCGAGGAGGCCGACGGAATAACATAGCGGTAAAAACTGACCATTTCTTCCGCTAAAATGGTCCTCTCAGAGGAAGCGGAGGACAGCGTCCAACAGCGATATGATGAACTATGCCTTGATCTTAACATGGATCGAAATGCTAAGGAGGAAGCTTGGCAGTCGTTTCAAAGGATACAAATGAGTTATACTCTCGAGGTAAAAATCAGCCATTTTTGGGATTAAATGGCCTCCGTGACGCTTCCGCTGTTGTTGCCTTTGTACTTCTGTCATGATCTTTTGATCGGATTAATGAAACCATTTATTATATTTTCAGGGAGATAAGATTCAGTGGCTGGCATGTGCTCTGTACGATGCCTGCAGGAGAACAGTTGTCCCTACCGTTGGGAAAGGAACCGTCGAAGGAAATTGCGTTTCTCTCACTCGACTTCTTCGATCAGCCAAATTCAGGTACATTTTACGAGATATTTCGCACATAGACAGGTAAAGCACAGGACCAAGTTTAATATTATTATGTTGTGAAACTCTATTCTCTGCTATTATTAGCGACCTAGATAACTTTGTTATGTTATTTATGTAACTCAGAAAATGTCAACACTGAAGGGGTGGAGTCGAGGTGAAGAAGGTCCCATCTCAGAATCTCAGCTACCCCAGCTTAGATCATTCCCAAAACCTATTGACACTACAGTATATTGTGTTGGTTTCGGAAGCCAATATTTTTGAATGATTCTTAAGTTTGTCAATTTGCCAAGTAAGGTTTTTAACTCAACATTGATAAATACAGGATCTGCTGCGATTACAATTACATGTCATTTCGGGCCCTCGTCATTTCGGACTCCAAAAAGTATGGCTTTGACATTTCAGACTCGGTAGGTGACGTTTCGGACTCTGGAATACATTGAAAGGAAAGGTTGAACACAACTGTCAAGTCAATATATAATACACCATGACTATTCTTAATAGCCCAACAAAAAATATCATGCAGATTAAATTATATAATTTACGGTTCGCCATCAAGTAGGCCTTTAGCATGTGGAGTCGTCGTGCATCACGAACCTACACGACAAAATTTCCAATGTTGAATGTTTACAAAAAGAACGTTTTACTTCTTTATGCTACATGTATCGCTGTACAATGTATATAAAAAAAAGTTGCTGATGAATTTATTAGAAATAGGCCAATTTAAAACACAAAAGAAAATATTAATTAACATGAAACACATGGTTAGTTAAAAGGCTCCGCCAAACGATAAAACATTAGTTGCACTTACGGTTTTTTGATAATCATCTTTTCCCGTAAAGTAATGCATTTGTTTAAATCCAATAATATGCTGATGAATTTATTTGAAAAGGACATACAACATAAATAATTATTTACACCACGTGCACTTTTTTTTACAAGTCCCTAGAAATTGTTAACGGTAATCAGTGAGCTGCGCGCTGACATGCATTCTTCCCGCTTGGCAATACGAATCGATAAATTAGTGTGTATAGAGCAACATGTTTCTGTGGAAAATATTAGAAATAGCAACGATCAAAGCGGGATAATTAAAGAGTCTAAATGACGTTTGTGTTGAGTCCGAAATGACGCGGCACCGAAATGATGTGCTACCTCTGCTGGTACCCCCTCCCTAGTCCAACTGCGCGATACACATAGGACTTACGAACCAGTGAACAGTATTTTTGTTGTAGAGTTAGTAAAGTTAAAAACCTTATTTTTGCATAATCTGGCACAGGTGTGTGAAATACAGTCTGATTAAAACACAGATCCTATTTCGTTTCAATTTTTATAGTTCAAAATTTTGTTTTACTTGTCTCTACTTCACTAAGATCTGGAAGAGTTTTGTCATTGATATTTTCTGTATTATATAAGGGATTGGCTCATGAAACAGTCTGTTACTGTTTAACAGTAACTGTTAAGTGCGCTTTAGGTGTGTTTTTCACAGAACTGTGCAGAGGTGGGGGGTTTGGGGGTCCAATAAAAATAATGAGTTGCATCAATGAAATTACATCACAAAGTGATACTACATCAGTATATTTAAAAAGCTCAATTTGTATGTATGCCTATGTAATCTAGAGAGTAGAGACGTTGATGGCAGATTTCCTTAACTGAAACCTGGCAAACCCCCTCCTGCAAAAATTCCTGGATCCATCTTTGCTGTGAATAATCCTCTAGTAACATCAGTGTGGTTTGGTTAATCAAACAATCTGACGCCGTAGCCTGTCATAGGGTCAAAGGCCCCTGTATGACCACTGACCTGACCTATCGCAACAACCGGTCATATCTTCATGGGGTGAAAATCATTGAAAGTATAAGAAACGAAATACAGATCTGTATTTTAGTCTCATTATTTCCTGTCATTATTGTTTGTCTTTTTCTGATTGCAGCCTGATCCAATTTTTCAACAAAATGAAGAAATGGTCCGACATGGCAAGTTTGCCGGAAGATTTCAGGAATAAAGTCGATAGATTAGAAAGGAACTTTGCGGTTTCAACCGTCATCTTCAAAAAATTTGAGCCTATTTATTTGGATATATTCCGAAACCCCGCAAGCGACAGTCCCCGTCAGCCTAGAGGTCGAAACAAAAGGTAAGCCAATTATTATACTATATGAATTAAGTCTTCTTTTTAGAAGGCTTTAGTTTGGGCCTTTACCAGGGTTGTTGTGATGGAAGGCCTTAGCAGTCAGAATTTCAAGAAAATATCCTGAGCTTAATTCTCAAATCATTTATGTTATCGGTAACAAATCATTAAAACTCATTCTTTCTTCTTCTTTTTTTTGATATCTGCCTTAGTCTGATGTTGCTTTTACCATTATTGTATATTAGAATTTCAAGTCACTGTTCTCAGAAGTATAAAATGTCTTCTAAGTTGTCTTTGTTTCGTGTCTGCTCAATATACATATATACATGTATCTGCTCTTCTTTGTTAGTCTGGGTGGTGCCAAATAGTAGAGCAATATTATTTTATAAGTTTTATTTCTGAGGGGGGGGGGGATGGCTTAGTGGTCTAGAGTGCCGCGCTTCGACCTCTAGCTGGCCAGTCACCTCTGGCTTGCGACTGTGGTTTCAAGCCCTGGTGTGAGCATATGTGGCATGGAGATAGGGGCGCCTTCTCAACCTCGTGGGTTTCCTCCGGGCACTCCGGTTTCCTCCCACTGCTAAAGACCCCTACGCGCAAGCAAATTATTGAAATAAAATTTTAAAAACCATACGTTAGTCCCGAAATGAATAGTTTATTTCTGAGATCAGAGACGTGTACAATAGACATAGAACTTTATTCTTGTTATATGTTGCTCTTTCATTCCATCATTTCTCTCATTAAATTTAATTTCATTTCTTTCCTGCTTTGCTTTGTTTTAAAGTAATTTTAGACGGAGAATAGCTAAACAAAAAACTCCAGATAGCACAGAAAGGTAGAATTTAGTTTTAACAAATTTAGTTCGAATGGTGTATATTCCAGAAACTTTCAAATACAGTTGTTATCTAACCTTTTGAAAAATGGACTGAGTCGTCTTTATTTACGTTTTAGCTGCATTCAAATAATTGAGCACAGTTCATTTTTCATTAGAAGGGGTGTTTAGCTTTTTTGGCAAACATTTTGATGGGATCTCATTTTCAACAGATGTTAACATTGGACTTTATTAATTTTTAAAGCTTCAATTTTAATATGTTATTATATATAAAAGTTTGTTTTATATAAAGACTGAAGAATATTTAAAATTTGTTATTTGGTGGGATAGAACCTTGAATTATTTCAATGAAATTTTGGTTGGTTTCTCCAATCAGATAATTTAAATAGATTCATAAATTGCGTTAGTTTTTTTTATTAAATAAAAAAACTGTAAATGTTGAGAATGAGATTTCTAGGTTACTAACTTATTGTGCACTGTCGTCCAGTCTGTTTTCATCCTATCACTATCATCAAGCCTCTTTGTTCTGTTACGTTTCGTACACATCACTTTTATCAAGTCTCTTTCATAGACATCACTTTTATCCAGTCTCTTTCTTCTGTTAATGTTCATACACATCACGCACTCGGCAAACCTCGATAGATTCAAGTACCCTACATGTAGATCTAGCCTCGACTCTATGACAGTAAGTGATACTGGTATTTACCTTTTAGAAAGAAGTTCTCAAAATTGTGTTGTTTGAAGAGTGTGTATAGCTTTCATAGCCAATTTGTCTTTTGTTTAAAGAAAATCTGATAAACTTGAAAAAAAACTACTTCAGACATTGAAAGCTTTGCTACATGTACATGTATCTGGGAACTTGAAAGTAGTTCCAATGGCGGAATTTGTCATACAGCCGAGGCTAGATGTAGGGTATTTGAGTCTGTCGTGGTTTGTCGAGTGACACATAACAATCACTAATTATTTTACTGCATGTCCTACGTTAACTTTTCTGTTTGTTAAATGTATCATCTACATAAGCTATATACAAGCATCTGTTTAGTTCATGTCCAGCATGTTGCGTAAATAACAAAACGTTTATCAATTTTAAAGTTGCAGTTGTTGACACATTGTTCCTGATTGTGCGTTAAATTCCACCTATTATTGCCTCTAGAAAAAATTTGTTCTGTAACATGGCAAAATAAATTATAATAACATAAATCATTTGTAATAAAATTCTTCAAAATTAGAGAATATTGGTACATCTTGTGAATTAATTAACTACCCCCAATTCCTTAAAATAAATTCCAGAAATATGATACATGGCATATTCCTCCAAATTTCTTTTCATCCTTTTATGTACCATTCATGTAAATGTAGAAAAAGTGCTCCTTTAGTTGAATAGCTAGCACTTTATTAATTATTATTATAATTTCTTAGCTATATACAAGTCTTCCAAATCAAAAAACAATGTAGAGCGCGTCTTCGTGGTGAAAATTATAATATCCATGTAGAATGTAAATAGGATTTAAGATAAATATTTTTCATATAAATAAAAGAAAAATTTTTAATGGTGCTGATCTGTTGTTCTCAACATTTACTTGCTGAAGGCACACCGTGAAACACATAGCCTCAACCTCATGGGTTTCCTCCGGGCACTCAGGTTTCCTCCCACTGCTAAAGACCAATACGCGCAAGCGAATTATTGAAATAAAATTAAACCACATGTTAGTAGCAAGATGAACTAGTTTGTGTCGAGTGGACATTAAACCCCATTTCTCTGTCTCTGAAACGCATAGCGGCGCACATGACTATATATGTAAAATATTTGAATTTTGTAAAATAAAAACATGATAAGTCAGACGGCATACACCAGTAGACACAGACGAATCATAGACGCACAGAATGATTCAAACTAAATAAAGAACAGTTACGATAAGTAGAGCATGAATATTCAATTGGAATCACATGGTTTTTCGCATTCTCTTGTGTAGATAACGTTATATCGAGTAAAAGAATCATGTACAGTAAGAACAAAATAACATACATGTACGTGGGTTTTGAGTTTCGTTTTACAATTTCAATCGTCATCTGTACATGTACTTGTATCATTTTTTCTTTTTTGTTTTTTTGAACAGACGTCTGCCATGTACAGTTACAGATGTATTTAATTTTGCTTGGACCATGTTTGTACAAGTCAAAGGTACAGAATTTGTTTTTTGTTTATTTCTACTCGTACAAATCAAAATTGTTATATTTTGGTGGTTATGTTTTTAACTGTAAGTAGCTCAAGGGTATCAACAATTGCATGTGTGAGTATTTAGCAAATTATTTCCATTTTGAAAATTCTGAAAAACAATCTAAATTCATCCAAAGTCATCTAATTTGTACAGTTAATAGCTGACCATTCATTTCTGATCATAATTGTCCAATTTACAAATGTTTGATTTCACCACCATCGTTCCAAAATATACAACCAAATTGATTATTGATGTACATGTGTAATGATTATTTTTTGAACAGTGGCCAGGAAATTAAACTCTTGTAATTTTTTTGTGTAGGGATGGATTCAACTGCGTATTTTAATTCTAAGATGGTTCTGTAAATCAGATCATGCTGTTGTCAATTTTAGGGTTTCCCCACACTTGTACGCCTGCATTTATGATTAAAAAGTTGGTGTGTAAAATTCATCAGAGGTGTTTTATCTTTGTATGGGGGGTGGATTTCTGAATGGTTAGCAGGTGCAAGCAGTATGATAAGGTTTGTCATTGAGTCGACTGGCGTAGTTTTGATTCCTCGGTTGTACGTGACAAGGAGTAGGGTCGTCTGTTCAACCTCCCGGGTTTTCTGCAGATCCTTTGGAAATAAAAATTAAACTATGTGTTAGCCCGGAAATAACTTAGTTTGTATAAAGTTGACATTAAACCCCATTTCTCTCTCTTTTATCTTTGTAGGTAATTTCCCAGCGATTAGTGATGATCTTGTAAATTCCTATCACTTGCTGCTCTGCTGTATTGATTGGTTCTTTGCTAATGCCTTATTAGGAGGTAGAAAGGATCTCCTTAATCCAGAATTCTCAGGTAAGTGTAAAACACAATGAAATAAAATCTTAATGTTTTGATACATATGTACGTGGCAAGGAGTAGGGTCGCCTGTCCAACGTTGTGGGTTTTCTCCGGGTACTCCAGTTTCCTCCCACTGCTAAATACCCCTACGTGCAAGCGAATTATTGAAATAAAATAAAACCATATGTTAGTCCCAAAATGACCTAGTTTATGTCGAGTGGACATTAAACCCATTTCTCTCTCTATTTTGACACATCATTTTCATTGAACATACATTATGTAAGAGCTTAGTCTGTCTATTGCAGGTCTTTCTTTAGGCCTGAATAGTTTTCTAAATTATTAATTAGAAATAAATTAACTTATCCAGGCCATAAATCAACTCTTGACATAATCCCAATACATGGTTATTGGATTACTTTCTGATTTGCTGTTTGACTTCCATGCAAAATAGAATAAAATAATGGATAATCAAGGCTATGATGTTTTTTATCCTACCGACTTTGGTAATGATTATTATAGTGAGAATTGCCAGCACTTTATCTAATCTCCAATAATTTATAGAGTAAATGAAACTTGGAAAAAAAAGTAAATTTGAAGATAATTCATAATGACTATGGTCTGATTCCACATGCTTGTTAATTGGAGTTATTTCCCTTACATGTTAATTGGAGTTATTTCCCTTACATCTTGTTTTTTCTGTAAATGAACTAGGTTGGGAAAAATACCTCCCAAGATGTAATATTACGTCCTACACTCAGTGAGTGACAGTTGTCTAGGACGTTATATAATGTCCTAAGCACTTAACAGGTTGATATCAAAATACCATTACTAGATAATTTCCCAGTTTGGATTGGATCAGATTGTGGCGTCTTGTTTGCTCCAGCAGGTGGGACATTGGCTCGCTTACGTGGAGGTCGCATGTTCGATCACTGCATCGATCGAGAAATGTTACCAAGATTTTCAGGCGTGATTTCACCTAGGGCGACGAATGGCCTGACAGGCTGTCATTAGTGATGTGCGGTTTTTCGGTTTAACCGTACGGTATCGTTTTTTACAAGAAAACCGAACCGTTAAAAAAAAAATAACCGTTCGTTTCGTTTTTTTTCCAAATTCCTAATTTTTATGTAGCCGTATTTCGTTTACTTAATAATTTCAAAATTTTAATGTAGCCACCACTTCCGTTTTTATTTTCGATCAACCAGAGCCCGTATGTATAGAATAATAGAGTGTTTAGTCAGTCTGGTTGGCTTAGACTATTTATTTTCTCAATTCGGTTCGGTTTACAATCCAAAATTTTATTCAACCCGAAGCCGCTTGTCAATATCGAACGATGGCTTCCTCTAAAAAGTAAAATGCCTCCATGGCTTGCTCAATAACTATGAAAGATTTGATGATACAAAATGTAGATTTAATCTTTGTAAAAAATCTATTTCTGCTGCATAAATTATAAGAATATAATTTAACAATTTTGAGTCAGGTTTAGAACAACATTTGAACAACACCCGAAAACGGCAATTGCGTTAGTTTTGTTTTTAAGTTTATAATTTATAAACGAGAAATAAAAGACCACATGTTTCGATTTGTTGGATTGGTATTATTTTGTTATGCAAATTTATTTTGGTATTTTTTTTTTACAGTAGAATCTAACTTTATTGTTACTGATATTATGTCGGTATATTAATTTATTATTAAGCCTATGGCGTTGTGTGTGTCAGATCTTTTTTTTTACAGTAACTTTGTTATTACTATCAGTCATAATTAAAGTCATATAACAGTAAAAAAAAAAAACCTTGTTGTTTACTATTTACATCAATATTTTTGATATTTTTTCTGGCTTTCAAGTATTCCTATAAAATAACCATAAATCAGTACATACATGACACAGTGTTTAAATGAATAAAAAAAACGAAACTGAGGTTTTTTGCCTCAGAAAAACCGAAAACCGAAACCGAAAAAAAATTTAAAAACCGCACATCACTAGCTGTCATCATTCGGATAAGACCCTGAGTTTTCGTCAAACCAACTTCATTTGAACTAATTGCTGTGTTCTCCGTCAAAACAGAAATGAAATGGGGTTTAACGTCCTAGTGTTCTGCTCGTAATCTGGGCTAATGGAAGACGGGTGTACGCCATACAGTGCTATGAGGGAAATTTTGCCCGGGCAGCGGCGCTACGGGCTACTCTTATATCGATTTCTAACTGCCAAGGGATCTTTTACGTGCACTCCAATGTGTGCACAGGACTGCAGTTTTTCATCCCATCCGAACGACTAGGCAGCCTGGCGGTTAGTTTTACTCACAGAAGCACCATGTGGCTGATGGACTATATTTGAACAAATTGTTGTATTTGCAGGTTTACCAGAAGGCTATGAAAGTCGTGAGTGGAAACCACCTTCTGAAGCTCCGTGCATTATTAAACTGCTCTGCGATAAACATGATGGACTCAGTCTAGAAGCTAAAACTATCAAAGAACATTGGTGGAAACCGCACATTAAACGACTGTTCGAAAGAAAGGTTTGTATAACACTGTAGGGGGGGGAGGGTTGGATGACCAAATGGTTATCACATGGCAGCTGTATCATAAAGTCTGTCATTGAGTTAACTGGCATAGTTTCGATTCCCCGGTTGTAGGAGTAGGGTCGCTTGTCCAACCTCGTGGGGTTTCTCAGGGTACTCTGTTTTCCTCCCACTGCTAAAGACACCTACGTGCAAGCGAATTATTGAAATAAAATAAAACCATATGTTAGTCCCGAAATGACCTAGTTTGTGTCGAGTGGACGTTATACCCCATCTCCCTCACACTACATGATAAAATTCCATCTCATGTTTTAATTTACAGAGCTTGAAAGGAAAAATAGATACACTATCTGCTGTGATGGAAGTGGGTAATTTTGAATTTAACAGGTAAGTTCATTTTATCATATTTGACGTTGAAATGTGTAGAAATTGGTTTATAGATATTGGTTTTTAGGGATGTCGTCTAACTATATCCAATGGCGATATCTGTTTTTAGGGATGTTACTTAACTATACGTGTATCTAATGGTACCGAAATTTGTTTTAGAACTAACTTGAGTTCTCCTTTAAGGGGAGAGGCTGGTCGAAAACCATGTTTTGGCCATAACTTTTTTAAAAATAAAGATAATCTAATGAAATTTGGAGGGATTATCAGGGCTGTTGCTAGAAGTACACACAGCAAATTTCATTGAGATTGATTAATAATATCATGAAAATTTTGATGAGAAAAAATCATGGGATGGTACCCCGATTTTAAAAAATCGTTTGAAGCCGATTTTAATTTTTTTTTGCCAAATTGATTTTTTTCCTGTTTGTTTATAACTAAGCTAGTTGAATAAGGAGTTTCTAAAAGAAAAATCGAACGAACGGTTATTTTTTTGTTAAAAAACTAAAGTTGATATTTTTGCCTTGACGGTGTCCTAATTCCAATATCTCATAATTTTTTTTTTTATTATAGTACATCTAAAATACTTCTTATTCCACTAGATAAATACATATGGAACATTCCCTCTAAATTTCAAGCTTGTAGTTCTAATAGATTTAGAGAACGATTTTTTTTCGTGCGACTGATCGGCGAAGAAATTGCTTCTGAGAAAATTGATGATAAAGTTTGACTTTCTCCTAACTTTTTTAAAAATAAAGATAATCTTATGAAATTTGGAGCGATTATTAGGGCTAATGAAAGAAGTATACACAGCAAATTCCATTGACATTGAGTTATATTATCATGAATAATGTTATTGAGAAAAATTTATGGAAAGGTACCCCTTTACAAAAAAAATGTTTGAGGCCAATATTTTTTTTACATTACATCAATAATATTACATATTTCTGCTTTCGTTAAGTTAAAATCAATAAAATAGTAGGCAACTTGTTTTATGACTATATTATGGTGTGATTTAGTTAGATCCACATAACTCAAAAAAGAATTACTACCAGTATAAGAAATAAAATAAAATTGGGTCTATATTTTTCAAAAAATTTTTGTAAAACTTTTGCAGGCAGTCATGCATAATATCTATAAATTTTTTTTCTTATTTATATTAGCAGTGTTGATAGTAATGCAATAATAGTAATATATTGCTTTGGGGGTTTTTTGTTTTGTTTTGTTTTGTTTTGTTTTTTTTGCTGTACTACTAAAATCATTTGAAGATAGGTTGTTTTTTTGTTTTTTTAAATCTTCATTTTTTCATAGAAATGTTCCTGTCAGCGATAATGTCCGTAAATATGTAATGGAAAACCCCGTAAAACATGCGTAAACTTTCACTAGGATATATAAAAGAAAGTGAAAGAACGTCCTGGTAGTCGCGATTGTCATTTATAAGTAATAGTAACTAAATGGTGAGTCGTGTATGATCGCGCATCTCCGTAACTAGGCTACGTAACAATTATAATGTACTGCGCATGCGCCGGAAGAGTTCACAACCAATTGACCCTTATTATGTATTCAAAAATCCATAAAAGGCAGTTTCCGTGATATTTTTTAACGGAAAGAATCGGAAATTGCCAAATATGTAACAGTTATAAATAGAATATTTTACGACTATCAAACGAAGCGGAACTTCCTCTTTCCATCGATATATCAAACATGGCTACCATAACAATGCCGTCAACGCCACGAAAGCCGAAGACAGTGGCATATTTTGCGTTTCTCTTTACAAAAAAATTGATCTTAATTGACCTAGGCATTTTTAAAACATGAAATTAGGTACTTATTTTTTATTTTGTCAATTTAATTTTTTCGTAATATGATAATAAACATATTTAACCTGCCGAAAATTATAAAATGTCAAAACTCAAAATTTTGAACATTTTTAGACTTTTCGACCCGCGTCTCCCCTTAATATTGAACTTCCTTGTCGCAGCCTAGTTCCCCTCCCCCCTTTTTTTATGTACTCAAGCTTGAATGCCGAATTGTATCCATTCAAAATCCCTACAGCAAGTTATAGGGTTGGGTAAGAGCTTTAATGAAATGAACTGGTGTTTTTATGCGTTTTTTAAAGAAAAGATTATTTGTGTTTTTGCTTTCAGTAAATCTGTTAATAATGCGTACGAGGAGTATGTATTGAGTGTGGGCGATTTTGACGAGAGAATATTTCTAGGGGATGATGCGGAAGAAGAAATTGGTACACCAGGAAAACCTGGAACCACTCTAGCGGAACAGATGCAGGCTAAACGAAGCTTGAAACAACATGTTGATGAGGTGAATTATAACTCACTTTCATAAGCTATTTTATGTCGCAGTGGTCATTAGCATAAACTATTTTATGTCGCAGTGGTCATTAGCATAATGGGACGAAAAAACAAGGTCTTGTGTACACATTGTGGAGTCATTAGCTTAAACTATTTTATGTCCTAGTGGTCATTAGCATAATGGGACGAAAAACCGTATGTCCGTTTTCATTAGCCCAGTTTATGAGCAGAAGAGTAGGACGTTAAACCCCATTTCATTTCTGTCATAAATTTTGTGATGACAAGTTTTGTGGGATGTTGATTGGAACATGGGGGGTTGGGATGGCCTAGTGGACTAGAGTGCTGTGCTTCGACCTCTGGCTTGCGGCTTTGATTTCGAGTCCTCGTGTGAGCGTATGTGACATGGAGATCGGGGCGCCTTCTCAACCTCGTGGGTTTCCTCAGGACACTATGGTTTCCTCCCACTGCTATAGACCCCTATGCGCAAGCGAATTATTGAAATAAAATTAAACCATATGTTAGTCCCGAAATGACCTAGTTTGTGTCTAGTAGACGTTAAACCCCATTTCTCTCTCTCTCTCATTGGAACATGGTCTGACTTATTCAGGATACCCATCACTAGTTATCCTCGGTTGTACGTGGCAAGGAGTAGGGTTGCCAGTCCAACCTCGTGGATATCCTCCGGGTCCTCCGGTTTCCCCCCTACGCGCAAGTGAAGTGTTGATATAAAATTAAACCATATGTTAGTCCCGAAATGACCTAGTTTGTGTCGAGTGGAGTGGAGGTTAAACCATTCTCTCTCTCTCTCCCTCTCTCTCTCTCTCTTATCTCTCTCTATCTTCATCACCAGTTGTATTTAATTGGTGCAGAAATTTCGATTTGAAATTTTGGATCAGATAATGTATCATAATAAAGATGTATGTTTATTTTTTTTTTAGACGAAAACATTAGCACCATCCACCCCGCTTACAGGTCGCCGTTATTTAAAAGAGAAGGATCTGAGTATTACACCCGTTTCCACAGCAACACAGAGTGTAGGACGACTACAAGCGTTATTATCGGGTCGTAAAACGTGTCCAAGTGATAAACTCCTAGAATATTTCAGGTACTGTTATCTAGATTTGTTATGGGGCCACGGTCGCTAAGTGGGTAAGACGCTGGTTTGCTAGTCTGGAGGTCAAGTGTTTGATCCCTACAAAGGCAGAGAAAGTTCATTCAGATATCTGGCTTGATTCCCCCTTGTCAGTGAAGCAGGAGGGAGGGCCTGACAGGGACAGCTGTCTAATCGTTCAGATGGGACGAAAAACAGAGGTCCTGTGTGTGTACACATTGACGTGCACGTAAAAGATCCCTCGATATAAGGGGGGGTTGGGATGGCCTAGTGGACTAGGGTGCCGCGCTTCGACCTCTAGCTGGCCGGTCACCTCTGGCTTGCGGCTGTGGTTTCAAGCCCTGGTGTGAGCGTATGTGGCATGGAGATAGGGGCGCCTTCTCAACCTCGTGGGTTTCCTCCGGGCACTCCGGTTTCTTCCCACTGCTAAAGACCCCTACGCGCAAGAAAATTATTGAAATAAAATTAAACCATATGTTAGTCCCGAAATGATCTAGTTTGTGTTAGTGGACGTTAAACCCCATTTCTCTCTCTCTCTCTCTCTCCCCTCGATATAAGAGTAGGCCGTATCGCAGGTGTCTGGGCAAAAATTCCCTTTATAGCACCCTGTATGCCCCATCTTCATCAGCTCAGTTCGGACCAGGGGCCGGTTGCTCAAAGCTCTGTTAACTTTTAACGATCAGTTAACATGCAATTAACGGATCGTTAACTTTAATGGAGAGAAAGGTTGTTGCTGGAAGCCCTGTTAAATGTAGCGTGTCGTTAACTTGCCGTTATAGTTAACGGAGGTGTTGGGGTCCGTTATCTGTTTAACGATGGCATTAGTGGGCTGTAGCATAAAGTCATACACATGTATGATTACCAGTGTAATTTTCTATAGAACATATATTCTAGAGGGTTGGGCAATGGGGGGGCTATGCATTGACCCAATGAACAAACAGTCTTCTTTTGGATTAACTTTAATGAATCCGTTAACCAACGGATAATGAATGTGACTTTCCAGCAACAGAAATTTAACGGACCGTTAACAAACGGCATGATAGCAAGATAATGATCCGTTAGAGTTTAACGGATCGTTAAAATAACTTAGTTTTAAGCAACCGGCCCCAGAGCAGTAAGATGATAAACCCTATTTTATTTCTATGGTTATTAAGGGGTGAGGCTACCCCCCCAAAAATTATTTTAAATCAGTCATACTTTTACACTAGGAGTGTGATGTTTTGTTACTGTATATACCATACATTGTCTCGTAGCACAATGCATGACCTATACCCATCCTCATCAGTAGGGGGGGGTTGGGATGGCCTAGTGGACTAGAGTGCCGTGCTTCGACCTCTAGCTGGCCGGTCACCTCTGACTTGCGGCTCTGGTTTCGACCCTGGTGTGAGCGTATGTGGCATGGAGATAGGGGCGCCTTCTCAACCTCATGGGTTTCCTCCAGGCTCTCCGGTTTCCTCCCACTGCTAAAGACCCCAATGCGTAAGCAAATTATTGAAATAAAATTAAACCATATCTTAGTCCCGGAATGACTTAGTTTATGTTGAGTGGACATTAAACCCCATTTCTCTGTCTCTCTCATTAATAGGCCCGGTCTTTATTAGCCCTGAACTGTGTTTTGTGTTATATTATGTTCAATCGCTAAATGCCATTCAAAGATTATATTCATTAGCCCAGTCGAAGGAGAAAAGTAGGACGTTAAAATCCATTTCATTTCTCTCCTGACATTATATAGATTTATATTATATTTGGTGATTTGTTTGTTTTTCAGTGAATGTAGCAGGAATCCAAAAGATGGAATCATCGCCCGGGTTAAAGAAATGGGCGAGACTTTCTGTACCCATTATTGTCAGGTAAGAGAACACATTTCACAACAATAATTTATTTTTGTTAATCTTTTAAGTGGTGGTGGGGAATTGCTTGGCCGAATGGTTAGCACGTGTGCAATGTATCATAAGGTCTGACATTGAGTCAACTGGCTAGTTTGTGTCGATTGGACGTTCAACCATTTCTCTCTCTCTCTCGTAAAGTGACATTAAACGATGTTGATCACATTAAGGGGACCTACGGCTCGAGTTCAGTATGAAATGGGCAAATTTCATCATTTTCATGGACATTGAGATTTTGCCGTATTTGACTCCACAAATATGTTTACTTTCACATATCCGTTCATTTTTTTATCAAATATTTTTATTTTACATATACTTAGTCATTTTCTCACCCTATTTGTGTTGTTTTGTTGATAAAATTAATATTATTTCCTGAAATTGTTCGTATTTCGCCGTCGATTGCCGCCATGATGGCAGAGGAAATCCCAGCATGCTTGGTATCAATAGAAAGGGGAATTCCAGTCCTGTAACGTCATACAAATTACTTCAATGTGTCTCTATACTGTAAACGACAGTAGCGCGCGAAATAGAGGGTGTTCCCGACCCAATTGTCCTTATTTGGTAGTAAACTTTGACCTTTTGACGTTTAGTCTATTTTCATTGGCTGAACGGTATGTAAATTAGTCAACCGCGTCACGTGAGAGGTCATGTGATCGACCATGTGATCCATACAACTATGGCGGATAGCTCACGCTGCAAAATGGATTTAGTCGGTATTTCGACCCCAAAACAAATAAAATGGCTCGCCGAAAGTATATTTGACAAGAAGAAACGACCTTGGCATCCAAAATGTAATATCTCTGGTATATTTGGTAGTGATAAGCCCGATAATGACCGCGATCAGTCGCTATTTTCGGAAACAAGTAGCGTCGTTAGTGATGTATCTCCGACCGCCCCCCCCTCCCCACTCATCTGATCCCATCTCAACCCCTTCCCACATTGTGAAACATACAACCCAACATCCTGTGGTGTGAATGAATGTATCTGTTGATGTCTTTAGTCTCAATTATAATTTATTAGAAACAAATAATATTTTGTAGTGATTTCAGCAACTCGAGACTCAGATCTGTCCCCACCCTCCATCCAACACAAACCCTTAGTACTCAGACCTGTACAGCATCCAAAACTTGTACCACCCTTACTTTTATGAAATATAGGTATTATGTCTCAAATGTACAACTGCAATAACCTAATTTCAACAAAAAAACAAAAAACAATGCCAATTCTGTTATTTCATGATACATTACTTTGGGTGCATTTTTGTTTGTCGATTTCTCAAATCAGACTTTTATGATGTCATACAGTTTTGTGGACACAATTTCTCAAAAACCGTTCAACGGATTATCCTGAAATTTGGAATATGTAACCAGTGCTATGAGTTGTATGCAATGAAAGAGTTTTAGCATTCTAATTTGAAAATTACTATATGTCGGTGAAGTTCGAAACTTTGATTTCATACAGATTCTCGATCTTTCAAATCTCAAGGGGCACAAAATATTTCAGAATCATCCCAGGTGGATATTATTATTTCATTGCACAGTTTAGACTATCAGGTAATAATTGCAGTTGGAATTTGTAAAATATATGTATTAGGCTTTGAGAAAAAGCTTCCACAAAAAAGCTTCCACAAAAAGTGGGCGTGGCCAGTTACCATGGCAACGGCGGAAAATTGGGTGACAAAAGTTGTGCATTCCAGATCAACTACCTAAAGGGGTTAATAATATCACATATTTGCTGAAAACTAAGTATAAATATAGAATTTGGTTTTTCGATGAGTAGGTCCCCTTAAACTGAACACAAATTTTATGGGAAATCAGTGACAGGTTTTATTTGAAAAGCACAATGATAAGATGATACAAGTAGAAATGTTGTGTTTTCAAATAAAATCAGTCAGGAGCTGAACCGTAGGACGTTTAACCCCCTTTCATTTCAATTGCAATGATCATCTTGTATTTATTTCAGCCGTCCAATGATCATCCCGGTACCCATATAGATTTTGCTCGTCGTAGATTACAGCTCGGCGAGAGTTTATATTATAAGACTCTAGAGAACATCATTGAAGGGGAGAGAAAGAGATTAGCAGAAAAAGATGGTAAACCACGAGATCTTTCAGTAAGTTCCTCTAAAGTTCTAAAAAAAAATATGACTTAAAGAAAGCAAGCCTTTAACACAGTATTATTATCCACAGGCTTCGACATTTCAAACACGACTTATTGGTCAAAGATGGTCTTCTGATATATTATATTGAAGACAAAAATGAAATTATCACATGCTAGAATGCTTTCGAGTTCCATTTGTAATGAAGAGACTCGATAAACAAGGTTAAACATTACTCACAGGAGAATACTACAGGTGTAGATTGGAATAACCAGACGCCAACGACTGCCATTGAATTTGTTCTCATTGTGTTTTTTTTGTGTGTATTTTGCCGAATATAATGATTAGAAATTACAGTAAAAACAGAAGCAATTGAATGTAAATCAATTTATATACACTCATATTACATTATTATATGCATTACAACCCACTTGTGTCCAGTTCTAATTTCCAAAGAAAGGAGATTTAGCTCCTTTAAAGTTCCAATAGCATTTTTTTAAGTTATATTTTTAAAATTTATTAAAATAAAGCCCCAAAATAGATTGAACCTATAAACAGTCCTACCTTGTTAAAGAATAATCCTATTAATCCTATAATTCACTATTGCCAGTTGAGAAATTGGCAAAAATATCATTTTCAACTTCAAATTCAAACGTTTGAAGATGGCCGTCCATGGAGAAGAATGGGAAAACAAGGGAGGTAATTGAGTAACTATTTCCTCAATCAACCAGTGTCGCCCTTTCTAACCCCCAAAAAATTTTGTCCATGATCATATCATAGTGAGTTGACAACCTTTTGAGCAAAAAACATAGAAATAATTATATTTTGACTTTCTTAGAAAAAGTGAAATTGGAACTTTAAAGTAATGTTAAAATCTTAATCTGCTTATTGCTCATTTTGTCTCATATTCCTGTCATTTCAATCACGCTTCAAGATGAATTGTGCAATAGCGAAATCGGCGTATTGCAGGCCTTTGTTTTTGGACTTCAAATGTAGTATAGATTGTTGATTTATGAAAAGCGCATAATCAACTCTCTAGGCTCTCGGATGGCTGTGACATTGAATGGATTAAACACAATCACCATTCACTAATTTAATGGTGCATTATGTAACAGTTAAATACTTAAAGGGACAATCCCGATAAGAACAGAGTCTCAAAAATTAAAGTCCGAGTATTTATGAAATTTATGGACCAAAATATAGTGGCATGGTGTATTTACCTTGTCTCAAAATTTCAGCTCAAAATATTGAGTCGTTTGGACGTGAACGTCAACACTGCTTATCCGGACACGTAACCCTTTTAAGATTTCGGGTCAATTTTTTCATTGGGTGACCTGATAATCGATTAATGTTTCTTGAGAGGTCTTTACAGTGAATGACCCATGCCCTGTGCTTGATAACAAAAGGTAAATTTCACCTACAAATTATTTTTATAGAAAAAAGTCTGGTTTTATCCAGATACTGTATAATAAAACGTTCTCCATTTCCAGATGAAGACTGTCAGGTTTAAGTTATTTACAAGCGTATCACAAATATCGGGTTAGTAGGTGGGCCTTAGGTTATGGATTTTAAAGGATTTTAACACAAAATTAAGCAGTCTTATTCCCAAAAAAGTTATCGGGATTGGCACTTTAAAGTAAGGTCCAAATCAGCCTATCGCAGGTCTTAATTTTTGGATTATTGATTTATGACAAGCCCATTATCAAATCTCTAGAACATTGGATGTCTGTCATATTGACTGATTCTTGATGTTTTTCAGAGTTTATTAGAACAAGATATATTACATCGTTCATTATTAGCCTGCTGTTTAGAAATTGTTATATTTTCATACAACTCTCAAAGGTTTGTATATTGAACTTACTCTATTATTTTTATAATTACAGCATATTTATAGGGTACCCTTTCATATAACATGTTCGGGGACACTTTACGAAGTGAACAAGACTATGAAATGAAATGAGGTTTGGGGGATGGCCTAGTGGACTAGAGTGCCGCGCTTCGACCTCTAGCTGGCCGGTCACTTCTGGCTTGTGGCTGTAGTTTCGAGCCCTGGTGTCAGCGTATGTGGCATGGAGATAGGGGCGCCTTCTCAACCTCGCGAGTTTCGTCCGGGCACTCCGGTTTCCTCCCACTGCTAAAGACCCCTACGCGCAAGCAAATTATTGAAATAAAATTAAACCATATGTTAGTCTCAAAATGTCCTAGTTTGTGTTGAGTGGACGTTAAACCCCATTTCTCTTCGTCCTACTGTCTGCACCGACTGGGCTAATGAAGATGGGCATATGCCATATAGTGTTTTATAAGGGAAATTTTGCCCGGACTGCAGCACTATGGCCTACTCGAATTCCAACTACGCAGGTTTTTAGTCTCATGTGAACGATACATTATCCCTTGATAAGACCCTCTTTCGTGCACCTGACAAGGAGGAGGGGGAACCACGCCAAAAATCCTTTATGAACTTTCTCGGCCAGTGTCATAGATTGTAACCATATGGTCAAGATTTTGTAACCGTGGAAACAAATGAGAATGTTGGGATTAAATCAGCTGGAGGCTTTGTAACCCGAAGCAACGTTGCTCTTCACAATTCTGTACGTACTCGTCAGTTCAGTAGACGCATCTTTTCGCTGTTCAAATTGTTACAATAATTGTCATACCTGTGCGCATCAAAAGAGGAACAGTTTCTCCCATAGCTGAAATGAAATGGGGTTAAATGTCCTAATTAAGGCCAATGAAAACGCGCATATTCCGTGAAGAATGCGACAAGGAAAACTTTGTCAAGATTTCTTTGACATACCTGCTGAATTGATTATTTGTCCTAACTAGACATGGCACCACTGACCAGGTGAAAACCGTGCGGAATATATCTGGTATAATCAAGACTACTATGATATATATTTTCAGGTCTTTCCCATGGATTGTAAATATGTTTGATGTAAGTCCATACCATTTCTATAAGGTCATTGAGATTATCATTCGAGCTGAAGAAGGCCTATCAAGAGATGTTGTTAAACATTTAAATCACGTAAGTTCTTCTTTTCTTCTTTATGTAGAAAAAAAAAGGAAATGAAATGGAGTTTACATCCTAATTTTCTGCTCTGGCTAGGCTAATGAAATGTAATAAAATGAGGGTTCAACTTCCTAATGTTCTACTACGTCTGGGCTAATGAGGGTTTAACGTACTATTGTACTACTCGGGGGCAGGGGTGGCCCAGGGGTCTAGAGTGCCGTGCTTCGACCACTAGCTGGCCGGTCACCTCTGGCTTGCGGCTGTGGTTTCGATCCCTGGTGTAAGCGTATGTGGCATGGAGATAGGGGCGCCTTCTCAACCTTGTGGGTTTCCTCCGGGTACTCCGGTTTCCTCCCACTGCTTAAAGACCCCTACGCGCAAGCGAATTATTGAAATAAAATTAAACTATGTGCTAGTCCCAAAATGACCTAGTTTGCGTTGAGTGGACGTTAAACCCCATTTCTCTCTCTCTCTTGTTATACTACTCTGACTGGTCTAATGAAGAAAGGCATACGCCATAAATTGTGCTATGAGGGAGGAGATCTCAGTTTATTGTCCCATCCCAACAACTAGAATCTGTTCCTTGCCAAGATCCCCTCCGTTCTGCAACAAGGGGAACCTGGATGTCCAGACATGAATAAATATTTACATATTTATAGAAAATTTTGATATGTTAAATTTATATTTCTGCAGATTGAAGAAACGATTCTGGAATCTCTGGCGTGGAGGAGTGAGTCTCCGTTATGGGAGGCTATCAGAGAACAAGAATCGGGAGTACCTACATGTACATGTGAAGAGGTAAGTCTGCGATGCAAACCTGGACATAAGAAACGTGTCAGACAAGAGAGATAGAGAGATGGGGGTTAACATTCATTTGACACAAACTAGGTCATTGGGGGACTAGCATGGTTCAATTTTATTTCAATAATTCGCATGAGAGATGGGGTTTAATATCCACTTAACAATAACAAGGTCATTTCGGGACTAACATAGTTCAATATTATTCCAATAATTCCCTTGTGTGCATGGGTCCATTCAACCTCAAAACCCTCCATAAGAGTTAGTTTGGAACAAAATGTTTCTAATCCTAGTAATTTAATTCACAGAAACTTTCGTGATTGTCCATAAAAACTCCCACCCAAGATTTAAAAACAACCAATCTTGTCCGCCATATTTATTCAACGATCTTGACCTTCAGTAATTCACAGACAACACTCTTACAATTCATGATATGTTTGAGACCTAACAGTTCATTCTTTGTTGGTAAAGATATAAAGCCAGACATATTCTCGACATGAACTCTGCATATTGTTTTAAAATATGTCGACACCAAGCGAGAAGATAACCTAAGCGTATGAATATTTGAACTATTTTAGGTGACGCCTGCTAATCATGTCGATCTGGGAAATTCGTCCAACAATTCACCTCTTCTTCATCCACGTATTAAAACGCTGACTGTTGAAGCTGGTAAACAGACGTTGTCACCGGTTAGAGTTATCAAAAGTAAGTCATTAACAACTTTCGTAACATGGACAGAAGATCTTCCTTTGTTCTATAAACAGATTGTTTTACCTCTACTAAACTCACTGGGGCTTAACTGTAGACAAATCAATGTTATTGAACACTTCTTCTGGTTTACGCTAGTTTTAGTAGAAATCATATAGAGAAGTGGAGGTTTACCTCTACTAAACTCACTAGGGCATAAGTGTGCAATAACTAGACCAATCAGTGTTATTGCACCCTTTTGCTGGTTTACGCTAGGTTTAATAGAAATCATATAGAGAAGTGGAATTTTATCTCTACTTGGTTTACCTCTACTAAACTCACTAGGGCATAAGTGTGCAATAACTAGACCAATCAGTGTTATTGCACCCTTTTTCTGGTTTACCCTAGGTTTAATAGAAATCATATAGAGAAGTGGAGTTTTATCTCTACTTGGTTTACCTCTACTAAACTCACTAGGGCCTAACTGTGCTATAACTAGAAAAAATCAGTGAGAAACATTGTCTGGTCGTTCAAATGGGACTTGTGTACAAATTGGGGTGATCTTAAAAAGAACCCATGTCTGGAAAAAAATTGCAAAACTAACATGGTAAAACAATATGCAGAATCCGGAGGAACTTTCTCGGCCATTATTGAATCATTCGCTATAATTTCACATCACATGATAAATAAACCAAAATTTTCTAATGAATGTTCTTTCTTCTTTGTATTTTAGCTTCAGATCCGTTATTGTCCCCTACAGGCCCAACGATATCTGATCGTTTTAGTTCTCCACAGCCTGGAACTGCCAGACGACAATTGTTTACGGCTAAATCAGAATCAACGACCCAGACTCCTACACAGACGATACTACAGAAACAACTGGCTGCCGGAGCGTCGGAAACAGTGGTTGTACCGCAACAAGGAGAATCGATGATAGCTGTCATAGTGGACGGAAGACAGGTAAGCTTTCATTCTTTATATTAATTTTATCGCCATTAATTTACAAAGAACTCTTTATGTGTCACATGCTGGCAGAATAAGTCGGAATGCGTAAAGTCTAATAATGAGCTACAGATCTCTGCGTTAAAATTACATTATATTTGAAATGTATTTACTCAGTCCCATCACATATGTAGTAATGTCTGGCACCAATATTGTTCTTGAAGCTTTTCACAAAAAATGTGTCCTTAAATATACTATCTATCGACCCAAAAGATCAAAATAGCAATAAAACATTTTGAAAAAACCTATATTAGTCTGCTGTTCCCAGTTCCCAAAGCATTCTCAGACTTAAGAAACTGTGCAAGTTAAGAATTTACTGAAAATTGTTCGCCTTACTTTAACTAATATATAGCCCTGTATAAAACTTTTGTTGTTTTAATGTATTAAATACATCAATAAGAAACTTTTCTATGCGCAAAGTTTGGTGTCTCTGGATCAAAGATATTTCTCATAAACAGTGTTTGAAAGTTGAGTGAATGTCGTCGTATTTGAATTAGGTTCAAGACTGGAGACTGCAGTCAGATTGTTTACTATTCGGTGCAAGGACCATCTCATTGTTGAGTTTTAGCTCAAGACTGTCATACAGCACTGATGACTGGTTTTATAGAAACTATGATTGATATTTCAGGTTCTGATTCCTCTTCAATCTATTTTACAAGCTCGAGTCATGTCTACACCCGAGAAATCACCAGCTAAACATTTTAAACCAAAGAAAACTGGTTCACTGGCTTTATTCTTCAGAAAGGTAATAGAACAAAACTATCTCTCTCTCCCCCTCTCTTCCCCTCTCTCACTGATGGTAAACCTCACTCCCCTCTCTCTCTCTCTCCCCCTCTCTCCCCTCTCTCTCCCCTCCTCTCCCTCTCGACCTTCTCACTGATGGTAAACCTCCCTCTCTCTGATGGTAAACCTCTCTCTCTCCCTCCCTCTGGTGGTCTGTCATCGAGTCATTTGGCGTGGTTTTGATTGCCCAGTTGTATTTAACAAGGAGTAGGGCTACCTTTCCAACCTCGTGGAATTTCTCTTGGTACTCTGGTTTCCTCCCACTCCTATGCACAAGCGAATTATTGGAATAAAATTGAACCTTATGTCAGTCCCACAATGACCTATTTTGTGTCGAGTGGATGTTACCCCCCCCCCCTCCTCCTCCTCTCTCTCTTGAAAGTGATATATTTGTAATAATGTTCTTGTATTTATCTGTAGGTGTATCATCTGGCCAGTGTTAGATTACGAGATTTATGCGATCATCTGAGTATGGATGGGGATGATTTACGCCGTAAAATGTGGACGTGTTTTGAACGAACGATGATGAAACACATCGAACTAATGAAGGACAGACATCTTGATCAAATCATTATGTGTTCTGTTTATGTTATTGCTAAGGTTTGTTTTTATTTCCATGTACATGTTGTATCATATGATCTGTCATTGAGTCAGCTTGCATGGTTTTGTTTTCCCTGAGTAGGACCACCTGTTCAACCTGTTGGGTTTTCTAGGTCCTCCGATAACATCTATGATATCGGATGAATGAAATTGGGTATTCTGGCACTACGGCCTACTTGTATATCAACTTCCTAATGCCTTCTGTGTACATGGAACCTTGATTTGCGTTCTATCCAAGGGACTATACCAGGCACCATTGACAACGACAAGTGGGGACCATGCTGGAAAATCTGGATGAACTTTCTCGGCCAATGGAGGGATCGAACACCCGACTTCCAGGCTATCGAACCAGTGCCTTGTCCACCGTGATCCCTCAGTGGACAAGGCGTTGACTCGCTAGCCTGGAGTTCGGGTGTTCGATCCCTCCATTGGCCAAGAAAGTTCATCCAGATTTTGCGTCATGGTTCTCACTTGACGGGGGCCTGACAAGAACAGCTGTCTAGCCAGTCTGATGGGACGAAAAACCAAAGGCTTGACAGTTGGAATTCATATAAGAGTAGGCCGTAATGCCCTTGACCAGACAAAACTTCCCTTATAGTATGGTGTATGGCCGTCTTAATTATCTCAGTTTATTAGCAGTACAGTAGGACGTTTCATTTCTTTCCCAATGAGTCCCCATGGCTTCCTTTTAGAATTAGTACATTTGTGTGAAGGGGTACTAAAGTAATAAATATATTAATTTATTTGTGTTTATTTACAGGTGACTGGTAAACCAGTAACTTTCCAGAATATCATGAAGTGCTATCGATATCAACCTCAATCACATAGTCATGTAAGTTATTAACTATCACATAGTCATGTAACTATCACATAGTCATGTAAGTTATTAACAATCACTTAGTCATGTAACTATCACATAGTCATGTAAGTTATTAACTATCACATAGTCATGTAAGTTATTAAATATCACATAGTCATGTAAGTTATTAACTATCACATAGTCATGTAAGTTATGAAACAATCACATGGTTTCGATTTCCTGGTTGTATGTGGCAAGGAGTAGGGTCATCTGTCCAACCTAGTTAGACCACTACGCGCAAGCGGATTATTGAAATAAAATTAAACCATGTTAGTCCCAAAACAACCTAATTTGTCAAGTGGACGTTAAACCCCATTTTTCTTTCTCTATTAATTGGGTCTATATTGTATTGTAGTAATAAGCAGTAATTGTATTCCATAGAATTGTGACCTGTATACTCTAGTTCAATTACTAAATGCCATTGAAACAGTTTATATTGTATTGCCTGGCAACGTATATTTAATACTGTGATATATTGCCTAGCAACCTATATTTAATGCTGTGATATATTTTGTAGATTTATAGAAGTGTGTTATTAAGTGGACGACGACGTCATACGTCCGGATCCAGTGAAGGAAGTAAAAGTGCTGCTAGTGGGACGTCCTCACCTGTTAATACAGAAAAAGAGGATAAAAGTAAGAAAAATTTCCCACATTTTCACTATAAAAGAAGGTTAATTGGATTGTTTAGATGTGCGCTTTAGATCATAAGGTCTGCCATTATTCTGTGACAAACCAAGGAGTAAGGTCACCTGTAGTTGCAGTTGTTGGGATGGGATGAAAAATCGAGATCTGTGTACACGTTAAAGTACCCATAACAGTTGCAATTTGATAAAAGAGTACTCACTGTAGGGTTGCAAACTGATCCTGCAGTGAATATTCGCTTGGCCGCTACAATCACTGTTAAGAATGACAACGACGAGGCTTAATGAGTACCGCATATTAACTTTTTTACTTTGACAAATTAAATTCTCAAACATAAATAAAGACATTTGAAGTATTTGTAGTTAAAAAATATTTCCTATTTAGTGTAAATGGGTATTAAAATGAGTAAAATGCATCATTTTGCCCGAAGCAGTTAGGTGTTAAGCAAACATTGTACGAGCCGTTGAGCCAATGACTACCGCCGCGTGCAGTCAACGCACGTGTTGTGGACAGTTATCTGTTACAGAGATAATTCGTAAGTAATTCTCTGTGAAACAGATTGGTAGGGTCGTACACCAGTCTCCATAAAAGTAGGATGTTAAACTCCATTTCATTTCATTTATTATAAATACATGTATTTCAGAGAGAGATGTTGGCAATATTAGATCTTCAAGTACCCTTCCAATCCCGCAACCCAACAGTCAGCCTCCAACTCCAACTAAATTAATCGGGGCCGCTGCTACGTTCGATTTTGGTGAAGAACGAGGAGACCTTATACAATTTTACAATATGGTAAGAAACTAGTAATATGTTGTACAGAGCATAGCATGGACAGTCTTCATTAGGGGCAAAGATTCCCTCATTGTTACAGAGTAAAGCGGGGCAAAGTTTCCCTCATTGCAGTGGCCAGTCTTTATATGGGTGTGGATAATTCATATATATTAAATATTGTAATGTTCAACTTTATTGCTTTCTTTCTTTCACCCCAGGTTTTTGTAGACAAATTACGAGAGTTTGCTTTACAGTTTTCACAGACTCAAAGTAACGTAAGTTAGAATGTTTTAATCAATTATTACTGGCTACGGTCACAACAGCCATTGTGTTTCTTGTATTTAGACCATCAATTACTCAACATAGTAAAAAATCCCTGGTAACAAACTAGACAAGACTGTAGATATAAGAAGGTTTTATCCAGGACGCGTTTCGGGCGTTCGCCCTTTATCAACTGGTTACAAAAATAATAAGATAAAACCTTCTTATATCTACACAGTCTTGTCTAGTTTGTTACCGGGGATTTTTTACTATGATTTATCTACAAGGAATGGTTCCTGCTTCTCCTCGAATGCATCACTGAGATCCAAACTTGCCTGCACTGTTATGGGGACTCTTCCGCCCCTCTATTCCTATCGTGTGTGAGGTTTTATCGTCCTCTTCTTGGGATTATTAATTACTCAACATGTTGTAAACCCAACATTCATTATCTATATTATCTATGCAACAGTAGGACCAACATTTTTCTACGATTCTCGATGAATTTGAACAATTTGCCAACAAAGGTTCAAAGCTGAACATTACAGTAGCTGTAACTCAGTATCATTCAAAGTCTTCGACATTGAAAACTATTTGTCAATTTTAATCAACATTGATGTTTTGATCTTACCGGGAAAAGATTGGCTTCAGATATCTATAAGGCAGGGGACTCGAAGAACGAGGCTAGACATATTCCACATGTCATGCCAAACGGTTCTTAATACTAATTAATTACTCAACACTCAATATCTAATCTAGACGGAACATTTTAAATTATGCACTAGTAGGAACCCAATATCTTTGAACGCTTCTCAATGAATTTGAACAATTTATCAACAAAGGTTCAAAGCTAAACCCCTTTTGATTTATTTTATTACAGAAACAGCCGTGCTTATCTCCCCTACCATCAGTACGTTCCCACATCGTATCGCCACGTCGTGTTACAACCAGTTGTCCAGTATACATATCCCCTCATAAAGCTCAGAATAGAGTCGACTCACCTAAAGGCATGTCATTTTGCATCAATAAAAGTCCAGCTAATGTAAGTATATCATTTACTCTTTATACATTCCAGGGGAAGAGGGGAGGGGGGCAAGTGGCTAGATCATAAGGTTTGTTGATTCGATTGCCCCGCTGTACATTCTTGTGGGATTTTCTGACAGGTTTCCCTTTGTCAGTTATTCAGGTGTATGTAAATTACATTTCAAATCTAGGAATAGAAACAACAAGTATTTGGTGGATTAGTTTTAAAGTTAATAAAAGCTTTTTAAAATCGACAATTATTTACGGCCTTATACACCAATTCGTAGACAGTCACAATTGCCATCTTTTCACTTCATTCCTGGCCGTACCATGCTTTATATGCATGTTTTAAATATATGAGTCATGTTTTATAAATTCCTGAAACTCGCACACACACCTACTACCATATGATTGTATGCGATAATTCTCAGTAGTTTTGTTGCCAAAAATACTATAAAACTACAAAATTAAAGAGATTTATTTTGTTCATCGGTATAGATTTGTAACGTTGTGCGAACTATTAGTGTGTGTGTATTACAGACAATTCCCAAGATGCGTTGGAGTTTTTCTATAGGGAGTAATGCGAGTTGCCACTCTGGTTATTCTTTATGGCGGTATATTAGTGCCAAAATTCTAACATGCTATCGTCTAATTTCTAACCTCCATTCATGTAACTTCTAACCTCCATTCATGTAACTTCTAACTTCCATTCACGTAATTTCTAATTTAAGACAATGTATAATTCAACTTCTTTATTTGTTCAGTGTAAATATCAATTCTATTTCATCTTATTTCTATTATTGAGGCGAAAAATGTCTACTTCATTGTGGTATTACATGTTAAGCTCGAACGGCAAACAAATTAAGAATTTTGATACTTCTACCTAGCAACCATCATTATGACATCGTTTGGTGTCGCCACTGTGTGCTCAATTGGATGATTGCGCACCTGATCGGGACCATAATTGGTATAAACGACCCATTCTTCGTTTGGTTGAAGGTTGGAAGTAGTGCTGAGAGAGAGAGAGAGAGAGAGAGAGAGAGGGCACTTAGTATTAAACTCAGTATCTGTGTAGGCCTATCCATAACATTTATACCCTGTGTTAATATAGACCAACTGCATATAGATATTAATTATTGGCTCAACCGTAAAAAAAAAATAAAATAAAATTCTCCAAATCCCGTTTAGCTTATATTTGAAATAGAAAATGAAATGAAATGAAAGAGGGTTTAACGCCCTACTGTTTTTTTCCGAACCGGGCTAATGGAGACGGACATACGCCATACAGTGTGCTTTAGGGAAATATTGCCCGGAGAGCGGATCTACGACGTGGACTTATATCGAAGTCTAACGGTCACGGGATATTTTACGTGCACGCCAACATGTACATGGAACCTCGGGTTTTCATCCCATCGGAACGACAAGACACTAATAAGGGGGAACCACGCCAGAAAATCTGGATGAACTTTTTTCGACCAATGCAGGGATCGAACTCCCGACCCACAGCCTAGCGAGCCTGCGTCTTACCCACTTAGCCACGGTATTCGAAATAATATTTGCAAACCATACATTTATATCACGTTCAATGTTATTTAGAGGGTAGGGTGGCCGAATGGTTAGCACGTGCACGCTGTAACATAAGGTCTGTCATTGAATAAACTGGCGTGGTTTCGATTTCCCGTTTTTACGTGACATGGAGCAGAGCCGCCTTTCCAACCTCGTGGGTTTTCTCCGGGTCCTCCGGTTTTCTCCCACTGCTAAACACTCCTACGCGCAAGCGAATTATTGAAATACAATTGAACAGTGTTAATACCGAAATGACCTGGTTGGTGTCGAGTTGATGTTAAACCCCATGTCCCCATCTCTCTCTCCCGATGTTGTTTTCAATTTTAACACTCAGGCAAGCCACTCAATCTGACGAAGAGGGAGTTTTTTTGTATCAATAGAATGATCCCGATCAGGTGCTCAATTCCCAAACTGAGCACACGGTGGCGACACCAAACGATGTCATAATGATGGTTGCTAGGTAGATGTATCAAAATTCTAAATTTGTTTGCCGTTCATGCTTAACATGTAACACCACAATGAAGTAGACATTTTTCGCCCCAATATTAGAAATAAGATGAAATAGAATTGATATTTACACTGAACAAATAAAGAAGTTGAATTATACATTGTCTTAATTTAGAAATTACATGAATAGAAGTTAGAAGTTACATGAATGGAGGTTAGAAATTACATGAATAGAAGTAAGAAATTAGATGAAAGCATGTTAGAATTTTGGCACTAATATACCGCCATAATTCTTACTCTGTGCTGTAACATCAAGTTTCGTGAAATCCAGATATGTCACAGTTGTCAGGACTCTGGTGTAAATAAATTCTCTGAATCCCCAAAATAGCGACAATTGAGTGAAATGGTGAGGATTTGGGACTTGAATGATGATAAAACTGATTGTATTTTATTTCAGGACCTCCGTGCCATTAATAATATGATAAAACTGATTGCATTCTATTTCAGGACCTCCGTGCTATTAATAATATGATAAAAATGGGCGAAAGGAAAATAACAGGGAAGAGATTACTGGAGGTGGACCGCGACGAGGATGACACACTCGATAGTCCGTCAAAACGAATGTGTCAGGGTAATTTTCTACGAAGACTACAAAATGTTAATATGGATCGGAAAGAGGCCAATGGACTCGCGAGTTAGAAAGCTGATTGACATTTGATAATCAACCAGTGGACTCCTGTGTTACAAAGTTGATTGACATGTATTATCAACCAATGAAGTCAAGAGTTAAAGTTGATTGACATTTGATGTCAATGAACTCACAAGTTGAAACTTTGACATTTGATGTCGTCCAATGAACTTGCGAGTTAAAAGTTGATTGACATTAGACTTGAGAGTTGATTGACATTCGATATCATTTAGTGGATTCCTGAGTTCGAAAAGAAAGATGATTAACATTTATTATAATCCAATGAAATTGTTCGATTTAATCTCTATACGTGAGCTTGTCATCTAATGGACGTTTTTCTGACGAGCGTCAATCAGGTGTTTAGAAGAATCGACTAGTTATCTATTTATTTTAAAAAGTGTATGTTATTGGGAACTTATAAATTACACCAATCAATGAGTCCGGTTAAATTTGAAGTTGTGGACAGACTTCCAAATATGGTAATAGTGTATGGCTTATGTTAAATTGACGGAACTGGGAAAAAATGAAAATGCTAGTTTTATTATTAAGACTGGACTTTCTATAGTGTTTAGAAGTCAGGTGTTTAAAATCTTCAAACTGTTTTATAAGTATACGTACGGGGACAACAAACCAAGGGGTCAGTGAACTTTAAAAGAAAAAAAATTATGATTAATTGTAATTATTACAAGCCAGGAAATTAAGCGCCCATGGCTTGTTTTTATTTCAAAAAATAAAAAACAGTCTTAATATTATTTTTGTATAGTCTAAATAAAATCCTGAATCAAGCAGAACTGTATGTATAAAGGACTGACTTTATCGAAAAAAACTAAATAAAATATATTCAAACTGCAATAATTGCAGTCAGAATATATGAATTTAGATAATTATTTTAAAACAAAACTTTTTTATGTATTGCATCAATTGTGTTTAGAGTTGATTTTAAGTAGACCCGTAATTGTTTTTTTTTCAATCCGATGTACAACTCCTTTAAGGCTAAAGTGATTGAAACAATCTGTACACAATCCTGTATTCATGGTGTTCCAAATTTTATGAAAAGTTGGGTAGTCTTGTGGTCGTAACACCGGTTATTGTTTGTGTTGGAGAGATAAACTAGGTCATTTGAAGACTTACATGGTTCAGTTGTATTTCAATTAATTCCTTTAACATTGGAAGGAAACCGTAGATGCCAGATAAGCGACCCTATGCGTTTTCAAAAGTACAAAAGGGAATCTTTACCACACCTTTTGTCTCATTCATTGACCTTACGATCTAAAGTGTATGCGTTCGACCAACCTACAATTAATTCCTCAAATCTCCATATTCGAATTTAACAATAGTAGAATGATGTACAGGGTTTTTTAAATTAACTTTTAAAGGGTACTGGTTAATTTTCTACTCGTATTTTTTTTTTTTTAACAGATATTTTAAACATGATCGTAATTTGTTCAAAGCTGTTAATTTTTTTTATATATATATATATATATAATGCAACAAAATGGACTTAACTGGGAATTTTCTTTTCTTTTTTTGTATATTTTACAAAACATTTCGTAAATTTTTAATAGATTTTGAATGCACCCCTTGTCTAGTTTCAAAATAACACAATGTTTGATTTTTTGCGAGGTGGCTAGATTTGTTGTGTGTTAAACACCGGGGACCTGTTCCACAAAAATTTAACTAAGATAAAATCAAAATTTTTGTAATTTGATTGGATAATATTAGATTGATTTTACTGTTCAGCCAATCAAAATTGAAGTATCAACTAAAATTTGAATTTTATCTTTACTTAAGATTTCGAGAAACATGGTCCCCGCATCTCAGTCGTTTGGATGCAAGTTTGAATCAAATGCTTGGATGTTTATTGTTTTGTATGGGAGTCATTTTATTTGCTAGATTTTTTATCCATTATCATAAATTTTTGTATTTATTATTAGTCTTTGATGCATTTTAACCAAGTGGAATTGTTGTAAGAAGGGTTATAAATGGTGCATGCTTGCCGATTTTGTGGTTTATATATACGTGTATATATATTTGAAAATAGTTTTATGTTGTCATGGAAACATTTTAAAGGGGTGTTATCACTCAGAACAAGAAAATAAATGTAATAACACTGTTTCTCACAAGGTTATCGATAAATCGAAGCACTGACCTAATTTTAGTAACACATGTTGATTGAACTCCCTGAAAACCTAAAAAAAAAAAGTTACGACTCTGTCATAAAACGTTTGAATTTCTGTCATTTTTTATGCAAAGTAATTTGAACATTTCTGATGCAACTCTAAACTTTATTGTTAAATCATGGCAAAGCAAATGTTTTTTCTGTTTTTTTTTGTTTTTTTCACCAACCAGCACTAATCCGACAAGTCCATGCCCCACTGAGAGATTATAGGAGCTGTAAATTATTAAAATTAGTTCTGGACTCTTTCAATTGTCAAACTCTTTAGACTCATTAAATTATTTAGACTCTAAACTAAGTAAAGACAAACATCAAAAATATTTTTGTACTTGTCAAAATATCTTACCTGATGTACTTTAAAAAAAAAAAACCCAATCAAATCAGTGTAAAAAAAAACAAAAAACCAATCAAATAATAAAATAATAAAAAAAAAACAACCCCCAATCAAATCAGTGTATCAAATTTTACAATTTCTTTGGGCAACTCTGGGATGAAAACCTGATAGTGAGCTGGCATCTTCCTCACAGAGCCACTGTGGCTACAAATCAATGTAGACAAAGTATAACATTTGTTCATTTGTTGTTTCATTAGTTTACGTCCACTTCCACCAAGGATAAAATCGTACACAAAGTGTAAAATTGGACTCATTGCCTTAAAATATGCTGTGTGGTTTATGAAAGTGTAAAATTGGTTCTTTAGTTCCCAAAGTTTTACGTCCATTTTCACCAAGGTTGATGTAGTAGACAAATTGGACACATTGCCTTAAAATATGCTGTGTGGTTTACTAAACTGTATGAATGGAGTGTGGTTAATCTTTACGTCAATCAAAACAGTTGACTTTAGAAGGAATAACCATATGTTAGTCTCGTAATGACCGTTGGACTTTGTGGCCGCGAAGTTTAACACCACTCCTATCTTGTACAATTGCACATAAAACTATTTATAATACAGATTTGATGTTTGCGTACCATTATTTCGAATAATGTACGCGCAACTTGCTAATTGTACATTATCGATACTAAATGAAATATTAGATTGGCCTGATGTATTTCATTGAAAAGCATGTGTGGGATAGTATCTGTATTTTAAGTTGTTTAATGGTCTCGAGCTAAAGACATTGTATAATATATTGAAAAAATACTCGGGTAACGCCATCGTGCAGTATCAATATATTACTAAATGTCTACTCTCTCAACCATTAAACTATACATTTTTACCTGTCTTACACAAGTTTTAAGGTTAAATTCTTTGATATTCTAATTTTTTTTACCATGTTAATTGTCATATTGTTTCAAGGGCATTTAGTAATTGTAGTTTAATGCACAGAGCACATTTCTATGGAATATAAGCAATGACTAGAAATGATATGAAATGCGGGTTAACGTCCTAGTGTTTTGCTCTGAACTGGGCTAACAAAGACGGGCATACACCATACACCATACAGTGTGCTATGAGCGAAATTTTGCCTGGCCAGCAGGACTACAGCCTACTCTTATCTCTTATATTGACTTAAAATTGTCAAAGGATCTTTTACATGCATGCCAATGTGTACACGGGACCTGGTTTTTGTGCCATCCAAGCCATGACTAGAGGAACCTAGTCGAAATGTCGCTCAGTAATAATTGTATTCCATAGAATTGTGGCCTGTGGGTGTAAATTATCAAAACAGGAAAGTTCTACAGTCAGTCCATTTTCACTATATTTAGATGGAGACTTGCGAATATAGATGAAGTGAGAATCTAGCTTGTAACAGTATTCCATCCAACAGTCGGTCTATTTTCGATGCCAGTCAGTCAAGACCGGCGAAAATTACTGAAACCTCGACCATTGATTGTGAGTGTATTGAATCCATACCCAATAAAATCAGGCTATTTTTTAACATTCTGATTCTCGAGTCAGTGAATTTTCATGAGAGGCACGCTTCTTGATAATATTCCATCCATATTGAATGAAATCACATGTAAATTTTCACACAGGAAAGTTCCCCGGTCGGTCAATTTTCACAGTCATTAAGTCGAAGCAGGTGAATATAACTGAAATAAGAACCATGTGTGACTGTATTAAATCCATATAAAATACAATCAAATAATATTTTGTACATATCTACAGGATTATAGATATACGTAAATAGTGTAAACTAAAAAAAATGTAAAAATAAAAAAATTAATATAACAAAAACTGGAAAAAGTATAATAAAAATGTATAAATAGAGAAGCAGTTTTTTATGTTTATTCCCCCACATTGAATTGTTATCAATCCTCCCACGCCGGAAAAACGAGATGAACGTTGTCGGCCAATGCAGGGGACGAACACCCGACCTCCAGCCTAGCGAACCAGCGCCTTATCCACTTAGCCACCGGAACCCCTACTTTTAACAGGAAAACTTGACGCTATTACAAACAAACAAGATACCATGGGCGCAGCCATGTTTCATTCGAAACCTTTAAAGTAGTTCCAAGATGGGGCCCCGCCTACTCGGCAATCCTCAACAGATTCCGTAACCTCCGGAACCTACATCTAATCTCTGCTGTATGACAGTAAGTGATATGTACCTATGCCCATACATTTGCGATGCGGCTACCGGTTTACTTTAATAGGAAAACTTGACGCTATTACAAGTACTTCCAATATGGCGGAATTCGTCATAAGCCGAGACTAGATGTAGGTTCCGGAATCTGTCGAGGATTGCCAAGTGGCTAAAGCAGCGGACTCGTTAGCCGAAGCAATCGGCACCGAATGCTTTGCCCGATTCACCAGTCGATTGCACCACCTTTCATGTCACATGATTAAAACTGGCGGCGTCTATGTCTTCAAACAACCACGTGACTTCTCGATATAAGTGGTGATTGCTAATGAATTCTACATTCGGCCGATTGTACGAATAGAAATTCGGTCGATTGACAGTGGACACACTAGGCGAATTTCGACGTCGATTGATTCGACCGAATCATTCGGCTAAAGTGTCAACCCGTTTGCCTTTGATTTGATATTCATTCACAATGTTTACTACAATCGTGATTAAAACGTCATCATTGACGTGTTCTGGATGGTTTGAGGGATTAGCCAATGAAACAATCTGTTACGGCGAGTTCTTGGCCTTTTGATTCAATGAACTGTCGGTAAACCACTAGAAACATCAACGCTGATTGGTCAATCAAATATCTGCCATCATAGGGTCAATAAAAGGTCATGTGGAAGCTCTAGCGACAAAAGTTAACATCCGATCGATATACGCCATTCACATCCAGAAGTAAGGTATAACATCCTACTGTTCTGGGCTAATAAAGACGGACTTACGTCATACAGAGTGCTATGAGAGAAATTTGACCCCGACAGTGGCACTACGGCCTACTCCTATATAGAATTTCAACTCCAAGGGAGGGATCTTTAATGTACACGCCAATGTATACACGGAACGACTAAACCGCTATCTTTGTCAGGCCCTCCGTCCTGCATCACTGACAAGAGGAATTAACTCAGGAAAATCTGGAGGAACTGTCTCGGCCAATGCAGGGATCGAACACCCGACCTCCAGACTAGCGAGCCAGCGTCTTAGCCACGTGACCCATCTTTGTTATTCTAACGAGTGTAAGCTCTGAGTTCAGGGGCGGATCTAGGAATTTTGAAACGGGGGGGGGGGGGGGGCGCCGCAAAATAAGGGCACTGACCGTGGAGACGGGGCACGCCGCTGAGAGGAAGGTTGGGGGCCCCAATAAAATTATCCGTCATCTGTAGCCATTCCAAGAGCTATTTGGTTGATATTTTCGTCTAAACGTTAGGAAATCGTTGAAAAAGTGCCTCAAAATGGAGCAAAAAAGCCAGTTGAAAGGCACTATCATGTAGTAAAAAAGGGCACTGTCGAAAATTTCGGGGGGCTGGGGGCTTGATTCCGCCTCTAGAGTTCACAAAGCATTCTCATACTTGAATTAAGAATTTACCCAAAATTATTTGCATTTCTTTAACTAAAACATAGCCCTTTACAAATACGGACACAAGGACCCTTTGAGGGGGGGGGGGCACAACAGGGGATTTCAGTATTGACATATGGTTCAATCTTATTTCAATAATTCGCTTGCCGTTAGGGTTCTTTAGCAGTGGCCGGACCCGGAGAAAATCCACAATCGAGCGGACGACAAGGGTTGTTGATTCATTCGTAGGCAGGTATCTCGCCACATGATCCAAGGCGCGCGCGTAACCACAACAACTACTAATTATCAAATATATTAGGTTATTTTTAATTATATATATTTTTCTTTGTTTCATTGCTAGATACATGTATAATAATTGAGAAATTAAAAATAAAAACGGCAGATTCTTAGGAAATTGTCAAATTTTAAAGCTTAATTTCAGAAATCGCTCAAAATTAACGTCATACATTTATTCAACGTAATACAATAGAATGACGTCATAACAATTAGATTTACCGTGTATATCGCTACCGGAAAGTCGCACATCATATTGCTACAAGAATAATTCCTATTTTCACACGAATTTTACTTTATTCTGTGATTCTCAACTTGTATAAGGTAAGTGACAACAATATTCTGTTAATTTGTGTAAAAACCGGGTCGAATTTTATTAAATTAAATCAAATGTAATCCAAATATAGGCGTATCTAGCTCAATAAAAACTACATTGACTATAGCGTATGCTTAAATTACTGTATGTAATACAGGCCTAATAATTATAATTTAAACATACATGTACATTATGCTAGAGCTAAATCTGTCTATTACAGGTATTTCATTAGGCCTGAAATGTTTTCTAAGCTATTAATTAGACATTAATTAATTAACTTATCCAGGCCATAATGAACTCTTGATGTCATCGCTAGCCTTCGATACTGACTGGATTAGAATCATATAATATGCTTAACGCTTATTGATAATGATAATTGAATTATAAAATTGATAATCGAGACTGCTTTTTATCGTACTGACTTTAGTAATGATGATCGAGGCTAGGCGGAATTTCACTCGATAAATCTCGGCTCATAGTGGATCAATATGACTGAAAGTTTCAGGAAAACACTTTTACATTATCTAGTTTTTAACTATTATAGTGAGAACTGCCAACTCTTTATCTAATCTCCCATAATGCATCTTTAATTTCAATTTGTATATTATTTCAGAAATAAAATGGAGGATGTTAAAATATTGCAGGAAGAAATGAGTGAAGTAAGACCTAGAAGTGTTAGAACTCGATCAAAAGGTAGGTAGGGTTTAGTTTGATCCTGTTGGAGAGAAATCGTAAAACCCATGTTCTGTCCTTCAATATGTTTCAAATCGTGGTGTAAAATAAAAGTTTTTGTGTCATGGTGCCTGAGTAAAGATTCTTTTGACTTTTTGGGGAATATCCGTTTCTAATCTGAGTAAAATAAAAGATGTCGATGAACGATTCATGAGTAAACATTTGTCTTAGTAATAATGTATTGTAAAATGTTCAGATTACTTGAGCGGTTTGTAAATACATGTATAATAAATACTGTTGTCCTTCCGTGTATACATGTAGATATAATAAATACAACTGTCTCTGTGTATAACAAATAACAGCTGATTTACTAAATGTCAAAAAAAATTAATTTAAGACCCCTATACACCTACAGAATTATGTGTCGGCGACAGTCCGATTTCGCGGCGTCGACACGTGATTCGAGGACAACTTTTCAGACTGTAGAATTAGCCTAAATTGACATAAAATGTTTCTGTTTGTGGGTAGGCCTTTAGACTAATATAAACAGCGCTTTAAACAGATATTCCGTGCTGTGAGCAGATCTTTAGACAGATAGTCCGTTGTGTGAGCAGGTCTTTACACAGTCTTTGGTTCGACAAATAATACTGTGAGCAGGCCTTTAGACAGGTATTAATATGATGTAAACGGGCCTTAAAACAAATATTTTTATTTTCTTTTGATGTATTATTTTTATTTTCAGGTTGTTCTATCAAATGTTGTCGTCCTATCCGCGTATAATTATTTTCATTTTCAGGTTGTTCTACCAAGTATTACAGATTTGTTTTAATATTAATATATTGGTATTTTCAGGTTGTTCTACCAAATGTTGTCGTCCTATCCGCGTAAAACTAAATAATTTAGACTTTTCCTTCTACCCAGACATCATAGAGAGTTTCAGACCACGACCTTTATTCTTTAGTATCGGCGGAGACTATGATGTTCCCGTTAGTTTCAGGAATAAGATAGCACGCAACATCTTGAATTACGGTCTTTGTAGAAGGTCGACTGAGCAGATGAAGAATAAAATTACTGACGATGAGGCAAGTTTGATTGGGGATGGTGCTACCAAGCCTACTCATAGAGATGTCCACACATTCTTGATTGGTGATGGTGAAATTAAAACCCTTCATAGAGATGTAACAACAAGAATGATTGGTCATATCATCCATGGAGATGTAACAACAAAGGTGATTCGTGGACATTCAGCGACAGATTGCATTCTATTTATTAAGTCGTCAACTATCGGATTCTTTCTGAGAAATTTGAATGGTGAATGTTTGATCAGTGGAACAATTCCTGTCAATACAACTCATGATGTATCCATTAATATTGACATTGGAGATACAGACAAAGCTGATAAAATCATGTCTGGAAGTCTAATTAATATGACATCTAGAGAAAATATCTCAGAGACCAAGCATGATAGAGCTGCGTCAAGTTACACAGATGATGTAAAGTATTCGACTGCTACAACAACTCGAACACTGACAGAATATCAACAACTAAAAGCTGGGGATAGTTTAAAAGAGGGGGCATGCCATGGAACAACTGGTGACGGGTTCAAAGACGAAGCATGCCCTGTACCAATTGGGGATACTTTGAATGAAGAGGGAAATCATGAAACCAATGAAAGCAAGAAAAGACAGAATTTTCTGACAGTAAGTTTTTTTTCTTTATTTGCTACAATTAAAAATGAATTATGCACGATTTAGACAAAGAGTTGGACATCATTGGTATAATAGTTCAAAAATAGATATTGCAAAATGGGTATATATTGAAAATTTCATTCAAACTACTTTATTCTAGAGAAATCTGTGACTGTTTAGGGCAGTGGTTCTCAACCTTGTTTTGCCAACGCCACACATTGGAACACATGAAAAAATGGCGGCACGCCTGGTTAAATATATTTGAAAAATATCTGAATTTTGCAAAATAGAAACATGGCAAGGAATAGACGGGATATCACTTCAGATGTAGATTAGTGTTAGACACATAGAATGACTCACGGCTATGAACTTACTTTATTGCAGTGTTTCGATATATCAGTTAAATAGCTGCCTTCTATAGTGAGAAATGTTCTTGATGTATCGTTCAAAATTTCGCGGCACACTTACGGAGATTACGTGGCACACTGGTTGAGAATCGCCGGTCTAGGGTGTTCCGAGGCCATGTTTTAGTTTAAAATATCAACCATGGGCTAGATTGACAGGTTATTAAACTCAAATGAATTTTAGTCAAAATATATTTTTATCAATTTCAGAAATTATGGAAAAAAATCACAAATAAATCCAACAAAAAGAAAGAAAGTAGAAAAGGTAAGTTTTGTTTTTGTTTTTTTTTTCTACAAGATATGACACGTAAATATGTGTTCATTGAATTAATGGTTTGTACCCAATTATCGGATATTGGATTACTTCTATTATCTAGAGTCCCTTATTTTATAATTTGGGAGTCCCGTCGGATTACTTCTGTTACCTAGCGTCCCTTATTTTATGATTTGGAGTCTCGTGGGGTCTATATAGTCGTTCGGATGAGACGAAAACCCTGATGTCCCGTGTAAAAGATCTTTTTACAGTTGAAATTCGCTGTCAATATGAGTGGGCCGTAGTGCCGCTGTATGCCCATCTTCTTCAGCCCAGTCGAATCAAAAACAGTAGGACGTTAAACCCCATTTCACTTCTCTTGTTTTATAATTTCAGATGAACGAGTTGTTTAAACTTCCAAGAAATCTTCCAAGATGTCACGTTTTATCTGTTTTTGCCGACCAAAGACAGCTGAATAAATAATCTTTAAGTAAAATTGAATTGAAATAACAAGAAAAAATACTCGAAGTTTGGAATGTTACGTAATATTACACGTATTCTACAATTTTATAAATACAAAATTGAAGATTTAAATATTACTTTGTAGAAAATAAAAGAAAACACCATCAAATAATTTTATCAGCGTTAATTTCTGTTGTTGTATTAATTTGAGGTTACTCGTTCGCTTCCAGTATTGGCCTAGAAAGTTCATTAGGATTTTCCGGAGTGGTTTCCCCTTGATGTTGTTCTTAGCGTTTAACGTCCGCTTCCACCGAAGGTGATATCAAGACAAGTCTCATTTTTCCTTTTTTTATTATCTTAGCGCACGCGCAGGGGTCTTTGCTGCGGGGGGGAACCAGGGTGCCCGGAGGGAACCCACGAGGTTGAGAAGGAGCCCCTATCCCCGTGTCAGTCGTGCAAGAGTCTGAGAAGGACAGTTATCAGGCGTGATTTCTCTTTGTCAGTGATGCAGAAAGGAGAGTCTGACAAGGACAGCTGTGTAGTCGTTCGGATGGGACGAATAACCGAGGTCCCGTGTACACATTGGAGTACACGTAAAAGATCCCTGACAACTGCAATGTGGGGACCGACGGCTTGAGCCCTTCTCCGTCCTCTGGACACGTAACCCACCTGTCGCCCCCTCTTCTCACTGTTGACATAACATTTAGGTGATATTTGTTTTGTTGGGGCCACAATTTATGTCCGATTTATATGAAACTTGTTCAGGGTCAATACATGTTGAATGATTTTGATTGTGAATGCGATAGAGGCCTCAGTTTGTAACACATTGTTTCTAGTAAATCCGTCCTATTGATTTCCCTGCCCTTCGTCTAATTAAGTATAGCCTACACGGGACGTCGGGTTTTTCGTACCATCCAAAAGACTAGAAAACTGTACATGTCGTCAGCTCCTTAGGCGTCCCCTATGTAGGGTTGGGATGGCCAAGAGGACTAGAGTGTCATGCTTCGACCTCTAGCTGCCCCGTCACCTCTGGCTATCGGTCATATTTTCGATTCCTGGTGTGAGCGTATGTGCCTTGGAAATTGGCACGCCTTCACAACCTCGTGGATTTACTACGGTCCTCGGACTTCCTCCCACCCCTAAACAACGTGTCTGCTATATCACAACCTTGGATATGCGAGAGAGAGATAGATAGAGAGAGAGAGAGAGAGAGAAATGGGGTTTAACGTCCACTCGACACAGACTAGGTCATTTCGGGACTAACATATGGTTTAATTTTATTTCAATAATTCGTTTGCGCGTAGGGGTCTTTAGCAGTTGGAGGAAACCGGAAACCCCGGAGAAAAACCCACGAGGTTGGACAGGCGACCCTACTCCTTGCCACGTACAACCGGGAATTCGAAACCACGCCAGTTGACTCAATGGCAGGCCGTATGATACAGCGTGTGCACGCTAACCATTCGCCACCCCCCCCCCCCCCCCGCTTGTATATGACAAAACTAGGAATCGATTGACAGAGTGATGGTAATATCAAAAAACTTCTCAAAAAATATTGCTACATATTGTCGATTATCTGTCGTGGTGTATAAATGTGTAAACGGGACCGCCAGTTTTTGTCCCATCCGAACAACTACGGTGGCGTATACATGGACAGTTAAAACTAATTTATTTTTCTATCGACTTGAGATTGAAAGATCAGTCAATCTCTGAAATTCCTGTTTTGTTATTTTATTAGTTAATTTCTGAAATTCCTAATCTTTAATAAAGACCATTTCCCACGCCGTTAGAAGATAGGCCTGTTAATAAAACAAGTAAGGAATTGTAACGTGTATATAAGGACCAGTGATTGGGTTATTAAGAAGATAATCGGTTAATAAAATAGATCGATTAAAACGGATTATCTTTTAAACTATTTAAAATATTGTTATTATATTTTGTAGATCTATTCAAGCGAATGTGTGATCAGTTTACTATTGTGTGTCCCATGGTAAATAATAAACGGATTTCTACGATTATGAACAAACTACTCTACTTAAGTTATTATAAACTTACCTATGTGTTTAAAATCACCTCCGGTTAAATAAAATTAATTGCACAATTAAACATCCCAACGGAAAAAAGGGGTTCTCTCTTGGAAAGTCAATGTTTTTGCTTGTATTTTCGTCTGTGTCCATCACAACATTATGCACGTGACGTTATGGGCTAAACCATCGTAATTATGTTGAAGGGTGTAATTTGTGACAACCACGTGTATTGTAATCAAAACAGCACACGGCCTTTTCGATCGTTTGAGTTTGGGCAAGAAAATAGCAACTGGAGACAATGACATTAATTTTGAACCATTTTATTGTCAGTCTACTAAATTTTATTTACCGATTATACGAATACTCGTATATACATGTATAATATTGCTTTTCATTCCGTAATTTCACCCGTGTATAATATTATATATATTTTTATAAAACACATTTACAGCCCAGTCAATCATAGTCAACTTTGATAAGAACAGTTCAGGATGTCTAAACACCGTTTATCGTCTTTATAAAAATGTATTTAAAACAAAAAATCACACGTCAGATTGCGTGTAGTATTTGGTTTTGTGTGTTAATTATGCAGACCATCAATTTAGCATACAATAACTCATATGACATGGTACCTTTTACGGCAATATAATTCAAAGCGTTGATTAGCTGGGACATGATCGCGATCTACGAAATGCCATCGGAAAATTCCATTCTCCGCGGATTTCATAATTCGTTAACAACTGAGAATACAATCTTATGGATAAACAGCCTTGTGAATTTCACGAGTATAAAATTCTGAACACACCAGAAATAATATTCAAAGAGAAATAGAAATATATGGAACTATCTACCAATAAATAAACCTAACGCGGTATGATTTGTTGATAATAATTATTGGTATTTATCTATAAAAAAACCCCTTATATTCCTATTCAATGGCCTCGGCTATTAATTTTGCCGAGGCAAATGTAAAATACATCGCAATTTAGGCCTACCTCGGCTACAGCAGATTGCCGAGGTTAATTGGCAGGACTGCTTAAGTTCATCATCAGGAAATATTAAAAATATTCATGGGTGATATTCAAGGCCAGTAAAACAAATGTAATTCAAAAGAAAAATATTCCCTCCGAATTCTCTAACCAAATAATTAATACAAGGCGCAAACAAGATATCGGACTATGGGCGTATTTATGTTTGTAAACGCCCAAACTCATTACTGGGTCTCAGAGCAATAGCTTATTCATACATGTCGCGTTCGATTATTTGCTCCGTGCTTACTCGGCCAGGATCCTCGAGTACGTTTCGACATGCGCAGTGGGAATGGGTAATCGAAGGGCGCGGCGCTTTCTTCGGATATCAAAATGGAAGATAAACGCCCCCAAACAATTAATTATGATTGATGCTCTGATAAATAACAACGAGCAGACAATAATCCATCAACAAACTTTAGACTTTTTCATTGGTACCTCATTGCAACTATTAAATCCAGAGAAGCGAAATAAAGCCCATATTACGCAGAACATACTTTAAATCACATTTTCGTTCAACCAATGTAATGTTTGTTAACTTTGTTAACGAGCTCCATGGCTTACAAGAATTGTAGTTAGGAGGGCAAGGTTATGATCGCACACTATACGGTTTTGCTAAATATTGTAAATTTCCCGGAATAACCCGAGGTATGGATGGCTGTCATATTCGAATTATGGCGCCCAAGATGAAGGACAATCGAATATCACACATTAAACCGCAAAAAGGTCACTCGGTCGTACTCCAGGTTGTAGGCTATGTGATCATCGAATTCGATTTACTCATGTTCACATCGGCTGGTGTGGGTGTACACATGACGCTAGGGTTTTGAAGACTTTCCTCTAATCAGATACCAAATTCAGTAGGAAGAATTCCTACTTGGAGACCCGGTCTGCTCTCTTTAGCCATGGAATTTATGACTCCATACATTGGTTTGGGGAAACTGACCCGTTATCAAGAAAGAAAAATATTTAATAAACATCTTAGTTCTGCGATCGAGCGTGTCTTTGGGCAACTGAAAGGACGCTGAGTGGCTTTTTCTAATTCTTGGAATCGTTAAACCAAGAGGTAGAATCACTAAAATAAACACAACACTACTGAGAAAAGTGTCAACAACAATTATTCCGTCGCCTAAACTTTATCTGCAAATATAACTTCGATCAAATAATTTATTTGCTTCCATGTTGAATAATGGTATACTTCCAGAAGTAACCTGCTCCTTGGGCAGGTTACTTCGGTCTGGTGCGAGTAAGCCGTTCACATGACGTCATCGGTAACCTGAACGCATTCGCAGTGGCTAGAGTAAGCGCCTGTAATCGAACGCACCAACACAGAATTTGAACTGCTTTAACCCCCTTATACGAAATGATCCATTCCGATAAGTGACGTAATAAGCTTCCATTTTTTATTCCTCGGTGTCAAAGTTTGTGAGAAGTTCAGTTTTACAAGAGAGAACTTTTGTATTCGTTGGTATAATTAATTGTGCAATGGATTTTATTTAACCGGAGTTTATTTCAAACACATAGGTAAGTTTATAATAACCAAAGTTAAGTAGTTTCTTCATAATCGTAGAAATCCGTTTATTATTTACCATGGGACACACAATAATTGAATTTAACTGTTTTTTTTAGAAAAACCATAGATTTGAATTTAAAAAGTTCTTACCACGGTTAACATTTTTTATTCGTAGTTTACGTCATATTGGTTATACTTAATTAAGAAAATTACTTTTTTGAATTCCATTGGTTCCGATTCCCAATTTATACGTGACAAGGATATGATCGCCTGTCCAACCACGTGGGTTTTCTCCAGGACCACCGGTTTCCTCGAACTTCTAAAGACCCCTACGCGCAAGCGAATTATTGTTAAAATGAAATTGAACCATATGTTAGTCCCGAAATGACCTATTTTAAGTCGAGTGGGAGTTAAACACTCTATGTCTCTCACTCGCCCGAGTTCTCTTTTATGGATAACAAAGACTTAGTCTCGTGTGTCCAGTACCGTTACTATAATAATAAACAATCTAACTTTGTTCAGAATAAAGTAATTTGAATGAAATGGTTTAATATATCTGTTTGTATCTATTACTGAACGATTATAATCAGAATATATAATGGCCGAACATTTGAATGATTTTTTTAAATATATCTATTTGTATCTATTACTGAACGATTATAATCAGAACTGCCAACTCTTTATCTTTAACGTGCATAGTGCGTCTTTAATATAACTATTATTATATTATGCATCAGATGGGTTGTAGGATAGGGCAACAATTTAAGCTCCGGTACATGCCATAGTCAGCTACACATCAAGGGCAGATAACTTCGTGCATTAAGCCACGGGTTAGTGGGGAAGAACGGAATGAGACCACTAGGGATACCGAGGATGCATGGAATATTCCTATCAGAGGTCGCAGTGGATCAATTTCAAGTTGCGTAAAAATACGCAGACATTCCAAAATTTCGCGTTTTTGCCGTCTACATCTGCGTGACTTCGAGCATCTCAAAATACTCAATAGAATCGAGTCGAGTCATTTTGTGAACAAACCTATAATAAAGCGTCCTTATTTCATTGATAGGCCTACTGCATTTAATCTAATGACGACTGGAGGTTAACGGCATCGGCACTAGATCTATGGTTGACGACGCAACGATTTCCATCTTTCACTTCGACAGGAAGTAAAGAGAAGACTATGAAAGCAAACATTTGATTGGCTGAATGTAAACAGGATACTGTGTCCTAGCCAATCCAAAGTCGTGTATGACATGCGCTTTTTTTCTTCCAATGCCGCAAAATAGGGGTATCCCAGGAAAGCTCGTATAGAAGGCTGCGACTGCTATGAACTTATGAATGAAATAAGCGGAAATATAAAAATCTACGGAGACTACGTGCAGCGTGCAGTAGAAGTGTGTAAAAGAAGCGTGAAGCACATAAATTGTACAAACTACGACGTAGAATAATCTAGTTTTATTCTCACGTCGGGAAATTTTCTGCGTGTAAATTACGCAGCGTCCGTCAATATTTGCGTTTATTTTGAAAAAAATGCGTGAAATACGCGGATTTTTGCGTGACTGCGACCTCTGATTCCTATATAGTGTCCATTGTTACATTACGATAGCGTTACTCACGGTAATAAAACCTTAATTTCCATTTCTAACTATCTTAAATAGACTGGTTTGTTTTGTTTTTTGTTTTTTTTTTGGGGGGGGGGGGCACACAACAGGGGATTTCAGGATTGACATATGGTTCGGTCTTATTTTAATAATTCGCTTGCCGTTAGGGTTCTTTAGCAATGGCCGGACCCGGAGAAAATCCACAATCGTTCAAGCGGACGACAAGGGATGTTGATTCATTCGTAGGTACCTCGCCACATGATCCAAGGCGCGCGCGTAACCACAACAACTATTAATTATCAAATATATTAGGTTATTTTTAATTATATATATTTTTCTTTGTTTCATTGCTAGATATCATAATTGAGAAATTAAAAATAAAAACGGCAGATTCTTTGGAAATTATCAAATTCAAAAGCAGATTTTCAGAACTCTATCTCAAAATAACGTCATACATTTATTCAACGTAATACAATAGAATGACGTCATAACAATTAGATTTACCGTGTATATCGCTACCGGAAAGTCGCACATCATATTGCTACAAGAATAATTCCTATTTTCACACGAATTTTACTTTATTCTGTGATTCTCAACTTGTATAAGGTAAGTGACAACACTATTCTGTTATTTTGTGTAAAAACCGGGTCGATTTTATCAAATTTAATCAAATGTTATCCAAATATAGGCCTATCTAGCTTAATAAAAACTACATTTTACTATAGCGTATGCTAAAATTACTGTATTCAATACAGGTCTAATAATTATAATTTAAACATACATTATGCAAGAGCTAAATCTGCATATTACAGGTCTTTCTTTAGGCCTGAAATTTTATCTAAATTATTAATTAGACATTATTAACTTATCCAGACCAGAATGGACTCTTGATGTCATCGCTAGCCTTCAATACTGCCTGGATTAGAATCATATAATATGCTGCTTAACGCTTATTGATAATTAAATTATAAAATGGATAATCGAGACTATGCTTTTTATCGTACTGACTTTAGTAATGATGATCGAGGCTAGGCGGAAATTTCACTCGTTTAAATCTTGGCTCATAGTGGATCAATTTGACTGAAATTTTCAGGAAAACACTTTTACATTATCTAGTTTTTAACTATTATAGTGAGAACTGCCAACTCTTTATCTAATCTCCCATAATGTATTTTTAATTTCAATTTGTATATTATTTCAGAAATAAAATGGAGGCTGCTAAAATATTACAGGAAGAAATGTGTGAAGTAAGACCTAGAAGATTTAGAACTCGATCAAAAGGTAGGTAGGGTTTAGTTTGATCCTTGAGGGGAGAAATCGTATAACTCAATATGTTTCAAATCTCGGTGTAAAATAAAAGTTTTCATTTCATGTTGCATGAGTAACCTTTTGAGTAAAATAAAAACTTTCGTAAAATAATCCACGAGTAAACATATTTTTAGTAATATTGTATTGTAAAATGTTCAGATTACTTGCACGTTTTTTAAATATAATAAATACCATTTTCTTTCCGTATATACAAAATAAATACAACTGTACCTGTAAAGATATATAATAAATATCAGCTGATTTACTACATGTCAAAATAAAATTAATTTAAGACCCTTAAACACCTATAGAATTATGTGTCGGCGACAGTCCGCGATTTTGCGGCGTCGACACGTAATTCGACGACAACATTTCAGACTGCAAAATTTGCCTAAATCGACAAGGTTGTGGGCAGGCCTTTAGACAAATTATCCTTGATGTTAGCAGGCCTTTAGACAGAAGGTCCGTGGTGTGAGCCTGACTTTAGACAGATAATCTTTGGTTCGAACACGCCTTTAGACAAATAATCCTTTGTGTAAACAGACCTTAAATTTTTTTTTATTTTCGTTTAATATATTATTTTCATTTTCAGGTTGTTCTACTAAATCTTGTCGTCCTATCCGCGTAAAACTGAATAATTTAGACTTTTCCTTCTACCCAGACATCATAGAGAGTTTCAGACCACGACCTTTATTTTTTACTATCGGTGGAGACTTTGATGCTCCTGCTACTTTCGGGAATAAGATAGCACACAACATCTTGAATTACGGTCTTTGTAGAAGATCGACTGAGCAGATGAAGAATAAAATTACTGCCGATGAGGCAAGGTTGATTGGGGATGGTGATACCAACCCCACTCATAGAGATGTCAAGACATTCTTGATTGGTGATGGTGAAATTAAAACCCTTCATAGAGATGTAACAACAAGGATGATTGGTCATATCATCTATGGAGATGTAACAAGAAAGGTGATTCGTGGACATTTTGCGACAGATTGCATTCTATTTATTAAGTCGTCAACTATCGGATTCTTTCTGAGAAATTTGAATGCTGATTTTTTGATCAGTGGAACAATTCCTGTCAGGACAACTCGTGATGGATCCATTAATATTGACATTGGAGATACAGAGAAAGCTGATGAAATCATGTCTGGAAGTCTAATTAATATGACATCTAGAAGAAATATCTCAGAAACCAAGCCTGATAGAATGGCATTAAGTTACACAGACGATGTAAAGTATTCGACTGTAACAACCACTCGAACACTGATAGAATATCAACAACTAAAAGCTGGGGACAGTTTGAAAGAGGGAGCATGTCATGGAACAACTGGTGATAGTTTCAAAGACGGAGCATGCCCTGTACCAGTTGGGAACACTTTGAAAGAAGATAGTAGTCATGAAACCAATGGAAGCACGAAAAGACAGAATTTCCTAACAGTAATTTTTTTCTTGATTTGCTACAATTAAAGATGCTTTAATAGTTCAAAAATAGAGAATACAAAATGAGTATATATTGAAAATGTCATTCAAACTACTTTATTCTAGACACATCTGTGACTGAATATATAACGCCGATTAATTTAGTCTGGGGTGATCCGAGATCGTATTTTAGATTATAATATCAACCATGGCCTAGTTAGATTGACACCTTGTTAAACTTAATCAAAAATATACTTTTATCAATTCCAGAAATTATGGAAGAAAATCACAAACAAATCCAACAAGAAGAAAGAAAGTCAAAAAGGTAGGTTTTTTGTTTTTTCTTATTTTTTTCAACACGATATGACGCGAAAAAATATTTTAATTGAATTGATGGACTATACCCAATTGTCAGACTTTATCCGAACGCAAGACATTTTTATTTTTAAAGATATTTGATTATTTCTATTTAGTATTCATTGAATTAATGGATTCTACTTTTTATGAATTACTTCTGTTACCTAGAGTCTCTTATTTTATAATTTGGAGTCTCGTTCGGATGAGACGAAAAACCCGAGGTCCCGTGTTCACATTGACGTGGGTGTAAAAGATCCTTTAAAAGTTGAAATCTGCTGTCCAGGCAAAATTTCCTTCATGGCTCACAGTATCGCATATACCCGACTCCGTTAGCCTATTCGGATCAAAAACAGTAGGACGTTAAACTCCATTTCATTTCTCTTGTTTTATTATTTCAGATGAACGAGCTGTTAAAACTTCCAAGAAATCTTCCAAGATGTCACGTTTTATCTGTTTTTGCCGACCAAAGACAGCTGAATAAATGATCTTGAATATAAATCTAATTATAGTATATTGTCAACAAAAAATTATACCGGAAATATTCGCGTTTTTATAATTAAGATTTGAATATGACTTTGTATACAATAAAAGAAAACACCATCAAATATTTAGATTTCTATTAATTTGTATTTTTATCAGAGGTAACTGGATTTTTGTATTGACTGGAGGGATGGGGGTGTGGATGGCTGAATGGTTTGCGCGTGCGCGCTGTATCATAACGGTTGTCATTGAGTGGTTTAGAATCTCCGGTTGTACGTGACTAGGAGTAGGGTACCCTGTTCAGCTTCGTGAGTTTTCTCCGGGTCCTCCGGTTTCCTCCGAAAGCCAAAGACCCTTACTAAATAAACTAGTTTGTGTAGAGTGGACGTTAAACCCAATTTCTCTCTCTCTCTCCCTTCCCCTCTCTCCGTCTCGTATTGGCCGAGATTTTCAATGTTGCAGGAAGACGATGGGGGGGGGGGGGGGGGGGTACAAGGTCAGCACTATTTCTCTTTAGTGCAGTATATTATGGCCTTTGTCCGTCTTCGTTTGCCCAGTCGGGATGGAATTGGGATAGAAAACGAATCCAGGGAGATAACTCCATTTAACTGACAAGAGAATAATTGTTTCTAAATAAAGACGCATTGGCTCAGTGCGTAAGACGTTGGGTCGCTAAGCTTGACATCACGTGTTTTATCCGAGAATGTTCATCGGGATTTTTCAGCGTGATTCCAGGTTGTCACTGATGTATGACGGAGTAGGCCGTGGTTCCGACGTGGATCCGCTCTTCTGACGAACATTTCCCTCATAGCATACTGTATGGCGTATGATTGTCTCCATTAGCTCAATTGATGCGTAAAAGTAGGAAGCTTGAAATATTTTGAAAGATACATGGTCTCCGGCGTGATTTTGAAGTATATCTGTGGTAACCACTGAGGTAACTGGAGGTCGGTCACTTTGTTAAAACAAAGAAACCGAGTTTTAACACAACATGATTATAACATACAACGACAGTAAACGTTTCGCGTTCAGTTTAGTTTCATTTACCTCTACGGGAATGACGCGGAACGTTACGTAGAACCCCCCGCCTTCGTTATCCAAGTTTAGAAGAAGAACAGTAGGACGTTAAACCTCATTTTATTTCTCTCATAACATCAATATCACGCTCCTAGAAAACTACATCGAGAACTTAAGATAATTTAAATCCCGTAACCAATGGAAACACAAATATTCCACCATTGTGCCCCCATTCTTGTCAGCGATGCAGGACCGAGGGCCTGACATGGACAACTGTCTAGTCGTTCGAATGGGACGAAAACTGAGGTCATTTGTACACATCGACGTGCACGTAAAAGATCCCTTGCCACAGCCAAGGCAAAATTTCCCTCATAGCCCGTCTTCATTATCCCAAGTTCGGGGCTGAACAGTCTAGGACGTAAAACCCCATTTCATTTCCTGTGCAAGTATTTCATCTGCACGAGAACAACAAAACACAACTTCAATATTAGAAAACATTGCTACATGTGTCATGTGATAGTAACTGTTTATCCCAACAACTCTGATGACGTATAAATGTGTCGACGGGACCTCGAGTTTCTGTCCCATCCGAACAACTATAAGTGTGTCTAGGTGGCCGCAAGTTTTTGTCTCATCCGACTAGGTGATTATCAATCTCTGAAATTCCTGATATTAAAACTATTTTGTTATTTCATTAGGTAATCTCTGAAATACCTAATCGTTTTTAATAAAGACCATTTCCCACGCCATTAGATAGACCTGTTAATAAAACAAGTAAGGAATTGTGACGTGTATATAAGGACCAGTGATTGGGTTATTGAGAAGATAATCGGTTAATAAAATAGATCGATTAAAACGGATTATCTTTTAATCTGTTTAAAATATCCTTATAATATTTTGTAGATCTGTTCGAGAGAATATGCTTGACCAGTTTACTAATTGTAATTTAAATGTCTATTTGGTTCAAAAATAAAGAAATAAAATGTTCTTCCCACGAATATTGAATTGAACATCACATATTCACTGTATCCGCCATATTAGTTGTGACTAATTAATTTTAAGAAATGTATTTGAATATTAAGGTGATTTATAAGATCGGAACACCTGTTAAATTCCGGTACATAGCGTTACTCACAGTAAAATGTATTTCTATTTCAGACTAATTCAAATAGAGAGCCTAAAGGTTGTATTTAATAAATATGGAAATAAAATGAAGTTTAACGTCCTACTCTTCTGATCCTAAACTGGGTTAATTAAGACGAGCATAGCTATACAGTGTGCTATGAGGGAAATTTTGCCCGGGCAGCTGCGCTACGGCCTACTCTTAAATCGAATTCCAACTGCCAAGGGATATTTTACGTGCACGCCAATTTGTACACGGGACCTCGGTTTTTCGTCCCATCCGAAGGAGTACGGCCTACTCATGTATCGAATTCCAACTGCCAAGGAATATTTTACGTGCTCGCCAATTTGTACACGGGACCTCGATTTATCGTACCATCCGAAGGACTAGACAGCTGTCTTTGTCAAGCCTTTCGGATAAATATGGAGATTTGTTTTGGTGTTGGTTTATTTCAAATAACAGAGAAGTACAAATAGAGAGGGATGCGTTTAACGTCCACTTGGCACAATCTAGGTCATTTCGGGACTAATATTGCTCGTATGGGTCTTGAGCAGTGGGAGGGGGGAGGCGGAGTACCCGGAGAGATCCCATGAGGTTGGACAGGCGACCCGGAGAATCGACCTTATGATACAGCGCACACGTGCTAACCATTCTGGCATCCAACACCCTCCAGAGAAGTACAAGATACCGGAAGAACAAAAAAACAGGATATATAAAATTACCTGGCGACACTATTTAACATTTACATTTAAAATTAAAATTTACGTTTAAAGACGTGCAGAGGCGGATTCAATGGGGGCGCGACCCACCCCCCTCCCCTTCCCCCATATAATTTTCCACAGTGCCCTTTTTTACTGCTGAAAGTGCCTTTTCCCAGACCCAAATATGTCCGTAATGAAAGCTTACTTCGACGAAAATATCAGCCAAATAGCTCTTGGAATGGCTACAGATGACGTATAATTTTCTTGGGGAATGCCCCAACCCCTCAGCGGCGTGCCACGTCTCCGCGGTCAGCGCCCTCATTTTGCGCCCCACCCCCTTTTCAAAATTCCTAGATCCGCGCCTGATGTGAAACCACGGTGGCTCAGTGGATAGGACGGTGGCTCGCTAACCTGAAAGTCCAGTGTTCGATCCCTGCGTTAGCAGAGAAGGTTCATCGGAATCTTCCGACGTGGTTCCTTCTTGTCAGTGGTGAAGGGCCTACTAACGGACAATGTATAGTCATTCGGGTGGGACAAAAAAACAAGTTCCCGTGTTGACATTGGTGTCCACGTAAAAGATCCCCCAGTAGAACAGTAGGACGTGAAACCACATCTCATTTCATTTCTTCCGAGACGGGCTATAGCCCAGTTTGAGTTTACATACCATCAACTCCGTTTCATTCTTTTATTCTTAAAGCGATCTCTATCATATTAAGAGATCCTCCATCCCTTAATTTCCATTCAGTGGCTTTAATGTTGGTATGATGTGAAATGAGGTTTAACGTCGCTGTTCTGCTTCAACTGTGCTACTATACAGTGTGCTACGAGGAAACTATTTGTCCGGGCTGCTGCGCTACTTATTTCAAATTTCAACTGTCATTTCGTTTTAGTTTTTTATTTCCCTTTTTTTTGCAATTATTTTCTTTCTCAGAAGCAGATAGTAATAAACGAATTTACATTTCAGTTATTAATTTACATTTACTTTATATTTCTAACGGTTCTTTTTTTCCAAAACAATTTTTGTCCCAGTTCTTTTTTTCCAAAACAAGTTTTGTCCCATCCGAACGACTACGATGGCGTATACACGAGAAATGGACGCCGTCGATAAATGATCGGTCAATCTATGAAATTCCTAATCCTTTTTTTAAAAATTATTTATAAAAAAAAATCTGAACAATTTCCCACGCCATTAGATCTTAGTGAAACAAGTAAGGAACAGTGATTGAGTTATTAAGAAGATAATCGGTTAATAAAATACATCGATTAAAACGGATTATCTTTTAATCAGGTTAATATATCCTTATTATATTTTGTAGATCTATTCTGAAGAATATGTACGACCAGTTTACTAATTGCAATTTAACTGTCTATTTTTTAAAAAAATAAAATTAAATAAGCTGTTCTCAGGTTATGGTGATTTTGTTTTAGATTTGTTCCCATGCTTTTGTGGATAGACTAATCGGGAAACCCCGTTTCCGCATTGCATAGGTCATGATCTTTCAATTACTGTATGCCATCATAAGAGTATAACTAATTTTTTTAACACGGATATCTTCTCTTTTCATTATCTATTTTAAACTGTCTAAATCTTTTATTATGCATGTATCTTTGAGAAACAACTGCCCAGATTTCTTTACATGTTGTGACTTTAAGAAACAACTGTCAAAATCTGTTTACGTACGCGTCAACCCGTAGAAGGAGGGGGGGGGGGGTCGTAGTGTACCGTGAACTGTCTCGATTTTAAGGCAGCACCGTATCCATTGAGCCACCGCGAGTCCCCAAAGAACAAACGATAAAGAAAGATAATCTATCGTTAATTAACAGATAAACACATTCAAATGTTAAAACGATTAGGATTATTGTCAAAGGGAGAGAATTCCACCACTTGTCTTGGTGATGTATTCAATAGATTTATCAAGTCACAAGAAGCAATCAAACCGTCGGTGACCACAGGGCATTTCAATTTAAATGTATTTTAACGGCCTCTCCCTCCCTCCTCGATATCTCTATCAAATCAACCAGTAGGCCTTTAAACTATTCTTTATTCCTGGTATTGTTTGTTTTATAAAGATGGCCTTCCCACGTGATCATCGGAAACCATGGGTGGTTAATCTGTGACGAATTGTCGATCGCTTATCGCTGTTTTCTCAACGAAGGAATAAGAGATCTAGGTATACAGGTATAATGAAATAGCCAGCGGTCACACTGATTACATTGGATATGTTTCTTTACATATAGTGATGGTTAGATTCATTCCTATTGATATACTTCACTCGCGTGCATTAATTGATAAAAAAAACATGTAGAAAATTGCCCACTTCATCCGTCGTCGTAGCAGCAATTAAGATGACGGCGGTTAATGTCTCGACTCCACCCTTCTGTATCTTTAAATAAATATTCATGATCGAAACAGATGAGTGACAGGGTTTGTTTTAAAAAGATTTATTTTTCTATGAGAGAGAAATACCGAATCAAACATTGGTTTCTTTTTCTATGTATGTTAAATGTTTAAATATTAAGATCAATTGTTATTTAGCTGGTAAAATCCTATTGTAATGATTAATCGTTTCTATTGTTTCAAGTTAATCACGTTGTGTTGTACATATTTATGATAAGATCCGTGTCTCTGTAAGGAAGGAGAGCTGTGCCGTATGTTAGGATAACGTCCCTTAATCCCTTTAAAACCCCTCCACACAGTACCGCCATTGTCTAGAAATTAATGTCACTTGATACAAGTAGATCGGGGTGTATTTAACCGTCCCCTGTTCTTCAAGGGGTCATACAGTGTCGAGATGATACAACCCTACAACCTACTTCAACCTTTCTATACAACAACCAACTTCAAATCAAATATGTACCTTCATCTGTTCACGTTAATCACCAGTTTTACAATCATCCTGGAAGTTGGTGCTCGTGATTTAAGACAAGGAACATGGCCAAACAACGTTCCAGATAAATCCAGCTTCATTATTTCTGAGGACCAAGAACTGATCACCACAAATCAGGATATATTAGAATTGTTATTTAATAATGGTAAATCGGCTGTAGATTATCGTAAAGCATCCACAGTTTTTATGGTGAAATTATTTAATGAGTTACAGCGAGGACAAACAGTAACACAAGGATCTGATCAATCGTGGAACAAGCCTGATATTTCTCAATCAGATACAATACGAAGTTTCTCAGCTAAAGGTAAGTTTGTCATCTTGTAAACCCACCTTTACTATTTTAATTGTTCTGGAACACTGTAGGCTAACTTTATTTAACGTCCACTTCCACTGAAGTAATATCGCCGACAATAAAAGTTATACGTGATAAACTATTAAGTAAAATAGCGACAAAACTGACGTAACACTATTGGTGAAATCTATTGATGTAAATTTGGAAACTTCTGACAAACATCAATCATTTTTTTAGTTTTAGTCAGTCTCGTATGTATCGGTAAAATACACATGACAAAATACATCTTCCAAAATTAAGAGTATATTCTGTCATTAGACAACAATAGCCACTACTATTATAACATGCTTGTGGCGTAAATTATAAGCATAGCATGCCTCATCGACAACACCGATATTCGATTACTATGCTAGTTGTGTAAATTATAAGCATAGTCTGCCCTGCCGACTACAAAAATTGAAAATTTATTGGAAATTAATTTATGTATATTTGCATTTCAGCTAAAATCAGTACCACAAAGAAATCCAATAAAAATGTTTACTTTCAAATACCAGAGCTACCAGAAAATGAACGACTGAGGTCGGCCGAGATTCGATTTTTACGTCATCCTATCAAATACGTCACAGGGGTTAAGATGAGGTTCAAGATTGAACTGAAGCGAGGCGATGCGGTCATTAAAAAGTTTGTTTTACGGGCAAAAACCACGTCTCAAGGCGAACACGAAGTTATTGATGTTAGTAGAGTTGTTAGACCTTGGATTAACGGTTACCATGGAAATATCACAATTCACATCAAAGTTCCAAGAAGACTGAAATTAACCAAAAAGCGCGGTTCGGTGGATTTCGGTTTTTTAATAGTATTTTATTTAGAAGATGGACAATTTTTATCAAACGTTTATAAAACTCAAGAGAAACATAACCAAGAATCCGGTTTAAACATTGTTCGTTCCAGACAGAAACGACATAAGATCGGACGAAAAGGTCGTAGACGCAACCGGGGAGAATGTAAACTGTACAATTTTGAAGTAGATTTTAATGTCATTGGTTGGGGTCAGTGGGTTATTCACCCTCAGAAGTTTAATGCTGGATTTTGTCATGGGGAATGTGCTAGTCCTATTGATGTAAAATATAAACCCACAAATCATGCCATGTTGAAAGCCTTAATGCGTAGCAAGGTGAAGAATGTAGCACCCGGTGCTTGTTGTGTTCCAACTAAATTAAAGCCATTAAGTATGTTATATTATGAATATGATGAGATAGTTGTCAGACATCACGAGGAAATGATTGCAGCAGAATGTGGATGTCGGTGAAGTTGGATTCAGGATTATTATTAGCAATAAAAGTGCAAAAAATAGACGATTTTAAACAATCAATTTCTATTTACCAGTATAAGTATATATATGTTAGTAACTATGGAAACCGTAGAGTGATCTGAAGAATTACTAAAAGTGTATAGACATGTATGATGTCAGACATCCATTCATATTTATTGACATAAATTATACACTCATGTATATTGAATATTTAAACTGAACGTCATATATTTATTCAACGTAATACAATAGAATGACGTCATAACAATTAGATTTACCGTGTATATCGCTACCGGAAAGTCGCACATCAAATTGCTACAAGAATAATTTCTATTTTCACACGAATTTTACTTTATTCTGTGATTCTCAACTTGTATAAGGTAAGTGAAAACAATATTCTGTTATTTTGTATAATAAGCTGGTCGATTTTATTAAATTTAATCACATGTAATCCAAATATAGGCCTATCCAGCTTAATAAAAACTACATTGACTATAGCGTATGCTTAAATTACTGTATTCAATACAGGTCTAATAATTATAATTTAAACATACATTATGCAAGAGCTAAATCTGCCTATTGCAGGTATTTCATTAGGCCTGAAATATTTTCTAAACTATTAATTAGACATTAATTAACTTATCCAGGCCATAATGAACTCTTGATGTCATCTCTAGCCTTCGATACTGACTGGATTAGAATCATATAATATGCTGCTTAACGCTTATTGATAATTGAATTATAAAATTGATAATCAAGACTGCTTTTTATCGTACTGAATTTAGTAATGATGATCGAGGCTAAGCGGAAATTTCACTCGCTTAAATCTCGGTTCAGAGTGGATCAATTTGACTGAAATTTTCAGCAAATTACTTTTACATTATCTATTTATTTTAACTATTGTAGTGAGAACTGCCAACTCTTTATCTAATCTCCCATAATGTATCTTTAATTTCAATTTGTGTCTTATTTCAGAAATAAAATGGAGGATGCTAAAATATTGCAGGAAGAAATGAGTGAAGTAAGACCTAGAAGAGTTAGAACTCGATCAAAAGGTAGGTAGGGTTTAATTTGACCCTTTAGAGGAGAAATCGTATAACCCATGGTCTGTCCTTCAATCTGTTTCAAATCATGATGTAAAATAAAAGTTTTTGTGTCATGGTGTATGAGTAAATATTATTTTGGCGTTTAAAGAGAATCCGTTTCAAATCTCTGAGTAAAATAAAAACTCTCGTAGAGCGATGCACGAGTAAATATATTTTTAGCTATATTGTATTTTTAAATGTTTAGATTATATTCGCGGTTTGTAAATGTTTTAAATACTGTTTTCCTTCCGTGTAAATATGTAGATATAATAAATACTACTGTCAGACCGTACAATTAGTTTAAGTCGACATGAGTTAATCTTGGGTGTGATCAGGCCGTTACACAAATATTATTATTTCGTTTAATATATTATATTCATTTTCAGGTTGTTCTACCAAATCTTGTCGTCCTATCCGTGTAAAACTGAATAATTTAGACTTTTCCTTCTACCCAGACATCATAGAGAGTTTCAGACCACGACCTTTATTCTTTAGTTTCGACGGGGACTTTGATGTTCCTGTTAGTTACAGGAATAAGATAGCACGTAACATCTTGAATTACGGTCGTTATACAAGGTCGACTCAGCAGATGATGAGTAAAATTACTGACGATGAGGCAAGGTTGATTGGGGATGGTAATACCAACCCCACCCATAGAGATGTCAAGACCATGTTGATTGGTAATGGTGAAATCAAAACCATTCATAGAGATGTAACAACAAAAATGATTGGTCATATCATCTATGGAGATGTAACAACAAAAGTGATTCGTGGACATTCTGGGACAAATTGTATTCTATTCATTAAGTCGTCAACTATCGGATTCTTTCTGAGAAATTTGAATGCTGATTTTTTGATGAATGGAACAATTCCTGTCAGCACAACTCATAATGGATCCATTAATATTGACATTGGAGATGTAGAGAAGGCTGATGAAATCATTTTTGGAAGTCTTATTATTAAAATGGCATCTGGAAGAAATATCTCAGAGACCAAGCCTGGTAGAACGGCATCAAGTTACACAGATGATGTTCGAACACTGACAGAATATCAACAACTTAAAGCTGGGGACAGTTTGAAAGAGGGAGCATGCCATGGATCAACTGGTGACAGTTTGAAAGACGGAGCATGCGTTTTACCAGTCAGGGAAATTTTGAAAGAAGAGGGAAATCACGAAACAAATGGACGCAAGAAAAGACAGAACTTTCTGACAGTAAGTTTTTTCTTCATTTGCTACAATTAAAGATGCTTTAATAGTTCAAAAATAGATATTACAAAATGAGTATATACTGATAATGTCATCCAAACTTCTTTATTCTGTGCAAATCTGTGAATGTTTGAATACAGCGCCGATCGTTTTAGTCTGGGGTGATCCGAGACCATGTTTTAGTTAAGATATTAACCATGGTCTAGCTAGATTGACACCCTGTTAAACTAAATTGAATTTTAGTCAAAAATATATTTTTATCAATTCCAGAAATTATGGAAAAAAATCACCAATAAATTAACCACAAGGAAAGAAAGTCAAAAAGGTAGGTTTTTTGTTTTTGTTTTCTACAAGGTATGACACGAAAATAAGTTTTCATTGAATTAATGGACTATACCCAATAAAATTGTCGGACTTTATATTAACGTAAGACATTTTCTTTTTTAAAGATATTTGATTATTTCTATGATTTTTTCATTGAATTAATGGACTTTCCTTTATATGAACGTAAGAAATTTTCTTTTTTAAAAGAAATTGAATTACTTCTGTTACCTAGAGTCTCTTATTTTATAATTTGGAGTTTCGTGGGGTCTATATGGTCGTTCGGATGAGACGAAAACCCTGATGTCCCGTGTAAAAGATCCTTTAACAGTTTAAAATTCGCTGTCAATATAAGAGTAGGCCGTAGTGCCGTTGTATGCCCGTCTTCATTATCCTTGTCGGATCAAAAAAAGTAGGACGTTAAACCTCATTTCATTCCTCTTGTTTTATAATTTCAGATGAACGATCAGTTAAAACTTCCAAGAAATCTTCCAAGATGTCACGTCTTATCTGTTTTTGCCGACCAAAGACAGCTGAATAAATACCCCGGAATTAAAATTGAAATGAAATATATTCTCAACAAAAATCAAATACCTGAAATATTGAATTTTGATTTCATATTTTCTACAACAATTCGTCTAATTTTGCGTTTTTATTATTAGAAAATCCAAGCTTTAAATATGTATGGAAAAAAAGAAACCATAATCAAATATTTAGATTTCTATTAAATTGTATTTTTATCAAAGGTAACTTCTTGTGTTGTATTTATTGGGGGTCACGTAAATGGGGTTTAACGTCTTACTGTTAAGCTCTTTAACGGGACTAATGAAGACGGGCAGACGCCATAGTGTGCGATGAGGGATATTTTGCCCGGACAGCGGCGCTACGATGTACTCTTATATGGAATTCCAAATGCCAAGGGATATTATACGTGCACGCCAATGTTTACGTGAAGCGTCGGTTTTTCGTCCCAAGCTAACGACTAGACAGTTGTCTTTGTCAGGCCCTCCGTCCTTCATTACTGACACGAAGAAACCACGCAGCAAAATCTGGATGAACTCTCTCGGCCAATACAGAGATCGAAGTTTTTATCTCATCCAAACGACTACGGTGGACTATAAATGAACAGTAAGAACTAATTAACCCTTCCATCACCTGGTGATTAAAATATCAGTCAATCTCTGAAATTCTTAATCGTTAAACTATTTCGTTAATCTCTGAAATGCCTAATCGTCTTTAGTAAAGACCATTTCCCAGGTAGGCATGTTAATAAAACAAGTAAGGAATTGTGACGTGTATATAAGGACCAGTGATTGGGTTATTGTGAAGATAATCGGTTAATAAAATAGATCGATTAAAACGGATTATCTTTTAATCTGTTTAAAATATACTTTTTATATTTTGTAGATCTATTACAGAGAATATGCCCGATCACTTTATTAATTGCAATTTAACTGTCTTTAAAAAAAACCCAGCTAAAGACCCCTACGAAATGACCTATTTTAAGTCGAGTGGGAGTTAAACTCTCTATGTCTCTCACTCTCCCGAGTTCTCTTTTATCGTTCGGATGAGACGAAAAACCCGAGGTCCTGTGTTCACATTGACGTGCATGTCAAAGACCCTTTAACGGTTTAAATTTGGTGTCTTTATTTTGACTTCAATTGTTACACATTTATAAACTATTATTTAGACGTCCATTCACACAAGACCATAATCATCTCTCTAGAACATCGGATGGTAGAGATTTTACTGAATTAAAAGGTCCGCAAGATTTACAAATCAAATGATAAAAAATGGATAACAAAGACTTAGTCTCGTGTGTCCAGTACCTTTACTATAATAATAAACAATCTAACTTTGTTCAGAATAAAGTAATTTGAATGAAATGGTTTAATATATCTGTTTGTATCTATTACTGAACGATTATAATCAGAACTGCCAACTCTTTATCTTTAACGTGCATAGTGCGTCTTTAATATAACTATTATTATATTATGCATCAGATGGGTTGTACTGGAACTGGAACTGGAATGGTATGTTTAACGTCCGCTTCCACTAATGTGATATCGCAGACTAGAGATGGGTTGTAGGATTAGGCAACAATTTAAGCTCCGGTACATGACATAGGGGATGCTCGATTCACAGTTCTGGAATTGAATTCCAAAACTGGTGTCAATCGAGTGAAAAGTAGAATTTCGGAGTACAGCGCATGAGTCGATTGTATAAAATATATCTCAACCAATCATGACAGCTGAAACATATTTTTTACCTAGGAATACGTCACGATTCTACTCACTCCACCTCAGCTGTCGGGACTGACAGGACTGACAGAACTGTGTCAGGACTGAATTCCGCGCCACTCGATTGTAATTCTGCCGATTCGGGACGTTCTGGACTGTGAATCGAGCATCGTCCACGTCAGCTAGTCATCAAGGGGCAGATAACTTCATGCATCATGCATTAACCCAGGGGTTAGTGGAGAAGAACGGAATGAGACCACTAGGGAAACCGAGGATGCATGCAATAGTCCTATATAGTGTCCATTGTTACATTCCCCACAGCGTTACCCAAGGTAACTTAACCTTTATTTTAATTTCTAACTATCTTAAATAGACTTTGGTTTGTTTGGGTTTTTTTAGGGGGGGGGGGGGCACACAGCAGGGGATTTCAGGATTGACATATGGTTCGGTCTTATTTTAATAATTCGCTTGCACATCAGGTTCTTTAGCAATGGCCGAACCTGGAGAAAACCCACAATCATTCGAGCGGACGACAAGGGTTGTTAATTCATTCGTAGGTACCTCGCCACATGACCAAAGGCAAGTGCGTAACCACAACAACTACTAATTATCAAATATATTAGGTTATTTTTAATTATATAATTTTTTTTGTTTCATTGCTAGATATCATAATTGAGAAATTAAGAATAAAAACGACAGATTCTTAGGAAATTGTCAAATTTAAAAACTTTATTTCAGAAATCGCTCAAAATTAACGTCATACATTTATTCAACGTAATACAATAGAATGACGTCATAACAATTAGATTTACCGTGTATATCGCTACCGGAAAGTCACACATCATATTGCTACAAGAATAATTCCTATTTTCACACGAATTTTACTTTATTCTGTGATTCTCAACTTGTATAAGGTAAGTGACAACAATATTCTGTTAATTTGTGTAAAAACCGGGTCGATTTTTATTAAATTAAATCAAATGTAATCCAAATATAGGCGTATCTAGCTCAATAAAAACTACATTGACTATAGCGTATGCTTAAATTACTGTATGTAATACAGTAGGCCTAATAATTATAATTTAAACATACATGTACATTATGCTAGAGCTAAATCTGTCTATTACAGGTATTTCATTAGGCCTGAAATGTTTTCTAAGCTATTAATTAGACATTAATTAATTAACTTATCCAGGCCATAATGAACTCTTGATGTCATCTCTAGCCTTCGATACTGACTGGATTAGAATCATATAATATGCTTAACGCTTATTGAATTATAAAATGGATAATCGAGACTGCTTTTTATCGTACTGACTTTAGTAATGATGATCGAGGCTAGGCGGAAATTTCCCTCGATAAATCTCGGCTCATAGTTGATCAATTTGACTGAAATTTTCAGGAAAACACTTTTACATTATCTAGTTTTTAGCTATTATAGTGAGAACTGCCAACTCTTTATCTAATCTCCCATAATGTATCTTTAATTTCAATTTGTATATTATTTCAGAAATAAAATGGAGGATGTTAAAATATTGCAGGAAGAAATGAGTGAAGTAAGACCTAGAAGTGTTAGAACTCGATCAAAAGGTAGGTAGGGTTTAGTTTGATCCTGTTGGAGAGAAATCGTAAAACCCATGTTCTGTCCTTCAATATGTTTCAAATCGTGGTGTAAAATAAAAGTTTTTGTGTCATGGTGCCTGAGTAAAGATTCTTTTGACTTTTTGGGGAATATCCGTTTCTAATCTGAGTAAAATAAAAGATGTCGTAGAACGGTGCATGAGTAAACATTTGTTTTAGTAATAATGTATTGTAAAATGTTCAGATTACTTGAGCAGTTTGTAAATACATGTATAATAAATACTGTTTTCCTCTCGTGTATAATGTAGATATAATAAATACAACTGTCTCTGTGTATAACAAATAACAGCTGATTTACTAAATGTCAAAAAAAATTAATTTAAGACCCCTATACACCTACAAAATTATGTGTCGGCGACAGTCCGATTTCGCGGCGTCGACACGTGATTCGAGGACAACTTTTCAGACTGTAGAATTAGCCTAAATTGACATAAAATGTTTCTGTTTGTGGGTAGGCCTTTAGACTAATATAAACAGCGCTTTAAACAGATATTCCGTGCTGTGAGCAGATCTTTAGACAGATAGTCCGTTGTGTGAGCAAGTCTTTACACAGTCTTTGGTTCGACAAATAATACTGTGAGCAGGCCTTAAGACAGATATTCCTATGATGTAAACAGGCCTTAAAACAAATATTTTTATTTTCTTTTGATGTATTATTTTTATTTTCAGGTTGTTCTACCAAATGTTGTCGTCCTATCCGCGTATAATTATTTTCATTTTCAGGTTGTTCTACCAAGTATTACATATTTGTTTTAATATTAATATATTTGTATTTTCAGATTGTTCTACCAAATCTTGCCGTCCTATCCGTGTAAAACTAAATAATTTAGACTTTTCCTTCTACCCAGACATCATAGAGAGTTTCAGACCACGACCTTTATTCTTTAGTATCGGCGGAGACTTCGGTGCTCCTGCTAGTTACAGGAATAGGATAGCACACCACATCTTGAATTACGGTCTTTGTAGAAGGTCGACTGAGCATATGAAGAATAAAATTACTGACGATGAGGCAAGGTTGATTGGGGATGGTGATACCAACCCCACTCATAGAGATGTCAAGACATTCTTGATTGGTGATGGTGAAATTAAAACCCTTCATAGAGATGTAACAACAAGGATGATTGGTCATATCATCCATGGAGATGTAACAACAAAGGTGATTCGTGGACATTCTGCGACAGATTGCATTCTATTTATTAAGTCGTCAACTATCGGATTCTTTCTGAGAAATTTGAATGCTGATTTTTTGATCAGTGGAACAATTCCTGTCAGGACAACTCGTGATGGATCCATTATTATTGACATTGGAGATACAGCGAAAGCTGATAAAATCATGTCTAGAAGTCTAATTAATATGACATCTAGAAGAAATATCTCAGAAACCAAGCCTGATAGAATGGCATTAAGTTACACAAATGATGTAAAGTATTCGACGGCTACACCCCCTCGAACACTGACAGAATATCAACAACTAAAAGCTGGGGATAGTTTAAAAGAGGGAGCATGCCATAGAACAACTGGTGATAGTTTCAAAGACGGAGCATGCCTTGTACCAGTTGCAGTTACTTTGAAAGAAGATAGTAGCCATGAAACCAATGGAAGCACGAAAAGACAGAATTTCCTAACAGTAAGTTTTTTCTTGATTTGCTACAATTAAAGATGCTTTAATAGTTCAAAAATGAATAATACAAAATGACAATACATTGAAAATGTCATTAAAACTACTTTATTGTAGACACATCTGTGACTGTTTGAATATATAGCTCCGATTGTTTTAGTCTGGGGTGATCCGAGATCGTATTTTAGATTAAAATATCACCCATGGTCTAGATTGATTGGCACCTTGTTAAACTTAATGAAAAATATATTTTTATTAATTCCAGAAATTATGGAAGAAAATCACAAACAAATCCAACAAGAAGAAAGAAAGTCAAAAAGGTAGGTTATTTTTTCTACACGATATGACGCGAAAAAATATTTTAATTGAATTGGTGGACTATACCCAATTGTCAGACTTTATCCGAACGCAAGACATACGGGACTGATGACTGGTTTTATAGAAACTATGATTGATATTTCAGGTTCTGATTCCTCTTCAATCTATTTTACAAGCTCGAGTCATGTCTACACCAGAGAAATCACCAGCTAAACATTTTAAACCAAAGAAAACTGGTTCACTGGCTTTATTCTTCAGAAAGGTAATAAAACAAAACTCTTCTCCCTCTCCCTCTCTCACTGATGGTAAACCTCTCTCTCTCCCTCTCGCCCTTGTCTCTCACTGAAGGTCAACCTCTCTCTCTCCCCTCTCTCTCCCCTCTCTCTCACTAATGGTCAACCTCTCTCTCTCCCTCTCTCTCCCCTCTCTCTCACTGAAGTTCAACCTCTTTCTCTCTCTCTTGCTCTTCTCTCTCACTGATGGTAAACCTCCCTCTCTCTGATGGTAAACCTCTCTCTCTCCCTCCCTCTGGTGGTCTGTCATCGAGTCATTTGGCGTGGTTTTGATTGCCCAGTTGTATGTAACAAGAAGTAGGGTCGCCTTTCCAGCCTCGTGGGTTTTCTCCGGGTACTCTGGTTTCCTCCCACTCCTATGCACAAGCGAATTATTGAAATAAAATTGAACCTTATGTTACCCCCCCCCCCTCCTCTCTATCTTGAAAGTGGTATATTTGTAATAATGTTCTTGTATTTATCTGTAGGTGTATCATCTGGCTAGTGTTAGATTACGAGATTTATGCGATCATCTGAGTATGGATGGCGATGATTTACGCCGTAAAATGTGGACGTGTTTTGAACGAACGATGATGAAACACATCGAACTAATGAAGGACAGACATCTTGATCAAATCATTATGTGTTCTGTTTATGTTATTGCTAAGGTTTGTTTTTATTTCCATGTACATGTTGTATCATATGATCTGTCATTGAGTCAGCTTGCATGGTTTTGTTTTCCCTGAGTAGGACCACCTGTTCAACCTGTTGGGTTTTCTAGGTCCTCCGATAACATCTATGATATCGAATGAATGAAATTGGGTATTCTGGCACTACGGCCTACTTGTATATCAACTTCCTAATGCCTTCTGTGTACATGGAACCTTGATTTGCGTTCTATCCAAGGGACTATACCAGGCACCATTGACAACGACAAGTGGGGACCATGCTGGAAAATCTGGATGAACTTTCTCGGCCAATGGAGGGATCGAACACCCGACTTCCAGGCTATCGAACCAGTGCCTTGTCCACCGTGATCCCTCAGTGGACAAGGCGTTGACTCGCTAGCCTGGAGTTCGGGTGTTCGATCCCTCCATTGGCCAAGAAAGTTCATCCAGATTTTGCGTCATGGTTCTCACTTGACGGGGGCCTGACAAGAACAGCTGTCTAGCCAGTCTGATGGGACGAAAAACCAAAGGCTTGACAGTTGGAATTCATATAAGAGTAGGCCGTAATGCCCTTGACCAGACAAAACTTCCCTTATAGTATGGTGTATGGCCGTCTTAATTATCTCAGTTTATGAGCAGTACAGTAGGACGTTTCATTTCTTTCCCAATGAGTCCCCATGGCTTCCTTTTAGAATTAGTACATTTGTGTGAAGGGGTACTAAAGTAATAAATATATTAATTTATTTGTGTTTATTTACAGGTGACTGGTAAACCAGTAACTTTCCAGAATATCATGAAGTGCTATCGATATCAACCTCAATCACATAGTCATGTAAGTTATTAACTATCACATAGTCATGTAACTATCACATAGTCATGTAAGTTATTAACAATCACTTAGTCATGTAACTATCACATAGTCATGTAAGTTATTAACTATCACATAGTCATGTAAGTTATTAACTATCACATAGTCATGTAAGTTATTAAATATCACATAGTCATGTAAGTTATGAAACAATCACATGGTTTCGATTTCCTGGTTGTATGTGGCAAGGAGTAGGGTCATCTGTCCAACCTAGTTAGACCACTACGTGCAAGCGGATTATTGAAATAAAATTAAACCATGTTAGTCCCAAAACAACCTAATTTGTGTCAAGTGGACGTTAAACCCCATTTTTCTTTCTCTCTATTAATTGGGTCTATATTGTATTGTAGTAATAAGCAGTAATTGTATTCCATAGAATTGTGACCTGTATACTCTAGTTCAATTACTAAATGCCATTGAAACAGTTTATATTGTATTGCCTGGCAACGTATATTTAATACTGTGATATATTGCCTAGCAACCTATATTTAATGCTGTGATATATTTTGTAGATTTATAGAAGTGTGTTATTAAGTGGACGACGACGTCATACGTCCGGATCCAGTGAAGGAAGTAAAAGTGCTGCTAGTGGGACGTCCTCACCTGTTAATACAGAAAAAGAGGATAAAAGTAAGAAAAATTTCCCACATTTTCACTATAAAAGAAGGTTAATTGGATTGTTTAGATGTGCGCTTTAGATCATAAGGTCTGCCATTATTCTGTGACAAACCAAGGAGTAAGGTCACCTGTAGTTGCAGTTGTTGGGATGGGATGAAAAATCGAGATCTGTGTACACGTTAAAGTACCCATAACAGTTGCAATTTGATAAAAGAGTACTCACTGTAGGGTTGCAAACTGATCCCGCAGTGAATATTCGCTTGGCCGCTACAATCACTGTTAAGAATGACAACGACGAGGCTTAATGAGTACGGCATATTAACTTTTTTACTTTGGCAAATTAAATTCTCAAACATAAATAAAGACATTTGAAGTATTTGTAGTTAAAAAATATTTCCTATTTAGTGTAAATGGGTATTTAAATGAGTAAAATGCATCATTTTGCCCGAAGCAGTTAGGTGTTAAGTAAACATTGCACGAGCCGTTGAGCCAATGACTACCGCCGCGTGCAGTCAACGCACGTGTTGTGGACAGTTATCTGTTACAGAGATAATTCGTAAGTAATTCTCTGTGAAACAGATTGGTAGGGTCTCCATAAAAGTAGGATGTTAAACTCCATTTCATTTCATTTATTATAAATACATGTATTTTAGAGAGAGATGTTGGCAATATTAGATCTTCAAGTACCCTTCCAATCCCGCAACCCAACAGTCAGCCTCCAACTCCAACTAAATTAATCGGGGCCGCTGCTACGTTCGATTTTGGTGAAGAACGAGGAGACCTTATACAATTTTATAATATGGTAAGAAACTAGTAATATGTTGTACAGAGCATAGCATGGACAGTCTTCATTAGGGGCAAAGATTCCCTCATTGTTACAGAGTAAAGCGGGGCAAAGTTTCCCTCATTGCAGTGGCCAGTCTTTATATGGGTGTGGATAATTCATATATATTAAATATTGTAATGTTCAACTTTATTGCTTTCTTTCTTTCACCCCAGGTTTTTGTAGACAAATTACGAGAGTTTGCTTTACAGTTTTCACAGACTCAAAGTAACGTAAGTTAGAATGTTTTAATCAATTATTACTGGCTACGGTCACAACAGCCATTGTGTTTCTTGTATTTAGACCATCAATTACTCAACATAGTAAAAAATCCCTGGTAACAAACTAGACAAGACTGTGTAGATATAAGAAGGTTTTATCCAGGACGCGTTTCGGGCGTTCGCCCTTTATCAACTGGTTACAAAAATAATAAGATAAAACCTTCTTATATCTACACTGTCTTGTCTAGTTTGTTACCGGGGATTTTTTACTATGATTTATCTACAAGGAATGGTTCCTGCTTCTCCTCGGATGCATCACTGAGATCCAAACTTGCCTGCACTGTTATGGGGACTCTTCCGCCCCTCTATTCCTATCGTGTGTGAGGTTTTATCGTCCTCTTCTTGGGATTATTAATTACTCAACATGTTGTAAACCCAACATTCATTATCTATATTATCTATGCAACAGTAGGACCAACATTTTTCTACGATTCTCGATGAATTTGAACAATTTGCCAACAAAAGTTCAAAGCTAAACATTACAGTAGCTGTAACTCAGTATCATTCAAAGTCTTCGACATTGAAAACTATTTGTCAATTTTAATCAACATTGATGTTTTGATCTTACCGGGAAAAGATTGGCTTCAGATATCTATAAGGCAGGGGACTCGAAGAACGAGGCTAGACATATTCCACATGTCATGCCAAACGGTTCTTAATACTAATTGATTACTCAACACTCAATATCTAATCTAGACGGACCATTTTAAATTATGCACTAGTAGGAACCCAATATCTTTGAACGCTTCTCAATGAATTTGAACAATTTATCAACAAAGGTTCAAAGCTAAACCCCTTTTGATTTATTTTATTACAGAAACAGCCGTGCTTATCTCCCCTACCATCAGTACGTTCCCACATCGTATCGCCACGTCGTGTTACAACCAGTTGTCCAGTATACATATCCCCTCATAAAGCTCAGAATAGAGTCGACTCACCTAAAGGCATGTCATTTTGCATCAATAAAAGTCCAGCTAATGTAAGTATATCATTTACTCTTTATACATTCCAGGGGAAGAGGGGAGGGGGGGAAGTGGCTAGATCATAAGGTTTGTTGATTCGATTGCCCCGCTGTACATTCTTGTGGGATTTTCTGACAGGTTTCCCTTTGTCAGTTATTCAGGTGTATGTAAATTACATTTCAAATCTAGGAAGAGAAACAACAAGTATTTGGTGGATTAGTTTTAAAGTTAATAAAAGCTTTTTAAAATCGACAATTATTTACGGCCTTATACACCAATTCGTAGACAGTCACAATTGCCATCTTTTCACTTCATTCCTGGCCGTACCATGCTTTATATGCATGTTTTAAATATATGAGTCATGTTTTATAAATTCCTGAAACTCGCACACACACCTACTACCATATGATTGTATGCGATAATTCTCAGTAGTTTTGTTGCCAAAAATACTATAAAACTACAAAATTAAAGAGATTTATTTAGTTCATCGGTGCATACCGATAGTTCATTGGCCAATCACGCTATTTTATCGACATTTTGCCTAATAGTTTGGATGCAGCTATGGCGGGTGTGGCGCCAGGCAGGGTAAGCTTACTCTTCCGGACACCTGTTACCACTGTTTGTCGTGTATTTTCTACACGGGGAGCAGTCCATTTGCTGATTACACTATTTTGCCTATAACGTTTTTCTTAGGACTTCGAATTCTGTTTAATGGTTTGGATTGTTCGTACTTGGTTTTATTTTATTTGTAACGTTGTGCGAACTATTAGTGTGTGTGTATTACAGACAATTCCCAAGATGCGTTGGAGTTTTTCTATAGGGAGTAATGCGAGTTGCCACTCTGGTTATTCTTACTCTGTGCTGTAACATCAAGTTTCGTGAAATCCAGATATGTCACAGTTGTCAGGACTCTGGTGTAAATAAATTCTCTGAATCCCCAAAATAGCGACAATTGAGTGAAATGGTGAGGATTTGGGACTTGAATGATGATAAAACTGATTGTATTTTATTTCAGGACCTCCGTGCCATTAATAATATGATAAAACTGATTGCATTCTATTTCAGGACCTCCGTGCTATTAATAATATGATAAAAATGGGCGAAAGGAAAATAACAGGGAAGAGATTACTGGAGGTGGACCGCGACGAGGATGACACACTCGATAGTCCGTCAAAACGAATGTGTCAGGGTAATTTTCTACGAAGACTACAAAATGTTAATATGGATCGGAAAGAGGCCAATGGACTCGCGAGTTAGAAAGCTGATTGACATTTGATAATCAACCAGTGGACTCCTGTGTTACAAAGTTGATTGACATGTATTATCAACCAATGAAGTCAAGAGTTAAAGTTGATTGACATTTGATGTCAATGAACTCACAAGTTGAAACTTTGACATTTGATGTCGTCCAATGAACTTGCGAGTTAAAAGTTGATTGACATTAGACTTGAGAGTTGATTGACATTCGATATCATTTAGTGGATTCCTGAGTTCGAAAAGAAAGATGATTAACATTTATTATAATCCAATGAAATTGTTCGATTTAATCTCTATACGTGAGCTTGTCATCTAATGGACGTTTTTCTGACGAGCGTCAATCAGGTGTTTAGAAGAATCGACTAGTTATCTATTTATTTTAAAAAGTGTATGTTATTGGGAACTTATAAATTACACCAATCAATGAGTCCGGTTAAATTTGAAGTTGTGGACAGACTTCCAAATATGGTAATAGTGTATGGCTTATGTTAAATTGACGGAACTGGGAAAAAATGAAAATGCTAGTTTTATTATTAAGACTGGACTTTCTATAGTGTTTAGAAGTCAGGTGTTTAAAATCTTCAAACTGTTTTATAAGTATACGTACGGGGACAACAAACCAAGGGGTCAGTGAACTTTAAAAGAAAAAAAATTATGATTAATTGTAATTATTACAAGCCAGGAAATTAAGCGCCCATGGCTTGTTTTTATTTCAAAAAATAAAAAACAGTCTTAATATTATTTTTGTATAGTCTAAATAAAATCCTGAATCAAGCAGAACTGTATGTATAAAGGACTGACTTTATCGAAAAAAACTAAATAAAATATATTCAAACTGCAATAATTGCAGTCAGAATATATGAATTTAGATAATTATTTTAAAACAAAACTTTTTTATATATTACATCAATTTGTGTTTAGAGTTGATTTTTAGTAGACTCGTAATTGTTTGGGTTTTTCAATCCGACGTACTGCTCCTTTAAGACGAAGAAAGTGATTGAAACAATCTGTACACAATCCTGTATTCATTGTGGGGGGTTGGATGGCTGAATGGTTAGCACGAGAGCATGCTGTATCATCATAAAGCCTGTCTTTGAGTCAACTGGTGTGGTTTCGAATCCCTGTTTGTACGTGACAAGGAGTAGGGTCACCTGTCCAACCTTGTGGGTTTTCTCTGGGTCTTCCGGTTTCCTCCCTCTGCTAAAGACTCCTATGCGCAAGCGTATTATTGAAATGAAATTAAAAACCATACGTTAGTCCTGAAATGACCTAGTTTGTGTCAAGTGGAGGTTAAACCCCATTTCTCTCTCTCTCTCTCTCTCTCTCTCTGTATTCATGGTGTTCCAAATTTTATGAAAAGTTGGGTAGTCTTGTGGTCGTAACACCTGTTATTGTTTGTGTTGGAGAGATAAACTAGGTCATTTGAAAACTTACATGGTTCAGTTGTATTTCAATTAATTGCTTTAGCATTGGGAGGAAACCGTAGATGCCAGATAAGCAACCCTATGCGTTTTCAAAAGTACAAAAGGGAATCTTTACCACACCTTTTGTCTCATTCATTGACCTTACGATCTAAAGTGTATGCATTCGACCAATCAACCATTAATTCCGCCATCACCACCACCCTTCCCCCCAAATCTCCATATTTACTTGTAATGTTGTGGCGTGGAGATTCGAATTTAACAATAGCAGAATGATGTACAGGGTTTTTTAAATTAACTTTTAAAGGGCACTGGTTAATTTTCTACTCGTATTTTTTTTTTTACATATATTTTAAACATGTTCGTAATTTGTTCAAAGCTGTTAATTTTTTTTTATATATATAATGCAACAAAATAGACTTAACTGGGAATTTTCTTTTCTTTTTTTGTATATTTTACAAAACATTTCATAAATTTTTAATAGATTTTGAAGGCACCCCTTGTCTCCTTTCAATGTTTGATTTTTGCGAGGTGGCTAGATTTGTTGTGTGTTAAACACCGGGGACCTGTTTCACAAAAATTTAACTAAGATAAAATCAAAATTTTAGTAATTTGATTGGATAATATTAGATTGATTTTACAGTTCAGCCAATCAGAATTGAAGTATCAACTGAAATTTGAATTTTATCTGTTAAGATTTCGAGAAATATGGCCCAGCATCTCAGTCGTTTGGATGCAAGTTTGAATCAAATGCTTGGATGTTTATTGTTTTGTATGGGAGTCATTTTATTTGCTAGATTTTTTATCCATTATCATAAATTTTTGTATTTATTATTAGTCTTTGATGCATTTTAATCAAGTGGAATTGTTGTAAGAAGGGTTATAAATGGTGCATGCTTGCCGATTTTGTGGTTTATATATACGTGTATATATATTTGAAAATAGATTTATGTTGTCATGGAAACATTTTAAAGGGGTGTTATCACTCAGAACAAGAAAAAAAATGTAATAACACTGTTATCTCACAAGGTTATCGATAAATCGAAGCACTGACCTAATTTTAGTAACGCATGTTGATTAAACTCCTTGAAAACCTAAAAAAAAAAGTTACGACTCGTGTCATATAACGTTTGAATTTCTGTCATTTTTTATGCAAAGTAATTTGAACATTTCTGATGCAACTTTAAACTTTATTGTTAAATCATGGCAAAGCAAATGTTATTCTTTTTTTTTTCTGTTTTTTTTTTTTTTTTTTTTACCAACCAGCACTAATCCCTCAAATCCATGCCCCACTGAGAGATTATAGGAGCTGTAAATTATTAAAATTAGTTCTGGACTCTTTCAATTGTCAAACTCTTTAGACTCATTAAATTATTTAGACTCTAAACTAAGTAAAGACAAACATCAAAAATATTTTTGTACTTGTCAAAATATCTTACCTGATGTACTTTTAAAAAAAAAAACCCAATCAAATCAGTGTAAAAAAACCCCCAAAAAACAATCAAATAATAAAATAATAAAAAAAAAAAAACCCAATCAAATCAGTGTATCAAATTTTACAATTTCTTTGGGCAACTCTGGGATGAAAACCTGATTGTGAGCTAGCATCTTCCTCACAGAGCCACTGTGGCTACAAATCAATGTAGACAAAGTATAACATTTGTTGTTTCATTAGTTTATGTCCACTTCCACCAAGGATAAAATCATACACAAAGTGTAAAATTGGACTCATTGCCTTAAAATATGCTGTGTGGTTTATGAAAGTGTAAAATTGGTTCTTTAGTTCCCAAAGTTTTACGTCCATTTTCACCAAGGTTGATGTAGTAGACAAATTGGACACATTGCCTTAAAATATGCTGTGTGGTTTACTAAACTGTATGAATGGAGTGTGGTTAATCTTTACGTCAATCAAAACAGTTGACTGTAGAAGGAATAACCATATGTTAGTCTCGTAATGACCGTTGGACTTTGTGGCCGCGAAGTTTAACACCACTCCTATCTTGTACAATTGCACATAAAACTATTTATAATACAGATTTGATGTTGGCGTACCATTATTTCCAATAATATACGCGCAACTTGCTAATTGTACATTATCTATACCAAATGAAATATTCACTTGAGTGACGTATTTCATCGAAAAGCATGTGTGGGATAGTATCTGTATTTTAAGATGGTTAATGGTCTCGAGCTAAAGACATTGTATAATATATTGAAAAAATACTCGGGTAACGCCATCGTGCAGTATCAATATATTACTAAATGTCTACTCTCTCAACCATTAAACTATACATTTTTACCTGTCTTACACAAGTTTTAAGGTTAAATTCTTTGATATTCTAATTTTTTTTACCATGTTAATTGTCAAATTGTTTCAAGGGCATTTAGTAATTGTACTTTAATGCACAGAGCACACTTCTATGGAATATAAGCAGTGACTAGAAATGATATAAAATGGGGGTTAACGTCCTAGTGTTTTGCTCTGAACTGGGCTAACAAAGACGGGCATACACCATACAGTGTGCTATGAGCGAAATTTTGCCCGGCCAGCAGGACTACAGCCTACTCTTATGTAGGCCTTCTCTTATATTGACTTAAAATTGTCAAAGGATCTTTTACATGCACGCCAATGTGTACACGGGACCTGGTTTTTGTGCCATCCAAGCCATGACTAGAGGAACCTAGTCGAAATGTCGCTCAGTAATAATTGTATTCCATAGAATTGTGGCCTGTGGGTGTAAATTATCAAAACGGGGAAGTTCTACAGTCAGTCCATTTTCACTATAATTAGATGGAGACTGGCGAATATAGATGAAGTGAGAATCTAGATTGAAACAGTATTCCATCCAACAGTCGGTCTATTTTCGATGCCAGTCAGTCAAGACCGGCGAATATTACTGAAACTGGACCATTGATTGTGAGTGTATTGAATCCATACCCAATAAAATCAGGCTATTTTTTTAACATTCTGATCCTCGAGTCAGTGAATTTTCATGAGAGGCACGCTTCTTGATAATATTCCATCCATATTGAATGAAATCACATGTAAATTTTCACACAGGAAAGTTCCCTGGTCGGTCAATTTTCACAGTCATTAAGTCGAAGCAGGTGAATATAACTGAAATAAGAACCATGTGTGACTGTATTAAATCCATATAAAATACAATCAAATAATATTTTGTACATATCTACAGGATTATAGATATACGTAAATAGTGTAAACTAAAAAAAATGTAAAAATAAAAAAATTAATATAACAAAAACTGGAAAAAGTATAATAAAAATTTATAAATAGAGAAGCAGTTTTTTATGTTTATTCCCCCACATTGAATTGTCATCAATCCTCCCACGCCGGAAAAACGAGATGAACTTTCTCAGCCAATGCAGGGGACGAACACCCGACCTCCAGCCTAGGGGGGGGGGGGGCTAGTGGTCTAGAGTGCCCCGCTTCGACCTCTAGCTGGCCGGTCACCTCTGGTTTGCGGCTGTGGTTTTGAGCCCTGGTGTGAGCGTATGTGGCATGGTGATAGGGGCGCCTTCTCAACCTCGTGGGTTTCCTCCGGGCTCTCCGGTTTCCTCCCACTGCTAAAGACCCCTCCGCGCAAGTGAATTATTGAAATAAAAATTAAAAACCATATGTTAGTCCCGAAATGATCTAGTTGGACGTTAAACCCCATTTCTTTCTCTCTCTCTCTCTCTCCAGGCTAGCGAACCAGCGCCTTATCCACTCAACCGCCGTGACCCCTACTTATACAGGAAAACTTGACGCTATTACAAACAAGATAGGATGGGCGCAGCCATGTTTCATCCGGGACCTTTAAAGTAGTTTGAAGATTGGCCCAGCCATGTTTTATCCGGGTCCTTTTAAGTACTTCCAATGTGGCGGAATTCGTCATACAGCCGAGACTAGATGTAGGTTCCGGAATCTGTCAAGGAGCGGACACGTTAGCCGAACCAATCAGCGCCGAATGCTCTGCCTGATTCACCAGTCGATTGCATCACCTTTCACGTCACATGATTAAAACTGGCGGCGTCTATGTCTTCAAGCAACCACGTGACTTCTCGATATGAGTGGTGATTGCTAATGAATTCTACATTCGGCCGATTGTACGAATAGAAATTCGGTCGATTGACAGTGGACACACTAGGCGAATTTCGACGTTGATTGGTTCGACCGAATCATTCGGCTAAAGTGTCAACCCGTTTGCCTTTGATTTGATATTCATACACAATGTTTACTGCAATCGTGATTAAAACGTCATCATTGACGTGTTCTGGATGGTTTGAGGGATTAGCCAATGAAACAATCTGTTACGGCGAGTTCTTGGCCTTTTGGTCCAATGAACTGTCGGTAAACCACTAGAAACATCAACGCTGATTGGTCAATCAAATATCTGCCATCAGAGGGTTAATAAAAGATCACGTGGAAGCTCTAGCGACGAAAGTTAACATCCGATTGATATACGCCATTCGCATCCAGAAGTAAGGTATAACATCCTACTGTTCTGGGCTAATACAGATGGACTTACGTCATACAGAGTGCTATGAGAGAAATTTGACCCCGACAGTGGCACTACGGCCTACTCTTATATCGAATTTCAACTCCAAGTGAGGGATCTTTAATGTACACGCCAATGTATACACGGAACGACTAAACCGCTATCTTTGTCAGGCCCTCCGTCCTGCATCACTGACAAGAGGAATTAACTCAGGAAAATCTGGAGGAACTGTCTCGGCCAATGCAGGGATCGAACACCCGACCTCCAGACTAGCGAGCCAGCGTCTTAGCCACGTGACCCATCTTTGTTATTCTAACGAGTGTAAGCTCTGAGTTCAGGGGCGGATCTAGGAATTTTGAAACGGGGGGGGGGGGGGACGCCGCAAAATAAGGGCACTGACCGTGGAGACGGGGCACGCCGCTGAGAGGAAGGTTGGGGGCCCCAATAAAATTATCCGTCATTTCCTTGCATCTGTAGCCATTCCAAGAGCTATTTGGTTGATATTTTCGTCTAAACGTTAGGAAATCGTTGAAAAAGTGCCTCAAAATGGAGCAAAAAAGCCAGTTGAAAGGCACTATCATGTAGTAAAAAAGGGCACTGTCGAAAATTTCGGGGGGCTGGGGGCTTGATTCCGCCTCTAGAGTTCACAAAGCATTCTCATACTTGAATTAAGAATTTACCCAAAATTATTTGCAATTCTTTAACTAAAACATAGCCCTTTACAAATACGGACACAAGGACCCTTTGAGGGGGGGGGGCACAACAGGGGATTTCAGTATTGACATATGGTTCAATCTTATTTCAATAATTCGCTTGCCGTTAGGGTTCTTTAGCAGTGGCCGGACCCGGAGAAAATCCACAATCGAGCGGACGACAAGGGTTGTTGATTCATTCGTAGGTAGGTATCTCGCCACATGATCCAAGGCGCGCGCGTAACCACAACAACTACTAATTATCAAATATATTAGGTTATTTTTAATTATATATATTTTTCTTTGTTTCATTGCTAGATACATGTATAATAATTGAGAAATTAAAAATAAAAACGGCAGATTCTTAGGAAATTGTCAAATTTTAAAGCTTAATTTCAGAAATCGCTCAAAATTAACGTCATACATTTATTCAACGTAATACAATAGAATGACGTCATAACAATTAGATTTACCGTGTATATCGCTACCGGAAAGTCGCACATCATATTGCTACAAGAATAATTCCTATTTTCACACGAATTTTACTTTATTCTGTGATTCTCAACTTGTATAAGGTAAGTGACAACAATATTCTGTTAATTTGTGTAAAAACCGGGTCGAATTTTATTAAATTAAATCAAATGTAATCCAAATATAGGCGTATCTAGCTCAATAAAAACTACATTGACTATAGCGTATGCTTAAATTACTGTATGTAATACAGGCCTAATAATTATAATTTAAACATACATTATGCAAGAGCTAAATCTGTCTATTACAGGTATTTCATTAGGCCTGAAATGTTTTCTAAGCTATTAATTAGACATTAATTAATTAACTTATCCAGGCCATAATGTACTCTTGATGTCATCGCTAGCCTTCGATACTGACTGGATTAGAATCATATAATATGCTTAACGCTTATTGATAATGATAATTGAATTATAAAATTGATAATCGAGACTGCTTTTTATCGTACTGACTTTAGTAATGATGATCGAGGCTAGGCGGAATTTCACTCGATAAATCTCGGCTCATAGTGGATCAATATGACTGAAAGTTTCAGGAAAACACTTTTACATTATCTAGTTTTTAACTATTATAGTGAGAACTGCCAACTCTTTATCTAATCTCCCATAATGCATCTTTAATTTCAATTTGTATATTATTTCAGAAATAAAATGGAGGATGTTAAAATATTGCAGGAAGAAATGAGTGAAGTAAGACCTAGAAGTGTTAGAACTCGATCAAAAGGTAGGTAGGGTTTAGTTTGATCCTGTTGGAGAGAAATCGTAAAACCCATGTTCTGTCCTTCAATATGTTTCAAATCGTGGTGTAAAATAAAAGTTTTTGTGTCATGGTGCCTGAGTAAAGATTCTTTTGACTTTTTGGGGAATATCCGTTTCTAATCTGAGTAAAATAAAAGATGTCGATGAACGATTCATGAGTAAACATTTGTCTTAGTAATAATGTATTGTAAAATGTTCAGATTACTTGAGCGGTTTGTAAATACATGTATAATAAATACTGTTGTCCTTCCGTGTATACATGTAGATATAATAAATACAACTGTCTCTGTGTATAACAAATAACAGCTGATTTACTAAATGTCAAAAAAAATTAATTTAAGACCCCTATACACCTACAGAATTATGTGTCGGCGACAGTCCGATTTCGCGGCGTCGACACGTGATTCGAGGACAACTTTTCAGACTGTAGAATTAGCCTAAATTGACATAAAATGTTTCTGTTTGTGGGTAGGCCTTTAGACTAATATAAACAGCGCTTTAAACAGATATTCCGTGCTGTGAGCAGATCTTTACACAGATAGTCCGTTGTGTGAGCAGGTCTTTACACAGTCTTTGGTTCGACAAATAATACTGTGAGCAGGCCTTTAGACAGGTATTAATATGATGTAAACGCGCCTTAAAACAAATATTTTTATTTTCTTTTGATGTATTATTTTTATTTTCAGGTTGTTCTATCAAATGTTGTCGTCCTATCCGCGTATAATTATTTTCATTTTCAGGTTGTTCTACCAAGTATTACAGATTTGTTTTAATATTAATATATTTGTATTTTCAGGTTGTTCTACCAAATGTTGTCGTCCTATCCGCGTAAAACTAAATAATTTAGACTTTTCCTTCTACCCAGACATCATAGAGAGTTTCAGACCACGACCTGTATTCTTTAGTATCGGCGGAGACTATGATGTTCCCGTTAGTTTCAGGAATAAGATAGCACGCAACATCTTGAATTACGGTCTTTGTAGAAGGTCGACTGAGCAGATGAAGAATAAAATTACTGACGATGAGGCAAGTTTGATTGGGGATGGTGCTACCAAGCCTACTCATAGAGATGTCCACACATTCTTGATTGGTGATGGTGAAATTAAAACCCTTCATAGAGATGTAACAACAAGAATGATTGGTCATATCATCCATGGAGATGTAACAACAAAGGTGATTCGTGGACATTCAGCGACAGATTGCATTCTATTTATTAAGTCGTCAACTATCGGATTCTTTCTGAGAAATTTGAATGGTGAATGTTTGATCAGTGGAACAATTCCTGTCAATACAACTCATGATGTATCCATTAATATTGACATTGGAGATACAGACAAAGCTGATAAAATCATGTCTGGAAGTCTAATTAATATGACATCTAGAGAAAATATCTCAGAGACCAAGCATGATAGAGCTGCGTCAAGTTACACAGATGATGTAAAGTATTCGACTGCTACAACAACTCGAACACTGACAGAATATCAACAACTAAAAGCTGGGGATAGTTTAAAAGAGGGGGCATGCCATGGAACAACTGGTGACGGGTTCAAAGACGAAGCATGCCCTGTACCAATTGGGGATACTTTGAATGAAGAGGGAAATCATGAAACCAATGAAAGCAAGAAAAGACAGAATTTTCTGACAGTAAGTTTTTTTTCTTTATTTGCTACAATTAAAAATGAATTATGCACGATTTAGACAAAGAGTTGGACATCATTGGTATAATAGTTCAAAAATAGATATTGCAAAATGGGTATATATTGAAAATTTCATTCAAACTACTTTATTCTAGAGAAATCTGTGACTGTTTAGGGCAGTGGTTCTCAACCTTGTTTTGCCAACGCCACACATTGGAACACATGAAAAAATGGCGGCACGCCTGGTTAAATATATTTGAAAAATATCTGAATTTTGCAAAATAGAAACATGGCAAGGAATAGACGGGATATCACTTCAGATGTAGATTAGTGTTAGACACATAGAATGACTCACGGCTATGAACTTACTTTATTGCAGTGTTTCGATATATCAGTTAAATAGCTGCCTTCTATAGTGAGAAATGTTCTTGATGTATCGTTCAAAATTTCGCGGCACACTTACGGAGATTACGTGGCACACTGGTTGAGAATCGCCGGTCTAGGGTGTTCCGAGGCCATGTTTTAGTTTAAAATATCAACCATGGGCTAGATTGACAGGTTATTAAACTCAAATGAATTTTAGTCAAAATATATTTTTATCAATTTCAGAAATTATGGAAAAAAATCACAAATAAATCCAACAAAAAGAAAGAAAGTAAAAAAGGTAAGTTTTGTTTTTGTTTTTTTTTTCTACAAGATATGACACGTAAATATGTGTTCATTGAATTAATGGTTTGTACCCAATTATCGGATATTGGATTACTTCTATTATCTAGAGTCCCTTATTTTATAATTTGGGAGTCCCGTCGGATTACTTCTGTTACCTAGCGTCCCTTATTTTATGATTTGGAGTCTCGTGGGGTCTATATAGTCGTTCGGATGAGACGAAAACCCTGATGTCCCGTGTAAAAGATCTTTTTACAGTTGAAATTCGCTGTCAATATAAGAGTGGGCCGTAGTGCCGCTGTATGCCCATCTTCTTCAGCCCAGTCGAATCAAAAACAGTAGGACGTTAAACCCCATTTCACTTCTCTTGTTTTATAATTTCAGATGAACGAGTTGTTAAAACTTCCAAGAAATCTTCCAAGATGTCACGTTTTATCTGTTTTTGCCGACCAAAGACAGCTGAATAAATAATCTTTAAGTAAAATTGAATTGAAATAACAAGAAAAAATACTCGAAGTTTGGAATGTTACGTAATATTACACGTATTCTACAATTTTATAAATACAAAATTGAAGATTTAAATATTACTTTGTAGAAAATAAAAGAAAACACCATCAAATAATTTTATCAGCGTTAATTTCTGTTGTTGTATTAATTTGAGGTTACTCGTTCGCGTCCAGTATTGGCCTAGAAAGTTCATTAGGATTTTCCGGAGTGGTTTCCCCTTGATGTTGTTCTTAGCGTTTAACGTCCGCTTCCACCGAAGGTGATATCAAGACAAGTCTCATTTTTCCTTTTTTTATTATCTTAGCGCACGCGCGGGGGTCTTTGCTGCGGGGGGGAACCAGGGTGCCCGGAGGGAACCCACGAGGTTGAGAAGGAGCCCCTATCCCCGTGTCAGTCGTGCAAGAGTCTGAGAAGGACAGTTATCAGGCGTGATTTCTCTTTGTCAGTGATGCAGAAAGGAGAGTCTGACAAGGACAGCTGTGTAGTCGTTCGGATGGGACGAATAACCGAGGTCCCGTGTACACATTGGAGTACACGTAAAAGATCCCTGACAACTGCAATGTGGGGACCGACGGCTTGAGCCCTTCTCCGTCCTCTGGACACGTAACCCACCTGTCGCCCCCTCTTCTCACTGTTGACATAACATTTAGGTGATATTTGTTTTGTTGGGGCCACAATTTATGTCCGATTTATATGAAACTTGTTCAGGGTCAATACATGTTGAATGATGTTGATTGTGAATGCGATAGAGGCCTCAGTTTGTAACACATTGTTTCTAGTAAATCCGTCCTATTGATTTCCCTGCCCTTCGTCTAATTAAGTATAGCCTACACGGGACGTCGGGTTTTTCGTACCATCCAAAAGACTAGAAAACTGTACATGTCGTCAGCTCCTTAGGCGTCCCCTATGTAGGGTTGGGATGGCCAAGAGGACTAGAGTGTCATGCTTCGACCTCTAGCTGCCCCGTCACCTCTGGCTATCGGTCATATTTTCGATTCCTGGTGTGAGCGTATGTGCCTTGGAAATTGGCACGCCTTCACAACCTCATGGATTTACTCCGGTCCTCGGACTTCCTCCCACCCCTAAACAACGTGTCTGCTATATCACAACCTTGGATATGCGAGAGAGAGAGAGAGAGAGAGAGATGGGGTTTAACGTCCACTCGACACAGACTAGGTCATTTCGGGACTAACATATGGTTTAATTTTATTTCAATAATGCGTTTGCGCGTAGGGGTCTTTAGCAGTTGGAGGAAACCGGAAACCCCGGAGAAAAACCCACGAGGTTGGACAGGCGACCCTACTCCTTGCCACGTACAACCAGGGATTTGAAACCACGCCAGTTGACTCAATGGCAGGCCGTATGATACAGCGTGTGCACGCTAACCATTCGCCCCCCCCCCCTTGTATATTACAAAACCAGGAATCGATTGACAGAGTGATGGTAATATCAAAAAACTTCTCAAAAAATATTGCTACATATTGTCGTTTATCTGTCGTGGTGTATAAATGTATAAACGGGACCGCCAGTTTTTGTCCCATCCGAACAACTACGGTGGCGTATACATGAACAGTTAAAACTAATTTATTTTTCTATCGACTTGAGATTGAAAGATCAGTCAATCTCTGAAATTCCTGTTTTGTTATTTTATTAGTTAATTTCTGAAATTCCTAATCTTTAATAAAGACCATTTCCCACGCCATTAGAAGATAGACCTGTTAATAAAACAAGTAAGGAATTGTGACGTGTATATAAGGACCAGTGATTGGGATATTGAGAAGATAATCGGTTAATAAAATAGATCGATTAAAACGGATTATCTTTTAAACTATTTAAAATATTGTTATTATATTTTGTAGATCTATTCAAGCGAATGTGTGATCAGTTTACTAATTGAAATTTAACTGTTTTTTTAGAAAAACCATAGATTTGAATTTAAAAAGTTCCTACCACGGTTAACATTTTTTATTCGTAGTTTACGTCATATTGGTTATACTTAATTAAGAAAATGACTTTTTTGAATTCCATTGGTTCCGATTCCCAATTTATACGTGACAAGGATATGATCGCCTGTCCAACCACGTGGGTTTTCTCCAGGACCACCGGTTTCCTCGAACTTCTAAAGACCCCTACGCGCAAGCGAATTATTGTTTAAATGAAATTGAACCATATGTTAGTCCCGAAATGACCTATTTTAAGTCGAGTGGGAGTTAAACACTCTATGTCTCTCACTCTCCCGAGTTCTCTTTTATGGATAACAAAGACTTAGTCTCGTGTGTCCAGTACCGTTACTATAATAATAAACAATCTAACTTTGTTCAGAATAAAGTAATTTGAATGAAATGGTTTAATATATTTGTTTGTATCTATTACTGAACGATTATAATCAGAATATATAATGGCAGAACATTTGAATGATTTTTTTAAATATATCTATTTGTATCTATTACTGAACGATTATAATCAGAACTGCCAACTCTTTATCTTTAACGTGCATAGTGCGTCTTTAATATAACTATTATTATATTATGCATCAGATGGGTTGTAGGATAGGGCAACAATTTAAGCTCCGGTACATGCCATAGTCAGCTACACATCAAGGGCAGATAACTTCGTGCATTAAGCCACGGGTTAGTGGGGAAGAACGGAATGAGACCACTAGGGATACCGAGGATGCATGGAATATTCCTATCAGAGGTCGCAGTGGATCAATTTCAAGTTGCGTAAAAATACGCAGACATTCCAAAATTTCGCGTTTTTGCCGTCTACATCTGCGTGACTTCGAGCATCTCAAAATACTCAATAGAATCGAGTCGAGTCATTTTGTGAACAAACCTATTATAAAGCGTCCTTATTTCATTGATAGGCCTACTGCATTTAATCTAATGACGACTGGAGGTTAACGGCATCGGCACTAGATCTATGGTTGACGACGCAACGATTTCCATCTTTCACTTCGACAGGAAGTAAAGAGAAGACTATCGCTATGAAAGCAAACATTTGATTGGCTGAATGTAAACAGGATACTGTGTCCTAGCCAATCCAAAGTCGTGTATGACATGCGCTTTATTTCTTCCAATGCCGCAAAATAGGGGTATCCCAGGAAAGCTACGTATAGAAGGCTGCGACTGCTATGAACTTATGAATGAAATAAGCGGAAATATAAAAATCTACGGAGACTACGTGCAGCGTGCAGTAGAAGTGTGTAAAAGAAGCGTGAAGCACATAAATTGTACAAACTACGACGTAGAATAATCTAGTTTTATTCTCACGTCGGGAAATTTTCTGCGTGTAAATTACGCAGCGTCCGTCAATATTTGCGTTTATTTTGAAAAAAATGCGTGAAATACGCGGATTTTTGCGTGACTGCGACCTCTGATTCCTATATAGTGTCCATTGTTACATTACGATAGCGTTACTCACGGTAATAAAACCTTAATTTCCATTTCTAACTATCTTAAATAGACTGGTTTGTTTTGTTTTTTGTTTTTTTTTTTTGGGGGGGGGGGCACACAACAGGGGATTTCAGGATTGACATATGGTTCGGTCTTATTTTAATAATTCGCTTGCCGTTAGGGTTCTTTAGCAATGGCCGGACCCGGAGAAAATCCACAATCGTTCAAGCGGACGACAAGGGGTGTTGATTCATTCGTAGGTACCTCGCCACATGATCCAAGGCGCGCGCGTAACCACAACAACTATTAATTATCAAATATATTAGGTTATTTTTAATTATATATATTTTTCTTTGTTTCATTGCTAGATATCATAATTGAGAAATTAAAAATAAAAACGGCAGATTCTTTGGAAATTATCAAATTCAAAAGCAGATTTTCAGAACTCTATCTCAAAATAACGTCATACATTTATTCAACGTAATACAATAGAATGACGTCATAACAATTAGATTTACCGTGTATATCGCTACCGGAAAGTCGCACATCATATTGCTACAAGAATAATTCCTATTTTCACACGAATTTTACTTTATTCTGTGATTCTCAACTTGTATAAGGTAAGTGACAACACTATTCTGTTATTTTGTGTAAAAACCGGGTCGATTTTATCAAATTTAATCAAATGTTATCCAAATATAGGCCTATCTAGCTTAATAAAAACTACATTTTACTATAGCGTATGCTAAAATTACTGTATTCAATACAGGTCTAATAATTATAATTTAAACATACATTATGCAAGAGCTAAATCTGCATATTACAGGTCTTTCTTTAGGCCTGAAATTTTATCTAAATTATTAATTAGACATTATTAACTTATCCAGACCAGAATGGACTCTTGATGTCATCGCTAGCCTTCAATACTGCCTGGATTAGAATCATATAATATGCTGCTTAACGCTTATTGATAATTAAATTATAAAATGGATAATCGAGACTATGCTTTTTATCGTACTGACTTTAGTAATGATGATCGAGGCTAGGCGGAAATTTCACTCGTTTAAATCTTGGCTCATAGTGGATCAATTTGACTGAAATTTTCAGGAAAACACTTTTACATTATCTAGTTTTTAACTATTATAGTGAGAACTGCCAACTCTTTATCTAATCTCCCATAATGTATTTTTAATTTCAATTTGTATATTATTTCAGAAATAAAATGGAGGCTGCTAAAATATTACAGGAAGAAATGTGTGAAGTAAGACCTAGAAGATTTAGAACTCGATCAAAAGGTAGGTAGGGTTTAGTTTGATCCTTGAGGGGAGAAATCGTATAACTCAATATGTTTCAAATCTCGGTGTAAAATAAAAGTTTTCATTTCATGTTGCATGAGTAACCTTTTGAGTAAAATAAAAACTTTCGTAAAATAATCCACGAGTAAACATATTTTTAGTAATATTGTATTGTAAAATGTTCAGATTACTTGCACGTTTTTTAAATATAATAAATACCATTTTCTTTCCGTATATACAAAATAAATACAACTGTACCTGTAAAGATATATAATAAATATCAGCTGATTTACTACATGTCAAAATAAAATTAATTTAAGACCCTTAAACACCTATAGAATTATGTGTCGGCGACAGTCCGCGATTTTGCGGCGTCGACACGTAATTCGACGACAACATTTCAGACTGCAAAATTTGCCTAAATCGACAAGGTTGTGGGCAGGCCTTTAGACAAATTATCCTTGATGTTAGCAGGCCTTTAGACAGAAGGTCCGTGGTGTGAGCCTGACTTTAGACAGATAATCTTTGGTTCGAACACGCCTTTAGACAAATAATCCTTTATGTAAACAGACCTTAAATTTTTTTTTATTTTCGTTTAATATATTATTTTCATTTTCAGGTTGTTCTACTAAATCTTGTCGTCCTATCCGCGTAAAACTGAATAATTTAGACTTTTCCTTCTACCCAGACATCATAGAGAGTTTCAGACCACGACCTTTATTTTTTACTATCGGTGGAGACTTTGATGCTCCTGCTACTTTCGGGAATAAGATAGCACACAACATCTTGAATTACGGTCTTTGTAGAAGATCGACTGAGCAGATGAAGAATAAAATTACTGCCGATGAGGCAAGGTTGATTGGGGATGGTGATACCAACCCCACTCATAGAGATGTCAAGACATTCTTGATTGGTGATGGTGAAATTAAAACCCTTCATAGAGATGTAACAACAAGGATGATTGGTCATATCATCTATGGAGATGTAACAAGAAAGGTGATTCGTGGACATTTTGCGACAGATTGCATTCTATTTATTAAGTCGTCAACTATCGGATTCTTTCTGAGAAATTTGAATGCTGATTTTTTGATCAGTGGAACAATTCCTGTCAGGACAACTCGTGATGGATCCATTAATATTGACATTGGAGATACAGAGAAAGCTGATAAAATCATGTCTAGAAGTCTAATTAATATGACATCTAGAAGAAATATCTCAGAAACCAAGCCTGATAGAACGGCATCAAGTTACACAGATGATGTAAAATATTCGACTGTTAGAACCCATCGAACACTGACAGAATATAAACAACTAAAAGCTGGGGACAGTTTGGAAGAGGGAGCATGCCGTGGAACAACTGGTGACAGTTTCAAAGACGGAGCATGCGTTGTACCAGTTGGGAACACTTTGAAAGAAGATAGTAGCCATGAAACCAATGGAAGCACGAAAAGACAGAATTTCCTAACAGTAAGTTTTTTCTTGATTTGCTAAAATTAAAGATGCTTTAATAGTTCAAAAATAGATAATACAAAATGAGTATATTGAAAATGTCATTTAAACTACTTTATTCTAGACACATCTGTGACTGAATATATAGCGCCGATCGTTTTAGTCTGGAGTGATCCGAGATCGTATTTTAGATTAAAATATCAACCATGGTCTAGATTGACACCTAGTTAAACTTAGTCAAAAATATATTTTTATCAATTTCAGAAATTATGGAAGAAAATCACAAATAAATCCAACAAAAAGAAAGAAAGTCAAAAAGGTAGTTTTTTTTGTTTTTCTTTTCGTTTTTTTTTTCTCTTTTTTTTTACCAGATATGACACAAAAAAATGTTTTAATTGAATTGGTGGACTATACCCAATTGTCAGACTTTATCCGAACGCAAGACATTTTTATTTTTAAAGATATTTGATTATTTCTATTTAGTATTCATTGAATTAATGGATTCTACTTTTTATGAATTACTTCTGTCACCAAAAATCTCTTATTTTATAATTTGGAGTCTCGTGGGATCTATATGGTCGTTCGGATGAGACGAAAAACCCCGAGGTCCCGTGTTCACATTGACGTGGGTGTAAAAGATCCTTTAAAAGTTGAAATCTGCTGTCCAGGCAAAATTTCCTTCATGGCGCACAGTATCGCATATACCCGACTCCGTTAGCCTATTCGGATCAAAAACAGTAGGACGTTAAACTCCATTTCATTTCTCTTGTTTTATTATTTCAGATGAACGAGCAGTTAAAACTTCCAAGAAATCTTCCAAGATGTCACGTCTTATCTGTTTTTGCCGACCAAAGACAGCTGAATAAATAATCTTGAATATAAATCTAATTATAGTATATTGTCAACAAAAACTCATACCGGAAATATTCGCGTTTTTATAATTAAGATTTAAATATGACTTTGTATAAAATAAAAGAAAACACCATCAAATATTTAGATTTCTATTAAATTGTATTTTTATCAAAGTTAACTTGTTTTGTTGTATCAGTTGGGGGGGGGGGGGCTGAATGGTTTGCGCGTGCGCGCTGTATCATAATGGTTGTCATTGAGTGGTTGGAAATCTCCGGTTGTACGTGACTAGGAGTAGGGTACCCTGTTCAGCTTCGTGGGTTGTCTCCGGGTCCTCCAGTTTCCTCCGAAAGCCAAAGACCCTTACTAAATGACCTAGTTTGTGTGGAGTGGACGTTAAACCCCATTTCTCTCTCTCCCCCTTCCCCCCTCTCTCTCTCCGTCTCGTATTGGCCGAGATTTTCAATGTTGCAGGAAGAGGTTGGGGGTGGGGGGTACAAGGTCAGCTTTTTTTCTCTTTAGTGCAGTATATGGTCTTTGTCCTTCTTCGTTTGCCTAGTCGGGACAGAATTGGTATAAAGAACGAATCCAGGGAAATAAGAGACTAATTGTTTCTAAAAAAAGACGGATCCGCTATGGCTCAGTGCGTAAGACGTTGGGTCGCTAAGCTTGACATCCCGTGTTTTATCTGAGCATGTTCATCGGGATTTTTCAGCGTGATTCCAGGTTGTCACTGATGTATGACGGAGTAGGCCGTGGTTCCGACGTGGATCCACTCTTCTGACGAACATTTCCCTCATAGCATACTGTATGACGTAGGCTTGTCTCCATTAGCTCAATTGATGCGAAAAAAGTAGGAAGCTTGAAATGTTTTGAAAGAGACATGGTCTCCGGCGTCATTTTGAAATATATCTGTGGTAACCATTGAGGTAACTGGAGGTCACTTTGTTAAAACACAGAAACCGAGTTTTAACACAACATGATTATAACATACTACGAAAGTAAACGTTTCGCGTTCAGTTTAGTTTCATTTACCTCTACGGGAATGACGCGCAACGTTACGTAGAACCACCCGCCTTCGTTATCCAAGTTTAGAAGAAGAAGAGTAGGACGTTAAACCTCATTTTATTTCTCTCATAACATCAATATCACGCTCCTAGAAAACTACATCGAGAAATTAAGATAATTTAATTCCCGTAACCAATGGAAACACAAATATTCCACCAACAGATTGAGTTAGAAACCTTGGTGTATATTTCTCTCATAACATCAATATCACGCTCCTAAAAAACTACATCGAGAACTTAAGATAATTTAAATCCCGTAACCAATGGTAACACAAATATTCCACCATCCGATTGAGTTAGAAACCTTGGTGTCTATTTCTCTCATAACACCAATATCACGCTCCTAGAAAACTGCATCGAGAACTTAAGATTGTGGATACACTGTAACCAATTAAAATCTAATGTTGACAAAACAGAGAGCATAACCATTGGCAACAATAACAACATTAATTTAAATCATGTAACCAATGGAAGCACAAATATTCCACCAACCGATTGTGTTAGAAACCTAGGCTACATATTAAACACCGGATCAATTTTTAAGATAAATACGTTAATTTGTATAGGTTCGCTGGCCTAGAGGTCGGGTCTTCGATCCCTGCATTTGTCGAGAAAGCTCTTCGGCATTTTCCGTTGTGCCCCCACCCTTGTCAGTGATGCAGGACCGAGGGCCTGACAAGGACAACTGTCTAGTCGTTCGGATGGGACGAAAACTGAAGTCATTTGTACACATCGACGTGCACGTAAAAGATCCCTTGCCACAGTCCAGGCAAAATTTCCCTCATAGCCCGTCTTCATTATCCCAAGTTCGGGGCTGAACAGTCTAGGACGTAAAACCCCATTTCATTTCCTGTGCAAGTATTTCAGCTGCATGAGAACAACAAACCACAACTTCGATATTAGAAAACATTGCTAGATATGATAGTAACTGTTTATCCCAACAACTCTGATGACGTATAAATGTATCGACGTGACCGCGAGTTTTTGTCTCATCCGAAAACTACGTATAAATGTGTCGACGGGACCTCGAGTTTCTGTAGCATCCGAACAACTAGGTGGCGTATAAATGAACAGTAAAAACTAATTTATTCTTTTATCGACTGGTGATTAAATTATCAATCTCTGAAATTCCTGATATTAAAACTATTTTGTTATTTCATTAGTTAATCTCTGAAATACCTAATCGTTTTTAATAAAGACCATTTCCCACGCCATTAGATAGACCTGTTAATAAAACAAATAAGGAATTGTGACGTGTATATAAGGACCAGTGATTGGGATATTGAGAAGATAATCTGTTATTAAAATAGATCGATTAAAACGGATTATCTTTTAATCTGTTTAAAATATCCTTATTATATTTTGTAGATCTGTTCGAGAGAATATGCTTGACCAGTTTACTAATTGTAATTTAACTGTCTATTTGGTTCAAAAATGAAATGTTCTTCCCACGAATATTGAATTACACATTATATATTCACTGTATCCGCCATATTAGTTGCGACTAATTAATTTTAAGAAATGTATTTGAATATTAAGGTAATTTATAAGATCGGAACACCTGTTAAATTCCGGTACATAGCGTTACTCACAGTAAAATGTATTTCTATTTCAGACTAATTCAAATAGAGTGCCTAAGCGTTGTATTTGATAAATATGGAAATGAATTCAAGTTTAACGTCCTACTCTTCTGCTCCTAAACTGGGCTAATTAAGACGGACTACACAGTGTGCTATGAGGGAAATTTTGCCCGGGCAGCGGCGCTACGGCCTACTCTTAAATCGAATTCCAACTGCCAAGGGATATTTTACGTGCACGCCAATTTGTACACGGGACCTCGGTTTTTCGTCCCATCCGAAGGAGTACGGCCTACTCATGTATCGAATTCCAACTGCCAAGGAATATTTTACGTGCTCGCCAATTTGTACACGGGCCCTCGATATATCGTACCATCCGAAGGACTAGACAGCTGTCTTTGTCAAGCCTTTCGGATAAATATGGAGATTTGTTTTGGTGTTGGTTTATTTCAAATAACAGAGAAGTACAAATAGAGAGGGATGGGTTTAACGTCCACTTGGCACAATCTAGGTCATTTCGGGACTAATATTGCGCGTAGGGGTCTTGAGCAGTTGGAGGGGGGAGGCGGAGTACCCGGAGAGATCCCACGAGGTTGGACAGGCGACCCGGACGAATCGTCCTTATGATACAGCGCACACGTGCTAACCATTCTGGCATCCAACACCCTCCAGAGAAGTACAAGATTTCGGAAGAACAAAAAAACAGGATATATAAATTTACCTGCCGACACTATTTAACATTTACATTTGAAATTTACGTTTAAAGACGTGCAGAGGCGGATTCAATTTTCCACAGTGCCCTTTTTACTGCTGAAAGTGCCTTTTCCCAGACCCAAATATGTCCGTTATGAAAGCTTACTTCGACGAAAATATCAGCCAAATAGCTCTTGGAATGGCTACAGATGACGTATAATTTTCTTGGGGAATGCCCCAACCCCTCAGCGGCGAGCCACGTCTCCGCGGTCAGCGCCCTCATTTTGCGCCCCCCCCCTTTTCAAAATTCCTAGATCCGCGCCTGATGTGAAACCACGGTGGCTCAGTGGATAGGAGGGTGGCTAGCTAACCTGAAAGTTTAGTGTTCGATCCCTGCGTTGGCAGAGAAGGTTCATCGGAATCTTCCGACGTGGTTCCCTCTTGTCAGTGGTGAAGGGCCTACTAACGGACAATGTATAGTCATTCGGGTGGGACAAAAAGCAAGTTCCCGTGTTGACATTGGCGTCCACGTAAAAGATCCCTCAGTAGAACAGTAGGACGTGAAACCGTACCTCATTTCATTTCTTCTGAGACGGGCAATATAGCCCAGTTTGAGTTTACATACCATCAACTCCGTTTCATTCTTTTATTCTTTAAGTGATCTCTATCATATTAAGGTATCCTCCATCCCTTAATTTCCATTCAGTGGCTTTAAAGGGACAATCCCGATAAGAACAGAGTCTCAAAAATTAAAGTCCGAGCCTTTATGAAATTTATGGACCAAAATATAGAGGCATGGTGTATTTACCTTGGCTCAAAGTTTCAGCTCAAAATATTGAGTCGTTTTGACGTTAACGTCAACACTGCTTATCCGGACACGTAACCCTTTTAAGATTTTGGGTCAATTTTTCGATTTGGTGACCTAATAATCGATTCCCGTTTCTTGAGAGGTCTATACAGTGAATGACCCATGTACTGTACTTGATAACAAAAGGTAAATTTCACCTACATATTATTTTATAGAAAAAAGTCTGGTTTTATCCAGACACTGTATAATACAGCGGTCTCCATTTCCAGATGAAGACTGTCAGGTTTAAGTTATTTACAAGCATATCACAAATATCGGGTTAGTTGGTCGGCCTTAGGTAATGGGATATAAGGGATTTTAACACAAAATTAAGCAGTTTTATTCCCCAAAAAGTTATCGGGATTGGCCCTTTAATGTTTGTTTTGATGTGAATTGAGGTTTAACGTCGCTGCTCTGCTTCAACTGTGCTACTATACAGTGTGCTACGAGGAAACTATTTGTCCGGGTTGCTGCGCTACTTATTTCAAATTTCAACTGTCATTTCGTTTTAGTTTTTGATTTCCCATTTTTTTGCAATAATTTTCTTTCTCAGAAGCAGATAGTAATAAACGAATTTACATTTCAGTTATTAATTTACATTTACTTTATATTTCTAACGGTTCTTTTTATCCAAAACAATTTTTGTCCCAGTTCTTTTTATCCAAAACAATTTTTGTACGATGGCGTATACATTAGAAGTGGAAGCTGTCGAGTGGTGATAAATGATCGGTCAATCTATGAAATTCCTAATCCTTTTTTTTTTAACTTACTTATAAAAAACTCTCAACAATTTCCCACGCCATAAGATCTTAATGAAACAAGTAAGGAACAGTGATTGAGTTATTAAGAAGATAATCGGTTACTAAAATACATCGATTAAAACGGATTATCTTTTAATCGGGTTAATATATCCGTATTATATTGTGTAGATCTATTCTGAAGAATATGTACAACCAGTTTACTAATTGCAATTTAACTGTCTATTTTTTATAAAATGAAATTTAAAAAGCTGTTCTCACGGTTATGGTGATTTTGTTTTTAGATTTGTTCCCATGCTTTTTTGGGTAGACTAATCGGGAAATCCCGGGTCCGCATTGCATAGGTCGTGATCTTTCAATTACTGTATGCCATCATAAGAGTATAACTATTTTTTTTTAACAGAGATAACTTCGCTTTTCATTATCTATTTTAAACTGTCTAAATCTTTTATTATGCATGTATCTTTGAGAAACAACTGCCAAGATTTCTTTACATGATGTGTCTTTAAAAAAACAACTGTCAAAATCTGTTTGCGTACGCGAACTGTCTCGATTGTGAGGCAGCACCGTATCCATTGAGCCACCGCGAGTCCCAAATGAACAAACGATAAAGAAAGATAATCTATCATTAATTAACAGATAAACACAATCAAATGTTAAAACGATTAGGATTATTGTCAAAGGGAGAGAATTCCGCCACTTGTCTTGGTGATGTATTCAATAGATTTATCAAGTCACAAGAAGCAATCAAACCGTCGGTGACCACAGGGCATTTCAATTTAAATGTATTTTAACGGCCGCTCCCTCCCTCACTCGATATCTCTATCAAATCAACCAGTAGGCCTTTAAACTATTCTTTATTCCTGGTATTGTTTGTTTTATAAAGATGGTCGTCCCACGTGATCATCGGAAACCATGGTTGGTTAATCTGTGACGAATTGTCGATCGCTTATCGCTGTTTTCTCAACGAAGGAATAAGAGATCTAGGTATACAGGTATAATGAAATAACCAGCGGTCACACTGATTACATTGGGTATGTTTCTTTACATATAGTGATGGTTAGATTCATTCCTATTGATATAGTTCACTCGCGTGCATTAATTGATAAAAAAAAAACATGTAGAAAATTGCACACTTCATCCGTCATCGTAGCAGCAATTAAGATGACGGCGGTTAATGTCTCGACTCCACCCTTCTGTATCTTTAAATAAATATTCATGATCGAAACAGATGAGTGACAGTGTTTGTTTTAAAAAGATTTATTTTTCTATGAGAGAGAAATACCGAATCAAACATTTGTTTCTTTTTCTATTTATGTTAAATGTTTAAATATTAAGATCAATTGTTATTTAGCTGGTAAAATCCTATTGTAATGATTAATCGTTTCTATTGTTTCAAGTTAATCACGTTGTATTGTACATATTTATGATAAGATCCGTGTCTCTGTAAGGAAGGAGAGCTGTGCCGTATGTTAGGATAACGTTCCTTAATCCCTTTAAAACCCTTCCACACAGTACCGCCATTGTCTAGAAATTAATGTCACTTGATACAAGAAGATCGGGGTTTATTTAACCGTCCCCTGTTCTTCAAGGGGTCATACAGTGTCGAGATGATACAACCCTACAACCTACTTCAACCTTTCTATACAACAACCAACTTCAAATCAAATATGTACCTTCATCTGTTCACGTTAATCACCAGTTTTACAATCATCCTGGAAGTTGGTGCTCGTGATTTAAGACTAGGAAGGTGGCCAAACAACGTTCCTGATAAATCCAGCTTCATTATTTCTGAGGACCAAGAACTGGTCACCACCAACCAGGATATATTAGAATTGTTATTTAATAATGGTAAATCGGCTGTAGATTATCGTAAAGCATCCACAGTTTTTATGGTGAAATTATTTAATGAGTTACAGCGAGGACAAACAGTAACACAAGGATCGGATCAATCGTGGAACAAGCCTGATATTTCTCAATCAGATACAATACGAAGTTTCTCAGCTAAAGGTAAGTTTGTCATCTTGTAAACCCACTTTTACTATTTTAATTGTTCTGGAACACTGTAGACTAACTTTATTTAACGTCCACTTCCACTGAAGTAATATCGCCGACAATGAAAGTTATACGTGATAAACTATTAAGTAAAATAGCGACAAAACTGACGTAACACTATTGGTGAAATCTATTGATGTAAATTTGGAAACTTCTGACAAACATCAATCATTTTTTTAGTTTTAGTCAGTCTCGTATGTATCGGTAAAATACACATGACAAAATACATCTTCCAAAATTAAGAGTATATTCTGTCATTAGACAACAATAGCCACTACTATTATAACATGCTTGTGGCGTAAATTATAAGCATAGCCTGCCTCGTAGACAACACCGATATTCGATTACTATGCTAGTTGTGTAAATTATAAGCATAGTCTGCCCTGCCGACTACAAAAATTGAAAATTTATTGGAAATTAATTTATGTATATTTGCATTTCAGCTAAAATCAGTACCACAAAGAAATCCAATAAAAATGTTTACTTTCAAATACCAGAGCTACCAGAAAATGAACGACTGAGGTCGGCCGAGATTCGATTTTTACGTCATCCTATCAAATACGTCACGGGGGTTAAGATGAGGTTCAAGATTGAACTAAAGCGAGGCGATACCGTCATCAAAAAGTTTGTTTTACGGGCAAAAACCACGTATCAAGGCGAACACGAAGTTATTGATGTTAGTAGAGTTGTTAGACCTTGGATTAACGGTTACCATGGAAATATCACAATTCACATCAAAGTTCCAAGAAGACTGAAATTAACCAAAAAGCGCGGTTCGGTGGATTTCGGTTCTTTAATAGTATTTTATTTAGAAGATGGACAATTTTTATCAAACGTTTATAAAACTCAAGAGAAACATAACCAAGAATCCGGTTTAAACATTGTTCGTTCCAGACAGAAACGACATAAGATCGGACGAAAAGGTCGTAGACGCAACCGAGGAGAATGTAAACTGTACAATTTTGAAGTGGATTTTAATGTCATTGGTTGGGGTCAGTGGGTTATTCACCCTCAGAAGTTTAAAGCTGGATTTTGTCATGGGGAATGTGCTAGTCCTATTGATGTAAAATATAAACCCACAAATCACGCCATGTTGAAAGCCTTAATGCGTAGCAAGGTGAAAAATGTAGCACCAGGTGCTTGTTGTGTTCCAACTAAATTAAAGCCATTAAGTATGTTATATTATGAATATGATGAGATAGTTGTCCGACATCACGAGGAAATGATCGCAACAGAATGTGGATGTCGGTGAAATTGGATTCAGGATTATTATTAGCAATAAAAGTGCAAATAATGGACTATTTTAAACAATCTATTTCTATTTACCAGTATAAGTGTATATATTTTAGTAAATATGGAAACTGTAGAGTGATCTGAAGAATTACTAAAAGTGTATAGACATGTATGATGTCAGACATCCATTCATATTTACTGACATAAATTATCTACGCATGTGAATTGAATATCTAAACTCAACGTCATGCATTTATTCAACGTAATACAATAGAATGACGTCATGACAATTAGATTTACCGTGTATATCGCTACCGGCAAGTCGCACATCATATTGCTACAAGAATAATTCCTATTTTCACACGAATTTTCACTTTATTCTGTTATTCTCAACTTGTATAAGGTAAGTGACAACAATATTCTGTTATTTTGTGTAAAAACCGGGTCGATTTTATTAAATTTAATTAAATATAATCCAAATATAGGCCCATCTAGTTCAATAAAATCTACATTGACTATAGCGTATGCTTAAATTACTGTATTCATTACAAGCCTAATAATTATAATTTAAACATACATTATGCAAGAGCTAAATCTGCCTATTGCAGGTCTTTCTTTAGGCCTGAAATTTGATCTAAACTATTAATTAGACATTGTTAGACATTGGATTAATTAACTTATCCAGACCATAATGAACTCTTGATGTCAGCGCTAGCCTTCGATACTGACTGGATTAGAATCATATCTGTTGCTTAACGTTTATTGATAATTAAATTATAAACTGGATAATCGAGACTATGCTTTTTATCGTACTGACTTTAATAATGACGATCGAGGCTAGGCGGAAATTTCACTCGCTTCTCGGCTCATAGTGGATCAGTTTGACTGCAATTTTCAGGAAAACGCTTTTACATTATCTAGTTTTTAACTATTATAGTGAGAACTGCCAACTCTTTATCTAATCTCCCATAATGCATCTTTAATTTCAATTTGTATATTATTTCAGAAATATAATGGAGGATGCTAAAATATTGCAGGAAGAAATGAGTGAAGTAAGACCTAGAAGAGTTAGAACTCGATCAAAAGGTAGGTTGGGTTTAGTTCGTATAACCCATGCATATGTCCCTTTAGGGAAGAAATCGTATAATACAAGGTCTTTCAATCTGTTTCAAATCATGGTTTAAAATAAAAGACTTTTACACAAATATTATTATTTTAGTTTAATTTATTATTTTTATTTTCAGGTTGTTCTACCAAATCTTGCCGTCCTATCCGCGTAAAACTGAATAATTTAGACTTTTCCTTCTACCCAGACATCATAGAGAGTTTCAGACCACGACCTTTATTCTTTAGTATCGGCGGGGACTTTGATGCTCCTGTTAGTTTCAGGAATAAGATAGCACGCAACATCTTGAATTACGGTCTTTGTAGAAGGTCGACTGAGCAGATGAAGAATAAAATTACTGACGATGAGGCAAGGTTGATTGGGGATGGTGATAGCAAACCCATTCATAGAGATGTCAAGACATTCTTGATTGGTGATGGTGAAATTAAAACCCTTCATAGAGTTGTAACAACAAGGATGATTGGTCATATCATCCATGGAGATGTAACAACAAAGGTGATTCGTGGACATTCTGCGACAGATTGCATTCTATTCATTAAGTCGTCAATAATTGGATTTTTTCTGAGAAATTTGAATGCTGAATGTTTGATCAGTGGAACAATTCCTGTCATTACAACTCATGAAGGATCCATTAATATTGACATTGAAGATACAGAGAAAGCTAATGAAATCATGTCTAGAAGTCTAATTAAAGCGACATCTAGAGGAAATATCCCTGAGTCCAAGCCTGATAGAACGGCATCAAGTTACACAGATGATGTAAAATATTCGACTGCTGTACCCCCTCGAACACTGACAGAATATCAACAACTGAAAACTGGGGACAGTTTGAAAGAAGGAGCATGCTATGGAACACCTTGGGACAGTTTCAAAGACGTAGCATACCTTGTACCAGATGGGGAGACTTTGAAAGAAGAGGGAAATCGTGAAACAAATGGAAGCAAAAAAAGACAGAATTTTCTGACAGTAAGTTTTTTCTCGATTTGCTACAATTAAAGATGCTTTAATAGTTCAAAAATAGGTAATACAAAATGAGTATATTTTGAAAATGTCATTCAAACTACTTTATTCTAGACACATCTGTGACTGAATATATAACGCCGATTAATTTAGTCTGGGGTGATCCGAGATTATAATATCAACCATGGCCTAGTTAGATTGACACCTTGTTAAACTTAATGAAAAATATATTTTTATTAATTCCAGAAATTATGGAAGAAAATCACAAACAAATCCACCAAGAAGAAAGAAAGTCAAAAAGGTAGGTTATTTTTTCTACACGATATGACGCGAAAAAATGTTTTAATTGAATTGGTGGACTATACCCAATTGTCAGACTTTATCCGAACGTAAGACATTTTTATTTTTAAAGATATTTGATTATTTCTATTTAGTATTCATTGAATTAATGGATTCTACTTTATACGAATTACTTCTGTCACCAAAAATCTCTTATTTTATAATTTGGAGTCTCGTTCGGATGAGACGAAAAACCCGAGTTCCCGTGTTCACATTGACGTGGGTGTAAAAGATCCTTTAAAAGTTGAAATCCGCTGTCCGGACAAAATGTCCTTCATGGCACACAGTTATGCATATACCCGACTCCGTTAGCCTATTCGGATCAAAAACAGTAGGACGTTAAACTCCATTTCATTTCTCTTGTTTTATTATTTCAGATGAACGAGCTGTTAAAACTTCCAAGAAATCTTCCAAGATGTCACGTCTTATCTGTTTTTGCCGACCAAAGACAGCTGAATAAATAATCTTGAATATAAATCTAATTATAGTATATTGTCAACAAAAAATCATACCGGAAATTTTCGCGTTTTTATAATTAAGATTTAAATATTACTTTGTATGGAATAAAAGAAAAGACCATCAAATATTTAGATTTCTATTAAATTGTATTTTTATCAGAGGTAGCTGGTTTTGTTGTATCAGTTGGGGGGATGGGGGTGTGGATGGCTGAATGGTTTGCGCGTGCGCGCTGTATCATAAAGGTTATCATTGAGTGGTTTGAAATCTCCGGTTGTACGTGACTAGGATTAGGGTACCCTGTTCTCCGTGTCCTCCGGTTTTCTCCGAAAGCCAAATACCCTTACTAAATGACCTAGTTTGTGTGGAGTGGACGTTAAACCCCATTTCTCTCTCTCCCCCTTCCCCCTCTCTCTCTCCGTCTCGTATTGGCCGAGATTTTCAATGTTGCAGGAAGAGGTTGGGGGGGGGGGACAAGGTCAGCTTTTTTTCTCTTTAGTGCAGTATATTATGGCCTTTGTCCTTCTTCGTTTGCCCAGTAGGGACAGAATTGGGATAGAGAACGAATCCAGGGAGATAACTCCATTTAACTGACAAGAGACTAATTGTTTCTAAAAAAAGACGGATCCGCTATGGCTCAGTGCGTAAGACGTTGGGTCGCTAAGCTTGACATCACGTGTTTTATCCGAGAATGTTCATCGGGATTTTTCAGCGTGATTCCAGGTTGTCACTGATGTATGACGGAGTAGGCCGTGGTTCCGACGTGGATCCGCTCTTCTGACGAACATTTCCCTCATAGCATACGGTATGACGTATGATTGTCTCCATTAGCTCAATTGATGCGAAAAAGTAGGAAGCTTGAAATGTTTTGAAAGATACATGGTCTCCGGCGTCATTTTTAAGCATGTCTGAGGTAACCACTGAGGTAACTGGAGGTCACTTTGTTAAAACACAGAAACCGAATTTTAACACAACATGATTATAACATACTACGAAAGTAAACATTTCGCGTTCAGTTTAGTTTCATTTACCTCTACGGGAATGACGCGCAACGTTACGTAGAACCCCCCGCCTTCGTTATCCAAGTTTAGAAGAAGAACAGTAGGACGTTAAACCTCATTTTATTTCTCTCATAACATCAATATCACGCTCCTAGAAAACTACATCGAGAACTTAAGATAATTTAAATCCCGTAACCAATGGAAACACAAATATTCCACCAACAGATTGAGTTAGAAACCTTGGTGTATATTTCTCTCATAACATCAATATCACGCTCCTAGAAAACTACATCGAGAAATTAAGATTGTGGATACACTGTAACCAATTAAAATCTAATGATGACAAAACAGAGAGCATAACCATTGGCAACAATAACAACATTAATTTAAATCCCGTAACCAATGGAAGCACAAATTAATATTCCACCAACCGATTGTGTTAGAAACCTAGGCTACATATTAAACACCGGATCAATTTTTAAGATAAATACGTTAATTTGTATAGGTTCGGCGGCCTAGAGGTCGGGTCTTCGATCCCTGCATTGGTCGAGAAAGCTCTTCGGAATTTTCCATTGTGCCCCCACTCTTGTCAGCGATGCAGGACCGAGGGCCTGGCAAGGACAACTGTCTAGTCGTTCGAATGGGACGAAAACTGAGATCATTTGTACACATCGACGTGCATGTAAAAGATCCCTTGCCACAGTCCAGGCAAAATTTCCCTCATAGCCCGTCTTCATTATCCCAAGATCGGGGCTGAACAGTCTAGGACGTAAAACCCCATTTCAGTTCCTGTGCAAGTATTTCAGCTGCACGAGAACAACAAAACACAACTTCGATATTAGAAAACATTGCTAGATATGATAGTAACTGTTTATCCCAACAACTCTGATGACGTATAAATGTATCGACGTGACCGCGAGTTTTTGTCTCATCCGAAAACTACGTATAAATGTGTCGACGGGACCTCGAGTTTCTGTAGCATCCGAACAACTAGGTGGCGTATAAATGAACAGTAAAAACTAACTTATTCTTCTATCAACTAGCAATTAAAAGATCGGTCAATCTCTGAAATTCCTGTTTTGTTATTTTATTAGTTAATCTCTGAAATACCTAATCGTTTTTAATAAAGACCATTTCCCACGCCATTAGATAGACCTGTTAATGAAACAAGTAAGGAATTGTGACGTGTATATAAGGACCAGTGATTGGGATATTGAGAAGATAATCTCTTAATAAAATAGATCGATTAAAATGGATTATCTTTTAATCTGTTTAAAATATCCTTATAATATTCTGTTTATCTGTTCGAGAGAATATGTAATTTAACTGTCTATTTGGTTCAAAAATAAAAAAATAAAATGTTCTTCCCACGAATATTGAATTTAACGTTTAACATCCTACTGTTCTGCTCCTAACCTGGCTAATGAAGACGGACATATTCCATTCTGTGTGCTATGAGGGGAATTTTGCCCGGGCAGCGGCATTACGGCATACTCTTATATCGAATTCAAATTGCCAAGGGATATTTTACGTGCACGCCAATGTGAACACGGGACCTCGGATTATCGTAGCTATCCGAAGGACTAGACAGCCGTTCTTGTCAAGCCTTTCGGATAAATATGGAGATTTGTTTTGGTGTTGGTTTATTTCAAATAACAGAGAAGTACAAATAGAGAGGGATGCGTTTAACGTCCACTTGGCACAATCTAGGTCATTTCGGGACTAATATTGCGCGTAGGGGTCTTGAGCAGTGGGAGGGGGGGGGCGGAGTACCCGGAGAGATCCCACGAGGTTGGACAGGCGACCCGGACGAATCGTCCTTATGATACAGCGCACACGTGCTAACCATTCTGGCATCCAACGCCCTCCAGAGAAGTACAAGATTTCGGAAGAACAAAAAAACAGGATATATAAATTTACCTGCCGACACTATTTAACATTTACATTTGAAATTTACGTTTAAAGACGTGCAGAGGCGGATTCAATTTTCCACAGTGCCCTTTTTTACTGCTGAAAGTGCCTTTTCCCAGACCCAAATATGTCCGTTATGAAAGCTTACTTCGACGAAAATATCAGCCAAATAGCTCTTGGAATGGCTACAGATGACGTATAATTTTCTTGGGGAATGCCCCAACCCCTCAGCGGCGAGCCACGTCTCCGCGGTCAGCGCCCTCATTTTGCGCCCCCCCCCTTTTCAAAATTCCTAGATCCGCGCCTGATGTGAAACCACGGTGGCTCAGTGGATAGGACGGTGGCTCGCTAACCTGAAAGTTTAGTGTTCGATCCCTGCGTTGGCAGAGAAGGTTCATCGGAATCTTCCGACGTGGTTCCTTCTTGTCAGTGGTGAAGGACCTACTAACGGACAATGTATAGTCATTCGGGTGGGACAAAAAAACAAGTTCCCGTGTTGACATTGGCGTCCACGTAAAAGATCCCTCAGTAGAACAGTAGGACGTGAAACTTCATCTCATTTCATATCTTGTGAGACGGGCAATATAGCCCAGTTTGAGTTTACATACCATCAACTCCGTTTCATTCTTTTATTCTTAAAGCGATCTCTATCATATTAAGAGATCCTCCATCCCTTAATTTCCATTCAGTGGCTTTAATGTTGGTATGATGTGAAATGAGGTTTAACGTCGCTGTTCTGCTTCAACTGTGCTACTATACAGTGTGCTACGAGGAAACTATTTGTCCGGGCTGCTGCGCTACTTATTTCAAATTTCAACTGTCATTTCGTTTTAGTTTTTTATTTCCCTTTTTTTTGCAATTATTTTCTTTCTCAGAAGCAGATAGTAATAAACGAATTTACATTTCAGTTATTAATTTACATTTACTTTATATTTCTAACGGTTCTTTTTTTCCAAAACAATTTTTGTCCCAGTTCTTTTTTTCCAAAACAAGTTTTGTCCCATCCGAACGACTACGATGGCGTATACACGAGAAATGGACGCCGTCGATAAATGATCGGTCAATCTATGAAATTCCTAATCCTTTTTTTAAAAATTATTTATAAAAAAAAATCTGAACAATTTCCCACGCCATTAGATCTTAGTGAAACAAGTAAGGAACAGTGATTGAGTTATTAAGAAGATAATCGGTTAATAAAATACATCGATTAAAACGGATTATCTTTTAATCAGGTTAATATATCCTTATTATATTTTGTAGATCTATTCTGAAGAATATGTACGACCAGTTTACTAATTGCAATTTAACTGTCTATTTTTTAAAAAAATAAAATTAAATAAGCTGTTCTCAGGTTATGGTGATTTTGTTTTAGATTTGTTCCCATGCTTTTGTGGATAGACTAATCGGGAAACCCCGTTTCCGCATTGCATAGGTCATGATCTTTCAATTACTGTATGCCATCATAAGAGTATAACTAATTTTTTTAACACGGATATCTTCTCTTTTCATTATCTATTTTAAACTGTCTAAATCTTTTATTATGCATGTATCTTTGAGAAACAACTGCCCAGATTTCTTTACATGTTGTGACTTTAAGAAACAACTGTCAAAATCTGTTTACGTACGCGTCAACCCGTAGAAGGAGGGGGGGGGGGGGGTCGTAGTGTACCGTGAACTGTCTCGATTTTAAGGCAGCACCGTATCCATTGAGCCACCGCGAGTCCCCAAAGAACAAACGATAAAGAAAGATAATCTATCGTTAATTAACAGATAAACACATTCAAATGTTAAAACGATTAGGATTATTGTCAAAGGGAGAGAATTCCACCACTTGTCTTGGTGATGTATTCAATAGATTTATCAAGTCACAAGAAGCAATCAAACCGTCGGTGACCACAGGGCATTTCAATTTAAATGTATTTTAACGGCCTCTCCCTCCCTCCTCGATATCTCTATCAAATCAACCAGTAGGCCTTTAAACTATTCTTTATTCCTGGTATTGTTTGTTTTATAAAGATGGCCTTCCCACGTGATCATCGGAAACCATGGGTGGTTAATCTGTGACGAATTGTCGATCGCTTATCGCTGTTTTCTCAACGAAGGAATAAGAGATCTAGGTATACAGGTATAATGAAATAGCCAGCGGTCACACTGATTACATTGGATATGTTTCTTTACATATAGTGATGGTTAGATTCATTCCTATTGATATACTTCACTCGCGTGCATTAATTGATAAAAAAAACATGTAGAAAATTGCCCACTTCATCCGTCGTCGTAGCAGCAATTAAGATGACGGCGGTTAATGTCTCGACTCCACCCTTCTGTATCTTTAAATAAATATTCATGATCGAAACAGATGAGTGACAGGGTTTGTTTTAAAAAGATTTATTTTTCTATGAGAGAGAAATACCGAATCAAACATTGGTTTCTTTTTCTATTTATGTTAAATGTTTAAATATTAAGATCAATTGTTATTTAGCTGGTAAAATCCTATTGTAATGATTAATCGTTTCTATTGTTTCAAGTTAATCACGTTGTGTTGTACATATTTATGATAAGATCCGTGTCTCTGTAAGGAAGGAGAGCTGTGCCGTATGTTAGGATAACGTCCCTTAATCCCTTTAAAACCCCTCCACACAGTACCGCCATTGTCTAGAAATTAATGTCACTTGATACAAGTAGATCGGGGTGTATTTAACCGTCCCCTGTTCTTCAAGGGGTCATACAGTGTCGAGATGATACAACCCTACAAGCTACTTCAACCTTTCTATACAACAACCAACTTCAAATCAAATATGTACCTTCATCTGTTCACGTTAATCACCAGTTTTACAATCATCCTGGAAGTTGGTGCTCGTGATTTAAGACAAGGAACATGGCCAAACAACGTTCCAGATAAATCCAGCTTCATTATTTCTGAGGACCAAGAACTGATCACCACCAATCAGGATATATTAGAATTGTTATTTAATAATGGTAAATCGGCTGTAGATTATCGTAAAGCATCCACAGTTTTTATGGTGAAATTATTTAATGAGTTACAGCGAGGACAAACAGTAACACAAGGATCTGATCAATCGTGGAACAAGCCTGATATTTCTCAATCAGATACAATACGAAGTTTCTCAGCTAAAGGTAAGTTTGTCATCTTGTAAACCCACCTTTACTATTTTAATTGTTCTGGAACACTGTAGGCTAACTTTATTTAACGTCCACTTCCACTGAAGTAATATCGCCGACAATAAAAGTTATACGTGATAAACTATTAAGTAAAATAGCGACAAAACTGACGTAACACTATTGGTGAAATCTATTGATGTAAATTTGGAAACTTCTGACAAACATCAATCATTTTTTTAGTTTTAGTCAGTCTCGTATGTATCGGTAAAATACACATGACAAAATACATCTTCCAAAATTAAGAGTATATTCTGTCATTAGACAACAATAGCCACTACTATTATAACATGCTTGTGGCGTAAATTATAAGCATAGCATGCCTCATCGACAACACCGATATTCGATTACTATGCTAGTTGTGTAAATTATAAGCATAGTCTGCCCTGCCGACTACAAAAATTGAAAATTTATTGGAAATTAATTTATGTATATTTGCATTTCAGCTAAAATCAGTACCACAAAGAAATCCAATAAAAATGTTTACTTTCAAATACCAGAGCTACCAGAAAATGAACGACTGAGGTCGGCCGAGATTCGATTTTTACGTCATCCTATCAAATACGTCACAGGGGTTAAGATGAGGTTCAAGATTGAACTGAAGCGAGGCGATGCGGTCATTAAAAAGTTTGTTTTACGGGCAAAAACCACGTCTCAAGGCGAACACGAAGTTATTGATGTTAGTAGAGTTGTTAGACCTTGGATTAACGGTTACCATGGAAATATCACAATTCACATCAAAGTTCCAAGAAGACTGAAATTAACCAAAAAGCGCGGTTCGGTGGATTTCGGTTCTTTAATAGTATTTTATTTAGAAGATGGACAATTTTTATCAAACGTTTATAAAACTCAAGAGAAACATAACCAAGAATCCGGTTTAAACATTGTTCGTTCCAGACAGAAACGACATAAGATCGGACGAAAAGGTCGTAGACGCAACCGAGGAGAATGTAAACTGTACAATTTTGAAGTAGATTTTAATGTCATTGGTTGGGGTCAGTGGGTTATTCACCCTCAGAAGTTTAATGCTGGATTTTGTCATGGGGAATGTGCTAGTCCTATTGATGTAAAATATAAACCCACAAATCACGCCATGTTGAAAGCCTTAATGCGTAGCAAGGTGAAGAATGTAGCACCCGGTGCTTGTTGTGTTCCAACTAAATTAAAGCCATTAAGTATGTTATATTATGAATATGATGAGATAGTTGTCAGACATCACGAGGAAATGATCGCAACAGAATGTGGATGTCGGTGAAATTAGATTCAGGATTATTATTAGCAATAAAAGTGCAAAAAATGGACGATTTTAAACAATCAAGTTCTATTTACCAGTATAAGTGTATATATTTTAGTAACTCTGGAAACCGTAGAGTGATCTGAAGAATTACTAAAAGTGTATAGACATGTAGAAATGTCAGACATCCATTCATATTTACTGACATAAATTATACACGCATGTATATTGAATATTTAAACCCAACGTCATATATTTATTAAACGTAATACAATAGAATGACGTCATGACAATTAGATACACGTACGCATATGTATTGAATATTTACTGACATAGATTATATACTCATGCATATTGAATATTTAATGTTATACATTATATACTTGTATATTAACTGATATAAATTATACTGTATATTTGAATATTAGATATTTACTAATACATGCATATTCAATACTTACTGGTATGAATTATATATACTTTTATATTCACTGGCATACATTATATATATAGAGGATATTTGTCGTTTCAGAGTGAATAACATATTTTATTTCATCGAGAAGCAAGAAACCGTATGCATTCGTGAAAATATAAACGTTTCCTGCTTAGAGATGGAATAAAATATGTTATTTACGACAAAACAACAAATGTTCTATTTATTTTATGATTTTACAATCATTTTAGGTAAAACAACATGGACTACTGCTAGCCAGTGGAATAACACTTTTATTTCACTGATAAAACGCGATATTTCACTACTGATCATAAAATAAACTTGTATATTAAATATTTCTGGTACACATTACTTATATATTAAATATTTACTTGTGTATAAAGATATTATCACATGGCATATGTATATTAAATATTGACTGGATATTCAATATTGACTGTTATAAATTATATATACGTGGTATAAATTGTATATAATTGTATATATTGTATATTCAATGTATCCTTTTTCATGTGAATTAAATATTGTCACCCGGTGTAAACTCTAGTCCTGCCCTCTCTTACTGGATGGGCGGGTACTTGTCGTCTATAATAGTGTATAGAGGAGAGACAGAAGGCGTCACAATCTCAAGCCACGCCCACTGTTTTAAAATTATCATATCACACGGTGCTTTTTGTATAATAGATATTTTGTTTATTATTGATTATTGTGTATTTATCAGACTCTAGATAAATAGAAATTATGTTGTTTATTTTTTTATTGTTCGTTATTTATCGCATCTAAAGTTAAAGATAAAATAAATGTTCGAATCTCCTCGAGTTTTTTTTTACTTTGTTGATACCACGAAACCTTAATTGTATTGAGCAGACTGTCCATTGTATATAATCACGCAAAACTGAGAATAAGGTACCATCCGAGGGACGAGATGCCTGGAACTTTCCAGGCCACCCGTCCTACACCACTGACAAGGGAAAACCTGTCTGGAAATTCGTGAGGTGCAGCGAGATCGATCCCTGGTCTTCCTAGTTTCCGAGTCAAGGGAATGAAATAGAGTTTAGCGTCCTTCTGTTCTGTATCGGCTAATGAAGACGGATGGTTATATTAAACATACATTATGCAAGAGCTAAATCTGCTTAATACAGGTCATTTTAATTTTTAGGCCTGGAATGTTATAAAAACTATTAATTGGACATTTATTATTAAAACATATTCTACTCTCGATGTCATCGGCTACTTGGGATTTTAACTAGATTTAAACGGTTCGCCATTTAAAAATTTGATTTAAAAATGGGAAAGCGAGGCTAGTCGCGGATATACCAGTGTCCTGGTTACCACTATGCAAACATCTTGTCAAAAGGTAAGCGTTTTTTTCCAACCACTGGAGCCTGGTCTTATGACGTCATATGTGGATTGTGGGTTAGGATAAGGGTTAGGATAAGGGCTGTGGCCTGCAGATTTCGTCACAGTCTTGAGATGTAGACAGGGCTAGCCCTAACCCTAACCCTGGGCCAAGCCTAACCCTTATCCTAACCCACAATCCACATATGACGTCATAAGACCAGGCTCCGGTGGGTGGAAAAAACGTTTACCTTGTCAAAACAATAAACAGTGATAACTCGGCTCAAAATGAAGTAATTTGACTGAAGTTTTCAATATTCTATTTTTGAATTATTATAGCAAGATTGACCAACTCTTCATTAACTCAGGGGCGGATCCAGGAATTTTTGCAGGAGGGAGTTTACCAGGTTTCGGTTACGGAAATCTGCCATCAACGTCTCTAAATTACATAGGCATACACACAGAGAAATTGTTTTTATACTGATGTAGGATCACTTTTTGATGTAATTTCATTGATGCAAGGCATTATTTTTTTTATGTGATAGCTGAGCGGGGGGGGGGGGGGTGTCTGGATCCGCCCCTCTAACTCCTAACTAATGTATCTCTAAAGTAGGACATTGTGTGATGGAGTAACGTTGTTTAACGCGTGTGATTTAGAACATAGGGTCTGTCATTGAGTCAACTGGCGTGGTTCTGATTCCCCGATAGTACGTGGCAATGAGTAGGGTAGCATGTGCAATCTCGGCGGTTTTTCCCAGGTCCCCTGATTTCATTCTTCTGATAAATACGAATTCCAAACCTGATCTAGTTTGTTTTATGGCGAGTTGAGGTTGTATGTTTTCGGTACTTAATACGGGATGTCCCCTCGCTACTACAAACCTCTACGCGCAAGCGAATTGTTCAAATAACATTGAACAGGGGCGGATCCCCCCCCCTCCCTGCTCAGCTACATAAAAAAAATAATGCCTTGCATCAATGAACTTACATCACAAAGTGATCCTACATCAGTATAAAGACGATTTCTCTATTTAAAAAGCTCAATTTGTATGTATATCTATGTAATTTAGAGACGGTGATGGAAGATTTCCGTAATCGAAACCTGGCAAACCCCCTTCTGCAAAAATTCCTGGATCCGCCCCTGTTGAACCATATGTTAGTATCAGTTTGTGTTGAGTTGACATTAAACCCATACCCCCCTCTGTCTGTCTGTCTGCCTGTCTGTCTGTCTGTCTCGCTCTCTCTCTCTCTCTCTCTCTCATTGGGTTATGAATTACTCGGGTTGGTCAGATCCTCGTCGAAGTAAACTAACATCTTTTATCATACGTTAACCGTTGATGCACGTGAATATCGTGCTCAACCAAACAGGCATTCGCATCGAGAAGGTACCAAAATAACGTCCGTCATTACGTACAGAAATGAAATGAATCGAAATGGGGTTTAACGTCCTACGGTTCTGCCCCGACTGGGCGAATGCAGACGGGTATACGCCAGTTAGTAGGGCGGTTAAGCAAAATATTGTGCACTTTGGGTTAAAAGCATGAAACTTGCATGGCCCCTACTGATTATGTGGTCGCTATGGCGATTTTTCTCTAAATGGCCGACAGTTAAATGGCTAATCCCGATAATTTTTTTAAGAATATAACTGCTTAGTGTTGTGTTAAAATCCCTTAAAATCCCCTTCCAAAGGACCGAGCAACTAACTCAGTATTTGTGATACATTTTCAAACAACTTAAACACGTCAGTCTTCTTCTGGAAATTAAAACCGGTGTCCCAAGCTGTATTATGCGGTGTCTACGTAAAACCGGCTTTCTTTAAAATAAAAATAATGTGTAGTTGAAATTTACCCTTCGCTATCGAGTACAGCACATGGACCATTCACTATATAGACCTCTCAAGGAACGGGAATCGATTATCAGGTAACCAACGAAAAAATTGACCCGGAATGTTAAAAGGGTTACGTGTCCAGATAAGCAGTTTTGACGTTCACGTCCAAACGACTCAATATTTTGAGCTGAAATTCTTTGACAAGGTCAACACACCATTCTCCTATATTTTGGCGTTTAAATTTCATATGTAGGCTACTCGAACTTTAATTGAAATATATATATATATATATCCTTTGAAGTATACATTGTAGAATCATGATCTAGGTGTCTAAATCTATTGCTCTAAGGTCAACAAAGCCAGTGGACACAAAAACATAAGACATAATCAATTAGGCCTACATCAAAGAGCACGTTCAAAATGAATTAAAAACATATTTATTCTTTTTCTCTTTAAAAGCATGTGAATGTAAGAAAAACAACAGTTTTTGAAAAATACATTTACCGTAAAACAAAGTAGTGCAGCTTTGCATTGCACTAAAAAAACAGTGACTGCTCCCTTTAAAATGGCCGCTAACAGACGACAAAACAGGGAAATGGGCTTGTTGTCCCATCTGGCACCACAGTCAAAGGGGACCTAGGCTAGGAAATCTGGCACTACTGTTAACGGGGAACCAGGTTAGGAAATCTGGCACAACAGTCAAAGGGGACCCAGAGGAAATCTCGCACCACTGTAAACGGGGAACCAGGTTAGGAAACACCTGGACCTTTTGTTCTGGCACACCAGATCCATACTCCCCGAGGCATGCTGGTTCAACAGAAAACAAAGTATATATTATTTTTTATATCACTAAAAACTAATGTTACCAATTTATATATTACAGGACGTAAGTTACTAATTCATACCCGACAGGACAACATTGACGTTACTAATTTATATATTACAGAAAACTATTGACGCTAAAAGCTTCACAGAAGTCTATGGTTTATGGTGGAAACGTTGACAGAACTTATCTGAAGCATTTCATCTTGCTGTTTTTTTATTGAACTGTGTGAATAATAATTTCAGCCATATTATTAGTAAAACGGTTTGTGAAAATACCTAAAGTTACCAGTTATATAGGCACGGGTTACGGCCACACTCGATGATCGTACAAAATCCGATAGTTTACGTACATCTGTTCATTCAGCGATGGAAGAATTCTCTTTGTATAATCCAAAATCTCCCATTGGTAAAAGATTTGGTAAACATCGATCTACACAATCGATGATGGAGAAAGTGACATTACATGGCGTGACACGAACCCCTCACGATGTTAAATCAAGTCAGGAGACATCACCAGAACTGACAAGAACTTCTCGCAGTACGAATAAATGCACATATGTTAACCAAGAGATGGAAAACATGACCAGTAAATCCCACAACACAGAGATCGAGAAAATGGCAAAACTTTCCAACGATGATAAATTATTTAACGTTGGATCTTCAAATTCAAAGATGAAGCAAACGACATTAACTGACTGTACCAGAACTCTCCACGATACTAAATCTTCTAGGTTAAAGATCGAGAAGAGGACATCAACTGACACTGGAAGAACTCCCCACGATACCGAATCAAGAACCCACAGATCTTCTAGATTAAAGATGGAAAAGGGAATATCACCTGACACTGCAAGAACTTCCCACGATACTAAATCAAGTACCTACAGATCTTCTAGATTAAAGATTGAGAAGGGGAGATCACCTGACGCTGGAAGAACTCCCCACGATACGGAATCAAGTACCCACAGATCTTCTAGATTAGAGATTGAGAAGAGGACATCACCGGACACTGGAAGAAACCCCCACGATACCGAATCAAGTACCCACAGATCTTCTAGATTAAAGATGGAAAAGAGAACATCACCTGACACTGCAAGAACTTCCCACGATACCGAATCAAAGACTTATAGATCTTCTAGGTTAACGATTGAGAAGGGGACATCACCTGACACTGGAAGAACTCCCCACGATACCGAATTCAGTACCCATAGAATTTCTAGGATAAAGATAGAAAAGGGAATATCACCTGACACTGCAAGAACTTCCCACGATACCGAATCAAGTACCCACAGATCTTCTAGATTAAAGATGGAAAAGAGAACATCACCTGACACTACAAGAACTCCCTACGATTCTAAATCGAGAAAGACGAGATATTTTAAATCCAGCAAAGACAGATCTTCGAATTCAACGATGGAGAAAACGACTTTCCATGGGACCAAGTCAGGAAACGACAGATCTGCGATCACATATATGGACGAAATGACATCCTCGGACAAGGCAAGACCTTACTATAAGGTCCAATCCGGTAGATTTGCGAATTATAAAATGGAGACAAAAACACTACCGAGCATTGCAAGAACTTCCAGCAATAACAAATCATGTAAGCACAGATATGTCAAGTCCACTATAGACAAAACGAAATTACCTGACATGGAGGCTAGCAAATATACTAACCGTAGATCAGGTAGCTTAAAGATGGAAGAATTGACCTTGCAGAATGCCAGATCTTCTCCTGGTACCACACCAAATAACCATGGATCTCGTATCCTCCGACGAACACACTCAAAACCCAGTACATCTCACCTTACAGTCCCTTTGTTTAGTCACAGAGATCAGTTAGCTGCTTATCTAGAACCCACGGCCGGACCTTGTCGCCCTGTCATTGGTAATGCCGTGGATACGAAACCGCGTAACCAAAGGAAAAATAAAGGCTCTATGTGTCCAGTACCTGGATGTGGATACAAAACTAACAGTTTGAAACGGCACGTGCTGACACTACACCTCCCTTCCTTTTTTCGGGTACCACGCGGTAGGTTAGCCTGTCCGTGTCCGGAAGTTATCAGCAAAAGAGTATTAGCCTTACGATCTGTGGCCCGGGCTATCCCAGGAGTCGGTGAGAATCTTTGGACTTTGCTTAACCGTGTCAACAGCGACCACCTCATTCCCCTTGACAGCAGAGTTAATCCGCAGACGTACATTGCGTATGAAGAACTGGCCCGTCAATTAGGCTGGGTACCTATCACTAATTTCTCATTGAACCCCCTACGCCACATAGCCCTTTTAACTCATTGGAGAGTGTTTGCCTCCATATTAGGTTACGTCTCTCAAAGAGAAAGACACGCACTTCTAAATAGGTTCTTTTAAAAAAAGTTCAGACTTTTAAGAAAGTACAGACTTTTAAGAAGGTGCAGACTTTTTAAGAAAGTACAGACTTTTTAAGAAAGTACAGACTTTTTAAGAAAGTACAGACTTTTTAAGAAAGTACAGACTTTTTAAGAAAGTACAGACTTTTTAAGAAAGTACAGACTTTTTAAGAAAGTACAGACTTTTTAAGAAAGTACAGACTTTTTAAGAAAGTACAGACTTTTAAGAAAGTACAGACTTTTAAGAAAGTACGGTTCCGGAAAATTCTTCCCTAAAAACCTTTTTTTTAATATTTTATATGTAGATGGTTATTATAAATCTGGTACCAGGAACTGAGAATACCAGCTCCTTGTGTAGAATTCAATTCTGTTTAGAACTTAGTTTTATGTCTTATTCAAAGAGATTTTGTCAGACAAGTTGTTTATAATAATAAGAGCTGCAAGTTGTTGATTAAACACATTTTTGTTTTTGTTAACTTCTAATACAGAAATCTTGATTTTATTTATTTGAAAGATTGTTTAAACCCGATACAGTAATACATTTTAATAGTTAAGTAACTGCTCTGTTTTGAAGTGTTTTGTTTCCGGTACAATATAAAACTCATTTTTGATGTTTAAAAACTGATTTGTTTTGTTCTGTTTCGCCCGACGCTCTTTAATATGAAACTGTTTTGTTTCGAGAGAGAGAGAGAGAGAGAGAGAGAGAGAGAGAGAGAGAGGGTGGGGTTTAACGTACACTCGACACAAACTAGGTCATTTCGAGACTAACATGGTTTTAATGTTTTAATTTTATTTCAATAATTCGCTTGGGCATAGGGGTCTTTAGCAGTGGGAGGAAACCCACCAGGTTGGACAGTCGACCCAACTCCTCGCCACGTACAACCGGGGATTTGAAACCACGCCAGTTGACTCAATGACATACCATTCGGGTATCCAACTCCTCGTTTTGTTTTGTTGTTTTTGGTTTTTCTTGTTCCGTCTGATGTTGTAAATGTAAAAATTCCTTTAATAGTTTAAAAGCTGTTTTGTTTTGTTTTATCCGATGCTGTAAATATATAACTAACTTCTATGGTTTGGGTGTATATATTCGCCATCTCTGTTCGTCCACCCGCCCGTTTGTCGCTGGCTCGCTAGTCTTGAGGTCGGATGTTCGAGCCTTGCTTTGGTCGAGACAATACATCCAGATTTTCCGGCTTGGTTCCCCCTTGTCAGTGATGGAGGGTCTGGCAAGCACAGATGTCTAGTCGTTCTGAGTATTTAACTGGTTAAAAATGAGAGAGAAAAATGAGGTTTAACGTCCACTCGACACAAACTAGGTCATTTTGAGACTAACATATGGTTTCATTTTATTTCAATTATTCGCTTGCGCGTAGAGACCTTTAGCAGTGGGAGGAAACCGGAGTGCCTGGAGGAAACCCACGAGGTTGAGAAGGCGCCCCTATCTCCATGCCACATACTATCACACCAGGGCTCGAAACCACAGCCGCAAGCCATAGGTGACCGGACAGCTAGAGGTCGAAGCGCGGCACTCTAGACCACTAGGCCATCCCTACCCCCCCGGTTAAAAATGAGACTAGTTGAAAAAATTTTGACCAATTGATTAACCAGTAAGGAGTTACGAACCATCGGCAGACGTTATATCATAAAAAAGTCATAACAAAGATGGCGTCTGACATCCATTTATTATATACTAGTATTATAGTCAAGCAGTAGTAAGAAGTTCTATTTTAATCCCTTCAAGTCCCTGTGATTGAATGTTACAAGGAGTCGGGTCGCCTGACCAACCTTGTTGGTTTTTCTAGGTCATTTCAGGACTACCCGTAACATATGGTTTCAATTTTATTTCAATAATTCGCTTGCGCGTAGGGGTCTTTAGCAGTTGGAGGAAACCGGAGGACCCGGAGGAAACCCACAAGGTTGAGAAGGCGCCCCTATCTCCATGCCACATACGCTCACACCAGGGCCACAGGTGACCGGCCAGCTAGAGGTCGAAGCGCGGTACTCTAGGCCATTCCCCCCCCCCGATATTGGTTGAGAATCAGTGCCTTACATGTATGAACTATGGTACAGAGGGCACATGCTAACCATGACACCATCACTCTCCCCCCCCCCCCCCATTCTCAATGCAAGACACCTACACTTATCTCATCATGTGGTTATAATTTAAAGAATGTAGGGTTATCCAGCATCATTCATGACTGTCATTGACAGGGTTGTGAACGGTACTTGATAAAGGAGTCTAAAGATTCCTTGAAAAATGAGTCTATGTCGCATTTCTGGAGGGTCTGATAACGAACCGTGTAGTTGTTCGGATGGTGTGAAAAACCAAGTTCCTGTGCACACCTTTATGTGCCTGTAAATGAACCTTGGACAGTTGGAATAACATCATCCAAAATCTTCGACATTGAAGACACAAATTATTTGTCAGTTTAAATTAACATTGATGTTGTGATCTTTCCGTTAAAAGATGGGCTTCTGATATCCAATATTTAAGACAAAACATTTTACCATTGGCACACGATTCGTCTACGATAATGCGTTTCAGCATAATGCGACTCCTCGAAGAACGAGGCTAGACATATCCCACAAGTCATGTCAAATGGTGATGCCATATTCTTATCTGGAGAGCATGCGCAAAAATTACTATCGGTGCTAGAAATTGCTATTCGATTGAGACTAAACTTCTGCCGTATTTTCGCTGAACGTAGCTGATTTAAAAATGGAAACGATAGAATTAAATCAGTTTATATTGCATTCATATGATTCATATTACGTTATAATGTTGGCTCACTTTTTTGTCAATGTCTAGGTCCCAATTATTAGCGACTTAGCTCCTTTAAGTGCCACTGCCTGGACCAAATTTTCCTCATATCCCACTGGCGTATATGCCGGTCTTTCAAAACTCGGTAAGTTCAGAAGAGTTGTATGTTTAATCTCATTTCATTTCCATACAACAAGAAAGTAATGATATTGAAACTGTATATATTGCAGGAAATGGAGGATGTTAAAACATTTCATCAGTGTGTTGTCTGTGATGAGATTTTTGAAGAGTACAGCCGTTGAAGATGAAAAGTTGTTTTATAAGACGATGAAAGGATATCTCACAATTCAAAAATAGAATTGGCTGTCACTAGATAAGACAAAACTGAAAAAATAGGAAAAATCCTGTGCATTCCCCTGTTTTTATTCATCCTGCTGTTAATAAAAACATGGTAGTGCACGGACTTTTTCTAATTTGTTCGTTATCTTTTATCTACTGACAGCCAATTCTTTTTGTTTATTGTCAGATATACTCTCACCTTCTCATATAATAACTTTTCATCGTTAACAGTATTGCCAGTGAAATGAAATTCACCTGCGTGTCTGTTATCGCTCGTTAGTTCACTCATTTATATAGAAGGACAACTCGTGTTAGTCATGTTTGACGTCACTTCCCGTATATTTAAAAGTTTGTTACACGTCTCCTGTAGCGATGATCTCTGTGTTAAAATTATATTTAGAATGTATTTTACCAGTTCTATCACATATGTAATAATGACTGGCACAAATATTGTCCTTTAACGTTCAACTGTTCTACTCCAAACTGGACTCATGAAGACGAATTCAAACTGTCAAGGCATCTTTTACGTGCACGCCAATGTGTGCACGGGGCCTCGGTTTTTCCAAAAGACTAAACAGCTGTCCTTTTAAGGCCCTCCGTCCTGCATCACTGTGGTTTCCTTCCACTGCTAAAGACCCCTTTATTGAAATAAAATTAAACCATATGTAAGTCTGGAAATGACCTAGTTTGCGTCGAGAAGTCACCCCATTTCTCTCTTTTAATTGGGTTAGACGGTGGCTAGCTAGCTTGGAGGGCGGATGTTCGATCCCTGTACTGGCGGAGAAAGTTCATCCAGATGGGACGAAAAACCGATCCCGTGTACAAATCGGCGTGCACGTAAAAGATCTCTTGACAGTTGGAATTCGATATAAGAGTAAGCCTTAGAGTCCTGGCAAAATTTCCCTCATAGCACATTGTATGGCGTATGTCCGTCTTCCATTCGCCCAGTTTAGGTGCAAAAGAGTAGGACGTTAAACCCCATTTCATTTCATATAAATAAAACATCACTGGAAATTAAATTTGTAATAATCTTTTTTTTATCCAGCTCATTAAATTTTGGGTTCAAATTCGGTGCTGTATTTAAGCTAATAACAGTGTTAATTAATATGCCTAGAAAGTGTCAAGTGAATATTAAAGTCGTATTTCCAACTTCTTGTGCATGTTTATTTGCATTCAAAAGATAGGGTGCCCCACGTGCCTACTGAAAAGTTGTACTAGACACGTTGAATATGCACGCTTTACTTGGTTCACTACTACTAATTTTCTGACAGTCTCGCACACTAGTTGAGTCTATAAATAGCAACAGCCCGTGGAAATTCTAAACACACTGGTAACTATTACAGTCGTAAAAAATCTATTGTTGACGATTCTGAGTAGCAGTAATATTTATCGTTTTGGTTATTACGGCATCTTTAGAAATTACGTTCGTTTTATTTTTTAAATTGCTTTATCCTTCGCATAACCGTTAGAAGCGACATATTTTGGTTTAGTACAAATAATATCTATGAATAACTTGGGTTGTACAGAATCATGATACCAGCAGCAGTTTCGTTTTACTTTTACAAGGTTAGAAAAAACAATTGTTGATTCAACACTGTGTGTTATTTATAAATTCGATTTCTTGTTCCAGCTTTCAGTCACGTTTCGTAAAAAGTAGTCTGGATTATCCCGGCCCGTCAATCAGACGGAGAATGGTCGGTAGGCTGGTGAAGTGAGACTAGTTTCAAAACAAGGGCACGTAACCTATTTTTTACTCGAAAGTGTCTGGATGTTATGGACGACGCTCCGAACCATTTTTCAGTGTATTATTTATGATGTTTAAATGGTCATAGCTTATTAAGTTTAACATGACCGTTTATTTAGTGACTATAAATTTGTGAAATAGTTTTAAGACATGTTATATATATAAATATTGTGGTGTAATTGTTTAGCTATTTGGAGATATTTATATATGGTGGGGCACCCTACAAAAGATGATAAACCCTAATTATTGACAATGGCGCACATGTAAAAGATCTCGTGGCAGTTGGAATTTATCATAAAAGTAGAACGTAGCGCCGCTGCCCGGGCAAAATGTCTCATATAGCACACTGGCATATACCCGTCTTCATTACCTCAATCGGAGTAGAACAGTAGGACGTTAAACCACATTTCATTTCATTTGTGTACAAAATGACGGATGTTATGTTTATTACCTTCTTGATGCGAACGCCTGTTAATATTTTGAGCACGATATTCACGTGCAGCAACGGTTATCGCGTGATAGAAGGATGATAGTTTATTTCGATGAGGATCTGGCCGACCCGAGTAATTCATAACCCGATTTTATTAACCTCCACTCGCCATACAGTGAACTTGATCATGTTTGAAAATCGTCTTTGGCAGAAGCATGAAACCGGGGGATCCTGGAATAAAAAATAACACGCCGCTTGACTCAATTACATACCTAATTATCTAAAGCACACACATTAAGCGAGAGAGAGAGAGAGAGAAAGAGAGAGAGAGAGAACGAGAGAGAGAGAGAGATATAGAAGAGAGAGGGAGAGAGAGAGAGAGAGAGAGAGAGAAGAAAGAAAGATATAGAAGAGAGATGGAGAGTAGGAGAGAGAGAGATAGAGAGAAGAGAGAGAGGGAGAGAGAGAGAGGGGGAGAGAGGTAGAAATGGGGTTTAACGTCTACACAAACCATGTCATTTTGGGACTAACATATGGTTTAATCTAACTTCAATAATTCGCTTGCGCGTAGGGGTCTTTAGCAGTGGGAGGAAACCGAAGTGCCCGTGGGAAATCCACGAGGTTGAGAAGGCGCCCCTATCTCCATTCCACATACGCTCACACCAGGGATCGAAACCACAGTCGCAAGCCAGAGGTGACCGGCCAACTAGAGGTTGAAGCCCGACACTCTAGACCCCCCCCCCCCCCCCCCCGGCCACACATTAAGCAACTCAACCACACGATGCCCTACTTTAATATGGCCGTTCGTCTTCATTAGCCGATGCAGAACAGTAGGACGTTAAACCATATTTCATTTCCCTAGGGACCAGTTAATTTGGTATCTACCGGTTCAGTAGCCAGGAGGTCCCCGGATCGATCCTCCTCACTAAGTTCCAGTCAGGTTTTCACTTGTAAGTGGTGCAGGACTGGGGCCTGCAAAGTTAAAGGCATCTAGTCCTTTTGATGGTACCTTTATGTCCAGTTTGGCGTGATTATATACAAAGAACAGTCTACTCAATACAATTAAGGCTTCGTTATATATTAACAGAGTAAAAGGATTCCAGGAGATTCGAACATTTATTTTATCTTTAACTTTAGATGTGATAAATAACGAACAATAAAAATAAACAACATAATTTCTATTTATCTAGAGTCTGATAAATAAACAATAATCAAAAATAAACAAAATATCTATGATACAAAAAGCACCGTGTGATATGACAACTTCAATACAGTGGGCGTGGCTTGAGTTTGTGACGTCCTATGTCTCTCCTGTATCCACTATTATAGACGACAAGTACCCGCCCACCAAGTATGAGAGGGGATGGCTACAGTTTTCACCGGGTGACAATATTTAATTATATATAATGTCTATACACTTTGGGTAATTCTTCAGGTCACACTAGTTAAACTATCGTTTCTATAGTTACAGGAATATATAAACTCATACTGGTAAATAGAAATTGATTGTTTAAAATCGTCTATTTTCTGCTACTTTTATTGCTAATAATCCTGAATCCAATTTCACCGACATCCACATTCTGTTGCAATCATTTCCTCGTGATGTCTGACAACTATCTCATCATATTCGTAATATAACATACTTAATGGCTTTAATTTAGTTGGAACACAACAGGCACCGGGTGCTACATTCTTCACCTTGCTACGCATTAAGGCTTTCAACATGGCGTGATTTGTGGGTTTATATTTGACATCAATAGGACTAGCACATTCCCCATGACAAAATCCAGCATTAAACTTCTGCGGGTGAATAACCCACTGACCCCAGCCAATGACATTAAAATCAACTTCAAAATTGTACAGTTTACATTCTCCTCGGTTGCGCCTACGACCTTTTCGTCCGATCTTATGTCGTTTCTGTCTGGAACGAAAAATGTTTAAACCGGATTCTTTGTCTTGTTTCTCTTGAGTTTTATAAACGTTTGATAAAAATTGTCCATCTTCTAAATAAAATACTATTAAAGCATCGGAATCTACCGAACTGCGCTTTTTGGTTAATTTCAGTTTTCTTGGAACTTTGATATGAATTGTGATATTTCCATGGTAACCGTTGATCCAAGGTCTAACAACTCTACTAACATCAATAACTTCGTGTTCGCCTTGAGACGTGGTTTTTGCCCTTAAAACAAACTTTTTGATGACGGCATCGCCTCGCTTCAGTTCAATCTTGAATCTCATCTTAACCCTTGTGACGTATTTGATAGGATGACGTAAAAATCGAATCTCGGCCGACCTCAGTCGTTCATTTTCTGGTAGCTCCGGTATTTGAAAGTAAACATTTTTATTGGATTTCTTTGTGGAACTGATTTTAGCTGAAATGGAAATATACATAAATTAATTACCAAGAAAGTATGATTTTTTTTCAAATGAAACATAGATTGTGATTAAAGGCAGTTATGTTTCAAATCTTGTGTTTTCTCCACAATAATGTTGTGATGGTAGCTGTCAGTGTAGTCCACGCGGCAGACTATACTTAACATTTACACAACTAGCATAGTAATCGAATATCGGTGTTGTCTACGAGACAGGCTAGGCTTATAATTTACGCCATAAGCATAGTAATATAGCAGTGGCTAGTGTTGTCTAATGACAGAATATACTTTTAATTTCGGTGACATCTACGATTACTTTATCATGTGTATTTTACTGTACATACGAAACTGACTAATAAACTGACTGATGATTGTCAGAAGTTTCCAAAGATGGGTTTACAAGATGACAAACTTACCTTTAGCTGAGAAACTTCGTATTGTATCTGATTGAGAAATATCAGGCTTGTTCCACGATTGATCAGATCCTTGTGTTACTGTTTGTCCTCGCTGTAACTCATTAAATAATTTCACCATAAAAACTGTGGATGCTTTACGATAATCTACAGCCGATTTACCATTATTAAATAACAATTCTAATATATCCTGGTTGGTGGTGATCAGTTTTTGGTCCTCAGAAATAATGAAGCTGGATTTATCTGGAACGTTGTTTGGCCATGTTCCTAGTCTTAAATCACGAGCACCAACTTCCAGGATGATTGTAAAACTGGTGATTAACGTGAACAGATAAAGGTACATATTTGATTTGAAGTTGGTTGTTGTATAGGAAGGTTGAAGTAGCTTGTAGGGTTGTATCATCTCGACACTGTATGACCCCTTCAAGAACAGAGGACGGTTAAATACACCCCGATCTACTTGTATCAAGTGACATTAATTTCTAGACAATGGCGGTACTGTGTGGAGGGGTTTTAAAGGGATTAAGGGACGTTATCCTAACATACTACACAGCTCTCCTTCCTTACAGAGACACGGATAGTATCATAAATAGGTAGGCTACAACACAATGTGATTAACTTGAAACAATAGAAACGATTAATCATTACAATAAGATTTTACCAGCTAAATAACCATTGATCTTAATATTTAAACATTTAACATAAATAGAAAAAGAAACAAATGTTTGATTCGGTATTTCTCACTCATAGAAAAATAAATCTTTTTAAAACAAACCCTGTCACTCATCTGTTTCGATCATGAATATTTATTTAAAGATACAGAAGGGTGGAGTCGAGACATTAACCGCCGTCATCTTAATTGCTGCTACGATGACGGATGAAGTGGGCAATTTTCTACATGTTTTTTTTTATCAATTAATGCACGCGAGTGAACTATATCAATAGGAATGAATCTAACCATCACTATATGTAAAGAAACATATCCAATGTAATCAGTGTGACCGCTGGCTATTTCATTATACCTGTATACCTAGATCTCTTATTCCTTCGTTGAGAAAACAGCGATAAGCGATCGACAATTCGTCACAGATTAACCACCCATGGTTTCCTGATGATCACGTGGGACGACCATCTTTATAAAACAAACAATACCAGGAATAAAGAATAGTTTAAAGGCCTACTGGTTGATTTGATAGAGATATGGAGTGAGGGAGGGAGCGGCCGTTAAAATACATTTAAATTAAAATGCCCTGTGGTCACCGACGGTTTGATTGCTTCTTGTGACTTGATAAATCTATTGAATACATCACCAAGACAAGTGGCGGAATTCTCTCCCTTTGACAATAATCCTAATCGTTTTAACATTTGAATGTGTTTATCTGTTAATTAATGATTGATTATACTTTACACGTATGGTTCTTTCATCGTTTGTTCTTTTTGTACTCACAGTGGCTCAGTGATAGCTGGTCGTTAAAGCTATAATAGTTTTATTAAAGATATAGAGATGGCTGTTCTTGCTTTAACAGATTTTTATTAGAAATTTAATTTATAGCAGATACATTATATACGATTTAGATAAAGAGCTGACCATTCTTGCTATAATATACTAGATATAGATAATGAAAACGAATATGCTGAAAATTTCAGTCTGAGTGAAGTTATCCTTGTTTAAAGTTTTGACAATTTCTGGAATTGATTGTTTATTCTTGAGATATAGCCGTATTATAATCCCTTTAAATCCTCACTATCCGATGGTCTAGAGAGTTGACTATATGCTTGTCACAAGAATAAATTAAATGTTTAAATAAAAAGTTTATTTAACGCTTGAAGCCAAAATAAACACCAAAAATAGTCAGATGTACAAGTTCTCACATCTGGAGTTTTATTAACCTTTTTAATTTCCGATGGTCTAGAGAGTCTATTATAGGCTTGCCGTGTTAATAAATGTTTAAATATAGTTTATCTAACCCTTTTTCATTTCTGAAACATAACATGCCGTTGACAAAAATAAATTATAGTTATACTCTTATGATGACACAGCAATTCTCATTTCAATGAGAGTGGGGGGGGGTGTATGGCCGAATGGTTAGCGTACGTGCGCTGTATTATACGGCCTACCATTAAGTCAACTGACGTGGTTTCGAATTCTCGGTTGTACTTGACAAGGAGTAGGGTCGCCTCTACAACCTTGTTGGTTTTCTCCGGGTACTCCGGTTTCCTCCCACTGCTAAAGAACCTAACGATAAAGCGAATTATTGGAATAAAATTAGACCATATGTTAGTCCCGAAAAGAACTAGTTTGTGTCGAGTGGGGGTTAAACCTCATTTGGGACTAAATCTTAAAAATCACCACAACCGTGGGAACAACTTTTTAATTTATTTTTCAAACGACAGTTAAATTGCAATTAATAAAGTGATCGGGCATATTCTCTTTAATAGATCTACAAAATATTTTAAGGATATTTTAAACAGATTAAAAGATAATCCGTTTTAATCGATGTACAATGGACTCTGTCACATCTACAAAATATTATAAGGATATTTTAAACAGATTAAAAGATAATCTGTTTTAATCGATGCATTTTAGTAACCGATTATCTTCTTAATAACCCAATCATCACTGTTCCTTACTTGTTTTACTAAGATCTAATGGCGTGGGAAAGGGTTGAGATTCCTTTTTTTTTTAAAAAAAGCTAAAAATAAAGGATTAGGAATTTCATAGATTGACCGATCACCAGTCGACTGCTTCCACTTCTCATGTATACGCCAAAATTGTTTTGGAAAAATAATCCAGTTAAATAAAATAAATGTAAATTAAAAACAGAAATGTAAATTGTTTTAATACTAACTGATTCCGAGAAAGGAACTTAAATCAAAAACATGTAAATCAAAAACGGACACGACAAAGAACCCTTGGCAGTTGAAATTCGCAATAATAAGGGGTGGGGGCGTAGCGACGCAGCCTGGACAAATAGTTTCAACATAGCACACGGTACAGTAAATCTCCATATTCATCCAGAGGGCCTAACAAGGACAGCTGTCTAGTAGTTCGGATGGGACGAAAAATCGAGGCCCCGTGTACAAAAATTGCCCTGGACGTAAAATATCCCTTGGCAGTTGGAATTCGATATATGAGTAGGCCGTAGCGCAGCTGCCCGGTCAAAATTTCCCTCATAGCACACTGTATAGCTATGCCCGTCTTAATTAACCCAGTTTAGGATCAGAAGAGTAGGACGTTAAACTTCATTTTATTTCCATATTTATCAAATACAACGTTTAGGCTCTCTATTTGAATTAGTCTGAAATAGAAATACATTTTACTGTGAGTAACGCTATGCACCTGAATTTAACAGGTTTTTCGATCCAATAAATCACCTTAATATTCAAATACATTTCTTAAAGTATGGGGTAAATGGCGAATCAAAAATGTTAAACCGTAGGGAAGAACTTTTTGAATTTAAATCTATGGTTTTCTAAAAGACAGTTAAATTGCAATTAGTAAACTGGTCAAACATATTCTCTTGAATAGATCTACAAACTATAATAAGGATATATAAAACAGATTAAAAGATAATCCGTTTAAATCGATCTATTTTATTAACCGATTATCTTCTCAATAACCCAATCACTGGTCCTTATATACACGTCACAATTCCTTACTTGTTTCATTAACAGGTCTATCTAATGGCGTGGGAAATGGTCTTTATTAAAAACGATTAGGCATTTCAGAGATTAACTAATGAAATAACAAAATAGTTTTAATATCAGGAATTTCAGAGATTGATAATTTAATCACCAGCTGATCTTTCAATTGCTAGTTGATAAAAGAATAAATTAGTTTTAACTGTTCATTTATACGCCACCTAGTTGTTCGGATGCTACAGAAACTCGAGGTCCCGTCGACACATTTATACGTAGTTTTCGGATGAGACAAAAACTCGCGGTCACGTCGATACATTTATACGTCATCAGAGTTGTTGGGATAAACAGTTACTATCACATGTAGCAATGTTTTCTAATATCGAAGATGTGTTTTGTTGTTCTCGTGCAGCTGAAATACTTGCACAGGAAATGAAATGGGGTTTTTCGTCCTAGACTGTTCAGCCCCGATCTTGGGATAATGAAGACGCACAGCGGCGCTACGACCTACTCTTATATCGAATTCCAACCGTCATGTGATCTTTTACGTGCATGCCAATGTGTACACGGGACCTCGACTTTTCGTTCCATACGAACGACTAGACAGTTGCCCTTGTCAGTCCCTCCATCCTCCATCCTGCATCACTGACAAGGGGGGGGGGGCACGCCAAAAAATTCCGAAGAATTTTCTCGGCCAATGCGGGGATCGAACACTCGACCGCCAGGCTAGCGAGCCAGCGTCTTAAGCACTTAAGACGGCGATAAAAAGATAAAAATTAACGTATTTATCTTAAAAATGGACCCGGTGTTTAATATGTGTATTAAAACCGGTGTAATTGGTCCAGATAGTTTTGTCTTTGTGTCAATTCTAGCAGCCTTATTCTGAATGTTTTTTATAGTTGACCAAGTAGGTATTTTGACAGAGTATATAGTAACGAGTTACAGTCATCCACATATTATCGGGCAGATGAAAGTTGTTTTTTTTTATTGTTGCTGTTGTTTGACACATGAGATTTCATATCTATATAGTGCCGTGTAAAAATATACACCAAGGTTTCTAACTCAATCTGTTGGGGGAATATTTGTGTTTCCAATGGTTACGGGAATTAAATTATCTTAATTTCTCGATGCAGTTTTCTAGGATATTGGTGTTATGAGAGAAATGAAATGAAATGAGGTTTAACGTCCTACTGTTCTTCTTCTAAACTTCGCGAACGAAGGCGGGGTGTTCTACGTAACGTTCCGCGTCATTAGCGTAGAGGTAAATGAAACTAAACTGAACGCGAAATGTTTACTTTCGTAGTATGTTATAATCATGTTGTGTTAAAACTCGGTTTCTGCGTTTTAACAAAGTGACCTCCAGTTACCTCAGTGGTTACCACAGATATACTTCAAAATGACGCCGGAGACCATGTATCTTTCAAAATTATTTCAAGCTTCCTACTTTTTCGCATAAATTGAGCTAATGGAGACAAGCTTACGTCATACAGTATGCTATGAGGGAAATGTTCGTCAGGACAGTGGATCCACGTCGGAACCACGGCCTACTCCGTCATACATCAGTGACAACCTGGAAACACGCTGAAATATCCCGATGAACATGCTCAGATAAAACACGGGATGTCAAGCTTAGCGACCCAACGTCTTACGCACTGAACCATAGCGGTTCCGTCTTTATTTAGAAACAATTAGTCTCTTGTCAGTTAAATGGAGTTATCTCCCTGGATTCGTTCTTTATCCCAGTTCTGTAACGACTGGGCATACGAAGAGAGAGAGAGAAATGGGGTTTAACGTCCACTCCACACAAACTAGTTTATTTAGTAAGGGTCTTTGGCTTTCGGAGGAAACCGGAGGACCTGGAGACAACCCACGAAGCTGAACAGGGTACCCTACTCCTAGTCACGTACAACCGAGGATTCCAACCACATGACAAGCTTTATGATACAGCACGCGCGCGTGCAAATCATTCAGCCATCCACACCCCCATCCCTCCAATCAATACAACAAAACTAGTTAACTTTGATAAAAATACAATTTAATAGAAATCTAAATATTTGATGGTCTTTTCTTTTATTTTATACAAAGTCATATTCAAATCTTAAATATAAAAACGCGAAAAGTTACGGTATAATTTTTTGTTGACAATATGCTATAATTAGATTTATATTCAAGATTATTTATTCAGCTGTCTTTGGTCGGCAAAAACAGATAAAACGTGACATCTTGGAAGATTTCCTGGAAGTTTTAACAGCTCGTTCATCTGAAATAATAAAACAAGAGAAATGAAATGGGGTTTAACGTCCTACTGTTTTTGATCCGACTGGGCTAAGTGTGCCATGAAGGACATTTTTCCCGGACAGCGGATTTCAACTTTTGAAGGATCTTTTACACTCACGTCAATGTGAACACGGGACCTCGGGTTTTCGTCTCATCCGACTGACCATATAGATCCCACGGGACTCCAAATTATAAAATAAGAGACTCTAGGTAACAGAAGTAATTCATAAAAAGTAGAATCCATTAATTCAATGAATACTAAATAGAAATAATCAAATATCTTTAAAAATAAAAATGTCTTACGTTCGGATAAAGTCTGACAATTGGGTACAGTCCATCAATTCAATTAAAATATTTTTTCGCGTCATATCGTGTTGAAAAAAATAAGAACAAAAACAAAAAACCTACCTTTTTGACTTTCTTTCTTCTTGTTGGATTTGTTTGTGATTTTCTTCCATAATTTCTGGAATTGATAAAAATATATTTTTGATTAAGTTTAACAAGGTGCCAATCAATCTAGACCATGGTTGATATTTTAATCTAAAATACGATCTCGGATCACCCCAGACTAAAACGATCGGCGCTATATATTCAGTCACAGATGTGTCTAGAATAAAGTAGTTTGAATGACATTTTCAATATATACTCATTTTGTATTCTCTATTTTTGAACTATTAAAACATCTTTAATTGTAGCAAATGAAGAAAAAACTTACTGTCAGAAAATTTTGTCTTTTCTTGCTTCCATTTGTTTCGTGATTTCCCTCTTCTTTCAAAATTTCCCCGACTGGTAAAACACATGCCCCGTCTTTCAAACTGTCCCCAGTTTTTAGTTGTTGATATTCTGTCAGTGTTCGAGTTGTTGTAGCAGTCGAATACTTTACATCATCTGTGTAACTTAATGCAGCTCTATCTGCCTTGACCTTGGAAATATTTCCTCTAGATGTCATATTAATTAGACTTCCAGACATGATTTTATCAGCTTTCTCTCTATCTCCAATGTCAATATAAATGGATCCATTATGTGTTGTCCTGACAGGAATTATTCCATTGATCAAACATTCAGCATTCAAATTTCTCAGAAAGAATCTGATAGTTGACGACTTAATGAATAGAATACAATCTGTTGCAGAATCTCCATGAATCACCTTTGTTGTTACATCTCCATGGATGATATGACCAATCACCCTTGTTGTTACAACTCTATGAAGGGTTTTGATATGACCATCACCAATCAGCATTGTCTTGACAGCTCCCAGAGTGGTTTTGGTATCACCATCCCCAATCAAACTTGCCTCATCGTCACCAATTTTATTCTTCATCTGCCGAGTTGACCTTGTAAAATGACCGTAATTCAAGATGTTGTGTGTTATCTTATTCTTGCAACTAACGGGAACATCAAAGTCTCCGCCGATACTAAAGAATAAAGGTCGTGGTCTGAAACTCTCTATGATGTCTGGGTAGAAGGAAAAGTCTAAATTATTCAGTTTTACGCGGATAGGACGGCAAGATTTGGTAGAACAACCTGAAAATGAAAATAATATATTAAACGAAAATAATAAAATTTGTTTTAAGGTCTGTTTACATAAAAGATTATTTGTCTAAAGGCGTGTTCGAACCAAAGATTATCTGTCTAAAGTCAGGCTCACACCACGGACCTTCTGTCTAAAGGCCTGCTAACATCAAGGATAATTTGTCTAAAGGCCTGCCCACAACCATGTCGATTTAGGCAAATTTTGCAGCCTGAAAGGTTGTCGTCGAATTACGTGTCGACGCCGCGAAATCGCGGACTGTCGCCTTACATAATTCTATAGGTGTTTAAGGGTCTTAGATTAATTTTATTTTGACATTTAGTAAATCAACTGATATTTATTATATATCTATACAGTTACAGTAGTATCTATTTTGTATATATATATGTATGTATATATATACACGGACAGAAAATAGTATTTATTATATTTAAAAACCATGCAAGTAACATTTTACAATACAATATTACTAAAAATATGTTTACTCGTGGATTATTCTACAAAATTTTTTTTTATTTTACTCAAAAGGTTACTCATGCAACATGACACGAAAACTTTTATTTTACACCAAGATTTGAAACATACTGAGGGACATGCATGGGTTATACGATTTCTACCCCCAAGGGTCAAACTAAACCTTACCTACCTTTTGACCGAGTTCTAATTCTTCTAGGTCTTACTTCACTCATTTCTTCCTGCAATATTTTGACATCCTCCATTTTATTTCTGAAATAATATACAAATTGAAATTTAAGATGCATTATCGGAGATTGGATAAAGAGCTGGCAGTTCTCACTATAATAGTTAAAAACTAGATAATGTAAAAGTGTTTTCCTGAAAATTTCAGTCATATTGATCCACTATAAGCCGCGTTTTATCGAGTGAAATTTCCGCTTGGCCTCGATCATCAATACTAAAGTCAGTACGAGAAAAAGCAGTCTCGATTATCCATTTTATAATTTAATCATCAATAAGCGTTAAGCAGCATATATGATTTTAAACCAGTCAGTATCGAAGGCTAGAGATGACATCAAGAGTTCATTATGGTCTGGATAAGTTAATTAATGTCTAATTAATAGTTTAGAAAACATTTCAGGCCTAATGAAATACCTGTAATAGGCAGATTTAGCTCTTGCATAATGTATGTTTAAATTATAATTATTAGGCCTGTATTGAATACAGTAATTTAAGCATACGCTATAGTCAATGTAGTTTTTATTAAGCTAGATAGGCCTATATTTGGATTACATTTGATTAAATTTAATAAAATCGACCCGGTTTTTACACAAAATAACAGAATATTGTTGTCACTTACCTTATACAAGTTGAGAATCACAGAATAAAGTAAAACTCGTGTGAAAATAGGAATTATTCTTGTAGCAATATGATGTGCAACTTGCCGGTAGCGATATACACGGTAAATCTAATTGTTATGACGTCATTCTATTGTATTACGTTGAATAAATAAATGACGTTGAGTTTAAAGTTTTCAATTTAAATGCGTAGATAATTCTGTTTTAAATAACCTTAACAGAAAAGGTTGTCATAGTACAGGATGATCCAGATATGATTTATTTTTTATAATAACATAAATCTGTCAAAATTAGTAAAATCGATCAAATATGAAAACCAACAAATTAATAGCTCACCTGTTGGTTAAGTACCATGTTTCTCATGTTTTGTTCATTTTTTAAAGAATTTATCAAACGGCCTGGCCTAGGATCATAGATCGAAGGCCTCACATTCCCTCTGACTTCACTCTGGTTCTTGGTTCTCAATGGACTACCTTTCTTGGGCTTACTTCTGTGAAATCTTTGTAAAACCTGAAATGAATGCAAAATATCATTAATGAATTTCATATAATCTTTATTCCATGTTTGAATGAATGTATTATATACCAAAAAATGTGTTTTACATGCAATGTCAGTCCCTACGAGCTTTCATCTTTATCTCAGTTAATGTTAACGTCATCAGACATGATCGATTTGGGGGTGGTTCTGTTATGGTGTGGGGAGGCATCACTGTTGCTGGAAGAATGGCTTTACATGTTGTTGCAGGGTGTGTTACAGGCCATTACTACCGGGACAACATCTTGGCAGTCTATGTTGTGCCGTTCGCACGACGTCATGGTCGCCGTTTCATCTTCCAGGATGACAACGCAAGATGTCACAGGGCCAGGATCGTTACAGGTTACCTCCAACAACAGAACATCACCACATTACCTTGGCCAGCACTGAGTCCTGACCTCTCCCCCATCGCGCATGTCTGGGACATGCTTGGACAGAGGTTACGTCAACGTCAACAACGTCCTGCCAATGTCCAAGAACTTGCTGCTGCCTTGCAACAGGAATGGGACAATCTGGACCAAAATGACCTTAGACGTCTCATTAGGAGTATGCCACGTCGGATCAATGCTTGTTTGGCAAACAGAGGAGGATTTACCCGTTACTGACTTTGTTGTGATGCTGTGGTAACTTTGCTGTTTGACCCCGGGTATCATTTTACCCTTATAATGGTCAGTCTGTGACTTACCTAGTCTAACGATCATTTGGAATAAATCGATGAATGTGAACTTCATTTCATTTTGTCATTTGTTTCTTCGTCAGTTTCATTAGGTGACTTTAATAACACTTAAAAATCAAATATCCCCTACTTTTTTTGAATAGTATATTTAGACAATTATACCACAATACTTATATATTTAACAAAATTTAGTTTCTCACATTTAAACACCAATAATAAATAGACTGAAAAGGTATCTAATGGTTTTGTAACCGAAATCCCACTCCGATTTCCAACCATCCAGTCAGACTGTTGCAACTGCATTCACAAATACTAATCGATGCCCGAAAAAACAAAGTAGAGTGGCTCCAGACAAAATGTTTTAATCTATAGTCAACTCAGTACAAAGTCGTGGTATCGAATTTTGTCTAATGGTTTGGATTGCTCGTCTTTTATTAAAAGAAAAGTAAAATTAGCGTTTTGTCAGGACCCAAGGACATTTAAGGGAGCAAAACTAGAAATGCCCAAAAAAAATTCAGGTTTACAGACTTCGACGTATAGACCTCCCAAGAAAATTTTGGAATATTTGACGGCCGCAAACAATTTTTACTGCTATTCCAGTCCGTGAAATTAGTGTTTTATTAGATTTCGGGCATTTTATTTTGCCAAGTAGATGAAGTAATTTTTTTTCTCACTTTAACTGTCTGCCCGATAAGTCAACTTGCCCGAAAGTTAGGGGGGGGGGGGCTCAAGAATCCAAGCATCATTCCAAATATTAAAGAGACACTAGCGATTTTCAAGTTGTCGGAGAGTTTTAGGTCAGTTTTTCCTTTTTGGAGAATTAGTGAGCCAGGTTTATATTTTTATGTTGATATTCCTTGTCATAATCATGCGAGGAATCGAAACCATGCCACTTGACTCAATGACAGAATTTATAATCTTACATGCACGCGGTAATACCCCCCCCCCCCCTACCCAAGGAACAATAAACGCAAATAAATATTGGTGTTTGTTACATGTTGAATCATATAAATAGAGAAAGTTAGCTGGCGTAACGCTATACATTTCTATTTTATCCCCCCCAAAAAACTATTGGTAGACGCCAGAGGTATCGAATTGAAAGGCCTTTATTTGAATCATTATTATATATGCTTGATTAAATCCTAAGTATCATTTACACCCTCTTTCGTTTTGTCGTCTCTGAATTATTTAAATTCAAATATATCGATTGATGCATAACAGATCAGAATGTAAAGGTATCTTGAATTATTGATATTATATAACATTGTGAACAATCAGGGTGAAGTAATTCAGTATAATATCCTTTATACGCGGTTATCATAAAATCTAATGTTGGGTGATAATTTGGCAGCCATTTGACGGTAACTTCAAATCGGCATTCAATGCCATGATATATAATTACACGTCTCCTTTCAAACTGTTCAGTCGTACAAATCAATAATTTATATATTTTGTTTGAAAGCATGGTAGATTTACAACTGCGAAAGAAAATGTAAGATGATATAAACTCTTTTTTTAAAAACATAGGTTGTCAGGCAACGAAACATGTTCCCACAACAGCTAAGCCGTCTGAGGCACTCCACGGGGTCGTCACTTTTTTTTTGTCGGTAATAAAGTAATTTACAAGACACTAAAAATATTTTAAGAAATAATTAGAATTTAGTTGTTAAAGTTATAGGAAATCTTTAAAAATCAATAGGATTCGACTTTAACATTGTATAAATTTAAATTTCGTTTCGTTTTTATAGTTCAAAATTTCGTTTTGTCGGGAAGTTTTAGGTCAGTTTTTCCTTTTTGGATAATTAGTGAGCCAGGGTTATATTTATGTTGATTATATTTAATAAACCAGTGCTGCATGTAATGAAAGTAGTATATCTCAGAAATCGGAAGTGGTAGTCCAACGTCGCCTAGTCTTTGTTACTCCCACGCCCGAGCTACCCCTAACTACACATCAAATTACAGCCTCGGGACGGCTCTAGTGTAGACAACAACCCCGAACAGACCAACAAACAAACAAATATTAGTGTAGATTAAAAGTGGTTTAAATATTCAGACGACAACCCCGAACAGACACACCTACAAACAACAGTCACATATTGCGAAGTAAGGTGACTTAATGTTCAAATTAAACCATAAGTATCATCTGATACACAATAGACCGATTCAACTAAGACGTCACGTGACCTGAAATGGGTGTTTACATCACGTGACGTCCTCGCTGACCCGTTAAATTCCATATTAAAGTAACGTGTTTGCTTTCGAGTTTATTCTTCATATTACTGCAAATTTATAACTTTTATTGTTTTTGTCAGTATTGATACTGTTTAATAACTATTTAGTGAGAACAAATAACATTTATTTCTTCATCTTGAGTATAATTTAATTTTATTTAACTACCTTTTTATAACCTATTACTTACTAGCCTACGTTGATTGTAAAGAAGCGTGCAGACTGTGCACAGTGCAAGTAAAATTCGTCATTGATTGACTATTTGTGTTTTCATTGATACAAAACTTCTGCTATTCGTAAAATAGTTACGTTCTCCCTTGGAAGCTTTATCTGTCTTGACTCATAGGCATACCGGCCGATTTTCTTGGTGGGCTGTATCATTTTTGCCCCCAAAATACAGAGGCAGCGCCCGGAACAAGTACAGGATACATGAAGCTGTGACTAGGGGTGGTTGCCCAAATGCGGACGCTGTCCACCAAAAACCCCAAACAACAATATATTTTAACATTCCGGTACAACATATGTCGTATTGGCTGTCTAGATAACAAACCTCATCTCTCAATCCTCCGTGTTTCGAGATGGATTGGTCCCACAGTTTGTGTCAAGTGCCGGAGTGATTATACATGGGCTCTTTTTTAAGCGTAATTGACAACATTTTTTTTTTATCAAAACAACGACTGATTATTGTCATTTTAACATTTCTGGCATTTCGCTCGCTTACTTCGCTGTCCCGTGGTAAATCCCCGTGTTTTAAATATTGTGATCTCTAGCAAGTTAACAAGGTTTTTGAAATGCGATGAGGCTTGAAGCGGTTACTCTGGAACTGCAGGTCTCGGAACACCGAAAATCGATAGGGTTCATACGCATATGACCCAAATGGCTAATACCCAAGTTGAAATAATATTTGTTAAAAACTGAATTAATCTCCATCGCATATAAAACATGTTCTACCAGTACATATCTACGTTCTCAGAACTAAACATCTTCTAAAATCTCCAACTACTTTTTAAAAGAGACAAATTTTTACAATAAATTTTAATTATATATTTGTAATTTTCATTTGTTATATTTTAATTATATATACATAAAGTGTTGTGATATTTATTCTTAATTGTTACTTTCTGTGATTACTAGTGTGATAAGTATAACTCATATGTTTGGCGCTGACGAGCCATAAAACCATATTTTATTTCATGTCATTTCCAACTATTTTTTAGAGAGAGAGAGAGAGCGAGAGAGAAAGCGATTTACGTCCACTCGACACAAACATGATTCAAGTTTTTATTTCAATAATTCGCTTGTGCGTAGGGGCTTTTGCATTGGGAGGAAATCAGAGGACCTGAAGAAAAGCAAAAGGGTTAGACAGGCTACTCTATTCCTTGTAGAAGGAGGGCCTGACAAGGACAGCTGGGTAGTCGTTTGGGTGGGACGAAAAATCGAGGTCCCTTGTACACATTAGAGTGCACGTAAAAAATCCCTTGGCAGTTGAAATTCGATATAAGAGTAGGGCGTAGCGCCGCTGCCCGGGCAAAATTTCCCTTATAGCACACTCTATGGCGTATGCCCGTCTTCCTTTAGCCCAGGTTAGGTGCAAATGAGTAGGACGTTAAACCCCATTTCATTTCATTTCTATTCCTTGTCATAATCATGCGAGGAATCGAAACCATGCCACTTGACTCAATGACAGAATTTATAATCTTACATGCACGCGTTAATAACCCCCCCCCCCCTCCCGTTACCCAAGGAACAATAAACGCAAATAAATATTGATGTTTGTTACATGTTGAATCATATAAACAGAAAAAGTTAACTGACGTAACGCTATACATTTCTATTTTATCAAATATAAAAACTATTGGTAGACGCCGGAGGTATCGAATTGATAAGTCTTTTATTTGAATCATTATTATATATGCTTGATTAAATCCTAAGTATCATTTACACCCGCTTACGTTTTGTCGTCTCTGAATTATTTAAATTCAAATATATCGATTGATGCATAACACATCAGAATGTAAAGGTATCTTGAATTATTGATATTATATAACATTGTGATCAATCGGGGGAAGTAATTCAGTATAATATCCTTTATACGCGGTTATCATAAAATCTAATGTTGGGTGATAATTTGGCAGCCATTTGACGGTAACTTCAAATCGGCATTCAATGCCATGATATATAATTACACGTCTCCTTTCAAACTGTTCAGTCGTACAAATCAATAATTTATATATTTTGTTTGAAAGCATGGCAGATTTACAACTGCAACAGAAAACGTAACACGATATAAACTCTTTTTTAAAAAACATAGGTTGTCAGGCAACGAAACGTGTTCCTACAGCAGCTAAGCCGTCTGCGCACTCCATAGGGTCGTCACTTTTTTTTGTCGGTAATAAGGAATTTACAAGACACTAAAAATATTTTAAGAAATCATTAGAATTTAGTTGTTAAAGTTATAGGAAATCGTCAAAAATCAATATGATTCTTCGACTTTAACACTGTATAAATTTAATCTGATTAAAACACAGATCCTGGTTAATGTAAGGGATTAGCCAATCACAGGCCATCGAAAGTATAAAACAACGAAACGAAAAGTCATTCGGGTGATACTTGCGGTCTCTTTAGCATCTACAAGATTTTTCAAAAAGACGGACAGACGGGGACAACGCCTTGTCATTGGTACACGGGACGGACGTGGGGAGTGGAAAGAACAGTGTTTTGTGCTGAGTCTTTCTGGAATTGTGAAAAACCGAGGTTCTGTGCACACGTGTACGTAATGGAACTCTTGTCAGTGGGAATTTGAAATAAGAGTAGGCCGTAGCCACGCTTTCTGGGCAAAATGTCCCTCAAAGCGCATTGCATAGCGTGTGTCCATCTCCATTCGCGCTGAAAACTATGCTGTAGTTTAGATAACGGTGGTCTATCCATAAGAGTTTGTTTTCGTTCCGTGTTTTGCTGAGAAATTAGTTTGGAGTTTTCCAGCGTGGTACCACATTGTCAGCAGTGCAGGGTAGGGGTGGGTGGCTGTAATGGAACAGCGTCTAGTCTTTCGGGTGGCACGAAAAAACATGTCCAGTGTGCACGTGACGCAATGAAACCCTTGACAGTTGTAATTTGAAATAAGAGTAAGCCTTAAAGATGGGTTCCCAGCAAAGTATTTATCGGGTGGTTATTGCTAATAAAAATATGGCAATTTTGGTATATGGATATATCGATTTTCATAGCGGGGTATACTTGGCAATTACAGTGTTTTGAGAAGGATTTGAAGCAAAATTATGATAAATTAATTAGTTTGAATATGTTTTTAGTCCTAATTTATCATCAAAAAACCCAGTTTGTATCCGGGAAAGCAACTTTAACGTTGTCTGGGCAAAATTTCCTACATACTATCCTGAATGGTGTATGGCTGTCTACATTGGCGCAGAAAAGTAGCATAATGGTTACAGACCGTAGTTTAAATAACCGTCCCCAAAGCATCAATGAAATTACATGACAAAGTGATCCTACATCAGTATAAAAACGATTTCTCTGTTTAAAAAGCTCAATTTGTATGTATGCCTATGTAATTTAGAGACGATGATGGCAGATTTCCGTAACCGAAACCTGTAAACCCCCTACTGCAAAAATTCCTGGATCCGCCCCTGAAATAGTTTGCTTCTGATCTATAAAAACTATAGTTCTGATAGAAGAAATAACATATTGGCATAACGAGATAAATATGATAATAATTAATGGGATTTAGGTTTAAATATTATTAGATTATTCTGGATTTGGGCAGATTTGTGGGGGTTAGGATAAATTGTGATATTGCTGCCATGGCAACATGAATAATATTATGACTTGAATTGTGATTGTTGCTGTGTATTATTATCTTAAAACATTCGTGGTAAATATCATATAACATACAAATACAAACCGAGCTTGTATGAATATTTCATACCTTCATATATCGGCATTGTTATAGTTTTATTCAAATTAAATCGCGTCATGCATAATGACACGGGGTTTTGAAAAAGATATCGAATTCCTTATATTATAATGGCGTAACAGGATAACATCGGTGAATATAACAATAACCTATCCAAGTCACTCAAGCCCTGTTCGCATGCACAAGATGTAAATTTTCTCATACGCATGGACATGTGTGTGATTGTCCAGTCGGGTTTGATTCCGAAATAGACAGTCTAATACCATCATCGAAGGATAAGACAATAAGTACCTCATCAGACAAGTCCTGGGCTCACGACTACCATATATAGTAAGAAATCAGACTGGACGATAACACGAAATTCAACCCGGTGCAAGAACAGCCATATACGCGATAACATAGCATCACTTCAATAAGGATTCAAATACTTTTAAATAGTCCGTAAAACTTTTGAATATCATAACTGCATAATTCACAACAGCTATGATATCACATGTATAAGTTGTAATCTATAGTCTTGTCCGAGTTTGACGAGCCTGGAAAGCGTCCTAGCGTCCTAGCGTCCTGCTCCTACTGGGCTAATGAAGACGGTGCGAGCCTGGAACGCAGACCTCCTTCAAAAACGGTACATGGTTTCTCTGGTCTGAAAGGCTGGACAGGGCCTCGGAACACCGGGTGTGGTTTCAGGTCCCAGGGCGGTCAGTGGGCCACCGACTCCGGTTGAGAAAAAGAAATGACACACATTAATTTGCTAAATAAATAAAATCCCTCTTCGCTTCCACTGAAAAATATAGTGGCCTAAATCCGAGCTGAACAAAAATGATCTGTGAATGAGGCGTGGGAAAGGTCAATTGAGCTAGTTTTATCTTTTCATTCTAACAAAATTATTCATTGCAAGGCGGGCGTAAGGAATTCAGTTGGTCCGAGGGCAGTCCACCTTTGTCAACCCCAACGATGTTTACATGATGTTTGACCCATTGGGATTCCGGTCAGACGCTGGTCATGTGACTAATGCTGGGTACCATGAACTACTGACTAAATTTGGAGAGAGGGAGAAAAATGGGGTTTAACGTCCACTCAACACAAACTAGGTCATTCCGGGACTAACATGGTTTAATTTTATTTAAATAATTCGCATGCGCGTAGGGGTCTTTAGCAGTGGGAGGAAACCGGAGTGCCCGGAGGAAACCCACGAGGTTGAGAAGGCGCCCCTGACTCCATGCCATATACGCTCACACCAGGGCTCGAAACCACAGCCGCAAGCCAGAGGTGACCGGCCAGCTAGAGGTCGAAGCCCGACACTCTAGTCCACGAGGTCATCCCAACCCCCCGACTAAATTTGGAAAACCCGACATTCTGGCGTTACTGTCCCAATCAATTACAATATTCTAACATGTCAACTCTGATGCACTAAATAGAAATTGTATTCAAAACATCTGCGTTAGAAAATCGTGAGTAGAAAGTAGAATATAGAAAGTAAAAAAAAATTGACATTAGAATGCAGAACGTCGAAAGTCAAAAATTGAAATTATATCTATGAAAGTAGAATTCTGACGATTTGAAGTTATGGAGCTTGGTTCTTTGTGCAAATTAAACGCAGAAAGTTATAGGTTTCTACCATAAAAATACCATTTTAGATAATATTGATTTTAGGATACAAATGTTAATTTTAGTGTACAAATGTCGAAATACGACAACAAATGAAGAATTAAGAATTAAGGACTATGAATTTAGAACTAAGAACTAAGAACACTGAATAAAGAGCTGTTTGGTCTTCCATAGTTTCTACCATAAAAATACTATTTTAGATAAGAATTTTCCCTTCTACTTCTGATTGGCTACAAACGATCAGAATTCTTAGATGAACATATTTATTGATTGGAGCAGATCAAACTAATATGATTGGCTGATTTATGAATATTAATTAGTATATTGACCATCACCGTGGGCGTCAGTGATATTTTAACTGGCTGTAACATACAGATCATATGATTGGCTAACTTATTAATATTTATTAGTACATAGATCATAATTTAACTGGCAGTAACAGGCTAGAATTCTACTGCAGGATATAAACTGGCAATAGTTCGGTCGCTTTCAACAAGTTAACAGGAGTTAATTAGAGACTTTGGATATTTTATTAAATAAGACGTGTTGTTGCTGAACCATGTTGAATTACCTGTAACATACCCAGGTAGGTAATACTTATATTAGTAGTACTGAAATAAAATTGGGTTTAACGTCCTACTGTTCTGCACCGACCGGGATAATGAAGACCGACATACGTCATACAGTGTACTATGGGTGAATATTGCCCGAACAGAGGCGCTACGGACTACTCTTATTTCGAATGCCAACTGCCAAGGGTTCTCTTACATGAACGCCAATGTGCACACGAGACCTTTTCGTACCATCCGAACGACTATACATTATACCTTGCCAGACCCCCCCCCCCCCCGTCCTACACCACTGACAAAGGAGAACCACGTCGGAAAATCCTGGTAAAACTTCTCGGTCAACACCGGAATCGAACACGGGACGTCCAGGTTAGCGAACCAACGTCTTACTCACTGAGTCACCGCGGATCCCTTTAGTCGTTTGGAACATTGGCATCAAGAATAAAATAATGAATAGAAATATAGTAAAAGAAGTAGGACTCGAAATAAATAAAACCGGACTAGTAGGCAGTACCCTAAAGTATTTGTCCCCAGGAAGCGATAAAATTTCTTAATCGCTTTCCCATATCCTAACTAAGCGTGGTGCGCCTCTTTCGTGCGACTGGCTCCTCTTGCAAGTATCCTAGGAACCATCTGTCTGCTATATCACCCTAGGTTGAAGTGGACGTTAGCCCCTACGACGAAAGGTGTAATTAATGCACAAATTTTAAAACAAAATGCAAATATTTTGCTATGAATATGTATTTATCAATATTTATTTTTAAAAGAGATGCGTAAATCTAATACACAATCTAGAGAGAGCGAGATAGAGAGAGAGGGGGGGGGGGGGCAGGTGATTTTTGGACTAACATATGGTGCAATTCTATTTCAATAATTCACATGCGCGTTAGGGTTTTTGCGGTAGGAGGAATCCGGAGGACCCAGAGGAAACCCACGAGGTTTGAAAGCAAACCCACTCCTTGTCACGTACAAGCGGGGAGTCGAAACCACGCCACTTGACTCGGTGACAGACCTAGTGATTTTACGAGCACTCTATAAACCACTGGAGCAGTGCCCCCCCTACCCATCTCATCTGATCTAAGGCATGTCATAGATGCTACTCTTAAGGCTCTTCTATTATTTTTCCGGTTTTTACTCACCGCTAATAAAAACACCTGCACGCAATTAGAAATCTTAGCGAAATACATAACATGTTAATTCAAAAATGTTACCTCCACTATTAAAATGAAATTAATCTCTTCACCAATGTGTTTTATTTATTTTCATATTTAGTTGATAATAGAGATGACATTTTGGTTTAAGTACACGGTGGCCATTGTCGTCATATTATTTGTTGTACAGAGCTGTGTTTGTACTGAAATATGTAAGTTTAGATATATATTTAGTTTATGAATTGTATCCCTTGCTTTAAATATGATGTACAGAAGTTTTATAGTTCGGGTTGAAGTTTTGTTTGTCACCTATAGCGTGGCACGGGTAGACTTTATGTCCATTTTCTGTAACGAGATAAAATGATATAAAATGGGGTTTAACGTCCTACTTTACAGTGTATGTTATTCAAGCTAACCGCGACGTTTTGAGGGGTACCCCTGTCTTTATGTTATTCAAGCTAACCCTGACGTGGTATGTGTGGTATGCCCGTCTTAATTAGCCCGGTTAGTGCTGGCACGTTAAACCCTTTTCCATTTCGTTTGTGGGTTAGGGCACAGACTAACAATCATAATGCCAACTGGGGGGTTGGGGGTGATAAGAATATATCCCACGCACCAAGGTTTCCTATCTTCGACATTTGTTCAAATCCGAATCTCATTCACATGGGTTGTATGTGTCTAGTCCTTCATATCGAACGATGTTGAAATGATACGACAAATTGGTAGTAAAAGATCCCCTGGCAGCAGTTAGGTACCATCGCTGAAAATATTTGGCTTTTTCGTTTATTTTTTGCCTACTACAAATGCAATGAAACTTTAGAAAAATAGATATACCAACTTTATATGTAGTTTATAGTGTAAAAAAAACAGCAGCATAACCTTGCCTTGTATTAATGCTTTGAATTAGGGCTCTAGAGATTATTTTTAGAGAGTTAATACTCTTAGACGGAATCAGTAAGTCGACCCAGACTCTTTCTTATAAAGTCTATATTGTAAGTATATAGGGAGTAGGGGTGCGTTTTAGGTCATAAGGGGGTTGGGATGGCCTAGTGCCGCGCTTCGGTCACCTCTGGCTTGCGGCTGTGGGTTCGAGCCCTTGTGGCATGAAGATAGGGGCGCCTTCTCAACCTCGTGGGTTTAGCCCGGACACTCCGGTTTCTCCCACTGCTAAAGACCCCTGAAACCATATGTTAGTCCCAAAATGACCTAGTTTGTGTCGAGTGGACGTTAAACCCAATCTCTTTCTCTCTCTCTCTCTCTCTCTCTCTATCGTTTAGGTCATAAGGTCTGACATTGAATCAAGTGACGTGGTTTCGATTCCTAGCTTGAGCGTGACAATGAGTAGGGTCGACTTTCCAACCTGGTTGGCTCTCTCCGGTTTTCTGATTTGTTTCGAGTGGACGTTAAACCACCCACTTCTCTCTCTCTTGTTTATGTAGCTCATCCAAATATAACTGGAAATGCTAGCTGTGATAATGTAATGGAATTCTTCGCGGATGGTGTTCGATATAATCATGATAATAATAACAAGCTTGATGTCCCGTCACCCATCAACATACCTGGTAGTACACAACTGATAGCAATCAAATGCACCAATTACGCACATTGGAATGGCGTCAGTGTTGTCTTGAGTAACGACATTAAAACGGATACAAGCTGGAAATGTTCAGATGACGAGGAAGACGGTTGGAATAATGTCACGTAAGTTGAAAGATGCCATGGTTTTGTCCAAGACCCAACAATTGGTCGGTATTAATTCGCCTGTAATAATAATAATTGTTGACATGCTGGTTTTCAAATGTTATTTCAATATAAGCTAAACATCATGTTTTCATTGTTTTTGTTATTGAAGACAAGTGAAGGATATGGAGAATTTTATTTGAATATTTTTACAGTTAAACCAATATTAATATCTATATACTGTTGATCTGTATTCTATTACTGCTCTATCAAAAATGTCACTTTATAATGATAAACCTTTTCTTTAAATGGTTTAAAGATACGAATTTAGAAACCCAATATTGTGGGGATGAAACGGCCTTCAAAGGAGATCGGGATAATCTGTTCATGTAGATAACGATCAAGTTTATATTATTGATGCCTTCTTTATATCAAACTGACTAACTTTATGGAAGTTTGTTTCTGACAATATATTATTCAAGTTGCATAAAGCGATAGCGGCGTTCTTGATGAAATTAAATCAAAATAAAATGGGGTTTCTCATCCTACTTTTCTATACCAACTTGGCTAATGAAGACGGACTTACACCATGCAGTGTGCCAAGAGTTTTCTTCCGATCCTAACGACTAGACACTGTCCATCCGCAAATCACTTGGATGGAACTAATAATGTTAGAAATATAAAGCTTGTATACTAGTTGACGATGTTATATCATGTTATAATGTTAATTGATATCTTCGGGTGTGGTTCTCCCTCCCTTATCATTAGAGCGGTAATAGAATATAGACTTACAGTATATAAATATTAATTGGCTCAATTGTAAAAAAAAAAAAAAAATCTGCCATGTCCACAAAATCTGCAATTTACAATATGAATTTACGAAGTGAGGCCGCTGTTGAGCGAGACTTGATCACCCAGTTCCTATGCACATATCGAGTAATGATAGGTTTATAAAGGGACTGAGTGATACAGATTTCTTTTGACCTTTTTTCGTGTTACTTTCGGTCTCGGGAAGTTGATCGTCGATAAATGATAGCGGTTCACGTTTGATTTGTTATCAATAACAGTGTTAAATGACCAATTTAATTACATCGGAAGGTGAATAATAATCAAATAAAGTCTCGTTAGCAATAAAAATGACAGTATAGTGAGTATTGTGAGATGATATCAGACGATACATGGTAAATCAGTCAAAACAAAGATGGCGTCTGACTTACCTTGTATTCCTGTATTAAGCAGTGGTAAGAAGTTATATTTTAATTTATTTTAATCCCTTCAAGTGCCTGTGAATTTACAGTAACATAAGCAGTTGATTTGAGCACGCATACGCACACGTGAGAAAAAAGCTTCGAAAAAGTCGTTCATCGCTTACTTGGAAAAGGTTCCATTACGTTTGCATTATACCGACTTTTTCGCCGGCGGATATGCGTACATGAAAGGTAGGCCTTATTGTCTTTATGAACAGGAGAGTGGGCGAATGGTGAAATCCGTGTGTGTTAGATCCATATCTCTCTCACTCTCTTTTTTGAATATTTGTCTTATATCAATAACATTATTACAGATTTGACGACACAGCCTGGAGAAATGCCAAGCTGCTACCGTTTTGGATTTGGACGACTGCAGACCTAGCCGGTACAGGCGCCATCTATTGTAGGAAGTCCATCAATAGCACGATAAGTATGTATACAAAGGCAGATTTGTTTCCCATGTGAACTCCCCAAAGAAGACGTGACACCAGGTGTTCCAGAAAGAAGAAGCACACCTAGATAAGAAACCTTATCTCTCAACCCTCCGTGTTTCGAGATAAGAGATAAGAGATGGTAGGCAGGGCTATATAGTTCTACCTTGTAAAAAAACCCGACCAAAAGGCCAAACTGTCAATTTTTACTTCAAAACAATGATTGATTATTGTTATTTATTATATTTCGGCCAGATCCAATAACTGCTAAGTATATAATCCTACCAGTTGTCATGGATACAAACCATCTCTTTTAAATCGAAGTGATAATTGCTTGCTCTGCTAGACATTTTAAATCGAAGTCTAGTTACGCCAAGAAGGCGGGGCTAAAGAGGCTATGTAACAACAGCCAATCAAAATACGAGAAAGTAGGAAAACATCCATGGGTCGCAAAAATGGCCTTATCAGTTCTGTTAGAAACGCCGATTGATTAACTTTACTGAAAATAATTGCAGATAAAGGAAAGTTATTTAACTATATTCTTGGGCTGTGTATATTTAATTAGTCCTATTAGTATAAAATTAACTTTTTTTAAGACGTTACATGCATTAATAAAGAAATTAAGTTTGCCAGGTGAAACTTAAGGCATCCTATCGTAGCTAAAAACAAACACGTTACAGTATAGTTAAACAGTACAGTACCTTGATATATGGTATGTTTATGGCCTGGATGAACTCAGTCGAGTTAGAATAGATGTACTTACCCTTTCTGAAACACCCTTTGTCACCAGCAATTTAAATTAGATGATAACCCCTTTTGAAACACCTGGAAGTCAGAGCTGAAATGGATGTTAACGTCCTATTGTTCTTCTCCTAAACCGGGCTAAGGAAGACGAGCATACGCCATACAGTGTGCTATGAGGGAAATTTTGCTCGGGCAACCGCGCTACAGCCTACTCTTATATCGAATTTCAACTGCTAAAGGACCTCTTACGTGCACGCCACTGCGACACAGGACCTCGGTTTTCGTCCTATCCGAACGACTAGACAGCTGCCCTTGTCAGGCCCTCCGCCCTGCATCACTGACACACGAAAACCACGCCGCTAAATCTGGATGAACTTTCTCGGCCAATGCAGGGATCGAACACCCGACCTCTAGGCTAGCGAGCCAGCGCCTTATCCACTTAGCCACCGTGATCCCCTCAGCAGCTTACGAAGTTTAGATGTCGCCCTGGTCTTCAAATTAATTTGGTTTCTTCATTTAGCAGTTTCACTTTCTATTATGCTCATGTATGTTCAGTTCGTCTACATGACTTTTGTTTTGACTGCTGATGGTAAACCCTCCTCCGCACATAACGAAGCGTCGAAGACCTCGTTACACCCTTACGACACGCAAAAACTTCTATAGTTCGTGCATAGTGAAATGCGGAAAATCCCCTCAAGTGTGAAGACAACTAAGCCTTATGTACGCGCAAAATCGCAGAATTTCACCGTTTTTTCACGTTCTCACGTGGTGTACACGATGATACATTCGCCCCCGTACGTAACTAACGTACGAAAACTAAATGGTAGCTGCCTTTTTGTCGCACGTATACAGTGAATGGCCATTTTGCTCTGTAATCCCAGCCAGAATTTGGCTATTCTTTTTTAAATTGTGTTAAAATTTTAAATTTTTGTTTAGAAATGAAATAAATTAACTACTAAGAAGCGAAAGACGTTATGGCTGTACGGATTATATAGTCCTAAAGGCAGCAAGAAGGATATTGTTTACAGTGTAACATTGTGTCTTGTTATGTTGATAATGATCATAATGATGGTGTTGATGTGACCTCACGACCTTTGACGTTTAGAGTCACTTCTCTGCAGGTAGGGTGAGTCTGTCGTTCAGATTGGTTCGCCCACCCCCACCCTTCGCCCTTGCACGTCAACAACATGTCTGCTCAGCCATGTCCCCACCGTGCTCCACCATGTTGCCGCACTGGTGTAGAAGACCGCACCACGCTGATGGTGTTCAATATTATATCGATCTTTACAAATCAGATAATCCCTTCTGGTCTTTTGTATCAAGTCTATACATGAATTTTTATGCAGGTGATCTACAAATAACTGGAATTGCTAACTGCTATAATGAAATGGAATTCTACGCGGATGGTGTTCAATATAAACATGACAATGATGACAAGTGGTATGGTGCGTCACCAGTGAACATATCAAGCAGTACAAAACTGATAGCAATCATGTGTAATAATACGGAAGGGGTGTGTGGTCTCAACGTTGGCTTGAGTAACGGTGTTAGAACTGACACAACCTGGAAATGTTCAGATGAAGAGGAATACGGTTGGAACACTGTTGGGTAAGTTGAAACGTCGGCTAATGTTCTGTATAATAATAATGTAGTAAGATTTTACATGTCTCAGGTAATGTTCTGTATAAAAGTAATGCAGTAAGATTTAACAGGTTAGATTGGCAGAAAAGAAGGACGAAAAACCCCATTTCGTTTCTCACGAATATGTCAGGGAGTACTCCATCTTGTATTTATATGTCAGGGAGCACACTGTCTTGTATTAATATGTCAGGGAGTACTCCATCTTGTATTAATATGTCAGGGAGCACACTGTCTTGTATTAATATGTCAGGGAGTACTCCATCTTGTATTAATATGTCAGGGAGCACACTGTCTTGTATTAATATGTCAGGGAGCACTCCATCTTGTATTAATATGTCAGGGAGCACACCGTCTTGTATTAATACGTCAGGGAGCACACCGTCTTGTATCTTGTATTAATATGTCAAGGAGCACACCGTCTTGTATTAAGCGTTTTCGCTTATATTGATAATTTTCTAATCTCAATAACATTATTACAGTTTTAACGACAGTGTCTCACCCCCTATCTCTCTCTCTCTCTCTCTCTCTCTCTCATTAATAATGAAGGAATGCGAATGATAGGAAATTGAATGAATTATTAAAAGAATGAAATACAAACAATTCACAATTTATATTATTATAGATTTAACGACAGTGTCTGGAGTAACGCTAAACTCCCACGGGATACAAATGCTGATTGGATTTGGACGACCGATAAAGCAATGCAGCAAGGCACCATTTACTGTAGAAAGTCAATATGTAAGTTTACTAGGGTTGTGTGCCCCCACCCCCCACCCCCGAACACACACACCTAAGTAGTATGCGATCTATATGGATATTGTTATATTTATTCTTCAACATACCCCCCCCCCTTGACATCAATACACTTCAGCATATTTAATCCGTCAGATAACCAGTTTATCACGTGACACTAACAAGTCCTCATCAACCGCCCAACATATATCTAGTTATATTCCTTGCTTTAAAGGACAATATTGGTGCCAGTCATTATCACATATGTGATAGAACTGATTAAACACTTTCCAAATATAATATTAATACAGATATCATTGCTACCATAGAGGAGTAATAAAGGATTCGTGAAGCGGAAGTGACGAACGCCAAAGGAAAACACGAGTTATTCCTCTAACTGAAGTGACTAGTGATAACAGATACATATCTGCTCACTAATAATTCCCTCGAAGACCTAAAGTTGCTGTGTGATACTGTGAGAATATCTTACAATTCATAAAAAGAATTGACTGCCACTAGATAAGAGAACACGAAAGAAAAACAGATTAAAAGTCCGTGCATTACCATGTTTTATAAGGTAGGCGAGACCGGAACACATTGAACCACCATGGATATATCCTTTATAAAATAATACTATGCAACCCAACACTATACAGAAGTGAGTTAACGGCTTAGACCCATTTCTCCATCAATAAGCCACATGATGTCAATTATTTTCTTAGGCTGTGAATTTTTCAAAAAAAAGCGCTTAAAAGAGAAAAATTTTCCATACATGTTAACTTCTTGGCCTAGGAAATTCTTGTACTTAAAATAAGTTCATATATGTCTAATCTCTACAATCCAGATAAACCGGGGTTTGATCCATATAAGAGGGCAAATTGATTTTTTTTTTTAAATTTTGATCATGAAACTGTGATTGGGCAGATTGAACCACTGTCAGCAGGGTACTTTGAACCATGGTTCAATGGTCCCCAGTGAATAATAGACTATATATCATTTAATAATTTGTTTAGCCTAAGAAATTCTTGTATGTGTCATTTACAATCCATATAAACAAGGACTTGATCCATTTTGAATTTTTAAAAAATATCTTTGAAAATAAAAACAAAAGATTTAGAATATCAGTTTATCCAACTCTGTAGGCCTATCGTATAAAAGGAATTAAACTTGTTCGAAACTTGGCTGTGCCATGCATGGGCGCAATGTTTCTCCCGGACTAGAGTCGCTCGTCAGCAAATCGGGCTGTCTGAATATTGGACCAACTTTTGTTTGAATCACTACAAAAGTTGAATTGATCCCACCAAACTGCCAACTTATGTGCATTTTACGGCTCTTTGTAGGAGCCTGGGGAATCCAGACTCCTGCTTGTTTCGATCGTTGCGCCGATGTCAAATCTGTGGATATTTGTTTTCAACTATACACTGCTGATTGTTTGCAGATTCAATAGATCACTGCGAAATAAGTGAGCTGGTGTAAGATCCAAATCCATGTGGACATTGGATGCAATAACTCTTTAGAAACTGATGTCAGAGTAAAGCCCCCTTTTCCGAAAGCCTTGTGAAGGCAATAGAGGCTAAAAGTTTCAACGGATTTATTTTTTCAAATGTGGTGTTAGGCATTGGGGTCATAAGGGGACGAACCCTGTCAGTATTCAGCGCTCCTTGGCCTTTAGTCCCAAAGTTATGGTGTGGAGTATAGTGATAGTAAGAAGATATTCAGCTCTCCGTAACAAAATTTTTTTACTTGAAGGCAGATTCCTATCAAATGTGGTGAACAACCATGTTTTCCTTTCAGTTAAGTTGCTGTCTATGGGAGTTTGTATTTCAAGACAAAGCGGTATATTTCCATACTAAAATACAGCCGGGACAGTGCCTTTAAAATGTGTTAATTTTTTGTTTTGTTCCATACTGAACTGTTTGTATTATATTATGTGATACGAACACTCTTTATAAATGGACATAATGTTTATTATTCTTGCAGTACTTGAACCAAGTTCCCCAACCACCAAAGTTGTGGAGCTAAGTACTGCAACCACCAAATTAGTGGAGCCAAGTTCTACAACAACCACAGCAAGCACTACAGTATCAGAGCCATTTTCACCAACCACTACAGCAACCACCACAGTAGCAGAGCCATTTTCACCAACCACCACAGCAACCACCACAGTACCAGAGCCATTTTCAGCAACAACCACAGGTACCTGTGAGATCTCTTGCAAATTGCCCGTCCCATTAGATAACAAACGTGATATTTTATAGGGAAGGGGCTAAATGTTTAAGACACTGGCACGTTAGCATGGAGGTTGGGTGGTAGATCCCTGCATTGGCCGAGAAAGTTTATCCAGATTTTCCGGTGTGTTTCTCCCATTGTCAGTGATACAGGACGGAGGAACTGACATGGACAGCTGTCTAGTCGTTAGGATGGGACGACATACAGACCCCCAGGCTAGCGAGCCAGCGCCTTACTTGCATCGAAGCTTTAGAAACTGCCATTCAGCCGCATTTTCCGAAAACCTTTCAGATCCAGTAGAGGCTATAAATTCTAGCGGATTTATTTTTTTCAAATGTAACGTTAGGTATTGGGTTCATGGAGGGGGGGGGACCCTATCAGTATTCAGCGTTCCTTGACCTTCAGCCCAAAGCCCCCCCCCCCCCACCCTCACTTTTGTTGAACACCTTGTTAACGCAATAGACGAACTCTGTCACTCCGTAACATTGGTTATATTACTTGAAGGCAAATTCTCATGAAGTATCTATAACACATGTCAGTATCTCTACGCTTTTATTATTTAATATATAGCCGGGACAGTGCCTTTAAAATGTATTATTGGTTGTTTTTTTTCAGCCCTCAGTTTCGATCATCGATATGCTTCATATAGTAAATCCAATATTGTGATTAACACCTGTGACCCAAGTAGATTTCTCGAATCAATTTATACGTCTCGGAAAATGGATTGTGCCAGAGCATGTACAGAAAATGCTGACTGTAAGCGATATTTATATTGTTCAAGTAATTCATCCTGTAATTTATATCAAGATGGTAGAGATTGTGTTATGTCTGGTGATACAACTGGTTGTTCCTGTTACACACAGGTTAGTAATTAATACAATTTGATTAAAACACATATCCTATTTCGTTTCGTTTTTTTATAATTCAAAACTTCGTTTTATTTGTCTTTACTACACTAGGATCTGGAAGAGTTGTTATCATTGCCGTGTCCTGGGGGAAACAAGGGATTAGCCAATGAAACAGTCTGTTACGGAGAGCTTTGAGCGTGTTAGAAACATCAATGCTAATTGGACAATCAAATATCTGACGTCATAGGGTCAGAAGCGTTCTTGTCAGATCTTGATGTAGTACCGACCATCGGAAGTATAAAAAACGAAACGAAATATAGATCTATATGTTTATTTATATCAAAATAAATTAAAGGTTGGAGAATAAGATCAGAATCTGTGAGAAAACATACTACTCAGGTGTCTATACGGGTCTGTGAGATAACATACTACCCAATTGTATATACAAGTCTGTGAGATAACATACTACCCGTTGTGTATACAAGTCTGTGAGATAACACACTACCTGGTAGTCACAATTCTCTGTAGTATAATTACTGCTTATAACGGAGTGACGTTTCCACTGGGATTCTCTAGTTTTCTTTATTTTTTTGTTCACAGAGAATTCGTTGTGAGGATTCCAATTGTACCTGTCCTTTAGGTAAATATGGACAAGGGTGTCAAGATATCATATCAGGTAAAATTAACATCCCCTTCTTTAGAGAAAACCCATGAGGTTGGACAAGCCGTCCTATTCCTTGTCACGTTTAGGCGGGCAATCGAAACCACGCCACTTGACTTAATGAAGACAATGAAGACAACACTTTGAAACAGATACAAGTAACAATTGAATCAGAATTTATGAAGCAGAAAGACCTAAAAGGCGGAGATGGGCGGGCCCTTGGACCGAGGACTTAGCGGTGTCGTGTCCCATTGGTTTGCCACAATACTTTTTACATAATTTTGTTTTAAAAATAAATAAAATTGATAGTGGCATCCCCTGAAACATGATCTGTCGTGTAGGGTGGGTGGGGGCGATCACGCTGTTACGTTTTCAGCACCGCGATGGAGCCATGTGGAAACCCGAGCTACCCAGTCCGCCCCTGCGAACAGGTATTAATACTATACCAAACGAACATTATGGCATTTAAAATATTCCAATTTTGGGGAGCCACGGTGGCTCAGTTGGTAAGACGTTAGTACGTTGTATGGTGTATGCCCATCTTCATTAGCTCAGTCGGAACAGATCAGTAGGCCTTAAACCCATTTCATTTATGTGAGCCAGCAGTATTCGTCGTTAGGTTTTAGCCCCCGATGCAATCTGTAACCATTAGAGGGGTCCGTTTTATTTTAATATTTTAACGTCTTATTCGGTGTTTCTGAACTGTGTCATTTATTTATTGTGTTTCAGATTGCACCGAAGGTTATCAGAAAGGTTTGAGATCCACTAATAATGTATTGACAACCATAAAGCCGCTTGCATCTCCTGATTCTGTTGAAGTACTGTGTACATTTGACGATGGTGGATGGACTGGAATACTCGGTCGTAATAAAGACTGTTTACATGAGAACTTTAATAGATCTCTTGAAGAATATGGAGAGGGTTTTGGCAATGTTACATCTAACAAATGGCTAGGTTTGAAACAAATACTACATCTACTTGATAATCCGAGCAGTACCTACAGCTTACGTGTAGTCCTGGTTAAACCAGATGCGTCAACTTGCGTCAGTCAGTACAACAACTTTGTTATTGGTAATAAATCGATGTCCTACAAATTATATATTAGTGGCTACAATGGGGTTGGAACATCATGTGGGGACAGTTTGACTGGTACTATCAACTTGAACAACAATCCTTTCTCTACATACGATGTGGATTATACTGGAACCTTTGAATGTGCGAACCGATTCGGGGGCGGATGGTGGTATGGTAGTCATGCCGACTGCACCAGTAGCCTTTTAACCGGATCAATGGATAGCTCCAGTGCAGAGAATTTTTGGAAAGAAAGCCTGCCAGATTCTGAATTGAATAAAATATATTTACAATTACAAAGGAATTGATAAACCCATTGAGAAAGACATTATCATTTTCAGCAAGATGAAAAATATAAATGTACTTAATTGTGTATCAGATGATACTTATGGTTTAATTTGAACATAAACGATGCAACTGAATAATTAAATCACTTTAATTCGAAATATGTGATTGTCGTTTGTCTGTCTGTCTGTCTGTCTGCTCAAGGTTTGCCCGGGGTTTTCCTACCATCTACTATCGGTCATCTAGTGTCTATCTGGCCGGTCACCTCTGGCTTGCGACTATGGTTTCGATACCTGGGGCCTATTTCTCGAAATCTTAACTAAAGATAAAATCTAAATTTTAGTAGATATTTCAATTTAGATTGGCTAAGCACTAAAATCAATCTGATATCATCCAATCAAATTACTTAAAACTGGATTTTATCTTAGTTAAAATTTTGTGAAACAGGCTACGCGTGTGAGCGTATGTGGCATGGAGATAGGGCTCCTTCTCAAACTCGTTGGTTTCCTCTGGGTACTCCGGTTTCCCCCCACTGCTAAAGACCCCTACGCGCAAGCGAATTATTGAAATAAAAGTAAACCATATGTTAGTCCTGAAATGACCTAGTTTGTGTCGAGTGGACGTTAAACCCCATTTCCCCTCTCTCTCTTACCAATCTGAAATGTTGGGTAAATAAGCCTATTTAAGTACACAAATAGAAATATTTTGCTTTGAAATAGATTTGTAGTCCACACTGATTATCAATCGGAACCGCTCGGGTTGTGTTAAATATTGACTTCATGTTTATTTAGCCATGTTTTGTACATAAGAGAGGGAGAGAACTCCCAATCACCAGAAAACCAATTGTCCAATTATTAGTGAGCAGAAATTCACCCATGTATCTGTTATCACTCGTTACTTCAATCAGTTTGCGTTCGTCACTCCCAATTCATGAATCCTTTATTACGCATCTATCGTAGCAATGATCTCTGTACAATTATATTTGGAACTTATTTAACCAGTTATGCATGCCTTAATTCCCATTTTGTCTACGGCGTCATGACACTACCAAACACCCCAACAACCCAAGCGAATTGTGGAAAGATATAAAACAAGATGTTAGTCCCAAGATGACATGTGTTGAGTTGAGTCCCTTGACGTAAACAAATTCAAGGTTAGTGAAGTACGAAATAAAATATAATGTGGTTTAACTTCCTCATGTTCTGTTTCTACCCTGGGCTAATGACGTCAGCCATACAGTGTGCTACGAGGGAAATTTTACCCGGGCAGCGGCGCTATGGCCTACTCTTATATCGAATTCCAACTGCCAAGGGATCTTTTACGTGAAGACCAATGTGTACACGGGACCTCGGGTTTTCGTCCCATCCGAACGACTAGGCAGCTGTCCTTGTCAGGCTCTCCTTCTGCATCACTGACAAGGGGAAACCATGCCGGAACAGAACTGACCTAATCAGGGACCAAGAGGTTAGTCAGCCAGCGCCTCAACAAATTGGGATTTGAATTGGAATTTCGATTTGAATTATTAACGCCGGACCAATGAAATTAAATAGGTCTTTAATGCCCGGCTTGTCTAATGCTGGAAGTTGAAATGAACGCGGAGGAGGTGGTCGTGTCCAGTGCCGGACTGGACCCACCTGTCCATCTGTCCGTGACAGGTGGACCTAAGCTCATTAAAAAAGTGGGCCTATAAAGAAAAAAGAGAAAGAATAAAGGTAAAGAGAAACTAAACGGACGATTTCTCTGTGGGTAATTAGCGTACCAAAATATAAATAACACCATTGAAAGGGTCATTTTACGTACAGACATCTGCTTACAAATTAGTGTTTTGTAATGCGTGTACCGATTTTTGACCCCATCGATGAAAATTAGCCACGATGAGGTCACAGCATTCATAGCCCTAGAGAAAAAAAGGAGAAGGGGAGGATAGAAAAGAAAGAAGGAAGAAAAGGGCAGGACACACTCATTCTGTTATCTAATTGTATCAGGAAATCAAAAATTTGCCTTCTTCTGCGTTGGTCTGAAATGCTTAGAAAATGGGTTCGCTGTTGTCAATTTTAAAAATTTTCCTGGGGGAAGAACCCCTATAGACCCCGATCGGAGTTCTCGCGCCATTGACACGTATCCGGCACTGTTCGTGTGGTTTCGTGAAATGATTCATAATACTAATAGGACAAGTAATTGGTTGATTGGGTGAAGGGGAATAACTCTCATTATTCAAAGGGAGGCAGACCACCATTAATTTACCCCATTGACTTCAATGTTAATTCTTGACTCTTTGCCCACCTCCAACTTTCCCCCAAATTTTAGTTAGTCTGAACGCTTTTCACTACAGACAGATGAACAGATGGCCATGTCTTTGCACTAAAATTTTTATTTTGTATGGGGTTGACACATAGTGTCACGTCTTAATATGGGAGTTTACATGGCTGACAAATCTACTTTTGGTATAACATTCTTATCGTGCTATTGATGGATTTTCTACAATAGATGACGCCTGTACCGAATACGCGTGATGTCGTCCAAATCCAAAAAGGCAGCAGCTTAGCTTTTGTCCAGGCTGTGTCGTTTTGCTTCAACTTTTACTTTTGTATAATTATTTGGTACATCTATAGGTGCCTTGTTGTCCTTGTGACAGGAGAGGAAAATGTGGAAGCTGCGTTTGTGCTAAAGCAAAAAAGCAATGTAGAGACTGCAAAAATGTTACTTGTAAAAACAAATCTACAACAAAGTAGGTAATAAACACTTGCATTTTCAAAATTTGGCACTTTATTGTCAGTTTCGTCCTAAAGTTGGACATAATAGTCTAACCCAATATTTTTTTTATATAATTGTTGAATATAAGATGGAATAGTCATTTAAATGGCCCAAACCTCGCGAATACCAGTGAAAATACAAGTGTTTCAGATGATTCCTCGCTGATCTGGACCAATGTTCCTGAGCTGAACATAACATGTTCGACAAATTTCACTGATGTGACGATCCATGCTTACATTGGACTCTTAATCCCCAATCACCCATACTGCATACAGATAAAGATACTACCACCCCCACTTCCCTGGGTTGTGATAAGAATACAGCCTACGTGTGTCCGGTGTGTCGTTAAAGCTGAATAAAAGAATCCCTATAATTTGACATCCCCCCCGGGGTGTAGGGGGTGAAAAGAATATACCCTTCGAATGTCCTGTGTGTCATAAGAGGCGACTAAAAGGATCCCTGTAATGGGGCAACGTGTTTGCCGTGCGCTGCGACCCGTCTCGGTGTGACACTATCCTGTGTCACGGTACAAAAAAGCAACTATGACACTATGAGGCCACAGAGGTGACAATGATCGTCTAGGGCTTTTCTTCTGGGGTTTTCTTCGGACTTCACGTTGTTTAAAATATGATCGATTATTCCATCTTCAATTAACTGACACTGGAACACTTTTTACGTTAAATGTGTTTTTATATCTATCTAACATCCATAATACAGGTAACTACAATATTACACGCTTTTAACTCATGGTGTAATGGCCTATTAGCTCATTATAGTCTACAGATATTCATAAGGCTTTACTGACAGTGGAACATGTGCTGTATTAGTCAAAACAATATGGATGCCCCTGGTCTTGTGACCACTAGGCCTCCAGTGTACAACAGATCATGTGATAGGTCATGTGAGCTATTTATAGATACTTAAAGGCACAGTGCTTGATTATGAGTAGATATGAGGATATTACATCCCTCCCCAAATAAAATGAAAAGAATACAAGCACTATACCGTGAAGTATCTAAACAGAAAATATAATATTAAAACAATTTATGAAAATGTTTTGAAGTTATGTTTTTTTAGTGTCTTAATGACTTCGTCTTTGATTAATGCCAGGTACAGTTGTAGGAACTTTTTAAATCCAGCGTATGTATGGATTATCAAGCCCTTGTTCACACATATGTCAACATAACACTTCTAACACATTTCTAACACATATTAACATATTTCTGACCTTATATAGGTCTAATGCACAAAGGGATTATTATGCCCTATTTAACACTTGTGCGTTTTAATCACATTTATAGTCTTGTAAGTAAGACGGTTTATTTCTTGTCCGATGACTTGTTCGTAACTTAATTGGTTTAGACGCACTTGTTTTACATGTGGATTTCTCAGTCGGTATCGGAACCGGATTAGTGGGTGTTTTAGATAAGTATAACGGTACATTATTATTTGGTTCCAATTCCAGATCTTCTTCCTTTTCTTCAACAGGAATGTTAAATCTCACTTTCTTAAATCTTGAGGAATTTCTGGTTATTGTCTTCTTCTTGTTTTGTGCAGTTATCATGCTACCTTTACGTTTTATGATGTCGTAGGTTTCTGGCTGATACGTAGGAACTAATTTTCCCTTTTCTTCACTTTTCAGCATTACTGTATCTCCAGTCTTCAAGTTACTTGGTTTAGCTTTTACGAATTCATCTGCTCTCGTCTTCATATTGTATTTTGCTTGGCTGTCATTGTTCCTGACAATCTCATCGATAATTGTATTGTATCGAGATTCTGTTACAGAAGGGAGTTTAGTATTCGGCTCTCTTCCGAATAATAAACGATGTGGTGTAAAACCCGTAGAGCTGTGTGGTGTAGCTCTGTATTGGCGTAAAAATCTACACACTTCTTGTTTCCAATTACGCTTTTCAATTGTAGCTGCTCGTACTATTTTCATCAATGGCTTGTTAAAAGCTTCTGCTTGTGCGTTTGCTCTGGGCCAACAGGGAGTTATCCTTCTGTGCCTAAAACCAATGTTTTCAGCATATTTCTCGAACTGGTAACTGTTGAATGGACTACCATTATCAGTCTTGATAATTTTAGGAATTCCGAACGTGCTCAAGATTTTGTCCAAAACAGGAATCGTTGCATTCGCTGAAGTAGATTTCATTATCTCCACCACAGGATACCTTGTGTATTCATCAATTACTACGAACAAATAATCACCACTTGGCAGAGGTCCACAAAAATCAGCGCTTAGGTTTGACCACGGTTTGTCTGGTAGATCACTCATCTTGAGAGGTTCTTTATGCTTACGATCTCGGGTACCTGTTGTCGCTTGACAAGCAATGCACTGCATAATTTTCTCATCCACTAGTTGGTTTATGTCTGGGAACCATATTTTTGATCTTATAAATGATTTTGTTCTTGTCATACCCTGATGACCTTCATGGGCAAGTTCGATTGCTTTTTCTCGTAACGATTTTGGTAGAACTATTCTTCCTTCTCGAAGCAGTATATTGTCTTGGTGGACAACTAATTCATCTTGAACCGATTTTAGGGCGTTCAGCTCTTCTAAATTGATTCCATCATTAATATTCAAGTCCTTAGCAAGGTACCATTTACCATTCCTTGCAAATTCAATGGCTTTCAAAATAGTCTGGTCCTTCGCAGTTTCTTGTTTTACTTCATCTAATGTCATCGCCTTTGGTACCGCAGACTCAGCAAGAAAGTTAACATATTCTTCTGCTAATGCTCCTTGTTTTGAGCTACCTTCAACTGGATGTCTTGACATGTAATCTGCTATATTCTCTGTTCCAGGCTTGTAGACTATGGTAAATTTATATGGAAGTAGACGAAGTCCCCACCTTTCTATTCTTAGAGGTGGTTTTGGTTTCTGCCAGATCCGTTCAAGCGGCTTATGGTCAGTGATGATTGAGAAGTGAGGGGAACCACGGAGGTAAGTATCAAAATGCTCACATCCCCATACAACACCTAGTGCTTCACGTTCAGTTTGACTGTATCTGGATTCTACATGAGTTAAAGCTCGGCTTGCATAAGCGATAACTTTAGTGTCTTGAGTTAATATTGCTGCTAGTCCTACAGGACTCCCATCAACTATTAATTCTGTCTTCTTCCTTGGATCGAAGTAAGCAATTACAGTTTCTTCAGAGAGTTTCTCTTTGAGTTTGTCGAAAGCAGCATCTTGGTCTTCTGACCATTCCCATTCGACGTTCTTGTGTGTCAATCTTCGCAGAGGCTCGCTGATTGTTGCATAATCTTTAATAAATCTGGAGCAATAACTGGTCATACCCAGAAAACTTCTTAGGTCCTTTACTGTTTCTGGTTGTCTTGTTTCTCTGATGGCTTTGACTTTTTCGGGATCGGGAGACGTTCCATTCCCCGAGAAAATAACTCCAAAGAACGATATCTTGGATTGGTGAAATTCACATTTCTTCTTGTTCAGAGTTAAACCAGCTTCTTCAAGTGCTTTAAATGTTGCCTCTAATGCTCTGTCGTGATCAATTTTGGTTGCACCAAAAATTATTATATCATCTGAGATATTCTTTGTACCAGGGATATCTTGAATTATTCCTCGGATTGTTTCTTGAAACACTTCTGAGGCTGATGAAATACCGAAATTCAGCCTTTTATATCTGTAAATACCCATGTGAGTATTAAAGGCAGTTATATACCTGCAGCCAACATCTAGTTCCAATTGGTGATATCCTGATCTCAGATCAAGCTTACTAAAGATTTTAGCGCCATTCAAATCATAAATGAGTTCTTCCATGGTAGGTAAAAGATGTCTTTCACGTAAAATTGCCTTGTTGGCCTCTCGCATGTCAACACAAAGTCTAATTTCTTCCGGATCGTTCTTCGGTGGGGTGACAATCCCAGAGATCCATGGTGTAGGAATACCTTCAACTTTTTCGATTATGTCTTCCTTTAACAGCTTCTCGATTTCAGCTGCCACTTTCTTCCTCAAATGGAAAGGCGTTCTTCTGTTTTTGACTGCGACTGGTTTTACGGCTTCGTCGATGTGGAGCTTGACTGTACGCCCACGCAATTTACCAATTCCGTTAAAAAGCTTGCTGTGTGTCACAAATGGTTCGTCAATATTGTTGATAATCCTGATTAGTCCTAAGTCTGATGCAGTCTTAAATCCAATTAAAGATCCATGATTTCCTTCGACGACATTAAATTCGACAAGTTTGTATTGGTCCGCTTCTTCAACAACAACTGTGCATGTGCCTTTAGTTTCTATCGTTTCTCCTCCGTATGTCACAAGTTTTGACTTTCTGTCTTTGTTTATTGTAGGAGATCCAATTCTTTTGTGAGTACATTCGTCTAGCACATCAACTGTTGCACCCGAATCAACTAACAACTCTTCTCGTCTGCCTTCCAAGGTCAGGTTGACCCTTGGTGATCTCTTTCCATTTCTGTGACTTTTTGCTTCTGTTAGGTTTATTCCATAACAGTATTCGGTATCTTCACCATAATCTTCGTGACTATTAATTTTCTTAATCTGTTTCTTTCCAGATGTTTTATCTCGGCACACATGTGAAAAATGACCGCGTTTTCCACAGTGATAGCATTTGGCTTGTTTAGCGCGACACTTTTCCTTGTGAGGCCAGTCTAACCCACAACTGAAACATTTGTTAGAGTTGGTACTTCTTGGTGTACGAAATCTTCGCTTCGATTTGCTTTTGTATCGACTGCCCACATTTGGTCTAGTCTTTAGTCGACCCCTTTCATCTGGTGTAGGCCTATTAACCTTATTCACAAACCCTTGGTTTCTCTCTATTTCTGCAATGTGACTGTTAGCAGAATCCATAGCTTTGCCTAATTTAATGACTTTCTCAAGCGTGTCATATTTCTCTGGTTCACCGAATACTTTTCTACGAATGTCATTTGATTTGCAGGTTTGTATTAGTTGTGAACGAATTCTTTTATGTGTGTCTTCAAAGGGACAATCTTTGGCCAAAGCTCTAAGTTCTGTCACAAATTCATCAAAAGTTTGACCATCTTTTTGTTTACAATTCTGGAAGTTGTATTCTGCCATGGTGTCATTCTTCTTTGACTCAAAAACACCATTGAGAACTTCTACAGTGTCATCATATGTTTCTTCGGTTTCACCTTTATTTGCGTCATAAACATCAAAGACGTCTTCATCGGCATAATGAAGGAGTAAGGCTCTACGTCGCTCATCATCTGTGATTGCCATACCTGTGAACATATTCTCAAGTCTTTGCACATACTTATTCCATCTTTTTCCAACATTTGTTTTGTTAGGATCAGTGTTGTCAATTTGAAAGACTGGGAAGATTGGCAAGACAGAATCCATTTTTATTTTTCTACACGAAATTTCAGTTTCAAACTTTGGGTTCAATTTTTAACCTTCAAAGTCGACTTTTCTAAGACAAACTTAGCTTTATTAGGTGGCAGGATTCCTCTTCTTAACTTTCCAATGATCCTCGTCGCCAATGTAATGGCCTATTAGCTCATTATAGTCTACAGATATTCATAAGGCTTTACTGACAGTGGAACATGTGCTTTATTAGTCAAAACAATATGGATGCCCCTGGTCTTGTGACCACTAGGCCTCCAGTGTACAACAGATCATGTGATAGGTCATGTGAGCTATTTATAGATACTTAAAGGCACAGTGCTTGATTATGAGTAGATATGAGGATATTACACATGGGGTTACCTTTTTTGAGATTATCAGACAATGATGTCATTGCCCGATTTTAACCACCAGACATATTCTTATTAGCCTAGTTCTTGTTGTCACTAGTACTAGCTAATACCTCCAATATATTAAACATAACTTTATAACATCTACAGTATATAGGGTCTATAGTGTAACATCGATGGAGAGTGGAATCCTGGTAATTGAGTGGGGATTTGGTTTGCGAGCCCTTTCCCTGCAACACATTACTTTGGCCCATGGTTAACCTAGACGGGTGGTCAGATTGGCCCACTCTGATCAATCGGCTCTGGTCATTTCAGCAACAAAGAGGGTACTTTTTTTTGTCTCTCGTGCTTTGTTTTTCCAACTAAGCTGTTTAACGTTTGTGTCCTAGGTACCCTCTTTGAAGCGTGGCCTGGATCAATCAAGTTTGATACATTGTTTTATACATCATGCTAGAGTATACCCTTCGCCTAGCCCTGAGGCAATGCGCTGGTCGGCAGGGGAGTAACCTGGCGGATGGCGAAGGGGGAATATCCAAGAATTATTTTCATGGATCCCCCAATATCCAATTCAACATTGAAAACAAAAGACGACAGACGAAGGTGCTGATATTCCTTTAAATGTATCTAGATCTTGGCAGAGGTTTCTCCTTATCGAGAGCACCTCTAATATAAATTTCGCAAGAGTGTCCCCTTTCTTAATATCGAAAGGCATCGCCGGAGAGGCTGGAGAGCCCAAAAATATCAAGAAATTAAAAAGTTGATCCTTATTGATAGAATGTAGTAAAGAACAACATGCAACAATGTTATTAAAATCAGACATGCTTGCTACATATCCTATCAAAGTGACTCCACATAAATCACTTAACTCTTCTAGAGGTCTTATTCGCTACCGGGACCTTGAAGGCAGCAGTGAGGAAGAAATGGTAGAACATTTATCATCACAAAATGTCACACATGTTAAAAGAATCAGTGTTCGACGTGGTGATAAAATAATTCCCACTAGTACGTACATCCTCACTTTCAACCGTCCCGACATTCCGAAATCGATAAAGGCGGGTTATCTTAATATTCCCCCACATTAAAAACTTCAAAAAGAAATGTCCGAAAGCCCTCACCATATCGAGAGTCTTATCAAATACTGACTGGGGAGCAGATCGTAAGGTCTTGCTTCGATTATATCGAGCACTCATAAGATCAAAACTCGATTATGGGTGTATTGTGCATGGGTCTGCCCGCGAGTCTTATCTCAAAGAGCTCGACACCATACACAACCAAGGACTTAGAATCAGTTTAGGAGTATTTCGTACATCTCCACTGGACAGTTTATACGTCGAGGCGCATGAGCCCTCATTGCACAACAGATGTGATAAACTGGCCCTGCAGTATGCTACGAAAATAGCATCATTACCATATCATATTTCATTTAACACCATATTTAGACCATATCATGAGCATTTATATCTGCGGAAGACTAACGTCGTTCCGTCATTTGGTATTCACATGCAACCTCTTTTGTCTGAGGCTGATATCAGCCTTGACAGTATTGCGAATTCCCCAGTGGGATGTATCTCCCCCAAAGATCGTTTTTGATCTTACACAACACAAAAAGAGAGATACTAGCTCCACGGTTTTTCAGTCTCTCTTTCGAGAGCTGAGGTCTAAATATGGTGATTATGCTCCTATACACAGATGGCTCGAAGGCTGATGATCGCGTAGCTTCGGCTACTGTGACACCATCCGAGACCATTTCTGTCCGCCTTCCACCTACTGCTTCCATCTTTACAGCTGAACATCAGGCCATTCTACAGGCTTTGGAGTTCATTTAATCATCATCCAATTTAAAATATATAATTTTTACTGATTCCTTGTCCCCATTACAAGCAATACATAACAAACAGCTTGATCACCCATTAGTAGCAGATATTTATCCTTTGCTGGCTCTCCAGTCACATGGATATAAAAGGGCTGCCCTAGATCTTCCCTCATCCTATTTTTTAATACCATACACGTATTTTAAATCTTGCATCAACCATTTCATTTATGGCCGCTGGCAAAGGTCTTGGGATCTTGCAGGCACAAATAATTTTCATCACATAAAGCCTCTCCTTGGAGACAGGACAAGTTCCTACACGTCTAACAGTAGATATGAAGTTGTTTTGTGTCGCTGTCGAATTTGTCATACTTTTTTTAACGCATATTTTCATCTTAAGGCGAGAGCCTCTACCAGAACGTGAATATTGCCATGTTCCTTTGACAGTGAAGCACATCTTGATTTATTGCAATCATCTCAAGAATATAAGATCGCACTATTACCGTTGCCAGTCATTACGTCAATTGTTTGCACAACCGGAGCTATATGGAAAATTGTTAAACTTTTTAAAAGAGACAAACTTTTATTATTAATTTTAATTGTACGTATATATTCCGTATTTTTGTTTTTAACTATTTATATACATAAAGGACTTGTATTTAGTTGTATTTATTTTTAATAACATTATTATCTGTGATACTTGTTTTTATTTATGTATATAAATATATTTATGTGATATTTATTGAATTTGTCTGGCCAAAATCACCATTTGTTTGGCACCTTATAACCCGGTTGGAGCTGATGTGCCATAAAACTCCCATTTCATTCATTCTTTTGACCTGCGGACATCTTTTAAGCAAACCATTACTTTGGATCATGGTTCACGTAGACGGAAGCCAAGAGTGGTCCACTCTGATCAATCAGCTTTGGTCGTGTTAGCTCAGTCAGCTCATGAGAAGATGAATTATTTTCTCTAATTGTGTTATTCAGATGAACCTTTGTGTCCCGAGGCATCTTCTTTGACGCGGCAGGTTGGTTCACTGGATATGATCACCCAAACCCCTTATTCCAACGACCTAAGCTAATTGCTCTTAGAACTTAGACTATTTCGTCTGGAAAGTCATGGGCAACAGGGCGAGATGGTGCCCGAAAAATGTGATCCTTTACAGACCTATAATAGGTTCGGAAATCACAAAATGATGGATGCTGTTGTGAAGATTCGCGATCCAAATCCTAAACAAAACCCAAACAGTTCTATTAAACCTCTCTGGCGATGGTCAATCCAATAATACAATGGAAGTATCGTGGCTAAATTTCCACGACATTCAAATCCAACAATTCAACCCATTAGCTATTTCTTTTTTGAGAAACATTTATTAACACCTCTTATAAATTATTTAAACAAGTCTTTTTGCTTATCATCATTTTGTCAATAATGATGGTAGAGCACATGGCGTGCACGTAAAAGATCCATTGACAGTTGGAATTACATATAAGAGTACTCTACACGTCTGAGTGCTTTGACATTATTTTTAAACGTACATGTATTGTCCAGTCCCGGACACACCACTAGAAATACAGAATCGCTTAATTTTCAGGGGGGTTGGGATGGCCTAGTGGACTAGAGTGCCGCGCTTCGACCTCTAGCTGGCCGGTCACCTCTGGCTTGCGGCTGTGGTTTCGAGCCCTGGTGTGAGCGTATGTGGCATGGAGATAGGGGCGCCTTCTCAACCTCATGGGTTTCCTCCGGGCACTCCGGTTTCCTCCCACTGCTAAAGACCCCTACGCGCAAGCGAATTATTGAAATAAAATTAAACCATATGTTAGTCCCGAAATGACCTAGTTTGTGTTGAGTGGACGTTAAAACCCCATTTCTCTCTCTCTTTCTGGCTTAATTTTCGTACACATAAAACCCCTTTCTTTCTTTCACCATAATCTCAAAATAAATACCTCAGCCACATGAACGCGACATCTCTCCGCTCGACTAATGATCGCCTTAATTAAACAAATTAGTACATACAAATTGAGCTTTTTAAACAGATAAGTCGTTTTTATACTGATGTAGGATCACTTTGTGATGTAATTTCATTGATGCAAGGCATTATTTTTTTTATGTGGCTGAGCAGGGGTGGGACACCCCACCCCCCTCTGAATTCCGTTCCGTATTCACGAAAGATAGTCCTATGTCGATAGGGTATATGCTGCTCTCCATGTAATAAGCCCATCGCCATTTTGTGGTTTACGACCATGATTGATGGGACGGGCCTTTTAAATTCTGTCTGAATCCAAGTCGGTGCCATAGTATTTAGCGTTGGTAATTTGATTTTGTTTTCAAGTAAGATGTAATTTGAAAGTATGGACATAATTAAACTGTCTTCCTCTCTCACATTGATCAGTGCTAGGATCTGTACTTAAATCTGCCGGTTCTCATCAAACCTCTGCGTTAGTGTCCTTCAACAAGGAGTAGGGTCGCTTGTCCAACCCTCCTAGGTGTTCTCCGGGTCACGTCTCCGGTTTCCTCCCACTGCTGAAAGATCCCTACGCGCAAGCGAATTATATTGAAATAAAATTAGTCCCGAAATGACTTAGTTTGTGTCGAGTGGACGTTAAACCCCATTTCTCTCCCTTTAATTTCCTTCTGTTTTGAACTTAGTCTACTGGACTAATGAGGGCGAGGCTACGCTGTTTTGTACCGACGGCAGCACAGCCACCTACTACGGTTTAAAATTCCAAATGTCATAAGTTGTTTTACGTCCACGCCAATGTGCACACATGTTCCTTAAGCAACGTTCGCGAGTTAGGCTGCGTTTCCACCAAGTTTCACGTGACATGTCATAGAAATAGACAAGAAATAGAAACATATGATTTTGGTAGGAACCGTTTCCATCAATGTCACTTTTCACGTTTCACACGTGAAATGACACGTTTTTGAAGAATAAACATGTTATTTCTTTTAACCGTGTCATGTTTCACGTCTGTCCGATCTGGGTTTTCCCCTGGGTTTTCCACAGCTTTTACTTTCCCTTTTGGTAACTCCACGTGTTCGTATCGAAAAGAGCCTGTGTTTTGATCGTCTAAAATTAGTTATTTACGCTTGTCCTAAACATGAATGACTATAAGCACAACCTGGTATGCCTTGTGCAGAAGACCCCACTTCTATAAAGCCCAAAGAAAACAGGTGTGGGGGAAGATTGATGAAAAGCTACAACCACCAGTAGAAGGTATTTAATTTAATTAAATCAAACATAAATCAAGAAACAGATGTATGAACTTGGATTGAACAGTTTTGGTTTGCATATATACTATTCAAAAAAAAAGGGGATATTTGATTTTAAGTGTTATTAAAGTCACCTAATGAAACTGACGAAGAAACAAATGACAAAATGAAATGAAGTTCAAATTCATAGATTTATTCCAAATGATCGTTAGACTAAGTAAGGCACAGACTGACCATTATAAGGGTAAAATGATACCCGGGGTCAAACAGCAAAGTTACCACAGCATCACAACAAAGTCAGTAACGGGTAAATCCTCCTCTGTTTGCCAAACAAGCATTGATTCGACGTGGCATACTCCTAATGAGACGTCTAAGGTCATTTTGGTCCAGATGGTCCCATTCCTGTTGCAACGCAGCAGCAAGTTCTTGGACATTGGCAGGACGTTGTTGACGTTGACGTAACCTCTGTCCAAGCATGTCCCAGACATGCTCGATGGGGGAGAGGTCGGGACTCAGTGCTGGCCAAGGTAATGTGGTGATGTTCTGTTGTTGGAGGTAGCCGGTAACGATCCTGGCCCTGTGACATCTTGCGTTGTCATCCTGGAAGATGAAACGTCGGCCATGACGTCGTGCGAACGGCACAACATGGACTGCCAAGATGTTGTCCCGGTAGTACTGGCCTGTAACACGCCCTGCAACGACATGTAAAGCCGCTCTTCCAGCAACAGTGATGCCTCCCCACACCATAACAGAACCAACCCCAAATCGATCATGTCTGATGACGTTAACGTCTTGGAAGCGCTCGTTTCGACGACGCCACACCCTCCTACGTCTGTCCAAAAAATCAACAGTGAACCTTGACTCATCTGAAAACATCACATTGCTCCAGCGTCGATTATCCCAGTGTTGACGATCCCTACAGCAACGACGTCTTGCCTGAATGTGATGATCTCTCAAACAAGGGATCACGCGAGGAAGTCGGGCGCGAAGGTGACCCCTATGCAGTCGATTCCGAATCGTCTGGCCACTCACTCTCACACCAGTGTCTGTTTGAAGTGATGACACGATTTCTCAAGGCCAAGGTACGGATAAATCGATCCTGGGCTTGAGTTGTCGCCCTTGGTCGACCTGAGCGTGGTCTGTCATGTACAGATTGTGTATCACGGTATCTGGACCATAGCCTGCTTATGACAGACTGAGAAACATTCATCGTCCGCGCCACAACCGCCTGTGTTGTGCCGATCTGTAGCATGCCAAGGGCACGTAACCTTTCATTTTGGGTTAGCCGACGCATATCAAAATTTGTTTTCTGGTCACTAATACAATTAAACTGATGTTTCCACCCTGGAATTCAATGCCACAATGACTGTAACATTCAAAGTCAGAGTCGTGCAAATCTTGGATTGGACCCCCATGATGATCCCAAGCATCACCTGCATTCCATGCGGTAGCTATTGGTGCGTTTGGGCGTCACATGTAACTGGAAATGTTTCTTCTGTTAGGTTCTATAGTGACTTTTTTCGTAGTCATTTGCATATTTTAGTATTATGCCCCCGAAATCAAATATCCACTACTTTTTTTGAATAGTATAGTTTCAATTTTTTGACCTTTCTATAGTCCTCGAGAAGAAGAACATTTCGGAACACATTCTGATCTTGCCACATAACACTACCGCGAGGATCGTTAAAAAATTCTGCAATCAAATCACGGATTTCTGTAGCCTCATCCGAGTTTCTGCCACCTTGCTGGGGGCGCAGATTCATTAATTCATTAATGTAATTTCTGATGACCGATCTATCATATGTCCATCTCTTCTACGGATAAAATTGTGCAGAACCGTACATGCATTAGTACCTGTAATTGTTCTGGTAAATTCGCCCCTTTCTGGACGCAATAAGTAATGGTCCCTGCACCATATTGAGCGCCTGCTGCAGTTTCTCTTCCTAGCTCGCCGGTACAACAGACATAGAGCAAGAATTTCCTCGTCAGATGAGTCTGAACCGTCACCCATGGCGAACACAAGACGAATGACGTGTGACATGTTCGATGTGAAATCCAGTGGAAACCCCTAATGTCACGTATCACGTGTCGTGATACGTGAAAATTGGTGGAAACGCAGTCACAACATCTCTCCGTTGCTTGAATACTCTGCAATTCCCCGAACTTTGCGCTAGTTGTTTTTACAAGTGACTATTATAATTAGCATTGTCCAATCAGAGTTCGTGGCACCAAACACACTATAAACAAACAGGTTTTTTTAATTGAGAAACTCGTGGGAAAACAGCAACCATGACATTGATCGATCTTTGAACTTTGCAACTCGATTGTCACATGTAGGCATTTTAGCTATAAAGCACGAGACTTGGTATTCACGACGACCAATGAATCTGATTGGTTCCGCAAGCTGGGCTTGTGACAATCAAACTTAGTGGCGAAATATGCAGGGTATTACGTGATTGTTCAATAAACAGATGGTTGATTTCACATTTTTCCAGTCTGCGAGCTGGACCTACAACTAGGATTTCAGTCTTGTCCGAATTTAGTTTCAACATGTTGGTGTCCATCCAGGATTTCACATTTTTGATACAGGCTTCCATATGGGAGCAGGTTAGGTTTTGACTGACATGTAAGGGGAAATATAGTCAGACCCTCCGTGCGTTGAAGACTGGGGGTTCTGGGTCGGTTCTCAATTTTTGACGAAAATTACTGGATAATCTACCACATTAAAAAACAAACTTTTGGTTACGCATGGGCAATGGAACGTAACTTAAAAGACTGGATAATCCAAACAATGACCTATTTTCCGTCAAATTTTGAGGACCCATCCCCATCTCCCAACAGAGTTGTCTTCCGACTTTTGTGGAGAATGCTTGATAGAGCGAGACTTGCGTGGAGAATGGACCCATCCAGACTAATATTCGTAGAATATTTGTGTGGATAATAGAGACTAAGGGAAATATTGATTGGGTGAAGGAGAATAACTCTCATTATTCAAAGGGAGGCAGACCACCATTAATTTCCCCATTGACTTCAATGTTAATTCTTGACTCTTTGCCCACCTCCATCTTTCCCCCAAATTTTCGTTAGTCTGAACGCTTTTCACTACAGACAGATGAACAAATGGCCATGTCTTTGCACTAAAATTTGTATGGGGTTGACCTAGGGCTGTACGATATTGCAATAAGGGACGATATCGATATTGGCATTTTTTTCAACGATATAGTTAAATATCGCGATATTTAATAATAATGTCACTTTGCTATTAAATAAATTAAATATAAATGCATTAAAGCTGACTACAGTGTGAGTAAGTATTGTGGGTAAGAATTACTTTAAACTTTGCTTTTTTTGAAAATATAGATTTATTAAAATGAACAAAACACATCCTTTTTTGATAAAAACTTTTCACCAAACTCGACTTGTGCATTTTCGTTTTGGTTACTAATTTCTCTTTTTCAACTAAGGCCTAGGCCCTCCACTTCCTGTTTGGGTTTAATAGCACTGCTAGTAATAGCTAAGTTTTCCATAATTAAAGTAAATATAAACGCTGATGTTTAAAGATAGGTTGCCAGGCAACGAAACATACGCCCACAGCAGCTAAATCGTCCGGGCAGTCGACAAGGGTTGTCGCATATTTTTACCTTTTTTGGTAATGAAACATTTGTAATACACTAAAATCTGATTAAGAGTAACAACTCATTATGTAATTATCAGAAAATCATTAGAATTTGTTTGCTTTTTATAAAGTTGTGCCCCACATTATCAATTAGTATAGAAAACCTTTAATGTGATGGATTTAGCTGTTCAGTTATCAAAATTCATTTAAAATCAAAATACTTGTTCGTTTCAACACCTTAAACTCTGTGTATCAATCTGAAGTCAATCGCATATTAAGTTTGGCCTCTAGAGCATCAACAAGATTTTTTGAAGTGATCAAGGACTACAACTCTGACACTAATTATCAGAAATCGCAAGAAAATCAATAGGCTTCTTCGTCTCATGACCCTAAAAAGCTGTGTATAAATTTGAAGTCAATCGGATATTAACTTTGGCCTTTTGAGCATCCACAAGATTTTTTGAAGTGATCAAGGGCCATAACTCGGGTACTAATTATCGGAAAATCAATAGGCTTCTTCGTCTTATGACCTTAAACACTGTGTATAAATTTGAAGTCAATCGGATATTAACTTTTTGGCCTCTAGAGCACCCACGAGATTTTTTGATGTGATCAAGGGCCATAACTCTGGCACTAATTATGGGAAATCGCTGAAAATCAATAACCTTCTTCGTCTTATGACCTTGAAAACTGTTATGTATTTAAAGTCAATCCGATATTAACTTTGGCCTCTAGAGCGTCCACAAGATTTTTTGAAGTGATCAAGGGCCATAACTTTGGTAGTTATTATCAGAAATCGCTGAAACTTTAGCCTCTAGAGCGTTAGAATTTTGACACTAATATACCGCCATACTACAAAATTATGATGAAGAGAGTACTGAGTTCGATACTTCATATGCACGTCAGTGTATACATGGGACCTCGGTCTTTTGACCCATCCGAATGACTAGACAGATGTCCTGCTTGTTGAGTAAGATATTTTTGCTAAAGCGTTTGACAAAATTGGAAGCATTTTTCCAATTTTTTTTCTGGATTCATTTGGGACTTTTTAAACACGTAAACTCTATAAATCATTGACCTGTATTTATAGTGGTTTATGGTTAATTATATGTCACATACATGTACATTGATTAAACATACGTTATGCAACAAGAGCTAAATCTGCTTATTGCATTCTTTCTTTAGGTCTTAAATGTTATCTAAATTATTAATTAGAGAGAGAGAGAGAGAAATGGGGTTTAACGTCCACTCAACACAAAGTAGGTCATTTCGGGACTAACATATGGTTTAATTTTATTTCAATAATTCGCTTGCGTGAGGGGTTTTTAGCAGTGGGAGGAAACCAGAGTGCCCGGAGGAAACCCACGAGGTTGAGAAGGCGCCCCTATCTCCATGCCACATACGCTCACACCAGGGCTCGAAACCACAGCCGCAAGCCAGAGGTGACCGGCCAGCTAGAGGTCGAAGCGCGGCACTCTAGATCACTAGACCATCCCAACCCCCATTATTAATTAGACATTTAAGACATTATTTAACATCTTAAGACCATAATCAACTCTCGATGTCATCGGATACTCGCGATTTTAACTAGATTAGAACCGATCGCCATTTAAAACTTTAATTTAAAAATAGGAAAGCGTGGCTAAGTCTTGAATATACCAGTGCCATGGTTACCACAATGCACACATCTTGTCAAAACTACAAACTTGGCTCATTTTATCTATTTTTCAGCCCTTATAGCAAAAATGGTCAGCTCTTTATCTAAATCTCAAGAGGCGGATCCAGGATTTTCAGAAAGAGAGGGCGTGCTCCACCCTCTTGGGAGTGCGAAGCCCGGAACAGTGATTTTTGAGTGGAAAAAAATGCCCACAAGGACTAATTTCATACTAACTCTGTAAAATAGGATTTCCAACCAAAACTATTTTTGTTCTCCTTTCTCGTGAGAATATATTGAGATAAAAATTGTTCGCCACCTCAAAAAATAGAGGGGGCGTGCGCCGGGTCCCCCCCTTACATATGATTTCTTTTTAACTGACCGACAAGTTCTCCAATTTCAAGGTCAGGTGTCAGTCTGTCAGTTAAAAAGAGCCATGCACCCATATCAGTTCCCTTTTGAATCCGAGTTGGCGTATTTTGGTATATGACTTTGTAACTTTCCTTCTGTGACACTGGTTCTGACCCTGAGTTGGCTTATTCTTATATATGACTTTTGTATCTTTCAATTTCGACCCTGGATCTGACCCCCGGAGTATGAAAATTTGTTAAGCTGGACGGCAGAGACATCATAAACTTGATGATCCTGACTGAATCTTTATCTTCGTTTTATTTTTGTTGATTATATTTTTCACACAGCTCTTCACTTGTACCCAGGTCCTGTTTTTGAAAAGAGATCCGCCTTTTTTCAGAGCGTCTTCACATCTGGCCTTTCCCACACCGGAAATATTCATGTCCGAGATATTGGAATGGAAATAATCGCTCACAAACTCCTTCTCTTCAGCTCCCCATTTCATATGGAAACTCAGCTTTCCTGAAATAAATTAAAATGTATATTGTAGCCCAAAATGGAAATTTCTTGGATTCTGATTGGTCGAAAAGTGGCATCGAATGAGTATAACAGTCCTCTAAATTTCCTAGGCGACTCACTGCGATCTCGGCCTCTAATGATTTAAGCGGTATCAAATGGACAATAACAGTCCTCTAAATTCTAAACAGGAGGTATTTATCTCCTAATTCAAACTTGATATCATACATTACGTAAGAGCTTAATCTATCTGACTTCAAATCTTAGGTAAACAAATTATTTAAATAACTTCTAATTTAAATACAGATCTAGACATGTACTTCGTTTTTTTTTTACTTTCGATGCTCTACACTAAATTTTTACCATTTCTCTTTACAGGTCGTCTTTTAGCTGTTTTATTTGTTACCCCAGCTTCCAAATTACTGGTTTTATTTACATCATCATCTTCATTTTCATCGTCATCGTCATCATCATCATCATCGTCATCATCTGTCTTGTCTTTTGTTTCACCAATCAAATCTTGTATATCACCTGCAATTTAGATATTACATGATAGGACAATAGAAATGAGGTCTCTAAACAAACTAGATTATTTCGGGACTATAACATACATGTATGGTTTAATTTTATTTCATTAAATTCGCATGTTTGTAGAAGATTTTAGCGGTGGGAGGAGAGCTGGGGATCCAGAAGAAATGCTTTTGAGTGGGAGCCTTTAGCAGCGGAAGGAGACCGTGGAATGAGGTTGACAGCACATACAAGCTTAGAATTGAAAGCATACCACTGGACTTGATGTCAGACCTTATAATCTAAAGCGAATTGTACATTGTACCAGTCATTTTGAAGCTTTTGCTTGTAACAGTCCTTTAATTGTTAGTGACGTGAACAAGTCCTCAAATTGTTGGTGACATAAACAAGTCCTCGAACCTAAACAGGTCCTCGAATTGTCGGTGACATAAACATGTCCTCTGATTGTCAGTGACATAAACAAGTCCTCAAATTGTCGGTGACATAAACATGTCCTCGAAATGTCGGTGACCTAAACAGGTCCTCGAATTGTCGGTGACATATACATGTCCTCTGATTGTCAGTGACATAAACAAGTCCTCAAATTGTCGGTGACATAAACATGTCCTCATATTGTCGGTGACATAAACAAGTCCTCTAACTGGTTTTGATGTATGAAGGTTTAAGGCAATCTAATTATATTTTCAGATCTATATTTCGTTTCGGTTTTTATAATTTCGATGGCCAACACTACATGTAGATCTAACAAGTTATATCAGGAGGTCAGGTTCAGCCAGTTCAGATGTCAAGCACGCGACATTTAACCCTATAACCTCAGTCATTCGATTAACCAATCAGAATTGTTGTTTGCTTTGTTTTGATTTCTATCGCTGATAATGCCTACCTACAATTCCGCGCAAAAAAGGTCAATACCTCGATTCGACAGAAAATTTGATTGGCTGATCCCTCATTTCAAGCAGAACACGAGTTAAATAACAAGTCTTTCAGATCCTAATGTAGTAAAGACAAGTAAAACGAAATTTTGAACTATAAAAACGAAACGAAATAGGATCTGTATTTTAATCAGATTGGGTCTAAGGGTAAGACACCTGTCACAGATGTAGGCATGTAAAAATGGTAACTTTGCCAGTTCAGTACCATCCAGGCTATTTAAGATGCCAATTCTTCTGGTACATGTACCTGCCTTTTTATCTTTTATTGATATTTTTAAAACAGATTTTAAAATGCCAGCTGCTACTTCAATAGTGCCTAGCATTTTGTCAACAACTACTATTACATCCAGGCCATGTTACAGTTTTCACCTGATGTCCGTGACAAAGAGTAGGGTTGTCTGTCCTACCTCGTGGATTTTCTTGGTGTTCTCCAGTTTCCTCACACTGCTAATAAAGAAGCTTACGCACAAGCGAAATAATGACATAAAATTAAACCATATGCTGGTCCCTAAATGAACTAGTATATGTCGAGTGGATATTAAATCACATTTCTCTTTTGTTACAGGAAAATTCTGACAGAGAGAGGGAGAAAACGTGGTTAAACATCCACTCGACTCAAATTAAGGCATTTGGGGACAAACTTATATTTTTAATTTCATTTCAATAATTCGTTTGCATGTAGGAGTCTTGAGCAGTGGTGGGAAACTGGAAGGCCCTGGAGGTTGGACAGGTGACCCTACTCCTTGTCATGTACAACCAGGGATTCGAAACCATGCCAGTTGTCTCAATGACAGGCTTTATGACACAGCGCGCACGTGCTAACTATTCGGCCATGCAACACCCCAAATACTGACATTGTGTTAAATTATTGTATGCTATACTAACCATCAATATCTATTTCATCTAGATTTTTCCCAGTAAACTTATGGATCTTTCCAGTATCAACGGCATAAAGAAGTTTGGCAAGTTTAGCCAACTCGACATCGTCCTGTCTCAGTCTATCAAACTTCTCCTGAACGCACATATCACATCCCAGGTACGCTCCTAGCCAGGCCATTTCATTTTCATCCATGATTAGAATTTGTGCAACTGTTGCGGTAAACCGCCGTAATGAGGTACTCCTTATAGTTTCTGGTGCCGTCAAGTCAGCTGTATCTACTGTTGAAGACAAGGCATCCTGTCCAATTATATTATCCGTGCTGTTTTCAGACATCGGAAATACAAAATTATTATCTGGATTTATCTCAGCATGTTTTCTATTATTGGCATCAACAAGTAACAAGATGGCATCAATGGCATCTGGTGGTACTAAAACGGGAAAGCTTCGTCGCCGTTTTCTATGGATGTGGACAAGACATAACCTGTAAATAAAAAATGAAATGGGGGTTTAACGTCCACTAAACACAAACTAGGTCATTTCGGGACTAACATATTGTTTAATTTTATTTCAATAATTCAATTGCGCGTAGGGGTGTTTTAGCAGTGGGAGGAAACCGGAGTGCCCAGAGGAAACCCACGAAGTTGAGAAGGCGCCCCTATCTCCATGCCACATACGCTCACACCAGGGCTCGAAACCACAGCCACAAGCCAGGGGTGACCGGCCAGTTAGAGGTCGAAGCGCGGCACTCTAGACCACTAGGCCATCCCAACCCCCCAAATTAAAAATGAAATTTTGCCCAGACATCGATGTTATGGCCTACTCTTATCCAAAATTCTATCAAGGGTTCTTTTACGTACACAGAACCTCAGTTCTTCATCTCATCCAAATAACTATACCTTAACATTTGCCAGGCCCTTCGGTCCTGCACAACCGGGGAACGACGCTTCAAAATCCAGAAGATCATTCTCGATCAACACACGGATCAAACAGAAAAACTTCAGGTAAACGAGCCGACGTCTTAGTCGCCATACATGTAAAGCGGAGAAAGGAAGCTGTTACAAGAAATTAAAAATTTAAGTTTACAAAACGTCCCACGGTATCCTGATAATAGTCCCCAAACTAAACCATTGAACTCCACAGCGCGGGTAAGAAAGGACCCCTAAATCATGGGGCCCTAGACACTGACAGACAGACAAGGGGTCTGAGAAGATATCTTTTGGAATTCTTGTAATATTTAAAGTCAAAATCCTGTAGAACTAGCTTGGTGAAAAATTACATACAAGTATATATAGTCAAATTGATTCAAATGGGAAAAAATCCTTTGTTCAGCCAATACCAGAATCAAATTAGGGCCCATTCTCCCTTTTTAACCATGCATATTAAAAACATGTTTATTCTTATGGAACTCTTGTAATATTTCACGTCAAAGTCCAAAATCTTGTACTGAAAAATTCCATACAAACTATAGCCTATAGTCAAATTGATTCGAAGAGAAAGAAAACTTTAGCGGTCAACAACAGGATCAAATCTGAGCCCATTCTCACTTTATTATAGGCTTTAAAAACTTGCTTATTCTAAAAATTTATAAAATGAAAAAAATACTATGATTATCAATTTTAAAAACATGCTTATTCCAAAAATATTGACCTCTCTGCGTAGATTGTCCATAAACAAATTGTGGATACTGGGACGGACAGGGACAGTGACAAAATACATTCACATCCTCTGTGCATAGATTGTCCATAAAAAAAAAATTGTGGATTTCAGGATGGACAGAGGCAATGACAATACATCCTCATGAAAATACTGACCTCTCTGACAATCGTTTTTCTGTTGGAGACAGCAGATCACAGTTGGCACCAGTTGTAGCAGGACGATTGAGGAAATCCGATATCAGCATTCTCGACACGTCCTCGGATCTTGTTGTATTGAACATGACTAAATAACTCAGCGTAATTGTTGCCAAATCTTTGAAATCGTTCTTTTGGTTAAATGTCTGGACTATTAGATACATCATTTCATGAAGATATTTCTGTAATTTTACGATATCTTGTGTAATTGGTAAAATATCCATCTTATTTTGTTTTTCTGTTGCTATGGTTTCAAGACAAATAGACGATAACCTTAGAGAATATTCCTTGTTATATAGTCGTAAAAAATCTGTGACATCTTTCTCAGCACTTTTATCCTGGTCACGAATGGCAATACCTAAATAAATCTGCCCACACCGTTTTAGTAAATATCCGATTCTTGAAACTAACGAAGGAGTTTTGTGAAGTCCGGTGGACAACTCGTGCACTGCTTCAATCACTTGATCAAACATACTAGGCTTCAAAATGTCCGCCATACACATTGTTTCATTACTGTTATTTTGTCTTAAGGCTTTGACCATTTGGGCTATTTCTCTTATCTTCACTCGGACATAAGTCAGGCTTTCTTTACCGTTTTTTCTATAAAGTTCAACTCCAAGACAGCGGATTATCTTGTCCTGTTTGGCAATCATTCCAATTTCATCATCTTTCATATCTGAGAACAAATCGTCGTCCCAGTCAGAATTTTCACACACAGCCACAAGTGTCCTGCCAACACGCAACACACCGCCCTTCTGATCCACAGAATCATCTTTTGATACACAGACTTTAGAGTGCCGCCATAATTCAGACGCAACAAAAAATCCTTTGCAATGGACACAGGGGACAAAATCGGAAACATTGGAAACTTGTTCACCCCTCTTCGAACGTCTTGCTACCAATAATTCTCCCTTTCCATCTTCTAATACTTTCACGTTGTGTTGATAATTTCCGAGGTGTTTCAGTTTTCTAGCCTCTTCAAATCTCTCGCTTGAGCCTTTCGGAAAGCTTAACAATTTTTGAACTTGTATTTCTTTGCTATGCATTGAGGTCAGATGGCGGACAAACTTGGCTTGCTGCTTTCCACAGAATAAACAATTATTCTTCCTGTTACATTTCTTACCTTCCATTTTGTTCGAATGTTTTTTCAGATTTTCTGAAATTATAAACAGAAATGGAATAAATGGGGTTTAACGTCCTACTCTTTTGCTCGTAAACTGGGCTAATGAAGACGGGCATACATCATACACTGTGCTAATGCTATGAGGGAAATTTTGCCCGGGCAGCGGCACTACAGCTTACTCTTATATCAAATTCCAACAGTCAAGATACCTTTTACGTGCACGCCAATGAGTATACGAGACCTCGTACCACCCGAATGACTAGACAGCTGTCCATGCCAAGGCCCCTTGTCTTGCATCACTGACAATGGGGAACCACGCCCGAAAATCTGGATGTACTTTCTCGGCCAATGCAGGAATCAAACGGCCAACCTCCTGGCTAGTGAGACAGCATCTTACCCACTTAACCGGGTGATTCCCGAAAAAATATAAACACTCGACCCAAACTACGTCATTTTGGGACTAATATGTGGTTCAATTTTATTTCAATAATTTGCTTGCGCGTAGGGGTCTGTAGCAGTGGGAGGACATGGAGAAAACCCACGAGGTTGGACAGGCGACCCTACTCCTTGTCACATACAACTAGGGATTCAAAACCACGTCAGTGACAGGCTTTAAGACACAGCGTGCTGGTAACCATTCAGCCATCCACCCTCCCTGAAGGGAGCCAGGGTATTACCCACTAAAACCGGGTGATCCATCGAAAATATAAAAAAAAGAGAGAGAGAGAGGGTTTAACATCCACTCAACTCCAACTACTCAAACTATGTTTTGGGACTAACATGTGGTTCAATTTTATTTTATTTTAGCAGAGGGAGAAAACTTGAGGACCCGGAGAAAACCCACGAGGTTGGACAGGCGACCCTACTCCTTGCCACACAATTAACCAGGGATTTGAAACCACGCCAGTGACAGGCCGTATGATACAGGGCACATACTAACCCATCTTTAACCTGGACACAAGTATAAATTAGATGATTTGGGGTGATTTAAGTGGATCTATACAAATTTTTAAACAAAGATTTGATGTTGAATGAATATTGAAAGATAATCCTTTAGTGGCATTTAGCGATTGAGCACATTAAAAAACACACAACACAGTTTATATGGAAAAATCACTGGTTTGTACACATATAGCACGACGTTTCGACAAGTATTCTCTTATCGTTATCAAGCAGGGTTGGGTTGTTTTAAAACAATTTGTTTTAAACAACTTGTTTTAAACGTTTAAAACAATTGAAAAAAAAACAAAAAAAAACGCTGATTTGTGTTTTTTTTATAAAAAAAATTTACATGTACCTGAAACTTAGAAAATCGTCAAGTAATCGTCAAATTATGAAATAATTTGGTGAATAATTTTCTTTTCGAAATTCTAGTGTTCATTTGTGTATTTCTATGTATTTAAATTGTACTGTATTAATAAATATTACGTACACCACAGTAGTAAAGATCAAAGTGATGGAAACAGTTATTTTTAGTTTAAAGGTGCAGTGTATGGGTTGTGAGTTGTATATATGTCACTTTAAAATTAAAACAAAGTAATTTTCAACATTTGGTCTTGTTCACTCTAAATTGAAAAATCGACTACATGTAGGTGTCGAGAAAGCTGGCAAGCTTGTCTTCATTTATAGGATGACAAACATGGAATTACCATAATATACTCTATTTTTTCATTGTTTTTAATCACCTTTGTCATTTATGAACATTAATAATAAAAAAAACAATAAAAAACATTGTTTTAAACAACCTGTTTTTTTCCAACCCTGTTATCAAGCACATATAACTGTGTTGTGTTTTCTAATACTGATAGAAATTGGATTAAGTGATAGCCACGTGGCCATGTTAAAGGGACAATAACACTCTTGCTGGCTTGGCATCTCTAGAAAATAAATAATAGTCTATTCTAAGTACTAGATGTGTATGTGTCCTACCTGTTGTGTAAATTATCCATTACATCATATTTTACTTATCCAGAGGGTTCGAAAATATCTTAAAATCCAAGTCACATTTGAAAAGGTTTACGTTAACCTTTTCAAATCGTGTAGTTGAATTTTTCCAATTTTTTAAATTAGGTGTATTAAGATGAAATTTGCACATCAATTAACTTGAATATTGTAAAATAATACAATTTGTTGACCAGAATAAAGATTAGGACATATTATTCAATTACAACAAGAGTGTTATTGGGGCTTTAAAGTGATATTGACATGTTTATATTTATATGTATTGATGACCGTTTGTTCATTCGGAATCAGCTGAAGAGGGGATGGTGGCCAAATGGTTAACGCATGCGCATGAAACAATACTGTCTGTTATTGACTACGATTCCCCACTCGCGCGTGACAAGGAGAAGCTCCCCGACAAACCTTGTGGGTTTTCTCAAGTATGCACTGCATTTATATTAATAATTTCAAAGTTTGCATAAAATTAAACACTTGCGGAAACACCAGATGCCTCCATTTTTGGCTAAGAATAGTTCATTGGTTAAATTTTGATTTAAACAAAAATACCCAAAACATAAATGCTGAGACTGAACAAGGAATTTTGGAAATCAATTAACGCTTTTAAAAAAGTTATCTCCCTTTCTGTTAAATGTCTGTAATTGATAACAGGGCCCTGATTCACGAAATCTTAACTAAAGATAAAATCCAAATTTTAGTAGATACTTCAGTTTTGATTGGCTAAGCACTAAAATCAGTCTAATATCATCCAATCAAATAACTAAAATTTGAATTTTATCTTAGTTAAAATGTTGTGAATAAAGCCCCAGTATTTCAGGTGCATAGTGACTGCTGATGCTGTATGAAGCACAAGACCATGTGTGAGCACACAAGACCAATATTTATATCTTAAGGGACAGGTGTTTACGAGACATATTGGACTGGGTGGCTACAGCCTGATGAGCAAGAAGATATGTTTGACATTGGATGAGCAATATGGTTATGAAGCGAGAGAGAGAGAGAGAGAGAAAAATGGGGTTGAACATCCACTCAACACAAACTAGGTCATTTCAGGACTAACATATGGTTTTAATTTTATTTCAATAATTCGCTTGCGCGTAGGGGTCTTTAGCAGTTGGAGGAAACCGGAGTGCCCGGAGGAAATCCACGAGGTTGAGAAGGCGCCCCTATCTCCATGCCACATACGCTCACACCAGGGCTCGAAACCACAGCCACAAGCCAGAGGTGACCGGCCAGCTAGAGGTCGAAGCGCGGCACTTTAGTCCACTAGGCCATCCACCCCCCCCCCCTCCCGGTGGTTATGAAGCAATGGAGACCAAAATCTGTCAGTAATATTGTAAATCGCAGCTTACCTTTTCGTTTGCTGCTATTACTGGTTGAAGGAGTTACTTGAGTCTGACTTAAAGCATTGGTCATCAAAACACCATCATCATCATCATCATCATCATCATCATCATTGACTATCATATTACAAGATCTCTTGACACCTGTATAATGTGAAAATTGACCACAATCACCCAATACTGTTGAACTATGATGATGGTTGAGTTCCAATTACTAGAATATTGGACCAAAACCATCCTTGTATGCAAAAAGTTTTTAAAATATGGTGTATACAGGTTGTGGACTCTCTCGAGGCCACAATTTTGATCCTATTTTGTTTAAAGATCTTGATTTCTGTCGATAATCGAAAACTTATCTGAACATAATTTCCTGAATTATGATCCTTGATTGTTCGAAAATTCACATTTTTAGCTTGTGGCACATGAAATTGAATAAAATATCCTTATGTCGGCTATCAACACCCATGGTTGTCCCTCTCAATCTTTCCATAGTTCCCCTCCCTCCCCCTCTCATTCTTCCAATAGTTCACCTCTCTCTTCCCCTCTCAATCTTTCGATAGTTCCTCTCTCCCTCCCCTCTCATTCTATTGATAATTCTCCTCTCTCTTCTCGTTTGATAGTTCCCCACCTCCCAACCACTAATTCTTTTGATAGTTCTCGACGCCCCCCCTCTCTCCCTCTCATTCTTTCAAAAGTTCTTGTCTCCCTCCTCCAATCATTCTTTCGTTAGTACCCCTCTCCCTTCCCCCTCTCATTCTTTCGATAGTCCTCCTCCGATCATTCTTTCGATAGTACCCCTCTCCCTTCCCCCTCTCATTCTTTCGATAGTTCTCCTCCCCTCTCACTCTTTCGATAGTTTCCCCTCTCCCTCCGCTTCTCATTATTTCGATAGTTCCCCTCTCCTCTCATTCTTTCGATAATTCTCTCTCCTCTCACTCTTTCGATAGTTCCCCTCTCCCTCCGCTTCTCATTATTTCGATAGTTCCCCTCTCCCTTTATATAATTCCCCTCTCCCTCCGCTTCTCATTCTTTCGATAGTACCCCTCTCCCTACGCTTCTCATTCCTTCGATAGTTCCCCTCTCCCTCTCTTTTTCTATAGTTCCCTCCACCCCAACCCCCCCTCATTCATTTGATAGTTCCCCTCTCCCTCTCTATAGTTCCCCTCCTCCCACCCCCCTCATTCATTCGATAGTTCCCCTCCTCCCACCCCCCTCATTCATTCGATAGTTCCCTTCTCCCCCCACCATGATATATTACGATCCATAATCAGAGCAAATAATGAAAAGATTGAAGTTTTAGATTTTATTTTTATTGCGTCTTATTTTTTTGTACATCAGCATTCATTTTATTTCTTATTGTATTTCAATACTGGATTTCGTTTTTTGAGGAACACAATTTCTTCTTTCTTTCGCAATTTTTTTTAAAACCCGTGGCGTCACGGTGTGGGTGTTTGGATGCAAGCTGTGATAAAGTCTTACACGTATCGTACCCATGCTCACCGCTTGTTGTAAGTGGTGTTTGGCATCCCCGCTTCCACCCACGGTGGTATCACATACATCTTTGCCTTTTTTTTTCTTCATTTATATTATCTTAGTGCATGCACAGACATCTTTCTCGTGGAAAGGAACCAGAGTAGCCAGAGTAAACCCATGATGTCCTGAAGGCATCCCTAACTCGAAACCCTCACATCAGATATCAAAATCACAACCACATGACAAAGGTAACCGACCAGCTAATGCTCAAAATGTGACACTGTTGGTCACGCTAGACACAAAGATGGGTTGCCAGGCAATGAAACACACTCCCACAACAGCTAAATCGTCCGGGCAGTCAACAAGAGTTGTCGCATATTTTTTATTTTTTTAATAATGAAACATTTACATTGTATAATACAATAAAATCTGATTAAGATTAACAACTCAAAAAGTAATTATCAGAAATCTTAGAATTTGTTTGGTTTGTATAAAGTTTTGCCCCATGCTAACGTTTAGTATACGAAACATTTAATATCATGGATTTAGCTGATCAATTATCAAAAAACATTGAAAATCAATATACTTGTAAGTGTTAAGACCTTAACTCTGTGTATCGATCTCAAGTCAATTAGATGACACGTTTGGCCTCTAGAGCGTCCACAAGATTTTCTGAAGTGATCAAGGGCCATAACTATGTCAGTATTTAACGGAAATTGCTAAAACTCAATAGGCTTCTTCGTCTCATGACCTTTAACACTGTGTATAAATCAACTTTAGCCACTCTAGAGCGTCCACAAGCAATTGTGGACGCCCGATCGACGGACGGACATGGGCGATGCCAATATACGACTACATTTCAATATGGGCGTATAAAAATTTGCCGGAAGTTATTGTTTTATAGGTGTCAGGGAAACTGATTGAGAGAAAAAGGATTTAACGTCCACTTGACACAAGCTATGTGACTTTGGGGCTAAGATATGGTTCAAATTTCTTTTTTCAATAATTCGCTTGCAAGTGAATCTTTAGCATTGGGACAAAACTGGAGAAAGCGGAAAAACCCACAAGATTGGACAGGGATCCTACTTCTTGTCACATACAAGAAAGATTTTACCATTTGAAGACCTTTACCACTAGTGGGACGCCCCCCCCCCCACATAAGGGCCAGAAAAAGACACAAATTTCTTTTGACTCAAAGTTCACCACACAATTATAATCTCTTCTCACCTTCATTAATTTCTTTCTTTCTCTTAGCATCTGGTGAACTATGTATAATTGTACTTTTTCTTTTCTCCAGACTTCCATCACCATCTAAAATAAGAGTTCCACTAGTGCCATCTTTGGTGGGATCTTCAACAGGTGCAGTTTCTAATACTGAATTCAGTCCTTCACTAGCATCCCAAACCAGAGATTCATTCGGAGTGTGATCTTTGACAGCATCCCAAACCAGTGTTTTACTTATGGTGCAATCCGTGACAGCATCCAAAACCCGAGTTTCACTCTTGGTGCAATCCGTGACAGCATCCAAAACCAGAGTTTCATTCATGGTGCAATCTTTGACAGCTGTGGTTTGTATTACTGGTACTTCCTTTGTAAGTGTGGTGGTGGATGCCCTTTCAGACATTGCCATATGGGAATTACTCTTAACTGTAATACCATTCTTCTCCTCCACTTCTTTATCCTTTGTAAGTTCGGCGATGGTTGTTCCTTCAGACAATTTCTTTTCTAAAACCAGATTTTTGATGGCTGTAATTTCAAATACTTCCTTTGTAAGTTCGGCGGTGGATGTTTCTTCAGACATTGTCTTATGGGAAGAACTCTTAGCTGTAGTACAATTCTTTCCTTCCATATCTTTATCCTCTGTAGTGTGATGTTTGACGGCCGTTGTTTCCAATACTTCCTTTGTAAGTTCGGCGGTGGCTATTCCTTCGGACATTGTCATTTGGGAATTATTGTTAGCTGTACCACGATTCTTCCCTATCATATCTTTATCCTTAGCAACACAGCGATATCCGTGCTTGGACTGATTACTGATCCACCCATAACAGTTTGGACAAGGTCCGAATTTAGACAAATAGAATATTCCTTTTCCGGATGGTCTTCTTAAGAGAATGATCTCACCCACCCCTGATAGCTTGACTGCCATGTTATGTTTATGATTGCCACGGTTACGTAAAATTTCCAATTGTTTCCTGCGAACAGAACTTTTTTCCTTGCCTTCTCGAGAACTGTCAGTTTTCTTGGGCTTTAAATTTAAATCAGCAACCTCCTTTTCGCCACTATGCTTTCTTTCTATATGAACAATTGGCTTACAAACTAGATTTCCGCAATATAAACAGCTATGCTTGTTACTAAACACGCGATCAGATTTCTTAATTTGTCCACTCTTACCCACTTTTGTCTTTTGGATGCCTCTGAAGTAAGCCAATGGCGCATCTTTAAAGTATATCTTCTCGTTTTGATTCTTGTTTACAGTTTTTAAAGCATCGCTCTCCGTTATTGGGACAACATCACTAGAATCGGAATTGGAATTAGAATCACTGTCTAGCGAATCATCAAACATTTCCTCAGATATAAAATCATCATCATCATAAGCATCATCCAGTATTTCAGATGTTAATGAAGAAGACACTTGTTTGTCTGGCAGAATCATCTTGTGTGGAGTTGAGGTAGAAATTAGATTTGTGGATTGCCCGAGTGGGAGTGAACTATCATCATCATCATCATCAAAATTCCTGGATTGTGGAGATGGAGGAATTGATTTGATATCTGTAATAATACCTTGTGAATGATCATCATTATCATCATCATCATCTTCATTAAACATTCTGACTTGTGATGATGGAGGAATTGGTTTGACATTTGTAATTTTAGTTTGTGAGAGTGGGAGTAAACCATCATCATAGACATCACCATCATCATCATCATATCTGGTTTGTGAAGATGAAGAAACATGCTTGATGTCTTGAAGGAAATGTGAGGATGGCAGAAGATCGTTATCAACATCATCATCATCAATAATCATCTTGGCGTGTGAAGATGGAGGAATTGACAATGAATCAGCATCTTCATTAATCATTCTTGTTTGTGATGATGGCAAAATGGGTCTATGATTTACTTGTGTGGCTTGTAGCAGCTCCTCCTCCTCCTCCTCCTCCTCCTCCTCCTCCTCCTCCTCCTCCTCCTCATCATCATCATCATCATCATCATCATCATCATCATCAACACCATCATCAGTTGTAAATAATTCATCGACATCACTGTTGAATATCGCTAAAAGATGTCTTAGTCTGTCGAATGTAGTTTTCTTCCATTTTTCTGCAAATAAATAGAATATTATCACATATAGATGAGGGAGAGATTTCATCTCCACTTTCCATCACTGAAATATGTAATTCTCTATCATATCTTCATTCCTGATATACATCTCATGTCCATTTTGAAATTGTTTCAAATTCCTTCACTCTAAGGCCCGATTTCCATGTGCATGTTTTAATCCGCGAAATGGTTGATAGAATCCAAATATAATGGGGCTGTTGCAATGTAAGCCGCGAAAAATCAGGAAAATGCATGGAAAACGGACATAGAGGCTATTAGGGTTACAATTCATGAGAAAGAGAGAGAGAGAGAGGGAGAAAGAGAGAGAGGGGGAAAGAGAGAGGGAGAGAGAGAGAGATAGAAAGAGAGAGAGAGAGAGATGGGGTTTAACCTCCACTTGACACAAACTAGGTCGTTTGGAGACTTACATATGGTTGAATAATCTGCTGTGTAGGGGTCTTTAGTCGTGGGAGGTAACCAGAGAAAACCCTCAAGGTTGAACAGGTGACCCCAAACTGATCCCGCAGTGAATATTCGCTTGGCCGCTACAATCACTGATAAGCATGACAACGACGAGGCTTAATGAGTACGGCATATTAACTATCTTACTCCGACAAATTAAATTCTCAAAGATTTTTTTGAGGTAAAAGAAAAATAAATAAAGACGTTTGAAGTATTTGTAGTTAAAAAATATTTCCTATTTAGTGTAAATGGGTATTAAAATGAGTAAAATGCATCATTTTGCCCGAGGGAGTTAGGTGTTAAGTAAACATTGCACGAGCCATTGAGCCAATGACTACGAGGCGTGCAGTCAACGCACGTGTTGTGGACAGTCATCAGTTACAGAGATAATTCGTAAGTAATTCGCTGTGAAACAGATTGGGGTGACCCTACTCCTTGTCACCAGTTGACTCAATGACAGACCTTATGATACAACGCGCGTATTCTAACGATTCGACCATCTTTGTTTTAATGGTATAATTACTTCATTCTGAGTGTTTGAAGATGTAGCGTAGATTGTTTATTATTGTAACAACAGTACTGGACAAACGAGAGAGAGAGAGAGAGAGAGAGAGAGAGAGAGAGAGAGAAATGGGGTTTAACGTCCACTCGACACAAACTAGTTAATTTTGGGACTAACATATGGTTTCATTTTATTTCAATAATTCGCATGCGGGCAGGGGTCTTTAGCAGTGGGAGGAAACCGGAGTGCCCGGAAGAAACCCACGAGGTTGAGAAGGCGCCCCTATCTCCATTCCCCATACGCTCACACCAGGGATCGAAACCACAGTCGCAAGCCAGGGGTGACAGGCCAGCTAGAGGTCGAAGCGCGGCACTCTAGACCACTAGGCCATCCCACCCCCCACTGGACATACGACACCAAGTCTTGATTATCCATTTTATTGTTGAATTTTTTAAAATCTCTGCCATCCGATGTTTGAGAGAATTGATTATATGAATATTTAATTGCACAGGTCTTCTAAATACACATGTAATGGTTTATATAACTTTTGAAGCCAAACCAAAGACAGGTTTATGTGGGACCTTGTTTTCATCTACACTGAACGACTAGACAGCTGTCCTTATTTGGCCCTCTGTCCTGTATCTTTTACATATACAAGGGGAAACAATGCCAGAAAATCTGGATGAACTTTCTTGGCTAATGCAGGGATCGAACACAAGACCCCAGACCAGCTAGCCAGTGTCTTACCCACTTAGCCAACGTGATCCCTGAGACAATGCAAAATTTTATGGCTGAAAACCTTTATATATAAACTTCAAGTCAGTTGGATATCAACTGCAACAAGTAACAAGAGCATCAACAAGCAGTTGTGGACAACGGAACGGACAAGCTGGCGACAATATATAACATTTCGATGTATATAAACAAAAGAAAAGATTTAATGGAGAGGGGTGATATAGGCCTTGTCCTGTTCCCCAATCCTTTCAGTTATCAGAATAAATATTGTTTAAAAAAAAAAAAAAAGAAAAAAAAAAAGAAAAGATTTAATAAACTTTTTATTCAAACTAATTAGGGCAGATTACGAAATGAAATGAAATGGGGTTTAACATCCTACTGTTCTGTTAATGAAGACGTTGCATATGCCAGACAGTGTGCTATTATGGTCATTTTGCTCAAGAAGCACCACTACGGCCTACTGAGCCTACTCTTATATCAAATTCAAACGGTCAAGGGATCTTTTATGTGCACGCCATATGTACATAGGGCCTCGGTTTTTCGTCAAAAGGGGAAACCACACCGGAAAATCTGAATGAACTTTCAAGGCCAATGCAGGGTTCGAAAACACGACCTCCAGGCTAGCGTGCCAGCGTCGTATCCACTTAGCCACAGTGATTCCCAAGGGCAGATTATACACCAGCAATAATTTCAAATTATTAAATTTCACTCTGGATGCCCGTGAAAGACAAATTATTACTATCATGAAATTAAATATAAATTTATCTAATCATATTATTCATATTCAAAATTAACAAAATCCAATCTGAACCTACATGGACAGAAAATGTCCATATTTTCCCCAGAGTTTCTCAAATCGTTCAATAGTGTTTCTCAGATATTTCAATAGAGATTATCTGAGTTTTAACTTGGGATTCTCATGGCAAAATTTCTATCATGCACACTGCATGGCGTATGCCCGTCTTGATTGGCACAGTCAGAGCAGAAAAGTAGGACGTTAAACCCCATTTCATTTAATTTTCACTTCTAATTGGGCCATGTCCATTTTATTTGTATGCAATTATTGTGCTTGATCATGATACAAGGCTGCTTTATGAAATAATAACACCAATTATTGTTTCCTCAAGCAGATTGTATTTTGCCTCTATCATTTTTTTGGACTTGAATTTTGTCTAATGGTTTGGATTGTTCGTACTTGGTTTTATTTTATTGCATACATGTAACTGTACATGTAGTCAAAATAAAAAAGAAAAATTCCACTGAACGATGAAGATTTTCAATGTGGGCCTTTAAGCAATATGAAGTAATTTCAACACATCATTTTATTTCACAAAGTTTATGAAAATTTATTTTTTTACCGACCCATGAAAATCTTCCATGTGACCTTTTAAATTTAAACAGTGTGAAGAAATTTCAACAGACCACTTTTGTTCACAAAGTTTATGAAAATTTTTTGTTTGTTCCACTTTGTCCATGTCACCATTTTCTAGCGCATTGGCCATGACTATCATGGCACACTTTTTGAGAGTATGACCAATTTTTACAGCAAGAGATGGCGTAGCGAACTGGTCTGTGTCAGTTTTAAATCCTGCCACATTCCGTAGTGCCGCAATGACTTTACTCAAATTTTGGGGCCTGATGTAATCCTCGAGACATGCTTTCTGGTTATTGTCGTTCTCTCGTAAAAAATATAGCAGTCTGCCAATCTCTCGTAATTTGGATCGGACATAATTATACTGATTTACGCCGTATCCAGCACCAAGATATTCTCTTTTAGCTAACTCAATAATAGTGCTGTCATGTTTAACAATTTGTGAAATCTCGTCTGGTTTCATAGGTGCAAGCAAGTCATTTAAGGCCTCAAACACCCCAGCAAGGGCTGGTTTTAATAACTGACTATCTCGATAAACGCGTTTCCTTATTTTACCACTTTCAGTTGATTCATTCGAATCATCATCTTCAAGCTTCCTTTTTGATGAACTTTTAAAGAAACACTTATGTTTCCACAATTCCTTGCGCATATAGTAACCATAGCAATGGGCACACGGACAATAATTATTCGGGTTGACTTTCATCTTATTGCTTGGTCGATACGCCACAATCAAACAGCCCTCGTTTTTTCTCAACACTTCACAGTTATGTATATGGTTACCCAAATTCCTTATTTTGCTTAATAAGTTTGTTTTCTGATGGGGGTCCGTCGTTTGGATTATTTTCCGCACCTCTGATTCAACGCTATGTAAATTATACAAATGTCTTGGTAGTTTTGACTGAGGTTTCCGACAATAATAGCAGTACTGGCGTTTATCCCACTTTCGACCGTCTGTATTGTTTGTCGCGAAAACAGTTATACAAGTGTTTTTTGCGACACGGCTGCCTTGAGGTTTATTAGAAGTAGACACGGTTGTGGGTGACACTGAAAACGAATGTGGTTCAACTGATTCTTCATCACTCCCTTCTGTAACTGATTCCAGGTTAACAAAACCTGGCATAGAATCTTGTGTAACTGATTCCAAATTAACTAAATCTGACATAGAATCTTCTGTTATCAGTTCAAAATTAATCGATTCAAGTTCTGATTTATTTGCTAGCGGTTGTAGTGCAACAGATTCAGGGTCTGCTTCGTTAGTAATTGGTTCTAGATCTACAGAGTCAGACTCTGATTCATTAATAATTGGTTCTACATGTAGCTTAATCGATCCAGGCACAGATTCGTTAATAATTGGTTCAAGCTTAATTGACCCAGTCTCTGATTTATTAGTAATCAGTTCTAATTTAACCGATTCAGATGTTGGTTCAGTAAATGATTGTCGTACAAATGGTTCAACTGAATTTAAAACATGTTCCTCTGAAATAACGCTTTGGATGTCAAACCCTTCTGCTTTAAATTGTACGGGTAAATCGTCCCCTTCTACTTGGGAATCGTCTGATTTCGACATATTCAAGTTAGAACCTGGATCTTCTACAGAGGTTGCCGGTCGGACCTGATCACAATTCAGCCACTTTATGATCTTGTCATTGGAATAACGCGCATGAAATTTATTTTTGTTTTGACTCATTTGTACTATAGTGGCAGAATACCAGTTTCCATCAGGTGGCCTGACTGCATCAATTCTGTCTCCTTCTTGGAAATCAACTTGAATTGTTTCATCAATAGTTTTCATCTCTATAAAAATAAAAACACATCCATTTGTTAACGTCAATTATTTGTGTAAAATTAATGTAAACGAAATGAAATTGTGTGCTATGAGGTAAATTTTGCCTGGACAGTGGCCCAAATCCCAACTCTTCAATCAAATTCCAATTGCCAGGAGATCTTTTACATGCACACTGCACAAAAATGTGTACATGGGACCTTGGTTTGTCGTACCATCCGAACGACTAGAGACAAAATTTTTGGGGGGAACCTGGACATCAAAATACAATATCATAACGATGAAAAAAAAATACCAACCTCTTATAGGACTGTCTGGTAATTGACTTAGTATACTATTGTGATAGTAGATAAAACTGAAGACATGCGACCTTTACTCGGAAAATGTGCGCGCAGGACCTGGATACAGCTTTAACATAAAATTATCATTCTTCTTGCGATAGGTTCTTTACTTTCGTTTGATCGTTATGAAAATGTTGAGACTTTTTTAATCTGAATCATTTATTTTGTCATGCCAACAAGGTCAGGGCATCTCTCATCTTCACTATCTCCAGTGGTCTCAATCCGTTCTACTCCACTAACCCCTGGGTTAACCTACAAGGGTTCAGTGGTCTCAATCCGTTCTACTCCATTAACACCTGGGTTAACCTACAAGGGTTCAGTGGTCTCAATCCGTTCTACTCCATTAACCCCTGGGTTAACCTACATGTATGCAGGGAAGAGGGGAGAGGCTTTCAAGTTATCTGTCCTTTGATGATTGTGCTATTTTCATCGACCAATCCCATAGAACAGTAATACCGACAATGAAGGCCAGGGCAGATAATCTGATATCGTGGAAATCCTATGGATTAACCCAGGGGTTAGTGGAGTAGAAGGGAATGAAACCACTGGGAATACAGAGGATGTGCCATCTCCTTTCAATCAAGGTCTGTGATGTGATACAAGAAACATCTTATACTGTACAACAACTGTGCAATGGCTGGCGTAATGAGAGAGAGAGAGAAATGGGGTTTAAAGTCCACTCAACAAAACCAGGTCATTTCGGGACTAACATATGGTTTAATTTTATTTCAATAATTTGCTTGCGCGTAGGTGTCTTTAGCATTAGCAATGTGAGGAAATCGCAGTGCCCGGAGGAAACCCACGAGGTTGAGAAGGCGCCCCTATCTCCATGCCACATACGCTCACACCAGGGCTCAAAACCACAGCTGCAAGCCAGAGGTGACTGGCCAGCTAGAGGTCGAAGCGCGGCGCTCTAGACCACCAGGTCATCCCCCCCCCCCTGGCGTAATGAAGACGGGCATTCACCATACAGTGTACTATGAGCGAACTTTTGTCCGGGCAGCGGTGCTACGGTGTACTCTTCATTCCAACTGTCAAGGGTTATTTTACGTGCAAGCTAAAATGGACACGGGACCACTGGACAGCTGTTATTGTCAGGCCCTCCATATTGCATCATTGACAAAGGGAAATCACGCTGCAAATGCAAAATCCTATAAACTTTCTGGGAGTGAACCTGCGACCTCCAGGTCAACTGGCATGGTTTCAATTCCCCGATTGTACGTGACAAGGAGTAGGGTTGCCCGTCTACCCTCTTAGTTACCCTTGTTACGATAATAAAAAAATCTTGACCACAGATGATGTTTGTATTTTACAGGAGAGCCGAAAAAAGCTCTCATTAATAAACAAATGAAAAAAATCGCTCCCCAGTTTTGATAAGAAGAGTTGTTAAGAAATTAAGGAAAGTGACCCAATATTAAAAAGAGCAATTTGTTGTGTGTATGGGAAATGGTTGTGAAGATCAATAGCTGCATGTACTGGGGTCATTCCTGGTTTCATAATTGATAATAAACGGCTAGTGACTTTGTAAAGAAGATAGTCCCGAAATGAGAGAGTTTGTGTTGAGGGGACGTTAAACCCCATTTCTCTTGTAAAGAAGAGTGATTTTAAGTTAAGGGGAGGAACAAAAACCTTCCCTCAGTCGACATTCACTAGCCTTAAAAAACAATGACCATCATATTTCAATCCATTCATAATCATAACCATCCGATAGGCTAGAGATTTGATTATGGAGAGAGAGAGAGAGAGAGAGAGAGATAGGGTTTAACGTCCACTCGACACAAACCGAGTCATTTCGGGACTAACATTTGGTTTAATTTTATTACAATAATTCATTTGCACGTAGGGGTCTTTAGCAGTGGAAGGAAACCAGAGAAAACCCACGGCGCTGGACAGGCGTCCCTAGAGAGAGATAGAGACAGAGACAGAGAGGGGGTTGAAGACCACTTGACGCTAACAAGGTCATTTCGGGACAAAGGACAGGTCCTGAAATCGTTTCAAATATTTCATAGATTTTGTTTACCTTTGTGTATTTTGATGTGTTTTTGAAGTCCATCATCTGTAGAAAAAGACAGACCAGAAACGTCACATTCATGAACTTTTTCTTTCAGATGACTTCTGGTGTGTTTCAAAAGTTCATCAGTGTCACGGAAGGATTTACTACAAACATCACATTTTTTCAGTCTTTGTTTCATGTGACTTTGTATATGTTTCAGCAGGTTATCATTATCAGAGAATGATTTACTACAAACATCACATTTATATGGCTTTTCTATGAGGTGAATATTGGTGTGTTTTTTCAGATTCTTGCTTTCCCAGAAGGATTTACTACAAACATCACAGTTATATGGCTTTTCTTTGACATGAATTCTGGTGTGCTTTATCAGATTCTTGCTTTCCCGGAAGGATTTATCGCAAATACCACATTTATATGGCTTTTCTTTGATATGAATTCTGGTGTGCTTTATCAGATTCTTGCTTTCCCGGAAAGATTTATCGCAAATACCACATTTAAAAAGTTTCTCCCGAATGTGACTACTTGTGTGTTTTATCAAATTATCACATTTCCAGAAAGATTTCTCACAGATACTGCATTTATAAAGTTTTTCTCTAGAACTAGTTACGCCATTTTGCTTCAGACCACCATGGGTTGAAGTCGACTTACTACTTTTAGATGTCTGTTCTCCATCATTAATAGAATTTGTGGATTGGCTTTTATCATTTGCAATCGGCTGATTAATTATGGACACATGTTTATCGTTGGAATGTTCCTGACTGCATTTCGACACATGGTTATTCAAGTCACAATATTGGCTGAAATTCTTGTTACAAAGTGAACACTGATACAAAACGCTCGCTCTGACCAAGGAATCCTCTGGCTTAACGTGTGATTTACAATGTTCCTCTAACTCTGTATGTTGTCTGAAACGTTTTTCACAAAGTCTACACTGATAGTAAACGGATGTCTCTTCTTTTACGTGTGTTTTACAATGTTTTTCCAAGTCGGCGTATATTTCGTATTTTTCATCACACAGCTTACACTGAAAAAAATTGTCAAGTTTTTCTTGCTTCATGTGCATTTTGTTGTGGGTTACGAACTGACTATAGTTTTGAAACACCTTGTTACAAACAGTACACTGATGAGAAGATCTTCTAACCTTCAACTGAAAAAAAAAAACAGAATTATTTTATCTTTTTCTAATAATGAAATGAAATGGGGTTTAGCATCCACTCGACACAAACTAGGTCAATTCGGGACTAACGTATGGTTTAATTTTATTTCAATAATTCGCTTGCGTGTAGGGGTCTTTAGCAGTGGGAGGAAACCCACGAGGTTGAGAAGGCGCTCCTATCTCCATGCCACATACGCTCACACCAGGGCTCGAAACCACAGCCGCAAGCCAGAGGTGACCGGCCAGCTAGAGGTCGAAGCGCGGCATTCTAGACCACTTGGCCATCCCAACCCCCCATATAATGAAATAAAATGGGGTTTAACGTCCTACTGTTTTGCTCCTAACCTGGGCTAGTGAAGATGGGCGGCAGCGCTATGGTCTACTCTTACATCGAATTCGAACAGCTAAGGGATCTTTTATGTGTACGCCAATGTGCACACGGGACCTCGTTTTGTTGTCATATCTGAATGACTAGACTAGGAGTAGACAGCAGTCCTTGTTTCTAATAAATGAGACAGTAAATTTGATTAGTCGGTGAGAACACAGTGGGATAATACGTTTTAAGATCAAACATACCATTTCCATTTTTCACACTGGCTTGTTGGAGGAGTATAGCTTCAGAGTTACAACTATATTAAAGTTTTTAAACTATATTTAAAAAATTCAAAACAATATCTTCTGCAGCCATTTTCATTTCGAGTGTGAACCGGATGTAAAATGTTGTTTTTCCGATATGATGTACCCGAGTAACTCACAATTATCTGTAAAAAACATCTAATACCAAATATACAATGGTGTCACGTCTGTGACTTGGCCCAGATAAAATTAAACTCGATAAAGTTACCCTGGAATCATTTTAATAAAGATAAATTATATAAACTGCCTATTTTCTTTTGGTGGTTGGTCTTTTCTTGCTTTAAAAGTACTCTGAATATGCGCATGCACGATAGAGTCCATACCGGATGTTACATGTCAAAAGGGTTCCCGTCAACTGCAGCCATTATTAGGCATTATTATCCTATTAATTAATAATTGGTATTCGCTGAGATACAGATAGGTATTTTTGTACTATACGAACTGAAAATGGTAGCATGTTGTTGTGCGCCAGGCTGTTCAAATTTTAAGATTAGTGCTCAAATTGGAATCCCATTTCACACCTTTCCAACAGACCCTGAAATAAGACGACGATGGCTTGTCAACATCAGAAATAAGAAACTACCAGTTAATACCACTGCCAAAAAGTTGAAAAGTCACCATGTTTGTGGGAAACATTTTAAACCTAGTGACTACGTGGATGATATAAAGCATAGGATTTCACCTCATCTCTATAAAAAGAAAAATTGGTTGCGTAAAACTGCTGTCCCTACTCAGTTTTTTTACCCAGAAGTCATAAAAACAAGTAAGAATCCTTCCTTGATAACAAACATGATATTGTCATTTCTGTCCCACATCATTTCGAAATACACCCCGGCGAACTTTCGAGCTCAGTTTGACACCGGTTTTGACTTTTATTCGGACTAGGTCATGCTACCGAATCCTTATCACAGAGGCGGATCCAGGATTTTCAGAAAGAGGGGGCGTGCTGCACCCACTTGGGAGTGCGAAGCCTGGAACAGTGATTTTTGAGTGGAAAAAATGACAGGACTAATTTCATACTAATGCTGTAAATTAGGATTTCCAACCTAAACTATTTTTGTTCTCCTTTCGCGTGAGAATATATAAAATAGAGAGGTTGTGTGCCAGGTGGATCCGCGCCTGTATCGAGGATGCTTGATTCACGGTCAAGAACTTCCCGAATTGAAATAATTGCAGTCTAGTGACGTGGAATTCAGACCTATCACAATTCTGTCAGTCCTGTCCAAGGAGGTGGTGTGAATAGAATTTTGACATAATTAGATACATCGGATATGTTTCAGCGGCATTGTTGGTTGAGATATTTACTCAACTAGCGTGGTTTCGAACCACTTGTTGTACGTGACAAGGAGAAGGGTCGCCTGTCCAACTTCCTGGGTTTTCTCCGGGTCCTCCGGTTTCCACAAACTGCTAAAGACCCCTACGCACAATAGGATTATTGAAATAAAATTAAACCATAGGTTAGTCCCGAAATGACCTAGTCTGTGTGGAGTGGACGTTAAATCCCTTTCCACTCTTTCTTGCTATGACAGGGACAGGGCATACATGTACTTGTCGGCTAGTGGATGGTGTGTTCGATCCTTGTATTGGCCGAGAAAGTTCCCCCTTGTCAGTGACGTGGGGTTGGATGGTCGAATGGTTAGCGTGCACACTGTATTATAAAGCCTGTCATTGAGCCAACTGCCGTGGTTTTGAATCACTGGTTGTATGTGACAAGGGGAAAGGTCGCCCGTCCAACCTCATGGGTTTTCTCCGGGTCCTCAGGTTTCCTCCCATTGCTAAAGACTCCCAACGCGCAAGAGAATTATTGAAATAAAATTTACCCATATCTTAGTCCCAAAATGACCTAATTTGTGCCAAGTGGACCTTAGACCTCCTCCCTCTCTCTCTCTCTCTCTCTCTCTCTCTCTCTCTCTATGACAGGGATAGGACTGCTAAAAACCCCTACCCTAGGTGGAAATGACCTAATTTGTGTTGAATGGATGTTAAACCCATCTCTCTCTCTCTCTCCTTCTCACTCTCTCTTTCTCTCTCTCTCTCTGTCTCTCTCACAATAAAACAATAATAATTTTACTCTTCAGGTCAAACCAAGTCATCTACCACAACAAGTACTGTTGCTAAACCATGTGCTTATCAGTCAGCTCATAGTTACGATTATGAACGAAGTGCTTATTTAAAACGGGAAAAAATAAGAAATGGTATTAGTCCTGTGGAGGAAAGTGGTGTCAAACTGGTGAGTATTGTATGATTAGTTCGTAGAATCAAGCTACGATCATGGGTAGATTACTTGAATACATGAATCCCCCATGGATGAGAGACAGAGAGAAATGGGGTTTAACGTCCACTCGACACAAACTAGGTCTATCGGGACTAACATATGGTTTTAATTTTATTTCAATAATTCGCTTGCGCGTAGGGGTCTTTAGTAGTGGGAGGAAACCGGAGTGCCCGGAGGAAACCCACAAGGTTGAGATGGTGCCCCCATCTCCATGCCACGTACGCTCACACCAGGGATCGAAACCACAGTCGCAACAAAGAGGTGACCGGCCAGCTAGAGGTCGAAGCGCGGTACTCTAGACAACTATGCCATTCCCCCCCACCCCCAAGTATGAACCCAGGGTATACTGGAGTGGAACACTGAGGATGGGATAATGCAGACAGGTATACTGTGCTATTCGAACTGTCAAGGGATCATTCATTTCCATCCCAGAGCAGGGGAGGGTTGGGTGGTTAAAGTGTGCCATTGTATCATAAAGGCTTTCAATGAGTCACCTGGCATGGTTTCGAATCCCCAGTGGTATGTGGCAGGGAGTAGGGTCTCCTGTCCAACGTCGTGGGTTTTCTCCGGGTACTCCGGTTTCCTCACACTGCTAAAGACCTCTTCGTAAAAGCAAATTATTGATATAAAATTAAACCATATGTTAGTCCCAAAATGACCAAGTTTGTATAGAGTGGACGTTAAACCCCATTTCTCTCTCCCCACCCCACAGCTGTCACAGGACCTTGGTTTTCACAAATGACTGTAGATATTGCTGTTCTTTGCCAGGCCCTCTGTGATTAAATCATGGTGATGGGGGTTGGCAGGTATAGTGCTTTAAACATGCACATGAAATTGTAAGGTCTGCAATTGAAATAAGTAGTACATGTATGATTACGATAACCCACTTGTATGCGACAAGGAGTAAGGTCACTTGTTTTCCGGTTCCAACAGCAGGAACTTACCCCCATTTCATTTCATTTCTATTCAAAAATCTTAGTACTGTTCAAGACTCAAAAAAATAAACACACTTATATGGATATACTACTTCTGAATTTTATTGACATACACATACAGGTATCGTTATCAAGCAAATATCATTATTTTCTTGATAACGATACCTGTATGTGTATTGAAACGTAGCATGTCAATAAAATTCAGAAGTGGTATATCCATATAGGTGTGTTTATTTTTAGTGAGATCTATTTCTATATGTCTTATAAGGATTATGTTCAAGACTCAATGTGCAGAATTTACATTTTTTGAAAGATGACAAATTTTCAACTGGCTTAGTGAAACCAGAGCAAGCTCACTAACCAGAAGGTCTATGTTCGAACTCACTGCTGCGTAGGATTTTCCTTGCGATTCCAGTATAGGTTTGTCCCTTGTCAGTGGTGACTAATTTTAACCAGTATATAGATGCTAGAACATGAAACTAATGATGTCATACTTTTATATATTACAGGAAACTAATGAAGTAATAACTTTTGTATATTTCAGGAATCTAATGATATATAACTTGTTTATTACAGGAAACTAATGAAGTAATAACTTTTATATATTTCAGGACACTAATGATGTTATAACCTTCCATCAATGTGTTGTATGTGATGAGATTTTTCAACAATACAGTGCACTAAAAGTCCACAAAAAAATACACGTTAAGGAAAAGAAAACAGATGATGTTGAAAACCAGAACAAGGCGCATGTTACCAATTTTTATCGGTGTGGGATGTGTGAGGAAACTTTTGAACGTCACTCTGATTTGGAGGAACATTATAAAATACATGTAAAAATTGAAAGACCTGATGATGTTGACGATTGTCCAGTAGCTGATGATGTTGAATTTGATATTGATTGTCCAGTACATTTTCAAGAAGCTGTGACAGAAGTACAAGAAGGACACGCATGTAAACTTTGCAACGCAAATTTTAAAGAATACACTGACTTAGAAGAACATTGTAAAATACACGTTAAAGAAGAGGAAAGCTCATCTCATCAATGTACAATTTGTAAAATTAGTTTTACACGATATTTGGACTTGGAAAAACATATATGTGGTGATTCGATAGATTTCATGCACACAAACTTATCGTCTAAAACCACGGATAAAACTAGTAATCGACATGAATGTGCGGTTTGTGGTCAATCATTTAACTGTATCACAAATTTTCGTACACATACAAGAATCCATGCAGTCGAGAAACGTCATGAATGTGCGGTCTGTGGTAAAGTTTTTGCTAAAAAAGATAAGCTGACGATACATTCGAGAATTCATACCGGACAGAAGCCCTATAGATGTGCCTTTTGTAGTAAAAAGTTTACCCAAAACAGTCAGTTAAACACACATACAAGAATCCATACTGGCTTTAAACCGTATAAATGTGATGTTTGTGGTAAATCATTTATTACCAATTTTGGTCTGAAAAGGCATCAAAAAATGCATACTGGAGGAAGACTGTTTGCTTGTGACGTTTGTGGTAAATCATTTACAAATAGCAGAAGTGTCAACGGTCATAAGAAAATTCATACCAAAAATAAACCTGCAGGTGACAAGGAGTAGGGCCGCCTGTCCAAACGCATGTTTTTTCTCCGGATCCTCCGGTTTTCTCCCACTGCTAAAGACCCCTACTCGCAAACAAATCATTGAAATGACCTGGTTTGTGTCGAGTTGACGTTAAACCCCATTTCTCTCTCCGATACATGTATTCACAATCGGATTTCGAGGACGAAAAACCGAGGTCCTGTGTACACATTGGCATGCACATAAAAGATCCCTTAGCAGTTAGAATTCGATATAAGAAAAGGCCAAAGCGCCGCTGCCGGGCAAAATTCCCCTCATAGCACACTGTATGACATATGCCCATCTTCATTAGTCCAGTCAGAGCAGAACAGTAGGACGTTAAACTCCATTTCATTTGATGTTGTAAGAGTGTTAAGCGGTTACCTTTATATCATCGTGATTTGATCTAAATACTTTAAACGTCTTTCTAGTAAATATTTTTGTATTATTTTGAGTGAAGCTCACTTGATTTGATATTTGTTTATTTTATGCAGTGTCTACGTGTATGTATCTTCTTGTAGATCTTGTTTTGCATGTGGTCCCCCTGAACTGCCCTTGAATAGGCTTAACTGATTTTTTGAATGATATTGTGGATACTGGAACAATTGGGCCCCAAGTTCACAAAGCATTCTCAGACTTAAGTTGAGAATTTTACTCAAAATTGTCCACCTTATTTTAACTAAATGATAGCCCGTTATAATAATTTTGTTGTTTGTCTGTCTAAAATACATCAATAAGAAACTGTATGCAACTTTTTGCGTTTCTGGATCAAACATATTTCTCAAAAACCGTAATAGAAGTTTGAGCAAATTCTCAACTTAAGTCTGAGAATGCTTCGTGAACTTGGAGCCAGATTAAAACACATATCTATATTTCATTTCGTTGTTCGATGGCCTGTACATGAAGATCTGACCATTTTAGTTGGAGGTTGCATCAGGAGTTATACGAGCGATTTTTGACCTTTAGATGTCAGACATTTGATTTGCCAGCCAGAGTTGGATGTTTCCACCAGAATACCCACAGTCCCGTGCATCATATGCTAAGAACATAATCTAATGGATCGTTTCGTGGCTAATCCCTGACATTAACCAGAATGTGGGTTATGTAACAAATGTAGCAGCAAAGACCAGTAAAATGAAACGAAATAGGATCTGTGTTTTAATCCGCTGGACACTCGCGACGCTATTGTTATGTTTGAATAAATATATACAAAGAAAGAACTAAATGTTAATTATTTCTGATAATGATGTATGGATTGTTACTCATGTGAATGCTCTCATTACATGTACCGATAAAAAAATAAAAATGTGGCTGGTGCCAGCAAAATCAGTCACTTGGATCACTTCACCAAAATTGAGTTCTATACATATTCTGAAAGCCACAACTGTGGGCTTTCAAATGCAACAAAAATTATGTTGATATCTCAAAAATTGACTGAGTTGTGAAATTTTGAAGCTTCAAGGTCAACATAAGTACATTCTGAGAAAACGCAGATTAAAGTCTGGGTACTAAAAATTTTCAAACCATTATAGCAACCAGTATCTTAGGATGGGGATATTGCCTCCAAATTTTTACCGGTTGAAAATTTATTTGACATGTTAAGTGACGACTAATTTCGATTGTTTTAGGGAGAATTTTGATTACGTAACATTCTACATGTTTTATTAAAATCAATTTTTGAGGCATTTAGAGTTCGAATAATTAAAAATGGTTTAGAATTCCGAAAGACAACATTTCAAACTATTGTTTGGTGATGAAAACTGAAAATCAATAATTTCACCACTGACTGCCGTATCTTGCCTATAACGCAAAATGAATGATTCCGACTTCCGACTGAAAACGATAATTCCGGTCTCAAATGTTACAACCTCTGTTGACAACTTACCTGCAGCCTGGAAATAACAGAAAAGTCCAGGGGAAGAACAATCTAAGTCACATTTTCCACGAACCCCAGTTAATGGCGCCATCTGGTAGCAAATTGTGTAAGCTTTCCGTGGAATAATTAATTTCAGGTAAAAACGATTGGTTACACATAGAACCAAGACCATTCTGAAATGGCCTCCTGAACAAATACAAGTCCAGTAATTGACCTTAATTTGCCTGAAAGGTGGAAGTCAGTTGTTGTTCTGGTATTATGATTCGTATTAAACATCATTTTGAAGTTGTAATTAGACCCACTTATTGTTCTGTTTGCGTCAAGCATTTTTGTCCACAAGTTTGTTTTGCCTTTTATGCAAAAGGACAAAAATATGGCTTAGATTGTTCTTCCCTTGTACTCTTCAACTGTTTTAGATGTATCTGACAAAATGTCAGGCTCAAATAAAATAGTACCTGACATTTTCAACTTAGTGCTGGACATGTATTAATAATATCAATAAAAGACAAATTAGTGCCGGACAAAATGACAGGCACCAGAGGTTTTGTGCCTGGCAAAGCCTGAATCTGTCTGATATTGTCTATGACAGGTGCCTTATTTCCACCTGCTGTGGGCATATGTTTTGTTCCTCGTAAGTTATGATTGGTAGTAAGAGTGGGTTGACTACAAGATTTAAAGGAGCTAAATCGCTAACATTTGGGACCTAGAAATTGACACAAGTGGGTTGCAACGCATATAATACTCTAATACCACGTTTCTCAACCTTTTCTCACCGCTCACCCCTGAATGAATTCTCAACCAAACCATTTACCCCCAAAGTTTTGAGGCTGGTCACCGCGAGCGCCGTAGGCGCGAAGCCTGTCGAGGAGGGTTAGGGGGGTGTCTCCCCCCTACGAAATGTTTAGAAATTGGAGCCTGGAAATGTGATTTCCAGCCATTTCAGGCGTTTCATGGGAACTTGAAAATGGCCCCTTCTATAGAAGCCATCCAACATGAACCGTGGATCCTTGCACGGGCCTGCACCCCCTGACCACATTGACATTGAATATGGAATGAATACAGATCGAAGGTGAGATTTAATAATCACCAAATTTATATTTTAATGAAAATACGTTGTTTCCAGTTTAGTGCGAAATTTGCTCCTGGTGATTGTCACAAACGATTTTTTAAATTCTCCGTACAGTGTTTGAGAGTGCTAATCTCAACTGCACAACCTTTATATGATCATTTTTGAAGTTACTGGGAGTGTGGTCATTCACCCCCTGGACGCAAGCCATTTCCCCCTTGGGGGTGAATTCACCCCAGGTTGAGAAACGTGGCTCTAATATGAATGTATATAAACTGATTTACATCCAATTGTTTCTGTTTTTTCTCTAATTTCAAATCAGTTGTGTTCGGGGAAACAAGCCAGCAGTGTCAATTGAGGGCTAATTTCAATCTAGTTATTCGAGTCTACATGCATCATTTAAATTGGTGCAATGTTATGGTACACGATTCGTGTACCAATGGTAAAATATTTTTTTTGTCTTAAATATTGGATATCAGAAGCCCATCTTTTTCTGGTAAGATCACATCATCAATTTTGATGTGGAAGATTTTGGATGATATTGAGTTAGAGACTTAGCTACTTTAAGGAAACGGTTCCAGGGTTATTAAGTACCAATTGTGGAGTTTGTCTCTTCGCTCCCGGTGTTGGCTGAGAAAGTTCATCGATATTTTCCAGTGTGGTTTCCCCATGTAAGTGGTGTAGAACAGGGGCCTTGCGTGCACATAAAATATCCCATGACAGTCAGAAATTGATTTAAAAGTAGGCTGTAGTGCCGCTTTTGAGGCAAAATTTTTCTCATAGTACACTGTATGGCATATGCCCATCGTCATCAGCCCAGTCAGAGCAGAACAGGTGGACATTAAACCCCATTTAGCTTCAAGTACCTGTTGTATTGATCATTGACTGGCCTTATATTCATCAGGGGCTGCATATTCTACACCCTACCAGGGGATTGGATGGCTGAATCATAAAGCCTGTCATTGAGTAAACTGGTGTGGTTCACTGCTAAAGACTCCTACATGCAAGCTAATTATTGAAATATAATTAAACCATATGTTAGTCCTGAAATGACTTAGTTTGTGTCAAGTGGACGTTAAACCCCATTTCTCTCTCTCTCTCTACCATCTTACAAAATATCAGGAACTAGATAATTTCGACTGTAAATAATTTTCAAATTCTCCCAAAAACCTATCCAGAGAGAAAGAGAAATGGGGTGTAATTACACATCTACTAGACACAAACTAAGTAATTTTGGGAATAACATGTTTCAATTTAATTTCAAGAATGCTTGAAACATCAGATTTGTATGGTTTTTCTTCCTGTATGCATTTTGGAATTGAGAATGGGCCGCCTTATTGCATTCTATATTGAGGGAATCTTGTATACAAGATTCTACTTCAATATAGGTTGGGGGTGGTTGCTTACTCGCTTGGCTGTTTCGTTCTCAATTATCCTATAAGTAAATTAGTCTCTAAATCAGATGAGGTTATTCAACATGTATGTTTATTTCCAGAGTGAATATGTATACTGCACTCTGCTTGAGTTTATATACATGTTGGTAACCAGGTCTGATTTAGAGCGTCCTAAGATTAACTCATTAAACAATTAGCACAATAGATTTAATTATAAGAATACGGTATGAATGAGCTTAAGTTATAATTATATATCTCTAGACGTTTTGGTAATTAAAATAATTCGACTAATTTACAACTAATCTATCAAGATTAAGGGTTGCTTAACGTCTATACGAAATGTGTAATAATAATAATAATACTAATATATATATAAGAAATGAACATGTGTAATAATAATAAAATATATATAAAACTTTAAATACAAAATATTTCACAATTAATGTTGTATGTACATGTTTATTATGGTCTGGATAATGTCTTAATTAATAATTTAGAAAATATTTCAGACCCAAAAAAAGAATTGCAATAGGTAGATTTAGCTCTTGCATAATGTATGTTAAAGCTAACATTCCAAAACTCATACAAGAAAGAAAAGATAAAAATGTGATGTTTGTTGTGAATCATTTATCAGTAGTACTACATGTACTTTAAGCTACCATGAAGAACTACTACTAATAAATAATTTACTTTAAAGATCACATCTAATGTTCAGCATAATAAACTGGCGTATTGGAAATAAGAAATGAAATTATATGCTTTTTTGATTAATAAGAATGGATTATTTGTAGTATTTAGACCAGATAAACACTAATTTGTTGTCTGCGATATCAGTTAGGTGTAAAACTATTGCAGACACATAGCTACCCTGATTAATTTATTGGCCCCAATAAATTGTCACAACACCACAGTTGTTTCTTAACACCTATAACTGATTGGGCCAATAAATCAATCAAGGTAGCTGATGTTGCTTTACACCTACATCTATGGCGTGTATTCTTGTCTTGTCTATTTCTCTGATTATAATATCATAGTTTGGACTGGTTTTATTTTCGTATTAAATAACATAAATTTTAATTTTTACAAATTCGCTGATAGGAAATACTGCTAATAAGCCTCGTTCTGAACAAAATACCTTGTTCCAAAAACAGGGTAATTTAAAAAAAAACTTGTTTTGGAACTCCAGACAACGAGGCATTTGTTTTACCTCGTTTGGACAGAAATGCCGAACGATGCAATCTGCGGTTTATAGTGTTATCTAAATCTTACATAATGCATCTTTAAAGCACTACTGTTCATAAATGATTTACCACAAACATCACATATATGGTCTTTCGCCAGTATGATTTTTTGAATAATAGCTTGACGCACTATTGCTATTTAATGATTTACCACAAACATCACATTTATAGGTTTCTTTTTCGAGAATGAGTTTTACTGAAAGAATTAATACTAATAAATGACTTGCTACAATTCACCACATTTTAAAGTTTTTGCTTCAGTTTCACTATCATAATAACAGCTTAAAGACCTTGTCAGATGATTTACCACAAAAATCACATTTATAAGTTTTTTTCTCTAGTGTGAACCCTCCTGTGACTTTTCCAAGCATAATTCAATCTGAATGATTTCTTACAAACATCACATTTATATGTTTTTTTTCCCCAGAATGAGTTTTGAGATGATTCTTTAAAGAACTACGACAAATAAATGATTTACTGCAAACATCACATTTAAAAGGTCTTTCTCCAGTGTGAACTTTCCTGTGATTTTTCAAAGCATAATTCAATCTGAATGATTTGCAACAAACATCACATTTATACGGCTTTTCCCCAGAAAGAATTTTGAGATGTTTCTTTAGAGAACTACTGCAAATAAATGATTTACAGCAAACATCACATTTAAAAGGTTTGTCTTGAGAATGAGTTTTGGTATGATAGCCTAATGAACTACTACTAATAAATGATCTACCACAAACATCACATACAACAGGTTTTTCTCCTGTATGAGTTTTGGAATGGTAGCTTAAAGACCAACCAGAAATAAATGATTTATCACAAACATCACATTTATAAGGTTTTTCTCCTGTATGAGTTCTCATGTGATTTTTCAGAATATGTTTCAATCTGAATGATTTGCTACAAACATCACATTTGTAAGGTTTTTGTCCAGAATGAGTTTTAGAATGTTTGGATAGGGTACTAATACAAATAAATGATTGATGGCAAACATCACATTTATATGGTTTTTCTCCAATATTAGTTCTGGAATGAATTCTGGAATGGTTGCGTAACGAACTACTACAATTAAATGATTTACCACAAACCTCACATTCATATGGTTTTTCTCCAGTATGAGTTTTGAGATGATAGCTAAATGAACTACTACTAATAAATGATCTGCCACAAAGATCACATTTATATGGTTTTTCTCCAGTATGCGTTTTGGTATGATTTTTGAATGCGGTACTATTATTAAAAGATTTACCACAAATATCACATATTATAAGACGTTTCTCTCCAGTGTGAGTTTTGGAATGGATGCTTAAAGAACTACTTCTAGCAAATGATTTACTGCAAACATCACATTTATAAGGTTTTTCTCCAGAATGAGTTCTGGAATGGTTTTTTAAAGCATTACTATTAATAAATAAATCGCTACAAACATCACATTGATAATATTTTTCACCAGAATGAGATTGAAAATGGTAACTTAAAGCAATATTACTAGTAAATGATTTACTACAAACATCACATTTATAACATTTTTCTCCTGTATGAGATTGGGAATGGTAGCTTAAAGAACTACTACTAGCAAATGTTTTACTGCAAACATCACATTCATATGCTTTTTCTTCAGTATGATTTCTGGAATGGTTTCTTAAAGCCCTACTATTAGTAAATGATTTATTGCAAACATCACATTTATATTTTTCTCCAGTGTGAATTCTGAAATGGTTTTTTAAAGTACTACTTTTAGCAAATGTTTTGTTACAAACATCACATTTAAAAGGTTTTTTTCCTGAATGAGATTGAGAATGGTAGCTTAAAGCACCACTATTATTAAATGATTGACGACAAACATCACATTTGTATGTTTTTTTTGCAGAGTGAATTCTGTATTGTATTTTAAGATTACTGTTGAAAGAAAAAGCGTTTTCAAAAACATCACAATTATAAGGTTTTTCTCCAGAATGAGATTGAGAATGGTAGCTTAAATCACTACTATTATTAAATGATTGACGACAAACATCACATTTATATGTTTTTTCGCCAGTATGACTCAGAACACATGTCGTGAGAGTAGTCGGATTCTTGAATGATTTCGCACACAAATCATACAATAGACTTGTATTTCCAGTATTACTATAAAATAGACTTGTATTTCCAGTATTACTACATGTACATGTATAACCAGTAGTTTTAATTGTATGTACTGCCAGATCACCATGACTACCAGAACTTTTGATACTTTTTACACAGATGGAACCCTGACCCGACAAACTTTCTGAACAGTCATCTTGTTCAACATGTATCTTATAGTGTTCTACTAAGTCGGTGTATAATTCAAATATTTTATCACACAGTTGACATTGATGTACAGCTTCAACTTCATCAGTTTTCTCTTCTTTAACACCAGTTGCTGTATTTTCATCTTCGTTAAAGACGTCAGTTTTTTCTTCTTTGACATGTATTCTACAATGTTCCTCGAGGTCCACATACGCTTCGAATTTTTCACCACACAATTTACATTGGTGAAAACTAACAATCTCCTTAACATCTATTCGGTCAAGTTCTCCAACATCGTGAGCATTTTCTTCCTTAACTTTTACAGACATCATAACAACGTTTTCAATGCTCATTTTGTTGTTTTTTATGCAATGTGCTGTGTTTTTCAAAATCATCAATTTTATCTACTTCATCATGGACTTTTCTGTGAACTTCCAAATGACTAAATTGTTGAAAAATCTCATCACATACGCCACATTGGTGAAGAGCTTCAACAGGATAATTAGCCTTAAATATGAAATAATATTACTTTTAAACAAAAGAGAGAGAGAGAACGATGGGGTAAAATGGGAGGAAACCTGGAGGACCCAGAGAAAACCCACGAGGTTGGACAGGCGATGCTACTCCTTGTCACTTACAACCAGGAATTTGAAACCACGCCAGCTGACTCAATGACAGTCTTTATGATACAGCACACTCGTGCAAACCATTCGGCCATTCAACTCTCCTACATTTAAATAATTTTAGAGAGAGAGAGAGAAATGGGGTTTAACGTCCACTTGACACAAACCAGGTCATTTCGGGACTAACATATGGTTTTTAATTTTATTTCAATAATTAGCTTGCGCGTATGGGTCTTTAGCAGTGGGAGGAAACCGGAGTGCCCGGAGGAAACCCACGAGGTTGAGAAGGCGCCCCTATCTCCACACCAGGGCTCGAAACCACAGCCGAAAGCCAGAGGTGACCGGCCAGCTAGAGTTCAAAGCGCAGCACTCTAGACCACTAGGCCATCCCAACCCCCCTTAAATAACTTTAAACAGCATTCATAGAAATAGGAAATGAAATGAAATGGGGTTTAACGTCCTACTCCTCCTAACCTGGGCTAACGAAGACGGGCATATGCCATACAGTGTGCTATGAGGGAAATTTTGCCTGGGCAGCGGCACTACGACATACTCTTTCCAACTGGCTCTTCGACTATATCAATTGTAACCTTAACACAGTTATAGTAACTAGACTGAACTACATGTATTCAGGGTCCAGAGATGATGTTTCTTATCTATATGATGGTATTACGGATAATCAGGGTCCAAAGATGAGGTTTCCTATCTATAGCCTACAGAATTAATCAGAACAATTGCCTGTTGAATCATAGAAATTATACACAGAGTGTAAGGATTTTCAACTCATTGACTTGATGGTGTTAAGAAATAGGCCTCATTACATTATAAGGTCCCATGTTGATTCCAATCCCACACCTGATCCCATGTTTGTACATGTATGTGACTACTAGGAATAAGACCCTCTGGAGTCTGGATTTCTCCTAGTTACTATAATGTAACGATAACTATAGCTGGTTATCGTTACAAGTGGTACAGTCTAAGACCGTTGACGCAAGTTCAAATAGGTTAAAACGCACAATTGTCATTACAGTTTGTATTAAAATAAGTAATCCTATCATACATAATGAAGTCTTAACAACTAAAAGAGTTACTGAACAGTTTTTCTTTGTGGTAATGCGTTTTACATTTTCTTAGCGGTGTTCTTGTAATGTGCAGGCAGCCATGACACAGGCCAGTTGAAATCTCGCCAAATACCGCGACGCCTTAACTCCGCCCATCACTTTCCATATAAGGCAATGCCTACGATACGCTGACCCAGCTCAAAGAGAATCTCGGCTGAAATGTCAAAGACGAGCATTACATCCTTTTTTTGAACAATAAAATCTATTATCAGTTTTTGTTCAGGTTTGAGCGAAAAATTTATGCCCAACCTCCCCAACACGCAGTCTATTATTGTTTCTGACATATTTTCCCACGCTAAGGTCATTAGCATATAATTATGGTCATATGCCATATATGGAAAGGGGCGTATGATCACGTGAGTTGGGTTGCGCATGCTCTATTTGACTGGGCGGCCATTATAATTTCAGAACTTGAGAATTTTCATGAAGGGATTTGATTTTATCAAATCATTTAATTTGCGGTAAGGCTTCACCTTTATTTCAATGGGGAATTGATTTATTATATGTTAAGCTATGTGCAGTACAGTTTTGGGTTAGTGTCTGTGTAAATTAAGGGAGATATAGGCCAGTAAACTTTTTGTAGTCATTTGACTACAAAACTTGCGCAAAGGAACTCTGTAGGAAAAGCCACTACTGTGCCTGAAGTATGACGGAAGGCATCAGTAGTGGAACCATTTCTAGATTTCTCCCACTGCCGACTCCTTTGAACAAACAAATTACAGGTTATTTTATTAAAATTGTTGTCTTCTACAAAATTGTCCCCCAAAAAAATAAAATTTACTTGTACATGTAGACCCCCTGGCTTTAGTTTTCGAGATTTCCTTTATGCCTGAATCGCCCTTTCTGACAGTTATACTTGATAGGAAAAAGACGTTTTGTGCATAATTACAGAACTGCATTATTATTCTAAATGGGCCAACATACCATTTCCATTTTCAATGGCTGACTTGATAAAATACATATAAAGTACTTTAATTTAAATTTAAAATAACAATTTCCGTTTGACTGGTCGCCATCATGGAGGTGTATTGTATCAACATCCGGTGGCTAGTATAATATACGGATGTGGATATATCAACCCGGATAACTCACAATAATTAGCGACCGGCAACTATTTTCAAATGTAATTTTTTTTTCTCAAGAAACTTGTTATTTTTCGAAAGCTGTACATCTCAGTATTGTAACAACACCGAATCGGAGCAACATTGGCTTAGTTTAATGTCTATTTAGTAACTCAAACTGGCAGACCCCTTGTTGGCCATTTTGCTTTAATTTCAGAAACCCCAAATCCTAGAGACATAATAATTATTTCACCAAAATTAAGCTTTTTTATACGCACCAACACATCCATGCAAACACATTACACATATTGAAGATTAAATAATTACGTAAACTTGAACTAGCTAATGACGGTGACTTTGTTATTTTGAGAACGCTTCACATCTCAGCATTGTAACAAAATCTATTTTTTCAAAATCAGGGCAGAATTGACGGAGTTACTGTAATTTTAGTAGGAATGTCCCCTTTTTGCGAAATCGGTCATTTTGCTTCAATTATCAGTCCCACTTGAACTATACGCAATCAATAGTGATACAATATAATCAATATTTTAAAAAAATACACTCGCACTCCCCTTTTTAAAAAAAAAAAAAATAAAAAAATAAAATAAAATAAAAGGACATAAATAAATACATAAAATAAAGTCATTTATCTATATTCCAGTATCATAATATTTATAATACCGTCCCTCGAAATTTTAAAATAAAAAAAACACAATTATTTATCAATCAGTATCCTCTTCATTTATGTAGCTGTATTAAATAAAACAACACGATATATAATTTTCTTCCCCAGCTGTGGCGGGGTATCAGGTTCAAAATGCGATCTGCATTAGAAAGTAGAAAATAAATAGCAAAAGAGAAAATTCGTATCCAAAATGGACATTTTCGTGTGGGAAACATATACAGCTCGTGCTTTTCAACCTAATGCGTCCACCTTTTCAACTTTAAGTCGTAAATATTCTACTTTCAACAACATAATTTCTACTTTCAATAATCAACTTTTGACATCGACTTTCAACTTCAGAAGTACCCCTAATTACCACAAGGACTTCCACAATCTGCTTCACATAGAATTACTAACGAATTATCTCTGTCACAGGAAATATTTTTTAACTACAGATATTTCAAACATCTTTATTTATTTTTCTTATACTTCAAAAAAATGTTTTAGAATTTATTTTGTCGCAAGAAAAAAGTTAATACCGGTGACTCATTAAGTCGCGTCGATGTCATCTTTATCAGTGATTATAACGGCCTGGCGAATATTCACTGCTGATCAATGTGGAATTTCCAGTCAACAAACTCCGTCGATGGTTGGGTTAACATTTGGGAATAGTTTGTTTGACTTAAATAAAAAAAAAATATGGAAGCATATAACTACCATTCATAATTTCTACTTTTCGCCCCTTCTAAACACGAAAGTCGAAAAGTAGAAAAGCAGAAGTTACGACAAAATGTAGGAAATTAAGAAAAAACGAGGTTGCTAATAGCGCCCCTCGTTATTTCCTAATTTCTTATTTTCGACTTGCATTTTGGCTTGTATACCGTCTTGGCGACTTTCGACTTAGTCATATTTTTGTTTTTATTGATGTCAGTAAGAAGGCGACAGCACGGTATACACGCCAAAACGCAAGTCGAAAATAGGTAATGGGGTTAAACGTCCACTCAACACAAACTAAGTCATTTCGGGACTAACATATGGTTTAATTTTATTTCAATAATTCGCTTGCGCTTAGGGGTCTTTAGCAGTGGGAGGAAACCGGAGTGCCCGGAGGAAACCCACGAGGTTGAGAAGGCGCCCCTATCTCCGTGCCACATACGCTCACAAAAGCGCTCGAAAGCCAGAGGTGACCGGCCAGCTAGAGGTCGAAGCGCGGCACTCTACCCCACTAGGCCATCCCACCCCCCACGTTAGATATAAATCTTTATGTATTTATTTTGGATTTTAATTTTATATTAATTCTTATTTTGGTACTTATTTACAGGTCTTTATAATCAACTCTCTAGATCATCGGATGGCCGAGATTTAAATGAATTTAAACAAGAACGAGATTTAACGATAAAATGGATAATCGAGGCAAAGTCTCGGTTGGCAAGTATCGTTGCTGCATCATCCATCAGTCAAACTTTGGTCAGCAGAAGTAATCAGAACGAAATGTTCAATGTATTCATTTTTCTTTAACCTTATTTAACTATTGCAGCAAGAACGACCAGCTCTTTATTTAAACCTTACAGGGGGGGGGGGCATCTGAATTGTTAGCACGTGCGCACTGTATCATAAAGCCTGTCATTGAGTCAACTGGTTGGATTTCGAACCCCCGGTTGTACGTGACAAGGAGTAGGGTCATCTGTCCAACCTCGTGGATTTTCTCCGGGTTGCCAGGTTTCTTCCACTGCTAAAGACCCCTACACGCAAGCAAATTATTGAAATATAATTAAACCATTATTATGTTAGTCCCGAAATGACCTAGTTTGTGTCGAGTGGACTTTAAACCCCATTTCTCTCTCCCTCTAAATCTTACGTAACAGATCTTTATTATCGATTCAGTCATGCGTTCTGGCATATGTCTAATACTATTTCGACCTCTCTGAGAATCCAGGATGCACTAGACAAATGAAGACGAACATACCTCATACAATGTGCTATGAGGGAAACGTTGCCCATGACAGCGCGTGTATGGATTTCCAACTGTCGATGGATACATGATGTGTAAACGGATACGCGATATTTCGTTTTATCCGAACAGCTATACGTTGTCTCCTTCTAGACCTGTCGTCCTACACCAATGATAAGTTGGATCCACGCTGGAAATAACCGATCAACACCTAGATTCAGAACTGATATAGTAAGCAAACGTTCACTGCCTGAGCCACCGCAGCTCCCAAAGCAACAATCTGTTTCACAGAGAATTACTTACGAATTATCTCGGTAACAGATGACTGTCAACAACACGTGCGTTGATGTGCACGCGGCGGTAGTCATTGGCTCAACGGCTCGTGCAATGTTTACTTAACACCTAACTGCTTAGGGAAAAATGATGCATTTTACTCATTTTAATACCCATTTACACTAAATAGGAAATATTTTTAACTACAAATACTTCAAACGTCTTCTTTATTTTTCTTTTATGTCAAAAAAATGTTTGAGAATTTAATTTGTCGGAGTAAAAAAGTTAATATGCCGTACTCATTAAGTCTCGTCGATGTCATGCTTATCAGTGATTGTAGCGGCCAAGCGAATATTCACTGCCGGATCAGTTTTCCAAAGCAAGTGACATAGAGCCGAGTAAATTTACTCACCTATCGTGAATCCTCGTCTAGAGTCTGTCGTTTCATACCAGAAACTGTCTCCATGTTTTAAATCGCTGAACAGTTGGCCCAAGATACAATTGAAGAGGGGGGGTTGGAATAGGCCTAGTGGTCTAGAGTGCCGCGCTTCGACCTCTAGCTGGCCGGTCACCTCTGGCTTCCGGCTGTGGTTTCAAGCCCTGGTGTGAGCGTATGTGGCATGGAGATAGGGGCGCCTTCTCAACCTCGTGGGTTTCCTCCGGGCAATCCGGTTTCCTCCCACTGCTAAAGACCCCTACGCGCAAGCGAATTATTGAAATAAAATTAAAACCATATGTTAGTCCCGAAATGACCTAGTTTGTGTTGAGTGGACGTTAAACCACATTTCTCTCTCTCTCACAATTGAAGAGCGGACCAAGAACCGACCTCTTTTCATTTTGTTCGGCTATTCCTTCAATTTGGTCGGCTATTCCTTCATTTTGGTCGGCTATTATTTTATTTTGTTCGGCTGTTGAAGCGTTCCTGGGGTAACATAATATCATGGTTTAATTTTATTTCCAAAATTTGTTTGAGAGGACCCGGAGAAAACCCACGAGTTCGGACACACATCCCTGGTGAGTTGCCGGCAGGGTATGAAAAAGGTAAACGGGTATTGAACATTATCTAGGGAAAGTATACCCATTAGTCATCCAAAATATCAAAAAAATAGGTTACCAGGCAACGAAACATACGCCCATACAGCAGCTAAATCGTCTGGGCAGTCAACAAGAGTTGTCGCATCTTAAGTAATTATCAGAAAATCATTAGCATTTGTTTGCTTTTTATAAAGTTCTGCCCCACGCTAACGTAAAGCCCCACGCTAACGTAAAGCATACGAAACATTTAATATTATGGATTTAGCTGTCCAATTATCGATTTTCAAGAAATTGACACTCAACCATCATAAATGTGTAACGGGGATATAGTCAAACGTTTTTTTAATTTGGAATAAAATTGTGACCTCCATAGGGTCCACAAGGTGAGAAAACATGATTTTCGTACAATCAGGAGCCATAATTCAGGAAGTTAAGGTCCAATGTGCCTGAATATCGAAACGAACCGCATCTTTGGGTTATAAACTTAATTTCAAATTTCATCAAAATCGGATTAAAATTGTGACCACTCCAGGGTCCACAACCTTGATATATCATATTTCTACACTATTCGTGTATTAGCGGCAGCCATTATGTCAGACAGTTTTGGTACCATATTTCCGAAATTCGACCTCAACCTTCATTACAGTGAAACAGTGACATAATCAAACGTTTTTTAAAATCGGATAATAGTTGTGACCTCCAGAGGGACCACAAGCTAAAAAGGCAATTTTTTGTACAATCAGGGGCCATAATTCAGGAAGTTACGATCCAACATGCGCAAATATGCAATGGAACCATGGAACCAAGATCTTTAGGTTATAAACATGTATTTCAAGTTTCATCAAAATCGGTTCAAAATTGTGACCTCTATAGGGTCCACAACCTTGATATAACATATTTTCACACTATTCGGGTACAAACGACGGCCATTTTGTCTGTCAATTTTGGTCCGATTTTCATGAAATTGGAACTCAACCTCCATAACCATGTAACGGTGATATAATCAAACGGGTTTTTTTAAATCGGATAACAATTTTGACCTTCAGAGGGACCACAATCTAAAAAGGGCGATTTTTCAGGGGCCATTATTCAGAAAGTTACGATCCGACGGGCGCAAATATCGAAAGGAGCCAAGATCGTTGAGTTATAACCATGCATTTCAAGTTTCATCCAAATCGGTTCAAAATTGTGACCTCTACACTGTTTACAAGCTAAAAACGTGATTTTTCGTACAATCAGGGGCCATAACCCATGAAGTTACAGTCTGATACATGCCAATATCGAAAGGAACCGAGATCTTAGGGTGATAAAATGTTTTAAGTTTCATTGAAATCGGATAAAAATTGTGACCTGTAGACTGTTCACAAACATTTGTGGGCGGACGGACGTCCAGACGGACGGACGGACGAACAGGGGCGACGACAATATACGTCCACATGGGGGAACCCATCATTAAGTCTGAGAATGCTTTGTGAACTCGGAGCCTGATCTCTACATTTGTTTCAGGCGTTTGTCTCTTCAAACACTGGTCGATATGGTAAAATATAGCATTCCTTACTATTCCTACTTCGGACACCATTGAAATGCCCACCATGCATTTCAGAGCTACAAAGGCTCAATGCATCGGCCCAAGCGTGCGCTGAAGTGATTGAGAGAATGCTGCATCAAGGTCTTCATGGCGACGGTTGTCTACGGTGAGAAGGAGATGCAGTTCCATCACCGGAATGAAATCAATCACAAGCGTCTCGTCTGAAAGGTGATCGACTTCATTCTGGTAATGGAACTGCATCTCCTTCTCGGCGTAGACAACCGACCGTAGGATCACCTAGATGCAATGCACCAGTCTCCTGATAAAACAAAAACGTCCAACACACTGGTTTCGGCAACAAATTGGATGGTGGTTACAAAAAAGCGGTAAAGTGTTTCAAAAGTTCATATAATGAGCTAGTAATTCTAGTGACGAGATAAAGTTCATGCCATGTTTGACCATATCGATCAGTTTTTGGAGAGACGAACGCCTGACCAAATCTCGATACCGGACTAAATCTCAATACCGGACTTTCCCAGAGCAAAACAAAAGGCCGGGAACACCAGCCAATATAGTGAACAGGCCTCACAGGGACTTAAAGGCACTCAGGAAGACCGGGGACTTCAAACGAGACACAAAGAACCTAGAGTACGCAGCAGAATATTCAGTTGTACAATGGATTTTATTTAACGGGAGTTCATTTCAAACACACAGGTAAGTTTATAATAACCAAAGTAGAGTAGTTTGTTCATAATCGTAGAAATCCGTTTATTATTTACCATGAACCAGACATTAAGTTCTGTTAGAACGCGTTACTTTAGTCAGTTACATAGAAGGATAACTCGTGTTTGTCATTTTTTGCGTCACTTCCCGTTTCTTCAAATATTTCTTACGCATCTGCCGTGCAATGCTTTAAGTTTAAAATTATATTTGAAATCTGTGTCCGATCCCTGGCATTTGCCGAGAAAGTTCAGCCAGATTTTCTGGCGTCGTTTCCTCTTAGTGATGCAAGACGGAGGGCCTGACAAGGGCGACTGTCTAGTCGTTTGGATTGAACGGAAAAACTAGGTCCTGTGTACACATTGACATGCACGTAAGAGATCCCTTGGCAGTTGGAATTCTATCGAAGAGCGGATTTTCTTTATTTTGTTCGGCTATTCCTTCTTTTTGTTCGGCTTGAGAGAAGCCGGGGTAAACAAATGTGGTTTAACGTCCACTCGACACAAACTGGGACATTCCAGGTGTATTATAATAACATGGTTTAATTTTATTTCTAAAATTTGCTTGAGCGTAGGGGTCAATATTTTTTCTTCCACACGAGGTTGGGACTTACAACCAGTTTTTTTATTTGTCAAAACTTTATTATTATTAGCCTTCGTGTGAATCAATTCTTTTGAGGTCTTGGTTAAACTGAAAATTGTTTTTTTATATACCTTTTGATCCTACTTACTAAATTCCTATTTAATTTGGTAAAAGTCGAATCGGCAGATGGTGTGTCTCTCTATTAATTAAATGTGTCTTGCTGGTATCTTTCGATGGTGTATTGTCCACTATCCCGGGGAAAAAGGGGCTGTCGAGATAATCGTTATATAATTTTAAAGATTTATTAGAAGTTTGTGTATATGTTTACCCAGCTTTCTAGCCTTTGTCTTCAGTCTGATCAGCCTCCTTCGAATACCGTTGTCATCAAACGTCACACTGTCGTCATGTAAAGCAGTAATTATAGACTGGCGCTCTTTATTGGTCGGAAATTTATCAATGATACCTAGTAATACTAGCCTGTAATTCTTGCAGAGGCAAATTTTATTATTGTGCCGAGATCATAGTTATCGCCCAAACCACCGCTGGATAGTAATTCGTCGTTGGACGTCATGCATGCTAATTGAATCGATTGACAACAATTTTAAAAAGACCGTCGGTCAATTCCTTAACAAAATAAAAAGATTTGTTTCCCCTTAACCCTAAAAGCCAGTTGTCTCTAACAGTAAATCTGGCCAACCGAGACTACATTTCGCTTCGTTAAATTCCCGGTAGCAAATTTTAAAATACGAAACAATTGTTACATTTCCTAATTTGGTATAACTCGTCTGGGGCAATACAACGACGATTTCACGAACCTTCCACAATTAAAAAGAAAAATACCGGTTGTACTCTTATCTTTTCCAAAACGAGTTATTAGGAGATGTTAAATCGCCGCAACTAAACGACAGCACTCTGTAAATAAATAGCGAATTGCAAAATAAAAACGACAATCATTTTTAGAATTTTTAACGTAGTTAGCGATCCAATAATATTGAAAGACAAACGCGTGATGAAAATATTTTTAACGTGTCTTTATTTACAATTTTATGTTGTGACAATACCACGTGCACGGTGAATATTTGGTCCGTGCACGTGCTCCCATTGTGCCCGAGCCAGTACCGTTATCATTGAGAAAATCGTCTTGGCACAGTAAACACCTCTCGAGGTAAGGCAAACTTTCATAGAGGCTATATTGGACAGCTCGGGGCACCCTATTATTGAAGATGTCGCCACAGTTTGTACCCATTTCTTGTTCAAACTTCCAACACTGATAACTCCGTTCAGAATAAAATAATAATTATGTGACTAGAATTTTCAATATTTTCTTTTTTTTTATCATCTGTTGTTGAATTATTATAGCAAGAATGGCCAACTCTTGATTGAACGCTTAACTACTGCATCTTTAAGTTCTGTTAGAACGCGTTACTTTAGTCAGTTACAAATAAGGATAACTCGTGTTTGTCATTTTTTGCGTCACCTCCCGTTTCTTCAAATATTTCTTACGCATCTGGGGCCTATTTCACAAAATTTTAACTAAGATAAGATCTGAATTTTAGTTATTTGATTGGACAATATTAGATTGATTTTAGTTCTTAGCCAATCAAAATTGAAGTATCTGCTAAAATTTGGAATTTATCTTTAGTTAAAATTTTAGTTATTTGATTGGACAATATTAGATTGATTTTAGTTCTTAGCCAATCAAAATTGAAGTATCTGCTAAAATTTGGAATTTATCTTTAGTTAAAATTTTGTGAAATAGGGCCCTGCCGTGCAATGCTTTAAATTTTAAAATTATATTTGAAAACTGTTAAACCAGTTCTTTAAACTTGATTAACGTATTTATATAGAAATATCTAGGCCTCTTTATTGTCTACCAGGAGCACGGTGGCTAAGTGGGTAAGACGCTGGCTCGCTGGTCTGGAGATCGGGGCCCTGTTTCACGAAATTTTAACTTAAGATAAAATCCAATTTTAGTAGATACTTCAATTTTGATTGTCTAAGCACTAAAATCAATCTAATATTATCCAATCAAATTACTAAAATTGGGATCTTATCTTAGTTAAAATTTCGTGAAATAGGCCCCTGGTGTTCGATCCCTGCATTTGCTAAGAATGTTCAGCCAGATTTTCTGGCGTGGTTTCCCAACCCATGCAAGACGGAGGGCCTAACAAGGCTGACTGTCTAGTCTTTCGGATGGGTCGAAAAACCGAGGTCCCGTTTACACATTGGCGTGCACGTAAAAGATCTCTTGGCAGTTGGAATTCGATATAAGAGTAGGGCATAGCGCCGCTGACCGGGCAAAATTTCCCTCACAGCACACTGTATGGCGTATGCCCGTCTTCCATTAGCCCAGGTTAGGTGCAAAAGAGTAGGACGTTAAACCTCATTTCATTGCATTATTGCTTACCTGTCTCCAACCGATGCGAGACGCGCTTCTTACTAGTTTTCCGTGAAACACTTGTACGCGATATTACGGTAGATGGAAACTGACGTCAAGTCCCAGGGAGGAGAAGAGATAGATAGAGAGAGAAATGGGGTTTAATGTCCACGTGACACAAACTAGATCATTTAGAGACTAACATATTGTTCAATTTTATTTCAATTCGCTTGGACGTATGGGTCTTTAGCAGTGGGAGGGAACTGGATGACCTGAAATAAACTCACGCGGTTGGACAGACGGCCTTACTCCTTGCCATAAACAACCGGGGAATCAAAACCACCCTACCTGACACAATGTCAGACCTTAAGATACAACGCTGACAATTTCGGCATCCTTCACCCCAGGGGGGGGGGGGGGGGGGTGGCCTAGTGGTCTAGAGTGCCGCGCTTCGACCTCTAGCTGGCAGGTCACCTCTGGCTTACGGCTGTGGTTTCGAGCGGTGGTGTGAGCATTATGTGGCATGGAAATAGGGGCGCCTTCTCAACCTCGTGGGTTTCCTCCGGGCACTCCGGTTTCCTCCCACTGCTAAAGACCCCTACGCGCAAGCAAATTATTGAATAAAATGAAAACATATGTTAGTTCCGAAATGAACTTAATTAAGGTGGCTGACTCGAATTTCAATCAATCGTTTACAGTCCACGAAGACGGAAAAAATTTGAAAATTTAACTGCCGCAAACGCGTCTTGCTGCTATTCTGTCTGTGAATACAGCAACTTCAATTTGTTCCAATACATGCTGATCCGAATGCCAAACAACCAATCAATCGTCGCGGGATATGGTGGCCTCACACTCCCGGAGAAAATTGTGAAAATCTAACTACCCCAAATGCGTTTTTTGCTATTCTAGCCCGCGGAAGACACTCCTAAAGTATCTAATGGTTTTTATAATCGAAATCCCACTCCGAATTCCAACCATCCAATCAGACTGTTGCAGCTGCATTCACAAATACTAATCGATGCCCGAAAAAAATGTCTCACAATTGTTCCAGACAAAATGTTTTAATCCATAGTCAACCGAGTACAAATTCGTGGTATTTAATTAAAAGAAAAGTAAAATTAGTGTTTTATTAGGGCTCAAGGACAGTTAGGGCAGCAAAACTAGAAATGCCCGAAAAAAATTCAGGTTTACAGACAGCGGCACCGGTTTTCTTCGAGAGGCGAAGTATCTAATGGTTTTTATAATCGAAATCCCACTCCGAATTCCAACCATCCAATCAGACTGTTGCAGCTGCATTCACAAATACTAATCGATGCCCGAAAAAAATGTCTCACAATTGTTCCAGACAAAATGTTTTAATCCATAGTCAACCGAGTACAAATTCGTGGTATTTAATTAAAAGAAAAGTAAAATTAGTGTTTTATTAGGGCTCAAGGACAGTTAGGGCAGCAAAACTAGAAATGCCCGAAAAAAATTCAGGTTTACAGACAGCGGCACCGGTTTTCTTCGAGAGGCGAAGAAGAGAACCTGACCTTATGTAGACCTCCCAAGAAAATTTTGGAATATTTCACGGCCGCAAACGCTTTTTACTGCAATACCAGCCCGTAAAATTGGTGTTTTATTAGATTTCGGGTGCTTCATTTTGCCAAGTAGATGAAATAATAATTGTTTTCTCACTTTACCTGTCTGTCCGAAAATTCAGCTTGAATAAATTCAAAATGGCCACCAAATGTATCTGCTGTCTGCCATTAATAGGGTTTATTTATAATAATTTCTTACTAGATACTCTGACTGGCGGGGTCGTGTTTCTGTTTGAAATATTTTTAGAGGAGTTATGAGATTCGAAAGGTTAATGACGATCCCACAAAAACAACGGTACCCAGAAATACCCCCTGTTGCAATTTTTCAGACTCTATATTTATATTTTATTCACTATAAATGAATGAAAGGTTGGGGAACCTGCAGAATGTCAGACCCCTATCCCTATGTACAATACCAATTATATACAACCCGTATTAAACTGAATACACCTAAAGTATGAGAGAGAAAGAGAGAGAGAGAGAGAGAAAGTAACTTACTTTGAAGCAGGTTCTAAGCGTACTGGTTTAACTCCTCGAAGCGTATAGTTGTCGTTCATACCAGATAGTTGAGCACATCGTCAAAGATGTGGGTACCATCGTCTGTATCGGACGAAGTGCCTGATTAAAAAAAACCCCACATTTCAATGTTTTATTGGTAACATGACAGGCCAGGATCCAGGATTTTTTCGAGGGGGGGGGGGGGCACATTGGAGCAAAGGGTAATATGTTGCAACCTTGGATTGTGTGGGCGGAGACAATGCGTAAATCATGTTTAAATATATCATCTATTAAAGAGCAGATATGTGAACTACAACAGTAACAAAACAAACGAAAATGAAAATCAACTATGCCACTGGGGCTGACGGGGGGGGGGGGATCCGCGCCTGTATGACACCAGTGTCATCAATTTCATATCATGCTAAGCGGCTGTCCTGTCAGTTTTTGTTGTTGATATAGAAAGGAAGGCCTGACAAGGACAGTATCCCGAGTACACATTGGCATGCACATTACAGCACCTTAAACATTTTGACCGCAGTACCGCTGACCGCGCAAAATCACCCCATAGCACACAGCATGGCGTATGGCCGTCTTCATTAGCCTGTCTTGCAGCACTGAAATGGGGAACCACGTCGGAAAATCCAGATGCTCTTTCTTCGCCAACACTAGGATCGAGCAGGTAAGCGAGCCAACGTCTTACTTACTGAGTCCAAACTACAATGCATCTTGAAGAACGTAGAGAAATTTGGAAATCCGTATTTCTTGTAATTTTTGTATAAAACGAAACTAATAATAATTAACTTACCAAACAAAGAAGGTATCCGTCCTTGTGCTTGGAATATCAAACAAATCAGTCCAAAAAACACACCAGCTCGCCACATGATGTTATCTGAAAAGTAGGGAAACAAAGAAAAAAAAATGCTGAATTCCAACTGCCAAGGGATCTTTAACGTGCACGCCAATGTTTACACGTGACCTCGGTTTTTCGACCCATCCGAACGACTAGACAGCTGTACTGCATCACTGACAAGGGAAAATCACGTCCGAAAAACTGGATGTTGGCAATATGATTAAAGCACTATTCTATAATGGTCTAACGAGTTGCGCTGTGGGACTAGAGTTCGTTTTGATACTATTGACATGTGCCGACTCCTTAGGGCGCGTCTGTGGGGGATTAGGGCGGAGGGGGGGGGGGGGGGGGGTGAGACAGTGGCGTTTCCCCATCCTCATCTTCAAGTCCCTCATGTAATAATAAAGCATGCTAAACTCCACACACTAAATTAAGTAGTGCTGCAAAAATGTCTAACGGTTTATGTGCTATAAAGAATCTTCAACTCGCCTTTTTTGATATCAACACACAAGTCTGTAAAGTAAGAAAAAAAAACGAGGAGTGGGCGTGGAGTGGACAAAACAAAAATCGTGCGCTACTGCCCGGGAGAAATTCCCCATATAGTACATTACATAAGGTTTATACTAGGTTTTCTTAGATCTTGCTTTCTCCGGCTTAAAGCCCCAATAACACTCTTGTTGTAACTGAAAAATATGTCCCAATCTTCATTCTGGTCAACAAATCGTATTATTTTAGAATATTCCAATCGAATGATGATATAAATTTCATCTTAACACACCTAATTTTAAAAAATGGAAAAATTCAACCAATTGATTTGAAAAGTCTAACGTAAACCTTTTCAAATGTGACTTGGATTTTAAAATATTTTCGAACTCTCTGGACAAATAAAATAGGTTGTAATGGATAATTTACACAACAGGTAGGACATTTAAACATTAAGTACTTAGAATAAGGGTATTATTTATTTTCTGGAGCTACCAAGCCAGCAAGAATGTTATTGTCCCTTTAAGCCATGGAAGTCTACGTTCAGGCTTGTTCCTTTCGGGAAGCGAGCCGAAACTGCGGACGGCTCATTGTCGTTTCTCGACGAGGAGGGGAACGGCATTTATTCTCTATGCCAGATTGGCCTAGCCTGCGATGCTACCGTCAAAAGTAGCGACGGGTACTTGGATAAAATTCAGGGGCGGATCTAGGAATTTTGAAGGGGGGCCGCAAAATGAGGGGACTGACCGCGAAGACGTCATTTCCTTGCATCTGTAGCCATTCTAAGAGCTATTTGGCTGATATTTTCGTTTAAGTAAACGTTCGAAACGGAATATTTGGGTCTGAGAAAAGGCACATTCAGCAGCAAAAAGGGCACTGTCGAAAATTAGGGGGGGGGGGCTCGCGCCCCCATTGAACCCACCTCTGAAATTAGATTGATTATAGTGTTTATCGAATCAAATTTGAAGTATCTACTATAATTTGGATTTTATTTTTAGTTAAGATTTCGAGAAACAGGACCTAGAATCGACTTTTTTTTTTGTTTTTTAAACAATATTTCATTCAGGTTGTCTGAGTGAGATTGTGTAACAGGCTTAGCCTATGTAAAACCCCTCTCCCTAGTATAATTTGTAAACATATATTATTAGTGCAAGATGGGTGTATATACGTAGTTATAATAGCAAACACATACATATTATACAAATATAATAAAATGGACGAAAATGTACACGTATTGTAAGAATTTTTATTAATAATAGACAACACGAGGAAGGCTAGCCAAAATTACACATTGAATAGACCAATAAAATATTATTATATGGTCGAGATTAAAATCTGTTTGACATATCGATAAACTTATGGACCTGGTTAAAAATATTAGTGTGAACATCAAGACTGTAGGTTGTGGAGCCAAATCATGCTGTAATTTGTCTATGGTTTCTGTTCGTGCATTTGAATATAAAGAACATCGCAGAAGGTAATGGTCGGGATCTTCAAATATATGACCGCAGAAGCAAACAGGGCTGTCGGCAACATGTCTTAGGAATTTATGACCCTGCAGGTCTGAGCATCGAAGTCGTAATTTACAATGAATAATTTGAGGTTTCCGGTGACCGTTAAAATAAAACGAAAGGACTTTGATATCAAATTTGAAAAGATTATCAGAGAAAATTTTCAGATTTCTAGAATTTCTTACAGGGGTACTGAGTTTATTCCACTCTCTTATACTGGATGGAATAAAAGATTTAGCAAAAATTTGTTTGTATGTTCAAAGTTTATTAAATTCTTAAGATAAAGGAGGAGTTAAGTTATTGGTGATTTTTGACGTTTCTTGGGTATTTATCCACAGTTCCGTGCAAGAACTCGCAGGAAGACGCCGTTTCATTGGCCAATTCCTCACATCACTTAGAACGCCTTTACTAGTCAAAAGAAGTTAGGGGTCCAACCTTTTTTCTACAAGGTAATTGTCTATACACATATCAGATATATAGATATAAAATTATTGGCGGAAATCATGTCAAAATTGGTTCACGATATCCTGATGACAAAACCTATGTAAAAGGCATATATCATTTTCAAACAAAACGATTTTGACAGTCTCCTTAGAAACCATAAACTGAAGCTCAAAACAAGGCTCCATAAAACTGTTTGCATCGCCCAAACTCAGTAGGGTACGACTTTTTGGAGTTGATTATGTCCTTGCACGTGCACTATGCATTTTCCATGAACAGTTTTGGCACAAAACAAACCTTTCATGATCGTGCTGCTCTCAGGTGAAATTTCAACATGGTTAGACGTCAGCTAAGTGAACTTGACAGAGGAAGAGCCACTGCGTGGCTTCAACAGGGTTTTACACAGAGGAATGTGGCACAGAGAATCGGTTGTAGCCAGAGTATGATTGGGAACCTATGGTAGCGTTTCCAGGCAACCAATTCAATTCAGAATCGCCCACGGTCTGACCGGCCAAGGTCAACGTCGCAACGTCAAGACCGGCATGTCATTCATATGGCCTTACGTTGTTGTTACAGCGAGTTGTCTGAGAGATGAACTGCGGAATGCAAGTGGTGTTCAGGTATCGGACCAGACCATAAGAAATCGTCTGCGAGCCCACAACATTCGATCACGACGACAAGCTGTTCGACCACCTCTTCGTCAACGTCATAGGGCAGCACGTCGTGACCGGTGCACTCGTCATAGAGACTGGAGACGGCGACAATGGGGGGCGGGTACTCTTCTCTGATGAATCCCGATTTACATTACAGTTCAATCATGGCAGTCTTCGCGTCTATAGGCGGCAAGCAGAAAGATTTGCTGATGTTAACGTCAGACAACGCCATCGCTTTGGAGGTGGTACGGTAATGGTGTGGGCTGGAATTTCGGTACATCACAGGACTCCTCTTTTCGTCGTCCAAGGAAATTTGACGGGTATCGGGTACATAGACGAAATTTCACAGCCTTTAGTCATCCAATTCTGTTCTTCAAGATGGCAATGCTAGACCGCATAGAGCACGAGTTGTTAATGACTGTCTCACCCAAAATGGTATTAAACGAATGAATTGTTCGGCATACTCTCCTGACTTGGTACTAATTGAGCATGCATGGGATGAGTTTAGTAGACGTGTGAGAGACAATCATAGGCAACCAGGGGCGGACCCAGGAATTTTTGCAGGAGGGGGTTTGGCAGGTGTCGGTTACGGAAATCTGTCATCATCGTCTCTAAATTACATAGGCATACATACAAATTGAACTTTTTAAACAGAGAAATCGTTTTTATACTGATGTAGGATCACTTTGTGATGTAATTTCATTGATGCAAGGCATTATTTTTTTTTATGTCGCTGAGCGGGGGGGGGTCTTTAGTAGTGGGAGGAAACCGGGAGACTCGGAGAAAACCCATGAGGTTGGACAGGAGACCCTACTCCTTATCACGTACAACCGGGGATTCGAAACCACGCCAGTTGACTCACTGACAGGCTTTATGATACAGCACTCACGTGCTAACCATTCATACGACATGATACCATTGTTTGTCAGCCAGACCTTACGTCTAGCACCGTGGTATTTTTCCCGGACAGCGGCGCCACGACCTATTCTTAAATCTAATTCCAACTGCTAAGCGATCTTTAACATCCATTCCAAGTTTTTTTTCCTTCCGCCAGGGATCGAACACATCCACCGAGTTACTAAGAACTGCGGTGGCTTAGTGAGTAAGACGTTCATTTTACCTCGCGGTTCCTTCGTGTCAAGACAGAGATCCTGGCAATGAAGAACGTATAGTCGTTCGGATGGGACGAAAAACCGAAGTCCTGCGTAAAAGACCCTCTGACGGCTAGAATTCGATAAAGTGGCGGTAGCGCCGCTGTCCGAGAAATAGTTCGCCGGATCATACAAATTGAAATGAAATAATGAAGTGGGGTTTAACGTCCTACTCTTTTGCACCTAACCTGGGCTAATGGAAGACGGGCATACGCCATACAGTGTGCTATGGGGGAAATTTTGCGCCAGACTACTCCTATATCGAATTCCAACTGTCAATGAATCTTTTACGTGCACGCCAATGTGTACACGGGACCTCGTTTTTTTCGTCCCATCCAAACGACTAGACAGCTGTCCTTGTCTGGCCCGCCGTCCTGCATCAATACATACAGATAGGACGTTAAACCCCGTTTCATTTCACCCAGCAAAAAAACGATGTATCAACTTTTAGTGTTAAGCAAGTCATGTGACTCTCTGACAACACCTCACTGACTGCACATCAGTGCGACCTCTGTACTTTTTAACTAGTAAAAAAGTCACAACTTTTATACAGTTTTGGTGATAACCGAGTAGTTCCGCTATGTTAGCTTCAAATTGTATGTATGTAAACATATCCCCCTGATATATATACATACATAAACAGTTCGCCCAGCGCACCTGTTCATCCGTCATACCTGACTATCATAAATTACCCGGTGCTGGGAGTAAAACAGAATAATTTATTAAGAAATTTAAACGATTTGAATGAAATGAACGCTTTAGGTTATGTCACTACAATCATACCTATCTTTATATGTCTGCGCCCCCTGCCCAAATATTTCGCCAAAAATAGTGATTTCTTAGGAGCGTTCTTAGCCGGTCACATCCTCAGCGCCTCCAAAACATTCCGTACCCCCCCCCCCCCCAGCTCCAAAAAAAAAAATAAATAAAATAAATTCCGTAGCCCCCCCCACCCCCCAAAAAAAATATATGAGCTGGCTACGGTCCCGTATGTGCGTACATATTTAGACGGCGATACTCAAAATTGTTGGGGAAGAGGGGGGGGGGGGGCTAATGTTTAAACGAACGAGTACGATTCAGGTACTTGTACGTGGCAAGGAGCAAGCTGAATGTTTGTCCTATCCGATTGGCTAGACATTTGTCCTGCCAGTTCATTTAATACCAGATATTCCTTTTCGACATTACTCCACCTATCGGTAATTGTGACGTCTAATGCGACATGTGGGGAGTTCCGAAAATTGACCGCAGTGTCCCCGTAAATAAGAGGTTCCATGTTCAATCAGGGTGTTCAAGCCAAGAAAGTTTCAATGTGGTTTCCCCTTATTGATGATTTAGTTTGAAGGGACTGACAGAGACAGTGTATTTCCCTGCGGATGTTCCGATATGACCTTGTTTGTGTCGAGTGGACGTTAACCCCCCCTCCCCCCCTCCGCTCTCTCTCACTCTCTCTCGCTCTCTGTAGGTCGTTGAACCCTATTTCGTTTCTATTCCCGGAAAACTGGGACATGTTTTCAGGTACAGTGTTGTTATTGTTGTTAGGTCATCGTCACCTGTACATTGCTTGAGACTAAATTCAAATCTTTCGTCTATCAGCATAGATAAGACCTAAAAAAGACCAATAATATAAGATAAATTATATAGATATGAATCATATTCCCTAAAGCTGGAGCAACACGGAGCAACTTCTTAATCAAGGACTTAAATAATAAATACAGACGTCCTAAATATCCGTTACCTTAGGGTTGAACAACTAATTCAACATATGCGTTTTCAAACCACTTAAACCGATCAATCTTCATACACCCAAGACAAACCCGTGGATGAGACACATTACACTAACGTTGCATTAAATAAACAACAAATATTGTAACATGCTTAAGGCCACATGTTCCATGGGTACAACCTATGGGAACGGGCACATTAAAAAACCAAATTTCATTGTCCTTGTGGCGCGTCACAAGGTCACATGGGAACACGCCACAAGGGAACACGCCATAAGGGAACAACCTATGGATACTGGGTCTAAAAAAACAAAGGTTCATTGTCCTTGTGGCGCGTCACAGGGTCCCAAGGGAACACACCACAATGGGACACGCCACAAGGGAACAGCGTATGGATACAGGGCCTTATGGATACAGGGCCTTATGGATACAGGACCTTATGGATACAGGGCCCTATGGATACAGGGCCTAGGAGTTTATTATTTAAGACTGTTTTATGTTTTATGTATAAATATTAAAATGATAATTTATCTAAAATTTGATAACATCATACAGATCTTAGACGCATTTAGCTCTTACGCTATGCTATTATAACCCGATGAACTCTCTCGGCCAATGCAGGGACCGAAAACGCGATCTGTAGACTTGTCATCCAGAGTTTGACACACTTAGCCACCGCGGCGTTGTTACCTATTGCATCTTTAACCAATGGAAATAATATTTGGAATTTACACGTAAAAGTACAGCATGACATGTCCGCTGTAAAAGTTTAGTAATAATGAAATGAAATAGAGTTTAATGTCCTACTGTTCTGCTCCGATTAGTAATAAAGCGGTTAAACATGCGCAGATCCTCACACAGTCTAACACGTTTTTATTTCTAATTTATACTTATAGGAGGATTTACAAAAAAATGAATCAACTCAAGTGGGTATATCTGCTAGATGTAGCTTGATAAACATGTTTATCCTACGAACATCACCTCAATCTATTGAAATAAGGGGTTCAACGTCCTACTGCTCGGGGGGGGGGGCCTAGTGGTCTAAAGTGCCGCGCTTCGACCTCTAGCTGGCCGGTCACCTCTGGCTTGCGGCTGTGGTTTCGAGCCCTGGTGTGAGCGTATGTGGCATGGAGATAGGGGCGCCTTCTCAACCTCGTGGGTTTCCTCTGGGCACTCCGGTTTCCTCCCACTGTTAAAGACCCCTACGCGCAAGCGAATTATTGAAATAAAATTAACAACCATATGTTAGTCCCGAAATGACCTAGTTTGTGTTGAGTGGATGTTAAACCCCATTTCTCTCTCTTTCTCCTACTGCTCTGTCCCTAATTGTCTAATGAACACGGGCATCCGTACAGTGTACGGGGGGGGGGGTAATTGCACCCGGACTGCAGTGCTACAACATAGTCTTACATCGACTGCCACAAGTTCTTATACGGGAACGTCAATGATCATATAATAATAATAATAATGAGGTTTTATATAGCGTCTTAGTAATGGCTCTACTGGTAACACAGGAAAGTTGTTAACGCGGATTTAAATTGGTTAAAAGTCTGTTGATTCTTGATCTGTTGTGGATGTTCATCCCATATCTAAACTACTGACGACTGCCCTGCACGACTGACGACTGTCAAGGTTTAACCACGCCGGAGAAAACCCGATAAACGTCATCGAACCAGACCGCCAGTTTTAATGAGCCATCGTTTTATTCGCTGAGTTCCCATTAAAATAATGAACAGGGACCGGTTGCTCAAAGCTCCGTTATCTTTTAACGATCCGTTTACTCCATGTTAACGTTAACTTTTCAGAGAGAAAGACTGTTGTTGGAAGCCCGTTAACTTCAACGTGTCGTTAACTTGACATTATATTTAACGGTGGTTTTGGGCTCCGTTATCTGTTTAAGTCATAGATTACCAATGCAATTTTCTATAGAACATTCTAGAAGGTTGGGCGATGTGCGCCTATTCCATTTTCTATAGGATGAAATTCTATACAATTCTACAGAATTTTGTTTGACTCTAAGAAATAACGGCCCCATATTCTGTAGTGCAAATCCCATAATTTTTCCTACAGATTTATGTTAAAATGTCCAAAGGAAAAAATAAAGTATTCTATAGTGTCTTCTGTAGTAAATTTCACAGTCATCTTTTTGTCTTTAATCAAGTTTTGTTGATGGTAACTTCTATAAAGTTGTTACCGGTATACCTGTACATTGAATTTAAAAATGTAAAATTCAGCCAATGAACAAACAGTCTTCTCTTGGATTAACTTAAATGAATCCATTAGCTAACGGATAATGAAATTGACTTTCCAGCAACAGAAAGTTAACGGACCGTTAACAAGCGTATGTGGCATGGAGATAGGGGCGCCTTCTCATTAGATGCCTCTTTAAGAGTGCGTGTCTCTCATTTCAAAGTAATGTAATTATCACCGATAAACAACGTAACCTTGTACAGTCGAAGAGAATAAATTAACGATGTATCCGGCACACGTTCGTTTATAAATAAATTCGCGTCGTTCAGCAAAATTTTGTTTTTACTAAGAGATATTTCTATGGACAAGAATTTGTGAGAAACAGGACTATATTTATTTACGCGTGATACAGGGCCCTTGTACCTGGAATATTTATAAATACTACATCCGGGTCATTTGATATTCTTGTTTACCATTTAATCGATGTGTTATTTAATATGAAATTGTTAAGCATTTAAACAACAAAATAAATTTATTATCGACACATTTTGATTTATTGTCAAAAACAGCCTAATAAATTTAACTTCAGATCTTAGACAAGTTAAAATGGACTTGTCATACTCTTCAATTGAACGCAATAGATTATGTTCAAAATCAGCACGTGCATGCTGTATCATAAAGTCTGTCATTGAGTCAACTGGTTTCGAATCCCCGGTTGTACGTGACAAGGAGTAGGGTCTCCTCTCCAACCTCGTGGGTTTCCTCTGGGTTTCAGTATTTGCAAAGTACTTGGGGTTTTCTTCAAAAACTATATTTGCTCCGAGAGCAGTTTCCTTAAAAATGAGCTAACAAGACGCTGGCTCACATAAAGGTCACGGGTTCGCTCCCGGTGTAGGCCGAAAACGTTCTACAGAATGTTCCGGCGTAGTTTTCCCCTAACAAGTGGTCCAGTCGTGTAAAATAATTCTTGATAACTGGGATTCGATGCAAGGATACGCCGTCTCACTCATAACACAATGAATGGCGTCTGTCGGTCTTCTGTAGCCCAGTCGGAGCATTATTCCATTTCATTACATGTCTTCAGACCAGAGTTTGTACAAGGGTTTTGGTCATCTCGCTTTAACTGTGTACATCCTGGCGATCTGTCTACAACCAGCCATATGTAAACTTGGTCTTAACGATAAATTCTAATTTCACCAATTTCAATTTAACAAGACGCTGCCATATTTTATCAGAAGCGGATAAATCCAATGGGCCTAGTTTGAATCCAACTGAATCCAAGCAGGAAGATATTCTAGCGTTGGTATTTTGATTTTGTTTTCTTGAAGATACATTATGGGAGATTAGATAACGAGTTGGCAGTTCTCACTATTATAGTTAAAAACTAGCTAATGTAGGGCAACTTTCTGAAAATTTCAGTCAAATTGATCCACTATTAACTTAGAACTAAGCGAATGAAAGTTGCGCTTAGCCTCGGTCATCATTACTAAAGTCGGTAATACAAAACCAGTAGTCTCGGTTATCCACTTTTATTGGTAAATCACGAAGGGAAATATTTCAGCGAATCGAGCTACAATCCAACAAAAATCTCATGTTAACATTGACATCGAGAGTTGATTATTGTCTGAATAAGTTAATTAATATCTTTATAACATTTCAGGCCTACAGAATGCATGTTTAAATAGCGTGACAAATATTTGATATTCCAGGGAAAGTACAAAGGAAGTACCGCCCTTTGAACATTATATTTATTTGGAAAACTTGTGAACAGAAACTTTTACAAGATAAAAAACTCTCTACCTGGACATAACCAAAATATTATTTCTAAACAAACAGAATAGCGGGGTCCCTAAAAGGCAACCATGGCGGGCACCTTCTTCCAAATGGTGAGTACATGGTAGTATTTAATTCTGTATTACATATTGTTCTCTATTAAACGCCTTCATTGGTCCAATCGTAGCAGAAAAGTAGGACGTTAAACTCCTTTTCATTTCGCTTGATATACAAATGAAGTCAGAACAGAACTTTATTCACAACTGAGATCAAACACATGACATAAAAGTGATAGGTTATTTACATATTTACAAGATGGAGGCTTTTAATTTCTTAGTTAACGGACATAAGTTTTTAAGTATTATCTTTAGAAACATACATAATTTTACAATTATTCATCGTTTGCTTGAATTAAAAAGTTTATTTATATTTACACGATATTGTCGTGCTGATTTCAAATGGGAAACCATAACACAGTGTCCGATATATCCTTTGAACCCAGATTAAACAGATTTACGGTGAGCAAATTAATTTGTATCTTAAAATCTACGTGTCTTAATTCAAAGAAATGAATCTATCACGCATGGCGAAATCTACACAAAAATGCAATCTCGCAAAATTGAAGAGAGCTACGTTTATTTACGAAGTATAATGTTATAACTTAATTTAAACTAGTTTAGATACCCCATTTTTTGTAATGAAAATTTGTCTATCGGCACAATATTCTGTTTACAACGAAATATATTTTTTTATGACTATTTTTAGTTCCCTGCACGATTTCTTTATTCCCGATATTAAAAAGTGAACAGTATTATATTCGTTTCTTTTGTGATTTGCTTATGCTGCAGTCAATCCCAACTTTACTCTTACCCATGCATATAGAAGTTGCGATGATCAAGGACAGATATAGAATATTTTAATCATAATATCTAATCCGATAACAAAAGTACTGAATAATTGAATTTAAAAAAAAAAGGTAACGCCCAAAACAGCCACCATACTTCTTTGATTGGCATTTAGCAATTGAACATATTAACACACGGTACAATTTTAAGGATACACAATTACGGAGTTTAATACTAAGCGACGTTTTGACAAGGATACTTTCGTCTTTATCAAGCAATTAATACAAATATGCTTTGTTGTTTATTTTAGTACGATTCAACGCCCAGTGCATTGTATATGATATTATGGACAGGTTGATTTAATTAATTTATTTACACTTTATAAGTTGAGAGTTGGTAAAAAAAACATACAATGTATGTCTAGAATCTCCTCAAAATTACACACAAAAGAAAATCCTTGTATACGGTGTATTAAAATTTATATCACACTTATAAAACTGCTGTTGCGAAAAGAGAGGGTGGGTCAACTTCTCCCTTTGTCATAATAAAAACATGTTTGGCGCCAAGAGTGCGGATACGTCTTTTAATGTCAGTTATTTTATTAATTGTTGTTTGAATTGTAAAGTTTCTATCATCATCAATAAATCCACTGACATGATTACAGAGTGTCTCCATGTCATATCAGTATAACAGAGAGAGAGAAAAGAGAAAGGGGGTTTAACGTCCACTCGACACAAACTAGGTCATTTCGGGACTAACACATGGTTTCTAATTTTATTTCAATTATTCGCTTGCGAGCAGGTCTTTAGCAGTAGGAGGAAAACGGAGTAGCCGGAGAAAACCCACGCGGTTGGACAGGCGACCCTACTCCTTGCCACCTACAACCGGGGATTCGAAACCACGCCAGTTGATTCAATGGCAGGCCGTATGATATAGCGCTCGCACGCTAACCATTCGACCCCCCTCCCCTTCAGTATGACAGATTAACCAGATTCAACAAACCCATAAGATTGTTTAACTAAAGATTGTCATATTGTCACGTGGTATGGATTCGATTCCTCGGCCCATAGTGCGTGACAAGGAATATGGTCACCTAACCAACCTCGCGGTTTGCAAGTTTCCAGGACCCCGACGATTTTCTCCCACAGCGTCTGTCTTGTTACCAACACAGCCCACTCTCTATCTATCTCTCCCTCTCTCTTTCTAAATATAATCTAAAAGAGACCTGTGAATACTATTGTAAAGATATATATATGAATAGCCTGTGTCACCAACACTAACAATATCCGTCGTCATTTTATATAACATACATTCATACTATTATATGTGTGTGTGAGTTAGTTTTATTTAACGTCCGCTTCCACCGAGGTGATATCGCAGACAAATTATATTGTGTGTGTGAATTAGTTTTATTTAACGTCCGCTTCCACCGAGGTGATATCGCAGACAATTACGTGTTATATGTGCATGGTGATAATATTTACAACGTGATTAGTGGATTAGTGTGGATTAATTAGGTGTTTTAATAGATATATATGTACAACGAATATACAGAGACGAGACGTGATTTAACAGGTGTAACAAGTGCAAGCTGGGACAGTTACAGACATATGGTAGAGCAGACATGGTCATGGACGAACATTTATACAGGCAGAGACATTTGTATACACACATTTTACAGACATGAAAGTGGACGAACATATATATATCTATTTTGTCATTTTGGTTGGTCAGGTCGTTCTGTCCGGTCGAATGGCAGGGCGGTGCAACTCTTCCTTGGGGTTTGTTGGTGAGTTTTTAGGGCCTGGTCCATTCTTCCTTCCATTTGGATATGTTGTCCGGCATGGTGGTATTGTTTTGTATTTTGTTTCTATGGTTCATTCCTTTGTTGTTGGTTCTCAGAAGGAAGAATCCAGCGCCTGAAAAGAGAGAAGGAAAAGATAGTATCTGGTCTTATAGTGATATGTGTGTTGATTTCGTCTAGTAAGGCTTCTGGGGGTGTGGGGGGGGGGGGGGGGCTAAAATAATAATAATAGTAAAGAAGATAAGAATAAAACAATAATGAGAATAAGAATAATTAGATAGATAAGAATAATAATAGTAATTAAGGTTAGAGTAGGAAAATTTGGAAGGTATTAGTCTTGGATAATATTGGGGGCATTTAGATTTTTAGAACAGTAATAGTAAAGAGTTTTAAAAGATACTTATTGAGTCATGGAAAGGACTGGGGCAGTTGTCGATCTTCCATGGTTTCCCTATACTGTGGTGTTCTTTTTTAGGATCATACTAAGGGTGTTGAATTCCGTTCAAGTTTGCGGTAAGTGTTTATACAGTCAATCTTTATTAATAGATAATCAGTTACAATGATCTTTAATTACAAGAGGTAATAAATGCATTATGGCATATATGTTAACTTAATGTGATCTACAATCAATATTTATTTAGTTGACAAGAGATAATAAGATATATGATCTACATGTATACACTACTTTTATTTAAGGCTCATAAAGTACAATAAAGCATATATGGTGATTTACTATGATCTACAATCAATGTCTTGTTTAGTCGAATAAAGATAAAGATAATCCATTGAGTTTCAGGGTATGTAGCGTTTCCCTCGGTGGGGACAGTTTTGCGCCAATACCCTGCTACCAAGTATTTTTAGTGATGTAGGATGGATGAGCTTCCTTCGAGAGGACGTTTTTACTCATCATCCTACTGTGTGGTTTTGTGTAAATGTGCTTGATTAATTAGTTTTATTGTGATATTAATTATGTTGTAGAGCGATTTGCGCTTCCCTCGAGGGGACATTTTTGCGATTTCGATCTACTGAATGTGTTGAGATTGGTTAGTTTTGTTTATTATATGTATTTGGTCATTCCTATTTTTTCAATGAAGTCCCAGATGAGCTGAGATGTCCAGTATCTGTCATCCGGTGTTGGAGAAAGGAGGGATTTAAGACAGAGAGTTTTTCCTCTCTCTGTCAGTTTGTTGATCATTAGTTGACGTTCATTGTTTAATTGATAACAGTTGATTAGTAGGTGTGACGTGGTTGCAATTTGTCCACATGGGCATTTTATTGGTGTATAAGTGAAGTCTTTAATTACATTTACTGTTTTAAGCCTAGTGATTAGTTTGCATATTTTGATGGAAGGATGATTGATATAAACCTTGTCGACAAGATTGCTATCTATTTGATAGCGATGAGTGTTTTCTTGTTGTAGACGGTTTTTCCATGCTTCTTTGATTTTTGCTTTGGCTATGCTTGTAAATTCCTGGCTGCTGTATTCTAAATAATCTAATTCCTTTAGTGACGTCCCCTCCTTTGCTAGTTTGTCGGCTTTTTCGTTGCCGAGAATATTGATGTGGGAGGGGATCCACGCGAGGACTACCTCCCTTCCATTGTTTTTAATTTTTTGATTGATATCCCTGATTTGATTGATTATGCTCTGCCTACTCTTTGAAGAATCTGATTCTATAGATTTAATGCTACTCAGGGAGTCGGTCAGGATTACGGCTTTTTGGTGGGTTTGCGTGGCTAGCCATTCTATTGCAGTTTTAATGGCCATCAGTTCAGCGGTGTACACAGAACAGTGCTCTGGTATCCTTTTCCTGATGTTTAGCTTTGCTTTGGGTACGTGTATGCCGTATCCTGTTGACCCCTGTGTGGTATTTTTGGATCCATCTGTGTAAATTTTGAGATGATCTGCCCATTCGGTGTTTATCAATTGAAGTGCTAGAGCTCTAGCTTCTATGGGATTTACATGTTTGTTTGTACTGCTGCTTAGGTGCGTGTTGGTGATTGGATTGCTTAGTTTCCATGGTGGGGTGACAGGATAAGTTTTTGTCTGTATAATTGTACCTTTCAAGCTATGTTTGTTTAAAATATCATTTGTCATTTGTCCGAATGTTATGGGACGGGTGTTTTTCCTGGAGCCTATACGTTTAAATTGATTGAGGCACTTATATGTTGGACATCTTTCTTTTAGCATTTGCAGTTTTCCCCAGTATTTGAGTGACAGTTCCTCCCGCCTGAGATCAAGCGGAAGTTCTCCCATCTCTTGTAATAGGGCAGTTGTTTTGGTTCCTATGGCGGCTCTTGTTATTAGTCTTAGTGCTTTGTTTTGTATTATGTTTAGTTTGTTTAGTTGTGTGTCACTTGCGTTGGCATAGGCCAAACACCCGTAGTCGATTACCGAACGGATTAGTGATCTGTAGATTAGCATAAGTGTAATTCTGTCTGCGCCCCATTGCGTCCGTCTGATATATTTCATCATGTTGAGTGTTTTAGATGTTCGATTTACTATGCCGTCGATATGAGATTTCCAAGATAGTTTAGAGTCAAATGTCATGCCAAGAAATTTAGCCTCTGTTTTGAATTCAATTTTTGAGCCATTGAGAGTTAAGTCGATTTTCCTGTTATTGTCTGTTGGATGAAACAGTATTGCTACTGTTTTCCCTTCTGCAATTTTGAATCCCCATTCATTTGCCCATTTTGAAATTTGTTTTAGGGTATATTGAAGAGATTTTTTGATTATGCCTAGGTTGTCTGAAGCTTTCCAGAATGAACTGTCATCAGCAAAGAGTGCGGATTCTGTGCCGTTCCCTACGTAGCTAATAAGATCGTTTATCATTATATTGAAGAGTATTGGACTGATAACGGATCCCTGCGGCGTTCCGTTTTCCATTTTAAATTTGTCACTTAAGCAATTTCCTACGCGTACCCTGATATGCCTATCGTTGAGGAAGTCCTCTATCCACTTGTACATTCGGCCTTTGATTTTTGCTTTGTGGAGTTTGTGTAAAAGACCATCCACCCATACCAAGTCGAAGGCCTTTGTTAAGTCCACGAAAATTGCACAGAGGTATCTCTTGTGTGTAAATGCTCTGGAGATGTCATGTTGTAGTCTAATGATATGGTCTGCTGTTGATCTTTCGGAACGATAGCCGCTTTGTTGCTTTGTGAAGATGTTGTTACTTTCGCAGTGAAATTTTAGCCTATTTGTGATTATTGTTTCTAGTGTTTTGCATAAAGTGGATGTGAGACTGACTGGACGATATGACGTTGTTTCATTTTTATTTTTATTGTGTTTATGTAAAGGGACGACTGAGGCAGTTTTCCATTCTTGTGGTGTTTTTCCTTTAGACCACGAGAGATTAAAGACATCTAAGACTAATGATAGTGCTTTCTCGGGTAGATTTTTTAACATTGTGTATTTCACACAGTCTAGCCCTTCTGCACTGTCGGATTTAGCCCGCAATGCTTTTTTCAGCTCATCTATATTGATGGGTTTATTTATATCTGATTCATTATCTGATTCCTCGTGAATTATTGGCGGTTGATTTTTTAAGAATGTATTTTTATTAATCTTGAATGTTTCATTGTGTTGGTTGTTGCTAGAGCCGTCGGCATAAGTCTGTCCTAACAAGTTTGCTTTGTGCGTGTTGTTTAAAGCTGTTTCGTTTTTATAGGTTAATAAAGGAATGTTTTCTCTTACTTTTTTGCCGGTGATTCCTGATATTTTGTTCCATACTGTTTTTAAATTTGATCGGTCATTTAAGGAGCTACAGAAGTTTTGCCAGTTTTCTACTTTGGCTTTTTTTATTTCTATTTCTGCGGAATTTTTGGATTCGAGGTAGTCAGTTCTAGTTTCTTCATTCGGTCTACGCTTGTATTTTCGTAGTGCCGATTTTCGGGTGTTGACTAGAGTTTGTAGATTATCTGACCACCAAGGTTTAGGGGATTTCCTGTTGGTTTCTTTTGTTCGGGGAATAGATTGTTCTGCTGAACTTATTATAGCCTCTGTTAGATTGCTTGAAAATATGTCTATATTGTCATGTCTAATTGATTCAAAATCCCAACAATTGCACAAGTTTTTGTATAGATCCCAATTTGCCTTATCCATTTTCCATTTAGCCCGACACTTGGTGTTTTCTGTATTGGTTTTGCAAGATATTGAGGTGTGTATTGCTATGTGGTCACTGCCTAAGGTTTCGTTGCCTATTTCCCAATTGCAATGGGGGTATAGTTTTGTTGAAACTAATGTCAAATCTATGTGGGTTCCTTGTTTACTATTTTTCCCTACGAAAGTTGGTTCACTATTATTTTCATTAAGTAATAGAAGACTGCTGTCTTCTATATACTCATATAATTCCTTCAAAATTATAGACGTACACAGCTATATATAGTGTCAATATGACCTGGCGCGATAGTGGTAGTCTTTGTTACCCACTCTAGTGCTATCCATGGTAGCAGACATACACTGTTGTAGTCTGGATGACAGAGGCCCTTGTCAAAGGTCGTTATTTCAATACGAAAATGAAAATAGAATTTCTGAGAGACTGTATGGACTCAGACTAGTAATTATTTGCCCATTGACTTCAATGGTAAATGGCTGTAGCTTTTTCCTCAACATTCCGTTGGTTCCAATCTTTATAGGCACAATGGGGACGCATTTGGCATTTTGTAGCGGGTTGACCGTTTAGATTTTTGCTACGGGGATTTGAAGTTGACTGGGATGAAAATCTCACTTCCGACACAATGATTGCTCTGCAGAAAAACACTTTACACCTCCTATCCCTATGCTGTAATATCATCAGTATTACCCAAAACTCCTATGAAATTGCAAATTTGACCCATTTTCTCCAATTCTAGACCAAAAAGTCAACCGAAAATTGCAGGAAGTGGGAAGAAAAAAAATTGTCTACCATCATGAAAAAAGGGGAAATAATTAGTAGTCTGAGACCAAATGTAGTGTCACTATGATCTAGCGGGATAGTGGTAGACTCGGTTACCCACTCTAACAATATCAGTGGTAGTTGACGCACTCGGCAAACCTCGACAGATTTCGGAACCTACATCTAGTCTCGGCTGTATGACAGTAAGTGATATGTGCCTACGCCCATACATTTGCGATGCGGCTGCCGGTTTACTTTAACAGGAAAATTTGACGCTATTACACAAATTGGGAACCTATTCGGCTAGCGACCTATTCGACCGATCGTGCTGCAACCTGTTCGTTGGAAACCTATTTAGAATAAAGACAACAGTCGCCTTAACTAATCTATTTATCAACCAATAAAATCCAACGTTATGTCTATCAAATGAAAGTAGAATATATTATTTTTTTTATCCATTCTTTTAGCCCAGAATAGAAATGTAATTTCGTCATTATCTTACAGCTGGATCGGTCGAATAGGTCGCTATCCAAATAGGTCGCCAATTTATGTTTGGAATGGGCGCAGCCATGTTTCATCCGGGACCTTTAAAGTAGTTTCAATATGGCGGAATTCGTCATACAGCCGAGGTTAGATGTAGGTTCCGGAGGTTACGGAATCTGCCGAGGTTTGCCGAGTGGTAGTTGACGTACAGAGTTATAGTATGGTTGACAATAATCAAATCAATGTATAGTAAAGTGAGCAGTTTTGTAAAGTTTAAAGGATTATTATCATCAGCATTTTCAAGTTTTTCAGGGGTAAAACAAGGCGAGTCATTATCCCCACTTTTATTTTTGATATTTATCAACGACGTAAGAGAGTTTTTATTCAACGAAAATCCAAATTTTATACATTTAGAAAATATGATTATATATTCATTACTCTTTGCTGACGATACGGCCCTCTTTGCTATAAAACCGGAAGCTTTACAAATACTTTAAATTAATTTGTCGAATTTTGTAAAATTTGGAATTTAGCAATAAATGCTAAGAAAACCAAAATAGTAATCTTTCACCGTGGTAGGCTACAAACAAACTTCAAATGGTTTATAAATGATACACAACTCGAAATAGTTAAACAATACATATATCTTGGTCTTTTAATATGTGATAATGGTAAATTCTCAAAAACAGAAATACGCGTCGCGTCTCAGGGTAGAAAAGCTGTGGGGGCACTTTTAGCTTCAACAAAAACTTTTTATTTTAATACGAATGTTTACTGCCAATTATCTAACACTATGGTTTCATCTATTTTTAATTATGCTTGTGAAGTTTGGGGTTTTCATAAGGGCAAATCAATAGATAAAGTACATAATATTTTTATGAGATATATTTTAAAAGTAGGTAAAAATTGCCCTGTTGCTGCAATGTTGGGCGAATTAGGAATGCTTCCAGCTATAGTTAACCGTAAAATAAGATTAATAAGTTATTGGTATAAAATATTGAATAATAAGAATTTACTAATATATAAGGTATATACTATTCTATATAACGATGCGTTAAATGACTCTCCAAACTGGGCAGCTGACATAAAATTACTTTTAAATAATGTGGGGTTTTCTTATATTTGGGACCAACAAGACGCGTCTGACCTTTCCACTAATACAACAACGCATAAAAGATCAATATTACCAGGAATGGTTCGCCACACTGGAAGACTCAAGTAAACTTAGATTTTATAAACTATTCAAGACTATTCATGAACCTGAAAGCTACTTGCAATCGAATATTCAAATGAAATACACAACTATTATCTGTCATTTTCGTTGTGGTATTCTCCAGCTAAATATTGAAACCGGGCGCTATAACAAAATCGAAAGAAACAACAGATTATGTAAATGTTGCAATATTAGAGCTGTTGAAGATGAATTCCACTTTCTGTTGTGTTGTCCCGCTTATATTTCTCTCCGAAGAAAATATTTTTCGCGTTATTTTTGGTCTTTTCCATCACTCCAAAAGTTTAGAAATCTGATGATTCAAGGTAATAACAATATAAAGTCTTGGAAAATATTTATACTATTCAATGAAAATTAGAAATCAACTGTTAGAATCGTAATACTTCTAATTATAAATCGACCATGAATAAATATCCTTAGTCTATCATACTATGCGTGAGTGCGCGGTGACGGGGTGGGTATAATTCGTTTTTACTTGATGGCGATGTGTTAGTTTTTGTGTGTGTAATATAGTACATGTATATGTTTTATTTTATTTAAATTATTATTTGGTAGAAACCGAAAGGGGTTTGGGTTGGGGGGCGTTATCAAAATAGTATATTATATTCTATGGTCTTTGTCCCTGATAGTGATATAGAGAGTTATATATGTGTACATAAATTTTCGAAGTATTTAGGGTAGTGATATGAATTTGCACCTAGGGAGGTGAGGGTATTTACACTCTATTGTTATTCATACTTTTATTAACTATTAATGTTTATTTTATTTTTTTGTATATTTGTATACATGTTTTGGCTACAGCAAAACATTTTGCTTCGCCTGTAATAAAGTTCAAGTTCGAGAAAGGCTAATGTCGAAGATCATTATATCAAAACGAAAATAGAATTTCTAAGAAACTGTAGCAAGTTTATGCATGCCAGCAACTCACTGTACGAGTCGATGACTGGCGTGGTTTTCTATGCGAATTTCTGAGAAACTGTGGCAAATTTATGCAGGTATAGTCTAAAACCGAAGAAAGATAAACTGTGTGAGACGGTAACAGGCTTGGTTTTCTATGTGATTTAGACGTTTTTGTTAAATTTAATATTTTTGATTTTTAGAACGCCAGTCTGGATATTGTCTGGATATTGACCAAACTGTTTGATTGTCCAGTTTCAACTTGATATTAGACGGGAGAGAGATAAAAGTTGTTGTAGAAAATTGGATATACCTGACGTAAGATATTCAACATTTCAAGTAGCAGAGATAGATAAAACTTTGTTAACTAATCAACTTGGTAAAATTGTAAAGTGTCATCAGAATATGATTTGTGAAGTTGTAAATTGTGATCAGAATATGTTTGAAGATAATTTTAATGTGGCTGCTGTGATGTTAAATTGTTGGTATAGTGGTAAACAATATGTAGTTTCAGGTTTTACATGGCATTTACGTGTGAATGAACACTCTGTACCACTACCCCAATGGTCAGGGGGATTCAGGCGGGATTGGGACGAAGACTGGATAAACTCAACATTACAATTGGTTGACGTAGAAGATAAAAGTATTGCGTCATGTAATGTTGACGTCACGTATAAAGTTATAAATAAAACAGATGATAGACAATCTGTGGTTAAACAATGTAATGGGATAGTTAGGCCTACTGGTTATTGGTCACGCTGTGGTACTAATATTATTGACGTGAACACACTCTGTAATCCTGTCAGTGGATTTATTGATGATGATGACAACTTTACAATTCAAGTAACAATTAATAATATAACTGACATTCAAAGACATAAATGTTACTATTGTTATTCTGATTAACATCAATAATTAAACTTATGGCTGAATTATTGTTAAATAATGTGTTCGTAAGGGAGATAACTTTATTTCTCTCTAAAATGGAATGTAGGCCTCAAAACAGCCAGTCGTTGTTTTTAAGAAATAGTTGATAGATTTATTCAGTAAATGTTTTTGTAATTCCAGATAAAACTATAGAATAATAAATGAAAACTCTTTGTATTGTTGTTTTATTATGAACCACTGCATGGTAGTAACAAACAGGTCGGGTTGTTGGGCACTGTTCTATTAACCATACCATCTTCCATTTTATCTGCCGAGGACAATCAGTGAATATAACAACTTTAATCCAAAATCTTGTGTCGCTCTTATATAGAATAAAATTAGCCCACGCAGTAGAAACTTATTAAAATGAACAAACTGGATGTTGAACAAATTGGATTAGGATAAATTCAAGACATTTGAAAACAATCCGTTTAGGGTAGGCTCTATCGTATTTACAATAGGGATGCTCGATTCACAGTCCAGAACGTCCCGAATCTACAGAATTACAATCTAGTGACGCGGAATTCAGTCCTGTCGCGGTGGAGTGAGTAGAATCGTGACGTATTCCTAGGTAAAAAAAAATATTTTTCAGCTGTCATGATTGGTTGAGATACAGTCGACACATGCGTTGTACTGTAAGATTGTGCAAAGCTCAATATGGATAGGATTCGCCTTATCATGATCCTAATGTGAATACAAGATGTAGTCCTTGTCAATTGAGTTTAATGTCCACCTGGGGCCGGTTGCACAAAGCTCTGTTAACTTTTAACGATCCATTAACATGGAGTAAACGGATCGTTAACTTTAACGGAGAGAAAGGTTGTTGCTGGAAGCCCCGTTAACTTTAACGGATAATGAAATTGACTTTCCAGCAACAGAAATTTAACGGACCGTTAACAAAGGACACATGAAAGATAACGATCCGCTAGTTTAACGGATCGTTAAAATAACTTAGTTTTGAGCAACCGGCTCCAGTTCTGCTACGAACTGAGTTTATGAAGATACCATACAGTGTGCTATGAAGGAAATAAAGCCCAGACAGCGGCGCTACGGCCTACTCTTATATCGAATTCCAACTGTAAAGGGATCTTTTGCGTGCACACCAATGTGTACACAGGACCTCGGTTTTTCGTCCCAGCCGAACAACTAGACAGCTGTCCTTGCCAGGCTCTCCGTACTGCATCACTGACAAGCGCCATAGTCATTAGTAAAATGCTTAGTACGAACTCCTATGTTATTTATCTTACTAGTCCCTGTGATCAGTTAACCACGTGATCTTGTGTTCTTTCGGCCTTTACTGTATTGTTACTGCCATTAAATAGTCGTGTATTGTATATCGAGGTATGTTTAATTAATCTGATGCGGTGATTACACACCGACTGTCGAAAGGGAATTACGCCGGAAAATCTGGATGAACACCCGATATGCAGGTATCGAGCCAGCTTCTTGCCCACTTAACAACCGTGACCTCTACCCCCCCCCCCCGCACCCCTGTTTTCGGATAAGTGGGGTAACAGTTCCTGAAGGTCGCGAAACACTGAATGTTAATATAATTCGCCCTCTTGTGACCCCAGTGCTACACACTAAATTTAAATTTGCAAGCGAATATTGTGGACCACCCAATCTACCAAATGGACATGGGTAATTGACAATATGAACGACAGACTCACACTTTCGTACATTAGTTACGTAAGGGGTAAATGTAAACGCCATTTTATGAAAAGCTCTGATGTTGGAGGAGGTCTAACAACACAAGGTTTTATTGGTAAGCGTCTAGAAATGAACTGACTGACTGTCTGCACGTCACGATTTAAAACGTTCTGATGTTGGAGAGGAGTTAATCGTCTGTGAGTCTTCGTACATGTGGAGACATCGCACATCTAGAGACAGTCGTGTTCTGTGAGCCAACGTGCATGTACAGACATCGTACATCTAGAGTCAGTCGTGTTCTATGAGCCATCGTACACGTAGAAAAATCGCATATCTAGAGTCAGTCATGTTCTGTGAGCCATCGTACACGTAGAGACATCGCACACGTACAGACATCGCACATCTAGAGTCAGTCGTGTTCTGTGAGCCATCGAACATGTACAGACATCGTACATCTAGAGTCAGTCGTGTTCTGTGAGCCATCGTACATGTAGAGACATCGTACATCTAGAGTCAGTCGTATTCTGTGAACCATCGTACATCTAGAGACATCATACATCTAGAGTCAGTCGTGTTTTGTGAGCCATCGTGTATAGACAACAAAGTCAAACCCATGTGGTTAAAAGACATTGTATAATTGTGAGTATCATCTGCGAATTCGCACGGAAGGTCTTGGTAAACACGGTTCAATATATACTATTCCAAAAAAGTAGGGGATATTTGATTTTTAAATGTTATTAAAGTCACCTAATGAAACTGACGAAGAAACAAATGACAAAATGAAATGAAGTTCACATTCATCGATTTATTCCAAATGATCGTTAGACTAAGTAAGGCACAGACTGACCATTATAAGGGTAAAATGATACCCTGGGTCAAACAGCAAAGTTACCACAGCATCACAACAAAGTCAGTAACGGGTAAATCCTCCTCTGTTTGCCAAACAAGCATTGATCCGACGTGGCATACTCCTAATGAGACGTCTAAGGTCATTTTGGTCCAGATTGTCCCATTCCTGTTGCAGCGCAGCAGCAAGTTCTTGGACATTGGCAGGACGTTGTTGACGTTGACGTAACCTCTGTCCAAGCATGTCCCAGACATGCTCGATGGGGGAGAGGTCGGGACTCTGTGCTGGCCAAGGTAATGTGGTGATGTTCTGTTGTTGGAGGTAACCTGTAACGATCCTAGCCCTGAGACATTTTGCGTTGTCATCCTGGAAGATGAAACGGCGGCCATGACGTCGTGCGAACGGCACAACATGGACTGTCAAGATGTTGTCCCGGTAGTACTGGTCTGTAACACGCCCTGCAACAACATGTAAAACAGTTCTTCGGCAACAATGATGCCTCCCCACACCATAACAGAACCACCCCCAAATCGATCATGTCTGATGACGTTAACGTCTTGGAAGCGCTTGTTTCGACGACGCCACACCCCCCTACGTCTGTCCAAAAAATCAACAGTGAACCTTGACTCATCTGAAAACATCACATTGCTCCAGCGTCGATTATCCTAGTGTTGACGATCCCTACACCAACGACGTCTTGCCTGAATGTGATAATCTCTCAAACAAGGGATCACGCGAGGACGTCGGGCGCGAAGGTGACCCCTATGCAGTCGATTCCGAATCGTCTGGCCACTCACTCTCACACCAGTGTCTGTTTGAAGACGAGTGCTGATCTGATTTGCTGTGATGACACGATTTCTCAAGGCCAAGGTACGGATAAATCGATCCTGGGCTTGAGTTGTCGACCTGAGCGTGGTCTGTCCTGTACAGATTGTGTATCACGGTATCTGGACCATAGCCTGCTTATGACAGACTGAGAAACATTCAGCGTCCGCGCCACAGCCGCCTGTGTTGTGCCGATCTGTAGCATGCCAAGGGCACGTAACCTTTCATTTTGGGTAAGCTGACGCATATCAAAATTTGTTTTCTGGTCACTAAAACAATTAAACTGATGTTTCCACCCTGGAATTCAATGCCACAATGACTGTAACATTCAAAGTCAGAGTCGTGCAAATCTTGGGTTGGACCCCCATGATGATCCCAAGCATCACCTGCATTCCATGCGGTAGCTATTGGTGCGTTTGGGCATCACATGTAACTGGAAATGTTTCTTCTGTTAGGTTCTATAGAGACTTTTTTCGTAGTCATTTGCATATTTTAGTATTATGCCCCCAAAATCAAATATGCCCTACTTTTTTTGAATAGTATACATTACTCTTTAAAGCTGAACTCCGATTACAAAACTAGAGAAATAATTAAATAAAAAATTTACTGCCTTACATAATCGCTAGCCGGGTGTGGACTATGTGGCTGACAAGGTATACACTGGAAGTGAGCGTGGCCTGCTTCTATTTTCGTACCGCATACAATCGCCATGCTTGTTCTACAAATAAGTATGGCGATTATGTTGGGTGGTATTTTCATACCCCCCTCCGGTCCCGCAACACGGACAAGTGGAAACCACGCTAGAAAAATTCGAGGAACTTTAGCTAAGAAAACTCTTACAAATGAATTGTCACTCGCAAGGTTTTCACAAATACTGTTATTTTGTTAGATTTAAAAATAGATGAAATTATATCTGTGTAAATATTTTATAGTTTGTCCTTGTTGCAACTACTATACGCGTGCTTGCACACAGACACACATGTGTACGCTCTCAAGCTGGAAAATGAAATGAAATTGGGTTTAGCATCCTACAGTTCTTATCCGATTCGTCCAGTGTTGCAAGTTGAACTACTTTGCACCGTTTTGCAATAGCCTGTATAGTGTGGAAGAACTATGGCTGAACCCGGCAATTGTTTACAATTTTTTTTATGATTAATTTCAGAATCTCGTCACCCTTAAGCTTTTTGAGCAATTCAACATGAGGCCCAAGACGGTCGCCATTTTAAATAATTCCCTATAGCTCCCATATTATTTATTCTAGGATGATAATTTTGGTGTCTAACCGTATGTTTCTGGGGGTCCATGAATGCACTGAAATCGTTCATTATTATCGTCGATTATTAGATGATAGTAAAATCCAACATGCCCTTTACCTCGTTATCGGTCGTTATTTCACTCAACTATATACTGCGGCAACTGAATTGAAATGGAAAATGCCGATGAACTTTATCGGCCAACGTCAGGTGCGGATCCAGGAATTTTTGCAGGAGGGGGTTTGCCAGGTTTCTGTTACGGAAATCTGCAATCATCGTCTCTAAATTACATAGGCATACATACAAATTGAGCTTTTTAAACAGAGAAATCATTTTTATACTGATGTAGGATCACTTTGTGATGTAATTTCATTGATGCAAGGCATTATTTTTTTTTTATGTAGCTGAGCAGGGGGGAGGGGGGGGGGGGGGGGGGGGTGGACCCCCCCCCCCCCTCTAGATCCGCGCCTGAACGTATGTGTCGAACATTTCCAATGTTCGTACTTTATTATCCAAGCCGGTGCAGAAAAGTAGGACGTTAAACACCGTCTCCTTTCATTTTCAACATAAACTCAGAATAATTAAAGTTCTAATTAAAATACACGATATTGCTGTGTCACGATATAGGAGAGGAGCTGATGCGAAATACGATCGTATCACGCAGTGTCCTGTATTGACTGCTGTGAAATACTGAATACAGAGTTAAATTTCTTTGTAATTCCCAGTAATAAAAAGATACAATATTTAAGATAAAGAGATGGTCGTTCTTGCTATAATCTATTTAAAAAATGAAATAAAATGGAGTTTAACGTCCTACTGTTGGGCTCCAACTGGGCTAATGAAGACGGGCATACGCCATACAGTTTGCTATTAGGGACATTTTGCCAGGACAGCGGCACTATGGCCTACTCTTTCTTATATCAAATTCCAACTGCTAAGGGATCTTTTACGTGTACGCCATTGTAAACACCGGCGGTTGGTTTTTTGTCAAAAGGGAAACCATGCTGAAAAATCCCGATAAACTTCCTCGGCCAGTCCGGCCAGCGCAGGGATCGAACACGCGACCTCCAGTCTAGCGAGTCAGCGTCTCACTCATTGCGGGATATAGGAGCATATACGATGACACAACACACATGCCGATCAGGGGCTTCGGGGCCACATGAATCGATTTTGATAAGGGAGGCACAAGTTGTTTGTTGAACATTTAAAAAAATAAATTCTACCCGCCAAAACAGGAACATCACCTCCACAAAATTAGGTAGTATTCAGTTTAATCCTTTAGTCGTGTTTCCTGTAATTTTTGCTCGTGAAATTGATGATGGCATTATATTGTATTGACTAATGTTTTGGCGAGTTGTAGGATTTAAACATGTTCACATATATGTAGTTATTAAAGTATTTAAATCAAACTAGCATAGGAATGACAGATGGTTACATTCGATTCTAGGTTGATAACAGATATCTCATGGGAAGTGTCGCCAGTAAATTTCCATTTAACAGTATAGTAATATTTATTTTCTGAAGGTGCCAAGCCAGCGAGAGTGTTATTGTCCCTTTAATGGGGAGAATTTTATTTTTTTCAAATATCACTAGAATGGGAGATGCCAAGTATCCCCAAGTAGCATAGATACAACTAAAAAGGCTTCAAGCAGAATAAAAAAAAAACCCAACTCAGATCGTTATTTTCTGCTCTATTTGTCACTGGATTTCGTCTCGTTATTCAAGCATCAAGTATCTTTAATGCAGACATTTTATGATTTAAACCTAAATTATGCAAAAGTTTAAATCGCCTATTGCAGGTTTGTGGTTAAGCCTGAACTGTTATATAAACTACTGTGACACTATAGGGACAGAGGTGACTGTCTTGATCACCTATCGTCTAGGCCTTTCTTCGACTTCACCTTTAACTGACTCTGGAACACCATTTATGTTGTTAATATGTTTATATATCGAATACAGCAAACTACAAAGGTTAAATACAGGAAAGTTACAACATCTATTTTAGTTAATTTAGGGGTTATTAAAATATCCACCGTCTGGAGCAACATTGGTAGTATACGTTCTATCTTCAAATAACAATTTCAACACATAGCAGGTTTTGTCGCGAGCCGCCATTTTTAATCTGACTTGACCAGACTCAACCGACCTCGGGTGTGCATGGTCTAGACCTAATTGAACTATGGTCGAACTTTTGGACGAGCCGAAGGCGGCCCAGAAACACAACTACTGTCAGTTCCAGGTAATACGACCGAGGAATCAGATAGCCTCATAAACTTGGCTTGTACCCAGTCGTAATTAGTGTCGAAATATGCAATGTAGGCCTATTACATGAAGGCCTTGATAAACTGTACGTAGTTAAATCGAGATCAACATTCTGTTGAAGATGCCGACCTCCGGGAACCGTGGTGAGATATTCCGCTCGGGGTGTCTTATATCATCGGCAAGAGGAAACAACGCCAGAAGAATCTATACCAGGATCGAATCCGGGATCTCCAGCCAATCATCCACTGAGCCACCTGAGACTATGAATGTTGATGCAGGCGGTTGACCAAAGGCGTTTTATAGCTGAGGCGCTGGAGGCGCCAGCCTACTCGCGAATAAAAATTCAAAGAAGTTGAGCAAATAAAACCGGAGAAAAATGCTAAAACCGACGAGAAAAAGAAATGTACCCTAGTTAGGGAGGGCCCCACAGGCAGACAAAAGGGCCCCTCGTATGACAAAAGGGCCCCTCTGGCCAAGGGAAAGGGCCCCCCCGAGTCCGAGTCAATCGTTTTCTTTAGACTGTTACTGTTGAATCCACTACTGAATGAGAATGCAGTCATTGCACTGGTATGAAAATCAAGACACCCCCACCCCCGACCCCTGCGAAAGAGGGCCCTCAAAATAGTATAGCCTCCGCCATGACAAACCTTAAAACGCCCCTGCGGTTGACGGTTCTAAAAAAAAAGAGAAAAACTTTAAATTGCACTCAAAAATCGGGAATTTTGTTGTTTGTTTCAAGGAAAGAAAATTCGGGAATTTTGATGTGTTTTTTTTTAATCTACGAAAATAAATGTCGGTAATTTTGATGTTTATTCCCGGATTTGTAAGACGATCATGTTACTTGGGGGAATGGAGGGGAATCCCCTTCACGATACCCGTCATCCTTAGATGGCACAGATGAAATGAATCTTAGCGAAGGTCCATAAATAACATAATTACACTACAATCATGTTTCTCCAGGAGGTTGATGGCTGAATGGTCTAATGCATACACTTCAGATCATAAGAACTGTCAAAGGAGGCGTGGTTTATACACCAGTATGTTAATAGACCCTGATTTTAAAAGCAAATACAGTTATTTTCGCTCGTAAGTCAACATTCTGCGCACAGCGATCCATCCCTAAATGGCCGCCATACACAAAAATAAGTATACCACGGAGCCCCTAAGTGCACGATTCCACTCTTACATAATTTTTTCGTACATAATTCCACTCTAACATATTATTTCGTTTAAACGAAATATTAATTCGGTTAAACGAAATCTAATAAAACATATTTAAGTAGATTCCATATTATATAAAGTGGACAATCATGTTTTGTCAATCAATTCGACCAAGACTGGTGTCAGACTGAAATTATGAATATAGTAAAAACAGAAACACAAACAAACTATTTTGTTCATAAATACATCAGTTGGATATACATTGTAAATATAAATTATATAACTGTAAATAAACTCTGGATATTTTGTTGGTTTGTTCATTTTTTTTGTCTGAGGATAACTCGGTCACTACTATCTCAACTGTGAGTAGATGGTAAATACTCTAGAGTAGGGGTAGAGGGTAAATACTCTATGACAACCATAAAACAATCAACAGGCCCGGATCCAAGATTTTGTCGGGGGGGGGGGGGTCTACATTACAGAGCAAAAGGTAATAATCAGGCTTGGTGTAGTCCCCAGCTGAGACAATGCGAAAATCATGTTTATATCATCTATTAAAGAGCAGATATGAGAACTACAACAGTAACAAAGGAAACGAAAATAAAAATCAACTATGTCACACTGGGGCTGAGGCGGGGGGGGGATTGGCCAAGGCCCTCTGCATGCTCCCCCTCCCCCGGATCCGCGCCTGATCAGTTGTCTGTTGTATATTAAAAAAACCACAACAAATATGAGTCTCTATATTATCCATTATGTATCCTATATGTTCTATTAGGCCTGCAGCCAAAATTTCTAGCGTGAAGTTCCGCTACATGGTTCCCCCCCCCAAAAAAAAACCCTAACATTTTTGGAAAGCTTTTGACACAAATCCGGTGAGTTCCAAGCAAAAAGTCTGCAATTAATCAATTTAGGGCGAGATGAAAATTGTAAAGTAAAAGCTATATTTATATTATTGTGAAGTTGACATAAAATTAAATATTGGCGAAAACACTCGCTGGCTTCATCCTATGCAAAGAATATGCTGCTGGTTACATTTTGATTCATAATGGACAGGGAAACATAATTTCGGAAATCCATTTAGTCTTTATGGAAAATATCAATAATTATTGATAATAGTAACAGGTATAACTGCAGACAATGGTCTATATAAGTTCAACCTTATTTTTAAGTAGGATTAGAGGTTAGGGGTCTAACAAAAATTCAACCTGAAACATAGCATCTACAGATATTTAGCTGCAACTCAATAATACTGTAATGGGAGTGACAATATTGTAATAAAGAGAAAAGATATCAAATGGAGTTTAGTGTCTTACGTAGTAAATAATACCCTACTACGAGGTTGATATTAGAAATATCCCGACCGAAACCGAAGGTCGAGGGCTATTTCTAATATCGAACCGAGGGTGAGTGGGGTATTATTTGACATACACATTGACATGACTTCAATGACAGAGTGGTCAGCATACCCCCATATAGCAACATACACATAATTATAATATCGTCCCGTGTTGTTTTAGCATGAGGGCTACGTCACTGCTGGGATGAGTATACTAATAGTGAACTGTTGTCCACCACTGCTCAAAATACACCTGCGTTATTTTAGTCACACATCGACCAGTTCACCAGCAAAACGCTGTCAATGACTGAGTCAGACGAAGAACTCTTTTTGCCAGCCACGTTGCCGAAAGCAATTTGAATTTATATGAAATTTCGGACGAGGAAATAATTGCAGCAAGTCAGCGTGTAGTGTAGTAGAACAGAGTTGTCAATTCCACAAGAATACATTGAGGTTACAGATATCTTTTATTCATTCATTCATAATAATCTATAGAAGACTTAAAGTTGAATATCAAACGTGAATTAACTTGCATCGTACAGTAGACTTGTAGAGATTGACTGAAAATGCATTAATTACAAAGATGTAAGTTTCAAGATATACACGTATAACTAATCATAATATCGTATAACTAAAAACAATATTGGATGATATGGTCATAGGCCTGTATTAGGCTGTAATTTAGCCACGAAAATCGTTTCATTTTGTCCCAGCAAATTCCAGGCGAAAATCTGACGCTTTGCTGCACAAGTAAACAAGTAAGTCGTCACTGCAGTACACATTTCTATTGCGATGTTTTGTACAATCAGACCAACACTCGAATTACGCCTCGGACTATATTTGTCAAGTGTAGCCATAATGTGGTGAAGAAATCATATTCTAAGCCAATCAGAAACCATAAAAGCAATCAACGTCATTAGGTCAAGGGTCAATAGCCATAAATAGACCAGGGAATACCTTTTACGAGACGGAACACGTTGGCTTGTTTACATTTGTATGAGAGAGTTTTTCTGCAAATATGCCTGAATAACGGGACAATAACATCAGATAAATGTTGTGCTGACACCGTGAACACGGCTAGCCCCTGATTTGCGGAAAAAATATGGTCAAAAGCGAAATTTTATCAATGAATGTGATATTTCCTGGAAAAAGTTGTTTTTCCATTTTATTTCAATACAACAATATGCAAAAGAAATATAAATATAGTACATGTATACAGATGAAAACGTTTTTGGTATGATTGAAATACTGGTTCGGTAGAATAATTATATATAATGTTGAGAAAAAAAACAAAAAAAATAATACTATCTGAGCCCACTGATACAAGAGAATATTAATAATGATTCACCTAACAGCCCTGAACATGCAATTATACTTGTTTTTAAATAAAAAACCAATAAAGACATATATTATAAGAGATGTCAAATAAGTATACATTTATTTTATAGAAAGAAATACAGTACTAAAAAATAAGAAATGAATGCAATTTTATATACTTCCTCATACAGTATTCCACAACAACACTCGATGGCATGAGATTTCTCCGATATTAAATAGATTAAAATGATTCAGCGTTACTTTGATTTAATCAAATATGGAGGACCGAGACTTAGCCTTGATCAAAAGGTACAGTGGTTGAAATTGTTGAACATGTCTGTCAAACCTTCAAAGGCTAAAATCTTTGCTTGCAATAGAGTAATTTGAATGAAATTTTCAAATTATTCATTTTACATTATCTACTTTTGAACTATTATAGCAAGAATGGCTAGTTCTTTATCTAAATCTTATATAATGTATCTTTAATGAAAAATGTATATAATAATAATAACATCATTTATATATAGTGTATTAATACTGGAGAATGGTTTCTAATCTGCTTTTCAGATTTTTATAACCACAGAATCGGGCCCGTCGCCAGCTCATAAAATTGGGGGTGGGGGGTACAGAATTTTTTGGAGGAGCTGAGGATGTGGCCGGCTAAGAATACTCATAAGAAATCATCAATTTTTTGGGGGGCTAAACCGCACAGACTATATGCATTTACACACAGATCAGGTCTTGTGTCCGTATACACTGTACAAAATTAAAAGATATATGTCAGTAAAGAAAAGTACATATAAGAGAAAAACAAACAGTTAACTAAATAAAATGGTTCCAGTAATATGAATAAGAAATGAAATGGAGTTAAACGCCGTCCTACTGTTCTGCTCTTATACATGTACTGGACTAATGAAGACGGGCATACGCTATACAGTGTACTACGAGGAAAATTTTGCCTGGGCACAGCACTATGGCCTACTCTTATATCGAATTCCAACTGCCAAGGGACCTTTTTACATGCACACCAATGTTAGATAGGAATTCGGTTTTTCATCACATTTGAACGACTAGACAGCAGTCCTTGTACCTTGTCAGCCCCTCTGCCTGCACCACTGACAAGGGGAAACCACGTCTGAATTGAATTGGAATAAAAAAGGAAAATAAAAACATATATGTTAACTTAAAATAGCTAAATATGATATGAACATTTATCGACATGTACAGTACATTTAATTAAAACATGTTTAAAATATTTAATGTAAAAACCACTTACAAAAATACATATGTATACAGGTTTAGGCCTACTCATAAAAATCACAATTTCATCAATATGATTTGGCTGTCACTTTGATATTCGAACAATTTTCACAAATCCATACTAGAAAACTTTCACTTCTAAAAAATACATCTATCTGTAGTTCCTATATACATGTACTGGATTAAGGAAGACGGGCGTGCGCTATGCAGTTTATTATGAGGGAAATTTTGCCTGGGCACAGCACTATGGCCTACTCTTATATCGAATTCCAACTGCCAAGGGGTCTTTTTACATGCACACCAATGTCCAAACCGCTTACAAAAATACATATGTATGTATACAGGTGTAGGCCTATTCATAAAAAATCACATAATTTCATCAATATCATTTGACTGTCACTTTCATATTGGAACAATTTTCACAAATCCATACTAGAAAGCTTTCACTTGTAACAAATACAACTATCTGTAGCCTAATGCAGCCTGATTTGCATCCACAGAGAAAATATTGTTTGGTTCTTGATCTCTATAGTCAACCTAACCCTGTTATTTGTTACAGTAGAGTTTAACAAGAAGGGCATAAATTTCTGCAGATACAGTAAGGCAACTTTAAAGTAATGCACATGGTATTTCACCTCAATGGTGACACAGTCTTTACCATAGACTATAGTGGTCTTTTGTCTTGGTCTGAGTTGTCATACATTTAGGAATAGGAGAATATCTTCATCAACTTGCATTTGCAATAAAATTGGAAAATGTTAAGATATGATCCTCTTAATAAATTAACCAGACCTATTATTCTTTTTCTTATTTCGCTGGTAAAATATTAGCTGCTCTAAACATAGTTCTTTATTCATACACAGTTGTTGGGTTTTTTTTTTTACGTTGGTAATGTATGTGAGAAGTCTGTATTGTTAGAATGAGAGAGAGTTTTGTCTGCACATTTCTACAATTCTTTGTCCAACATATCAATATTTCCATCTAATTTGATCCACTGGTTAGCACATACCCTAAATTTTTCTCGGTTCCTCACAGTAAACGGTTTTACATCGGTGTTTTAAACAAAATCTACACAGAGTATACAGCTCTAGTTATTCTTCCGCTTGTTTACTATCAAAACGTAAACAAACCGGTGACTTTTCACTCTACACGACCCGTTGACCTTTCGTCGTGTGCGTCTGATTGGTGAGCTTTGTCACGTGATCTATTAAAACCAAAGCACCGCGAAATTCAAATACCATCGCACATTGATAAGTAAGCCCATATTTATTTTACGTTTTCTGTCAAACGTCAAAGAATTGATAAAAGAAAAGTTGTGTGGAAATACAAAGTAATACTAGAAGAATTAGATTATGTAGTTTGTTTTCCGCCTGAAAATCGTCGGGATGGAGCAACAGAAGCAAGCTTGCTAGAAATTTCACATCACGGCCTATATATCGCGGTGTGGTTTCCATATAGGCCTGCATGGCTGTCACCATGAAAACGCACAGACATACAAACAGCCAAATACTATAGGACAGTGTTCACTTGAAAAGACATGTCATTTACCGACACGGGCCCTAAATTTATCCGTATCAATATATATAGTCAATATAACAAAGTAGGGTATATTAGTGGTACAAATAATGATAGATACTAAATTATTTTTCGCTCTTCATCATGTACAATTTGATGATTTCGAAGACGGAGAACTCAGACAATAACAGAAAGTTCGATGAGAAGACTGCACGCTTTTTCGGTCACGTGATTAGTCTTAGACTAGATTGTTTAGTCGCTCACATCCCGGACCTCTAATTGCAGAACATTAAGACTAGATTGTTTGGTTGCTTACATGTAGACCAATTAAAATATATTTTCGATATGGATGTAACGAAGAAACGATTTTAAACGTTGCAAATAATGCTGTACCAAAAAATACTTTAAGGCGTAATAAGTGGGCGTTTAATACATTTCAAGCGTTTTAAGGGCATACAACCCTCACATTTTAATAAAGACAATCATTTATTTATATGGGTTGCACTTTTCTCTACGCAGTAGAAAGGAGCATCGAAATATGAGTTACAAAAATAGCCAGATTTCATTGATTACTTACATATTCAGACGGCGTCCCTTTCCCGTGCTATAAAGAAGATACATGTATATTTAAAACTGTTCAAGGTGGACTACTTCACAGGAAGATCAAACCCAGAATAGTTGAACATCATGCTAGTGAGCACAAAGAACGCTGCCATGTGGAAATTAATATAAAAAAAGTACATGAGGTTATGCCCAACGGACGGGCGGGACGATGCCTTCTACCTGACCCCTTCAATTAAAAGAAACCCAGTGAAGATAGATGGTACAGCAAACAACCCATGGGTCATAATACCATACAGAAAGTTGTGCCAGAAGTCTGCAAACAAGCAGAAATCGATGGACACAAAACTAATCACTCCCTTCGGGTCACCACGGCAACTAAACTCTTTAACCATGTTATTTCAGAGCAACTTATTACGGAATGCACAGGCCATCGTAGCGTAGAAGGTTGCTATTACTAAGTGTTATTGAACAAAACGGCTTCTGTGTTTAAAAATTGTAAATTTTTCATTAAAATGAATAAAACCTCACAAAAAGTCATTGCAATACCTTTCTGTATTTTACCTTCAGGGGTGAGAACATATAAAAGAACATCAAGTGCTATGAAACATGAAGTAAGTGAAATATTAAATGGTGAGAACGATGTCAGTAAGAGTAATGAGGGCAAAGACGTAAAAGATGAGGAAGACACCAGAAAGAATTATGAGACCGAAAATTTAGCGAAACGGCTTTGTCTACAAACATCTACGGAAAATGATTCTAATCCTATCATTTATGCTTCTAACTGTACTATTAACTTTACAGCTAAATAAATTGTATTTGCTGTGTTTGCTTAATATGACGTCATCAGGGGGGTGATATGGGATATCGTCCCAGGGATGATATCCCATATCACCCTCTGATCACCCAATCCTCGACACGATATCTCTATTATCGTTTATGAAACATCAAAGACAATACACCGTGAAGGTGTGCATTGTTCTGTACCAACCCGTATAATGAAGATGGGCCTAAGTCATATGTTATTGAGTGTACAATGGAGCAGCGGTGAGTCAGTGAAGGGCTGGCTCACTTACGTGGGTGGGAGGGGGGCTGTCATGCGATGGTATATAAAACTGAGGTCCGGTGCACACGTTGACGAGCACTGAATTCGAAATAAAGAGTAGACCGTAACATTGCTGTTTGGACCAAATCCCCCCTATAGCATAATTAATGTATGGCGGGTGTATGTACATCTTCATTATGACGGTTGAATTTTTTTTCTCTTCATTACAATTGCCACTCCCTTACAGTATTATTTAGGTTTTGCCATCAGTGAGAAAATTACATATATAGATGCTTTGTTTTAATTCAAATAAGTGTTAGCAATTGCTTAAAAGCCCCAAATCTAATTTGAATTAAAAGCTTACATATATATTAGCAGAAATACCCACCCGCCCTCCCAGATTCGTTGAACCGACCATTTTTCGGGCAATATATTTCAGTCTTTCGGGCGCAATCTTCAGAGAAGGGAGAACGCGACCATATCTCATGGAAATATAAATGTATATTTGTGTAATTAATTCAAAATAAACAACCTTCACAGCTTTCTGGAAAATTCATTTTAGTTAATGATTGATTCATTCAGGAAATTTGGGTGACAAATTTTTCAGCCAAAAAGGCTCAACCCCCATCCAACTGCGATTAGCCCCCTACACCCACGCAGCCCCTTACCTGTTGTTTAATCCGATTCAGTTTGTTGAATCAAATATTGTTTAAACTATTGTTTCCCCCCGCCCCGCCCCCCCCCCCCCCAACAGCCCACTGACAGGGTGAAACCGTACCGAGGTTGTCTTGAACATGACCAGTACATGTACATATCTAATCTGTGTAAATGTTAAAATGGAATCAAAAGACTGTTAAAGATACCGAATTTGATGGTTATACGTACATGCAGTGACGGTTATGATGATAACGACTAATTTTGATGACATAATTTGATGCGTAATTCTTATTTTCAATAATTGATTTACTTCAATAAATAAATTTTGTCTTGAATTTATATTTGTTAGCAAATTACACAATTATATATACGGTGTCAGTTTAAATGTTTGTAATTCGGCCTAAATATCTTAACTAGAAGTTTGCCTGTAGCGGCTCCATTCAAATGAAATTTGTTTATGTGTTTGTATCGCGCAATTCTACATGAAAATAAGGTTGGATTTTTATAATTTTGTGTTGGATGTGGCAAGAAATGCTTTCTTTTGGCGATCAAAGCAGAATCAGGGCGAAAAATAGACGGTAAGGATTCCAAAATAGTCTTAGAATGGAGATGGGGAGCCTTATTTTCATGTTAGTTGCCATTAACGTAATGAGGAGCAGAGCCGAACGGATTTACGTTACTTAATGTAACTAGTTACAATGTTATTTATACAATAATGTAATAGACTGCAATTGAGAGAGAGAGAGAGAGGATTTAACGTCCACGCGACACAAACTAGGTCATTTTGGGACTAACATATGGTTTCATTTTATATCAATAATTTGCGTGCGCGTACCGTCCTTTAGCAGTGGGATGAAACCGGAGTGCCCGGAGGAAACCCGAGGTTGAGAAGGCGCGCCCTATCTCCATGCCACATACGCTCACGCCAGGGCTCGGCCAATCAAAGAAGTATGGCGGTTGTTTTGAGCGTTACCTTTTTTTTATTCAATTATTCGGTACTTTTATCATCGGAGTTCAGTTTAAAGTAGAGTAGGACTGATTAGATGTTATGATTAAAATATGTAACAAACTTCTCTATACCTTTCATAAACTGAACATTCATTTTGGTGCAAAGAACTGTATGACCTCTGTTAGCTTTGATATATTATAGTGGACGTTTCTTTCACTCTCTAAACTTATTTAAGGCACGATCTTATTAACTATATAATTTATTCCATATGTTATTTACAAGCTACATTCGATATGTAAACACGCCATAGAACTTCCTTATTTGATGATCCCACCTGTCCATCTTCCATGAGTGTTGGAGGCTTTATATACAGTAGTTTACTCACAGTGAAGACAAGACAACTAGAGAGAGAGAGAGAGAGAGCAGACGACAGAGACCGGGGTATGGGCGGGGTGTTCCCACTTAGCCGGCAGGCTTTGATGTCAAATTTTGCCGCTAATCCAGAGTTAATCCTAGAACAATGGTGTTATAAACTATAGTCCATATCTTTTTTAAGACTAAAACTGTATTGATTTTAACAAATTTAACTTTTATTTAATAACATTAAATAGCTTACACATATCAAAATATATTGATTTTAACAAATTTAATATTTATTAAATAACATTAAATGATTTACACATATAAAAATGCATTACGATTTACACATTTAACTTTTATTAAATAGCATTATATAATTTATAAATAAATGGCTTACAACGTAACAATCATTTTACAGCCCCGCTAAATAGGAAGCTGGACAAGTTTTTGTTGAACATTTCCAATGGACGGCATTTGGTCTGCTTGACTTTATACTGAACTTGTAACCAGTGTGTATTAAATATCGGCCACCTCGATTATTGGAGATAAAGTGAATAATAACCTGAACGTTTGCCATTTTAAAATAAATATAATTTCGACACTGATCGACCATCTATTTATATTAATATAGTGAATTGAATTCATGTTTGAAATCATAACGCCGGCATGAACTGTGTTCAAAATGTCATTAATTAGTTGGTTAATAAATTTTATTAAGAGGGATTAAGAGCTCATTAACGCTGAACACTAGTCAACAGTTCTTGAGTGACTACTTTTAAACAGACTATAGTTTTAAGATCAATCAAAGGATTAACAGTCTGCCGGCTAAGTGGGAACACACCGTATGGGCTCGCTCGAGTCCAGCCGCTGCATGGGCAGTGGTGTAGAATGGTTGATACAATACAGTTAGATGTGTTCCAGTATAGTAATAGTACTTATAGTTTATGTAGTGTAGATGTAGACTTCTTTATGTATCTATTTGATATCCTGTTCCCGATGTAAATAAACCATATATTTACGAAGCTGACTCTGTAATAGGGCCTAACTAAAATACTGTTATAAATATTCTATATCTGTCCTTGATCATTGCAACTTCTATACGCATGGGTAAGAGTAAAGTTGGGGTTGACTGCAGCCCAAACAAATCACGAAAGACACGAATATAATACGTTCATTTTTTTTGATATCATGAATAAAGAAATCGTGTAACGAAACTAAACATGGCCATACAAAAAATGAGGTATCTAAACTAATTTATTATAACATTATTTTTTTTTCTAAATAAACGTGTGCCGGATATATCGTTTTTAGTCCTCTTGGATTTTTCAAGATTGCATTTAATGTGTAGATTTCGTCTCGCGTGATAGTTACAATTTTTTTTAAGAAGACAAACTTTTATTCAAAATTCAAAATGTATATATTTATCATATATAGCGTTATAAATATTTATATATGTAAAGAAATTGATATATTTATTTTAAATTATATTTTTCTGCGATATTTGTTTTTATTTACATATATGAATACATCCCTGTGATATTTCTTTATTTTGTGTCGTTAAATTCACCATATGTTTGGCGCAATATAGCCCGGTTGGAGCTGACGTCCCTTAAAGCTCCAATATCATTTTTTAAAGTTATATTTTTAAAATGTATTAAAATAAAGCCCAGAAATAAATTGAACCTATAAACAGTCCTACCTTGTTAAAGAATAATCCTATTAATCCTATAATTCAATACTGCCAGTTGAGAAATTGGCAAAAATATCATTTTCAACTTCAAATTCAAACGTTTGAAGATGGCCGTCCATGGAGAGGAATGGGAAAACAAGGGAGGTAATTGAGTAACTATTTCCTCAATCACCCTGTGTCACCCTTTATAATGCCCAAAAAATTTTGCCCAGGACCGTAAAATAGTGAGTTGACAACCTTTTGAGCAAAAGACATAGAAATAATTATGTTTTGACTTTCTTAGAAAATGTGAAATTGGAACTTTAAAACAATATTTCATTTTGATTTCTTTGAATTGAGACTAATACATTTAAAGGAGACAAATCACTAATATTTGGGACCTAGAAATTGACACAAATGGGCCACAACGCATATAATAATGTAATATGCATTTAAATAAACTGATTTACATTCAATCATTTTCGTCTTTACTCTTAATTTCAAATCAGTTCGGGTGTTCGATCCTTACATTGGCCGAGAAAGTTCATCTCGATGCAGAAAGAGGGCATGACAAGGACAGCTGCCTAGTCTTTCGGATGGGACGAAAAACCGAGGTCCCGTGTACACATTGGAGTGCACGTAAAAGATCCCTTGGCAGTTGGAATTCGATATAAGAGTAGGCCGTAGCGCCGCTGCCTGGGCAAAATTTCCCTCATAGCACACTGTATGGCGTATGCCCGTCTTCCATTAGCCCAGGTTAGGTGCAAAAGTCTAGGACGTTAAACTTCCTTTCATTTAATTTCAAATCAGTTATGTTCGGCGAAATGGGCCTGTGCTTGTGGCCTCAATCAAATGTCTAGCGTCTGGTTATTCCAGGGGCGTGGTGAGAATGAGTTCATGAGTAGCCATACTCATGCGCCAAAAAGTTTTTGCGCCAAAATCACAATCAAATTACTCAAAAAATGAAAAACATTTGTAAGTGGAAAAATTGTTTCATCTGACCCAATTAAAAAAATTTTGAAAGAGTCAAGTTGGAAAATTTAATCATATTTTATAACCGTATTTCTTGTCTCGGATTGCTGGAGATTGCGTTTCTGGGCTTCTAATTTTCGAAATTTTCCCGGGGGAGGGCCCCCCGGACCCCCCGCCGCGGGCTCGCGCTTTCGGCACTCGCGGTGGCGGGTTTCGCCGGCCACAGCTCCGCGGTCAGTAAAAGGGTTTTTGTGCCAAAATCTTTTTTGTTACTCATAATTTCTTCTCAATAATTGCCCTCACCACGCCCCTGGGTTATTCCAGTCTACATCGTATTTACTGCCTAATGTCTGTGTCGTCCGCAGGTTTGTCTTGGGTGTAAGTGGTGCGGTTCGTCTGTATTTATTATTCAAGTCTTTGAGTAAAAAGTTGCTCCAGCTTCAGGGAATATAATTCATATCTATATAATTATCTTATATTATTCGTCTTATTTAGGTCTTATTTAGGTTGATAGACGAAAGATTTGAATTTAGCCTCTGGCAATGCACAGGTGACGATAACGTAGGGGTCTTTTAGCTTAGCAGTGGGAGGAAACCAGATGATCAAGAGAAATCCCAGATTGGACAGACAACAACCCTACTCCTTGTCACGTATAACTCAGGTTTGGAAACCACGCCAGTTGACTCAATGGCAGGCTTTATGATACAGCGCGCACGTGTTAACCATTCGCCCATGCACCATTACTACACCCACCCACCACCACCCAAGAAAATAAAGTAGATCAATTTGTTTTATGGAGGACAAACCTGTTAGGTATTGTGAGGTCATGAGGATGTTTATTACAAGAGAACAAAACGTTTCACTTCTCGGGTGAGCGATTTACGTGGCTAATGTTGAGAGAGAGAGAGAGAGAGAGAGGGGGATTTAAAGTTGCAATTTCATATTTTTATGTTACATTTTTAAAATATATTAAAATAAAGCCTTAAAATAGATGGTATCTATAAACAGTCCTAAGAATAATCCTATAATTAACTATTGCCAGTTGAAAATAGGCAAAAATATCATTTTCAACTTTAAATTCAAACGTTTGAAGATAGATATTACATGGAGGTAATGAGAAAACAAGGGAGGTAATTGTGTTATTATTTCCGATGTGAAAGATTTTTAAGTGTGGAAAATAATGCCTATGATTGTATAATAGTGAGTTGACAACCTACTGAGCAAAAGACATAGATATGAATATGTTATGGCTTATTTAGAAAATATGAAATTTCCGCTTTAAAGTCCACTCGACACAAACTTTGTCATTTCGGTTTGGAAGTAACACATGGTTTTATTTAATTTCAATATTTCGCTTTGCGCGTAGGGGTCTTTAGCAGTGTGTGTGGGGGGGGGGGGGGCGGAGAAAACTCACGAGGTTGACAGGCGACGCTACTGCTTGTCATGGACAACCGGAGAATCGAAACCACGTCTGTTGACTCAATGACAGACTTCAATCTTGTACTGTTACGATAGGCGTTCCACAGGAATCCGTATTGGGACCTCTACTTTTTCTTCTATACATTCTTCCAATTGGTCAAATCATAAGAAAACATGGGGTACAAAACCACGGTTTTGCTGATGACACCCAAATATATGACTACTTTCAACACAACAACTATCTCACTTCCAAAGATTCTATCAGTAGGCTAGAGTCTTATCTAGATGACATCCGAGGATGGATGACCAGAAATAGGCTAAAACTGAACGATGACAAATCCGAATTTCTTGTCATATCATCAAAATCACAATCCAGTAAATTATTTAAAGCGAACTCCATTCGGATCGCTGATTGCTCTATATCTTCCAAGAAGCAGGCTAAAAATCGTGGCTATGTGACCAATGAATTTATGTCCCCAGTTCCTCAAGCCAACAGTATCATACGGAAAATGCAGCTTCAAATGAGAGCTATTTCGAGAATACGCGCTAATCTTAATACTGATGCTTGTCAGAGTGTTGTTAGAGCATTAGTAACATCACACATGGACTACTCACATTCTGTTCTATTAGGGGCACCAGAAACAGCTTTATACAGACTACAGAGAGCGCAAAACAATGCTGCACGTCTCATAAATAGAACACGAAAATTTGATCGCATATCAGCTAAGTTACAGAAACTCCGCTGGCTTCCAGTTCGAACAAGGGTTCAATTTAAAGCTCTTGTGAATGTGTTTAAATCAGTTTATTCAGACACGGCACCCAGTTATTTAAAGGAACTCTTTGATTCCTATACTCCCCGGCGATCCAACCTTCGTTTTTTAAATGATCGTAGCATATTGAGTATTCCTAAATATAGTAAACGTTCTTGTGAATATGCTTTCGCTGTCAGAGCAGCTAAACCGTGGAATGATCTTCCAAAAACTCTTCGAGAGTCCTCATCCATCCAGAGCTTTAAGACTAACTTAAAAACATATTTATTTCCAAAATGTTTTTGAACTTTCGTGTTGTGAATGCGCTTAGAAACACTCATGTGTAATGAAGCGCTATATAAATCGAACAATAATAATAATAAGGATGCAGTACGCACTGAATGATAGCAAGAACGACCAGCTCGTTATCTAAATACTGTATCTTTATATTACTGGGAATTTCAAAGAAATTTAACTCTGTATTCGGTATTTGACAGCAGGGAAAATAGGACACTGTGTGATACTATCGTATTTCACATCAGTACCCCCGCGATATCGTGACACAGCAATATCATGATGTAAAAGATATAAAGATATCCGTTGTAATATTAAACCATATTATAGAATTAACCCAAGTGTATATAAATTTATTCAGTTTCCGAATGTACTTAATATTAAGAAATTAACAAATCTTGGAAAATATCTATAAATAGCTTTTGTATCGAGAAACAAATTACTCCAAAATCTAACAGCATAAATTGACATCTTAAATATTTGTTTATTGTACTATATTGTATTGTATCTGATAGGCAGTTATACATGTAGCCCAAGGAAGAAAGAACTGAACTGAACTGTATTTTAATCTGAGCTTTAATTAGTTTGACTTTATGTTGTAAATACAAAAATAAATCAACAAGATAAACTCCCAGACAAGACAGAAAATAGACATTGCACAAAATTTTCTGGGGGTGGGAGGAGAAGTCCCCCCCCCCACACACACCCACTCTTAGTTGAAACTCGTGCCTTTGCGCCCTTAACTTTTTACTTTGGCGCCGTCACTGCTTTGAGTATGAAATTACTACATGTTGCTTCATAAGTAACCTTTTATTACACAGCTTTAGGGTATTTAATTCATATCTATATCATTTATCTCATATTATTGGTCTTATTTACAATATTAGATTGATAGGCGAATGATTTTCTTGAAGTCCCTAGCAATGTATGGGGGTCCCCCTTTCACAGTACAGAACGTCCTGAATCGACATAATTACAATCGAGTGACGCGGAAATCAGTCCCGTCACAGTTCTGCCAGTCCCGACAGCTGAGGTGGAGTGAGTAGAATCGTGAGATTCCTAGGTAAAAAATATGTTTCGGCTGTCATGATTGGTTGAGATATTTTTTATACAGTCGACACATGCTTTGTGCTCGGAAATTCTCCTTTGCACTCTATTGACACCAGTTTTGGAATTCAATTCCGGAACTGTGAATGGAATCGAGCATCCCCATATAGCTTTGACCAGGGGCGATAACTCTAATAATAATAATACAGCGAATGAGGGCTCGACCAACTTTTCTGATACGCACGCTAACTAAGAGAGTAAGAGGTCCAGTGATTCCGTTTTGACAACAGTGCAGTACCTACAGGGCCTGGAAATGCATGACCTGTAGTCTTTCGAGTGAACGAAAATAAAACAACAACCAAGGTTAAACGTTAATATTGCGGACCAATCAAAAATAAAAAATCCTTAAATGCAAAGGAAATTTGTGATGGGAAGTAACTTTCATCTTGTGAACGCAAGGCTAAGACTACTCGGCAAACCTCGACAGATTTCGGGACCTACATCTAGTCTCGGCTGTATGACAGTAAGTGATATGTACCTACGCCCATACATTTGCGAAGCCGCTGCCGGTTTACTTCAACAGGAAAACATGACGCTTTTACAAACAAACAAGATCCCATGTTTCATCCGGGACCTTTAAAGTAGTTCCAAGACACCATGGGCGCAGCTATGTTTCATCCGAGACCTTTAAAGTCGTTCCAATATGGCGGAATTCGTCATACAGCCGAGACTAGATGTAGGTTCCGAATTTGCCGAGTGGGCTAAGACTAGTTTGTAAACTGTTTTTTTTATTGGTTCGTAGAATCAAGTTAAGATCAAGGGCATATAATTTGAATACGCGAATAACCCATGGCTGAACCCCGGATGTGGCGGAGAAGAAACGAAATTCCAACACGTCGAGTTAGATTTTCTCTGCAACGCCAATTCGATTCGAACATGTGTCATAATAGATCGGAATATGTTTCGACGCCTGTGGGACAGAGGAGGTGACCTGATGTTAGCCTGTCTTGCCTCTGAAAATGTCCTCTGCAACTTGTATGATCTCACCTCCAGTGGATCGATGTCGAGTGCAATTATGTCGTGAATGAAACATTTCATGTAGCCCCCCACCCCCGTCCTCCAATCTCCAACAAAATGTTTATTACGCCATTTATTAGGCAGACAATAAATGTTGAGGGTAGGCATGCGCAAATTGTCCGACCCAAAATCTTGAATGGTAACCACTAGCATCCGTTTTGGCTCTGGAGTTCCGTTGCCCAGTGTGAGATAGAAACCACGTAGCTTGACTCAATAACAGAACTTACCATATGAAATGCAGTAGTTTGACCATTTGCCCCACCCCCTAAACCACCCATCCGCCCTCGACACCAACCCAAACTTTAGAGTATCATCTACATAGTATGTTTTTAGTAGGGTATTACCCTAGAGCTTTCATTTTATTCAAATCGTTGTAATCTTTTAATATATTACCCCGTTATTCCCCCCTCGACGTCATATTCCGAGAATTAGGTAAAATATGCATCAGATACGACAGGTGCGCTAGGCGAACAGTGTATATATTTATATATATCAGGGAAATATATATACATACAACATAATATAAAGCCAACAGAGTGGAACGACTCGATTATCACTAAAAATATATCAAAATTGTAACACTTTTTTGTTTGTCAACCGTACAGAGCTCGCTTTGAATTCCCGTATTCGGCGGAGTTTAGTTGGTGCATAGAAAAGTAGGACGTTAAAGCGCATCACCGACAGCGGTGGATGTACTTGCGCCAGATTACATATCGTGTTAATATCTTGACGTCCTTAAAACTCGGCCATATTTAGTGAATGTCGGTACATTGATGCTTAAGATATGAATATTGATCGTATTAAAGTTTTTACTTTAATGGAGCTAAGTCTCTAACATAACATTTTCCATAATATTTTAAGTTAAAAACACGAACTGGAATGTGTGTTGTTATCCTGCTGTGAAACTATAGGACCCTAATATCATATATTTAAAAAACAATTAACATTTTATAATCAGTACACGAGTCGTGTACCTTATGGTTTGGGGTGCCATTTTGTAATCAACAAATAAAAAAATATTCTACAGCATGACGTGGAAGCAATTAGTAAAGACTCATTTACAAACGACACAATAATAATTTAAACACAGTGTATAATGCACTAAGCAGGAATAAACGATTGTCGTTCAATTTGAACTGTTCCCGTATTTCACCGAACATAATTGATTAGTAATTACATTTTTTTTCACAAATTGAACATAAATCACTTTACATACATCATATTATTACATTAATGTCTGCTTTCAGAACCATTTTTGTCTATTTCAATGATCAAAAAAATAGACTCATGCACCCTTTCACAGGATTTTCATACGAGACAAAGTAAACAATAGAAACTTTGGACAAGTGACATTTCTCCTATCCGTATCACGTATCCGTATCGTATACGTGACACGTTGCGTCAGAGTAGTTTTAGAGTTTAGCAGATTCTTGCGTCACTGAGCCGAGCTTAGTTCTGTACAGCATGATGGCAGTTATCTACCAAGATCACTATCAGTACAAGTCAAGTGCCTTGTCTACAAGTTCTCGGGGTGCGTGAAGGCACTGTTGTTACTCGACAGTCGCTGAGCTATTCAAAAAAATATTGTCGCATCTTATCAAAAAAAAAAAAAAAAAAAAATCTTTGACTTTGACTCGACAGCAATTTCTGGTTTCACTAATTTATCATTTACACCCTTTTAGCATAGAATCACATCATTTACAGATTTTCGCGTAGATCAACTAGTGTGCAGACAGACAGACAGGAAAAGTATGAACATTCCGAGAAAAACCCATCAAAAATACGGGCTGTCGTATCCGTGTGCCGTATCACGTATGAGAAATACACACACATTGGTGACGTCACACACAAAATCCATACGGATACGCGATACGAACTAGGAATTTACGCTTGTCAAAAGTCTCTGGTCTTTTAGGTGACTCCAGTTGCTAGGCACAGTATGTTGCTAGGCACGGTATGTTGATGGGCACGGCATGTTGCTAGGAACTTTTTAACTCAGTTGTTATTGACTCTTCAATTATTACAGGTCTGGACCTGACAATGACAGCTGTCTAGTCTTTCGCATGGGACGAAAATCAGAGGTACTGTGTACAAATTAGGTACCGTGTAAAAAAAAATCCCTTGACAGTCGGAATTCGATATAAAAGTAGGCGTATTGCCGCTGGCGTATGCCCGTCTTCATTATCATTATCCCAGTACGGAGCAGGACAGTAGGACGTTAAACCTCATTTCTTTTCGTTTCATATCTATTATGTTTCAGATATAACACTCTCAAACGGGTTTTAAAAATCTTGGAAATTCCCCGTTTAAATGACCTAATATGTCATTTATTTTTATTGTGAACATTTTTTCTGTTTTTTTATGAAAACGAACCGGATGTTACGAGGTGTAAGTTTACCAGAGTAAATTAACATTATAAATAAATATATCCCAACCAATCCCAAACGCTCGAAGTATATATATAAAGATTACATACAATTTGAATATTAATAGATGGATTTTGACCAATCAAAAGTTACGTTTCTGTGTCATTTTCTTGCCCACGGGATTCTTTTGTCATGTGATACAAATATAGTATATATAAATGTTCTAAATTGTATATTTGATCAGTGCGCAACAACTAACCAAAGATATAACGCACACATTAAGCCGGGATTTAACGCACACATCTAAGGTAAAATATTTTAATCTTGATTGAATTCATTAAAGGGGCATTAGATGATTATGGCCTTAGTAAGTTAAACATACATTATGCAAGAGCTAAATCTGCCTATTGCAGGTCTTTCTTTAGGCCTCGAATGTTATCTAAATTATTAATTAGACATAAATTAACTTATTCAGGCCACAATCAACTCTTGATGACATTGCTAGCCTGTGATATTTAGCGGATTGGAAGACGTTTTTTGAAAAGCAATTAAACTTAAAAATGGATAATCAAGACTTTGGTTTTTTTTTACCGTACCGACTTTAGTAATAATAAGCGAGGGTAGGTCGAAAATTCAATGCTAAAATCTCAGTTCAGAGTAGATCAGTTTGACTTAAATTTTCTTCAAATTCTCTTTACATTATCTAGTTTTTGATTATTATTTTGAGAACCAACAACCAATGGGATTGCCGACGTGCTTCTTCCTTGCCAAATGTGCCTGACCTAGGGTCTGAGCAGGAATAGCGTCTTATCGTTCGGATGATAGGAAACAATAAGCTCCCGTACAGGACCGTAAAGTGCCCCTAGAAATGGCGCCCCCTCAAAAAATTGAGAACCTCTCAATTATAAAATAATACACGTGTTTATGATCACACGGTGATGCTCTTAAGGCACTGATTAATCGGTCGGTTTTAAGGGCGCCCACACTCTTATATCACCTATGTGGAACCTATGGGGCGCCACCACAGATACGGATCCGAGGGGCGGGGGCAATAAGAGAGAGGGGAGAGAGAGAGAGAGAGGAATGGGGTTAAACATCCACTGGTCACAAACTAGGTCATTTTGGGACTGACACATCGTTCAATTTTATTTCAATAATTCGCGAGGTTGGACAGACGACCAGTACTTGCCACGCACAAGCAGGGATTCGAACCCACGCCGCTTGACCCAATAACATACCTTGTGCTCGAAAATCACTCACGTGACGTCATATTCTTATTTGTTGTTGTTGTAGTTAGTGTTCATCGTCCACTTCCACAGGGGTCTTTCCCTAGGAGTACCCAATTCCCAGGGATCGCAACCACAACCTCAAGCCAACCCTGGATCACTAGACTAGAATAGCCAGACGCTAGAGATTGTCATTCGATTAAATGTAAATCAGTTTATATACATTCTATTGAAACTTCTGGCATATTTCGCAGCATATAACTGAGAAAATTTGAGTAAAAACAGAAACAATTGATTGTAAATCAGTTTATATACATTAATATATAACATTTAAAAGCGTTACGAGAATAAACATATTAGCCAGGTGCTCACGTCTTTATTTGGGGTTTGGGATGGCCTAGCGGTCTAGAGTGTCATGCTTCGACCTCTAGCTGGCCGGTCACTTCTGGCTTGCTGCTGTGGTTTCGATCTCTGGTGTGAGCGTATGTGGCATGGAGATAGGGGCGCCTTCTCAACCTCGTGGGTTTCCTCCAGACACTCCGGTTTCCTTCCACTGCCTACGCGCAAGCGATTGATTGAAATAAAATTAAAAAGCCATATGTTAGTCCCGAAATGACCTTGTTTGTGTTGAGTGGACGTTAAACCCCATTTTTCTCTCTCTCACGTCTTAATTTCGGAAAGCAGAGTAGTGTCGACCTCGGGATGGGTGGAAAACAAAAATACAAAACGCACAGGATAGTACGGTGTATTTGATTGGTCCGTGGAGTAACTTCCTTGATTCATGGGATTAGCCAATTACCATGACGACAATCTATTATTCGTTCATTTTATTTGACAAATTATAAATTATAGAAAAAGATAAACAAAATGATTAATTGACATTAATTATGTATTTTTACTTTTTGACATCCTTATGACGACATGTCTTCGTCTCCTTCAATCATAGTGCAAACTCATCACTTTTCTTTTTCAATAAATGGGAATGTAAAAATCTACGTCATACAGGTGCGTGTCCATGCAGGACGAATTATCGCTGTCACAGATAACTGTCTTCAACACGTGCAATGACATCAAGTGGCGACAGTCATTGGTTCAAAGGCTCGTGCATTGTTTACAAAAGACGTAACTGCACCGGATAAAATGATGCCTTTTACTCATTTATACCCATTTACACTAAATAGGGAAGACTTTTAACGACAAATACTTCAAACGTCTTTACTTATTTTTCTAATGCATACAAAAAAATGTTTTAGAATTTAATTTGTCGAAAGGAAAAATTAATATGGGGGACTCATTAAGTCGCGTCGATGTCATCCTTATCAGTGAATATTCACTGCTTATCAGCGTGGGGCGGGATGTGTTTAAAAGGGGCGGAGTGTTTCGAGGAGGAGGCGGGGCATGTCGTGGAGCAGCCAGGTTTGTATGGGAGGGGCGGAATCTGTCCAGGAAGAGACGGGCGTGTTCAGAGGGCTATTTTTTTTCTCCTACACCCCGTACACATTGGTGTGCACACAAACGGTCCCTTGGCAGTTCGAATTCGATATAATGGTAGACTAAAGGGTCGCTGTTCAGACAGAAATATCCCCATAGCGCACTTAGGATGTATGTCCATATCTTCCTTAGTCTAGTCGAAGCAGAACTCAAAAAATATTTCATTTCATTTCTAATTAATTCGACGAGGTAACCTGCAGAGTTATATAATTCACTATAAAAACAAATGATCCGTAACAAAAATTCAATGGATCGAGAAGTAGGGTTTAATTAACGATAATGTAAAAGAGAGTTTGTGGAAGATTTCAGTCCAATTGGTCCACTGTGAACCGAGAATTAAGCGATTGAAATTTGCGGCTAGCCGCGATCATCAATACTTAAGTAGTTCACTTACTCGCTAACATTCAATTGGAATTATCGTAGTACTGATCTGATATGGCTGGGCTATGAGTGATTACTTTCCCAGGCAGCGGCACTATATGGCCTACTCTTATATCGAATGCTAAAGGATCTTTTACGTGCACGCCAATGTATACACATGCCATCCGTCCTGCACCACTGACGAGGGACACCACGTCGGAAAATACCGATGAACTTTCTCGGCCAATGCAGGGATTGAACACGCAATCTCCAGGCTACTTAGCAAGCGTCTTACTCACTTAGCCACATTGGCTCATTGATTTCCGTGTATTGTAAATATTCTACTTTTTATTCTTTCAATAAAAACATAATTTTTTTTTTGTTTCCCTATTTTCCAGATTACATCATGTGGCGAGGTGGGGTGTTTTTCGGACTAGCTTGTCTGATATTCCGAACACAGGGACAGTTCTCATTCTTTGGTAACTTTTTTTATTATTAATTTCTTTTCTTTTTATACGGATTTCCAAATTTCTCTTCGTTCTTCAAGATGTATTGTAATTCGGGCTCTGCTTGGTTCGCTAACCTGGAGTCCCGTGTTTGATTCTAGTGCTGGCCGAGAAAGTTCATCTGGATTTTCCGACGCGAATCCCACTTGTCATTGATGCATGGCAGACTTTGGCTCGCTAAACCTGTGCATACAAAATGAAATGTGTACAGGGGTACTCAAAGACTAAACACTGCCCATGCCACCTCTCCCACCCCACCCCTCTATAACAGACAAACTCGGATAGAACAACCAACCGCTTGCGATGATATGAAATTGACGACACTGGTGTGTTACAAATGGAACGATAAACTGTGTTTATCTTTTTATCAGGGACTCCGTTCAGGACCGGTAATAGAATAAGTACAGACGATGGTACCCATATCATGTCTTTGACGATGTGCTTAGCTCAACTTTCTGGTATGAACGACAACTATACACTTCGAGAAGTTAAACCAGTACGTTTAGAACCTGAATCAAAGTAAGTTTCTCTCTCTCTCTCTTTCCCTCCCCCTCTCTCTCTCTCTCTCTGGTAAAATAATAAAAGATAAATATTGAGCCTGACAAATTGTTTCTAGTTCAGATGCAGCAATTGGTCAGAATTATCTTTATATGTCAATCAATCTACGTTACATTAAGGTACGTTGTTGGAGCATCCTCTCTCTACAACTTATCCAAATTTCTCTGATTTTCGGTTCGAGGAAGGAAAGGGGGGCGTAGTTTACGTATTGTAAATTCAAAATGGCCACCAAATGTACGTTTGGAAACTCATCACTCGCGTTATAATGTTATGTAAATTTGTTTTAGGTTGTTTAAATTTAAGGTAGTTTGGCTGGTCTTTTAATTTTGCTACTATCGTCCAGTGACCGATACCCCCCCCCCCCCACCTCTCTCTCGCTCTCTTTCTCTCTCTCAACTCAATAAATATCATATTTATTTTTAGATTTTTTCGCCCTGCTGTACATACGCCGTCATGTCCGAACTCTGGTCGTTTATTCCGTACCGCTGATGGTTTCTGTAACAACATCCGACGACCATCATGGGGACAATCATTGGAACGATTCAAGCGTTATGTAAAAGCAGATTATTCTGACGGTAATAAATCAAATTAATTACTCTTCTACACCGACTGGGATAATAAAGACGAACACGCCATACATAGTACTACAGCGGCGGTAGGGGTCATTTACGTGCACGTTTGGGACAACAAAACGAAGTCGAGTTTACACGATGAACATTAGGTGGACTGGGGCTAAATGTCACTGTCTTCAACCCCCATTTTTTTTATTTTACTTTTGAGGCCTGGGAAAATTCCTTGATTCTGGTGATCCTTAATAATGGGGGTTGGGGGGGGGGGGGGCGAAGCAAGGGTGGGAAGCGGGCGAAGCTCTGTTATTGAGTCAACTAGCGTGGTTTCAATTTTCCGGTCGTTTTTCCAACTTCGTGGTCCCATATTTTTAAGGCCTGAGAAAATTCCTTGCAGACGAAAATTTCATCCAGAATGTGTTATCGAGTTATTAGAGAAATTGAATTGACATCCTCCTTCAGGACAACGGCGCTACGGCCTCTATTGAATTCAAATTGACAAAGGGATCATTTAGGTGTACGTTTGGAACGACAAGTCGAGTGAACACGTTGACATTTACATAAAATAACCTTTGGCAGTAGTTGAATGTCGATGTACAGTAGGTGACCTGAAAACACCACTGCCCAGGCCAAATGTCACTGTCTTCAATATTCGGATTTATGCATTTGGACGTTAAACCCCCATTTCATTTCATTTATAAACATAATTAGTATCTAACATTTTGTAGACCAAAGTTATTATTGATATTTTCTAATTTAGAACAAAATCCATTAATTTTAAGTTCAGTCCCTGATTGGGTGCCCACTGTATTAGATATTCGGATTCGCTGCCCTTTTATCCCCAATGCCAGTAGAGCGATCATAATTCCTTCAGCTTACATACATTTCTAAATCAAGGGGGATAACTAGTAATTACAAATAGGGCCAGGGATGTTCGATTCATAGTCCAGAACGTTGTGAATCGATATAATTGCAATCGAGAGACGCGGAGTTCAGTCCTGTCACAGTTCTGCCAGTCCCGACAGCTGAGGTGGAGTGAGTAGAACCGTGACGTATTCCTAGGTAAAAAATATGTTTCAGCTGTCATGATTGGTTGAGGTATTTTTGATACAGTCGACACATGCGTTGTACTCTGAGATTTTCCTTTTCACTCGATTGACACCAGTTTTGGAATTGATAGAATTTAATTCCGGAACTTTATCGAGCATCCCAATAGTCACGAATACTTATCATCATCTCGTGGCTTGTCCATTAAACTCCATTCTCAGTATTCCAACTGGTATCGCTCCGCTATACCCCCCCCACACACAACAAAAATACCCTGTGTCCATCCAAGGGGGTGGGGGGTTTGACGAATTTAAATTTTCTGTCCTTGATCGTAGCTTGATTCTACGAACTAACCAAAACACAATTTGCATGCCAGTCCTTGCGAGTTACCGTTCTTTGCCAAAATCATTTTCTTACTTACCATTTGTTCTGTTCTTGTCCAGGAATGGGTGCCCCGAGGATTTATTCCTGTAGCAGAAGTTGTAGCAGATTCTTGAATATAAGGCGGAGGCCAAAACGATGTGAATTACCTAGTGCTAGAACAGTCAGTATCAATATTCACCCACCAAAACCAGACACAGGTGAACATTCAGTTATGCTTATGCAATGGGGACAATTTCTGGACCACGATTTAACTGCAGCAGCCATTCAACAACGTAAGTAACTGAAAAACGTCACTCGGCAAACCTCGGCGAATTCCGGTACTCCACATCTAGCCTCGGTTGTATGACGGTAAGTGATATGCACCTACATCAATCAATGACGATGCAGCTACCGGTTTACGTTTTAGGAAAAGTGTCCGCTTACAGAAAGAAGATGTCAAACTGGCGTCGTTCGAAGAGTGTGTAGAATATTCATTGCAAAGTTGTCCCTATTTAAAGAAAATCGGATAAACTTGAAAGAAAAACAGCTCTAGACGTTGAAAGCTTTGTATGATAACATTCGTCAAAGCGCGTCGTCAAGGGCGGCGCCGTTGGTAATCCGGAAACTTGAAAGTAGGTCCAATGGCGGACTCCGTAATACAGCCGAGCCTAGATGTAGGGTAATGGAATCTGTTGTGGATTGCCGAGTGCAGTTAAAAACGACAAGATAATCATGGTAGAAACGTAGCTACGATTAAAAATAAAGTTTTTATTTTCCATTTGTTTACATTTAAGTATGGTGGTGGTGTAATACTTTTAGAAGAATTTTTGCTCGAGAAATAAGATGGCATATTATTTCATTAATTAATATCTTTGGTTCACATATATGTAGGTGTGTACTAAAATCAACTTTGTCAATGATTGACATGGTTACATAAAAAAGAGTTGTATAGCCATAACAAACTAGTTCTATCTTTCAACAAAATACATGTGATTCGAGATATTCCTATTGCATCATTTGGCTTAATTTAACCAATCATTACGTCGATTGTACAGGTTCATGGTCATGAACATGCACGACTGTGCGTGATACCCTTGCGGCTATAAAGGAACTATAGTATGTCTTTAAATCAGACTTCGATTAGATTCCAGAGGGTTACCATCTAAGAGTCCTAGACACCTCGCGGTGTCTGGGTTGAGAAGAGTTTAGTTAGCATTGACTGTAATTGTAATATGCTTGTATGTATACCTATGCTACATAAAAGGTAAAAAACGAACTGTTGCATTGCTATAACTGAAGAAGACAAACGTCTTAAGAAACCAGTAAGAAGAAACACACAACGTGAAAGAGAAGAAAAGACGATCTGAGATAAATCCTAGACGATCACAAGGCTACGAAAATATGTAGTAAGAAAAGATGCATGGGTCGTACGTAGGATGTGGCGACCGGTTTGACCACTGCAACCCCTGCCCGCTCTCCACGTCAGACAAAAAGGCCCATCTTATTACAGTGGTGGGGCGGGGAGGGGGTCTATTGGTTAAACGCGCGTACTTGGAATCATAAGGCCTGTCATTGAGTCAGTTGTCAGAGTTACGTGACAATGAGTGGAGTCGCATCTCCAACCTGTTGGGTTATCCCTGGGTGCCACAGTTTTGTCCCAGCTCAAACGAATAAAATTGAAAAATATGTTAGTCCCGAAATGAACTAGGTCGTGTCGAGTAGACATTAAACTCTCTCTCTCTCTTTCTCACCCTCTCTCACTCACACACACACACACTCTCTCTCTCTCCCTCTTCTCTCTCTCTCTCATAAATTGAAATAGATATATCATTACTGGTCAGGGATGTTTGTTATTTAGCCCTTGCAAAGTCTATGTTCTATGTAACTTGCCGTGTCCACCGGTTTGTTTTGTTGGGTTGGTTTTGTTTTGTATGTAGCACAGTCCTCCTGGACGTACCAAGAGAACAACCGAGAAACATCTATTTCTGATTTTCTTTCAGCCGAAGAAGGTGTTTCGCCGTGCTGTGATAATAGAAGGGCTAAAAAGGGAAAACTTCATCGACACTCCTTTAAAAAGTAATCCTCTAGACATTTCTTGTTATAATTTAAACTGGTTGGCTGGCAACCAACTACTGGCTCTTACCCAACTGCCGAACCTCGTGGACTTTCTACTTCACCTACTGCTAAAAGACGTCTCCGCACAGAGAGAGAGAGAGAGAAATGGGGTTTAACGTCCACTCAACACAAACTAGGTCATTTTGGGACTAACATATGGTTTCATTTTATTTCAATAATTCGCTTGCGCGTAGGGGTCTTTAGCAGTGGGAGGAAACCGGAGTGCCCGGAGGAAACCCACGAGGTTGAGAAGGCGCCCCTATCTCCATGCCACATACACTCACACCAGGGCTCGAAACCACAGCCGCAAGCCAGAGGTGACCGGCCAGCTAGAGGTCGAAGCGCGACACTCTAGACCACTAGGCCATCCCAACCCCCCGTCTCCGCACAGACGTATTATTGAAATAAATTTGAAGGATATTTGTGTAAAGTGCACACTATTCACTCACTCCCATTCCGATCTTTATTAGTCCGTTTTGAGCAGAAAGTTAAGACAACGGGCCCCGAGTTCACAAAAGATTATCAGACTTAAATCAAGAATTTACTCAAAATTGTTCGCCTTATGGTAACTAAAATATAACCCTTTATAAAACATTAGTAGTTTTAATGTATCAAATACATCAATAAGAAACTATTTGTGCAAAGTTTTGTGTTTCTCGGTGGTCAAAGATATTTCTTATAAACAGTGATTGAAAGTTGAGTAAATTCGTAACTTAAGTCTGAGAATGATTTGTGAACTCGGGGCCTGGTCTCATTTAAATGTCATTCCATTTGATCCCTCTATCCGATCTCTAGAGTATTTACCCTCTGCCCAGACTCTAGAGTATTTACCTTCTGCCCAAACTCTAGAGTATTTACCCTCTACCCAAACTTTAGATCATTTACATCCCACCCGATCTGTAGAGTATTTACCTTCTAACCAAACCCTGGAGTATTTAACATCTACCCCAAATCCAGGGCATTTACCCTCTTCTCCAACATTAGCTTATCATTATTTTATATTTCAGAAATAAGAGATGCTTTTCAATACCTATCGTTCAAAATCCTGCTGATCGCTTTTTTAAGTCTAAATGTTTAGACTTTATCCGATCTCGCGCAATTAGCCCCCGAATTAGTAAGTACGTTATTGTTTAAACTTCGTTAGTTTCAGATTTATTTGTATGGGTGGCCAAATGTTCAAACTTCTTAGCTCAACGTATAGTTAGGTGGGCCTAATGTTCAAACTTCGTTGGTCTCCAGATTTTGTTGAGTGGTTGGCCGATTGTTTAAATTTCGTTAGCTCCAGAATCAGTTACAAATTTCAGGGGGGGGGGGGGCGAACGTTTAGACTTTCTTAACTCCAGATTCAGTTACAAAATTCAGGGGTTTGGGTGGGTGGCCAAACGTTTTTAAAAACTTTGTTATCTCCATATTCAGTTACTAATTTCAGGGTTTAGATGAGTCGGTGGCCGAACGGTTTCACGCGGGAGTGTTAGATCATAAAAATCTGCCATTGATTCAGGTGACATGACTTTGATTCCACACTTGTACGTGACAGGGGTCGGATGGGGGGGGGGGTCGAATGTGTTAACGCGTTAGTGCCTAATCATATAGTCTGCCACTGAATCAGGTGACGTGTTTACGATTTCCAGCTTGTACGTGACAAGTACTAGAGTCCTGCAGATTGAAAAATATGTTAGTCCCGAAATAACCTCGTTTACATCGAGTGGACGTTAAACGCCTTTTCTCTCCCTGTTTCTCCAATAAAACCAGTTGAATTGATTTATAGTCATCATTTCCAGTTAAGTCCATTTCAGTTAATTTCATTTCTTATTTTTCCCGACGCGCAAGCGAATTATTGAAATAAAATTAAAACATATTTTAGTCCCGAAATGACCTAGTTTGTGTCGAGTGGACGTTAAACCCCATTTCTCTCTCTCTCTCTATTTCTTATTTCAGATCGTCGGAAACCACGAGAGCAACAGAATTTATTGACAGGTTTTGTGGATGCTTCCAATGTTTATGGCAGTGACCAAGAATCACAAGATCGTCTACGAAGAGCTAATGGTAAGAAATGGACTTTCTACGCTAGAAAATACACGCAATAATGTTTCTACTCGTTATCGAATTCCAATTAGAACGGTTCTTTAACTTACACGCCAATGAGTACGGGGTTTTTTGCTAGTTCCCTACCCCTCCCTTTTCCACTTCCGGCGTAGACGGGTGGATTGAGGTGTGTTTCATCTCATCCCAACATAGCATGACGTATTTTGGACTGCATGACAGAAATGGGGTTTAACGTCTACAAACATTAGACACCAGGTCATTTCAGGGATGGTTCAATCTCATTTCAATAATTGGGTAGTGCAAAGGGATCTTTAGCGGTGGGAGAAGGTCTGCGTCAATTTCCTGCGTGGAATGTACAATTATTGGGATCGAGTTCATGTCACTAGCCTTATGTACCCGATGACAAGCGCAATAACCCCACTGGAGCGCAATAACGTCATGAATTCAAATAAAAATAACTCTTTATTAATTAAGGTTTGTATTTCTTAGGTCGTATGAAAACATCGGACAATGATCTATTACCAAAAGGTCGAGATGAAGACTGTATCAGAAAGAATGCGCCATTTTGTTTCGATGCAGGTAAGTCACGTTTCCAACATCATCCCCAGAACCATTAACTGAATCTGTTATATGCACGTGTACTGCGTTGTTATGCCGATATTTGTAATGGCGCCCAAGGTGGCTGCATGTGTTTTTTAGCTCTTACTGTTTTGTGTGTTTTAAAGGATATAACAATTTTCAATCCAGGCCAATATTGGCATGTACCTGTGTTTTGATTTGTAGATCAGTTTAGTTGAACTTTTTTACCTATTTCATTGGATATTTTAGCAGAAATTGCAATTTAATTTTTATATTTTACTTCAATTGTGAGTTTATGTGAGTATGATCACCTACACCAAAGCTGAGTTGTTGAAGATTGGTGAGCTCTGTTACCAACATAAACAAGGAAATTGTTCTATTTTTAAACAGTCTCAGTTGATTAATGTTAAATCAACTGATCTTAAAAGAGGTGTGAGGGGTGGTAAACGAAGGATTAAACCTATTATCACAGTGAGAGAACCTAAGATAAATACAAACCATGTTAATCACAATAACTTAATTTCAATTTGTCCTATTAAGGTCAAACCGGACTCGAAACAAAATACATGTCAGTTCGTGAATCTATGTCTTGTGAACTCCAGATCAGTGAGAAACAAAGCAGATGAACTTCATGAATTCATTATTGAAAATGATTTTGACCTATTTGCATCGACTGAAACTTGGCTGAAACATAATGACAGTTTTGTCATTAACAAACTTATTCCAGATAACTATAAATATTTTCTTGTAAACCGTTGTAATAGAAATGGCGGCGGTGTTGCCCTTATCCACAAAGAATCTATTAATGTTATGTGTGTTGCACCATCCACATACTCCAGCTTCGAAGTTCTTCAAAATAATATTCAGTTAAAAAGTTGTGTTCTTCGGATAGTTATTATATATAGACCGCCCCAGTCACGAGTCAATAAATGTAGTATTGACATTTTTCTTGATGAATTTTCAGATTTTCTACACGGTATTCAGGATGGCCCTGAAGATTTTATAATACTCGGTGATTTTAATATACATGTTGATAAATCAAATGACTCGGCAGTAAACCGGTTTAAAGAGGTTTTAAATTCATTTAATTTAAAACAACATGTTTCTCAACCAACACACAAGGGTGGTCATATTTTAGATTTAGTGATAACCCGCGCCAACAGTGACTTGATCAAATCATTGAAGGTTGAAGATAATCTCATCTCTGATCATTATTGTGTTATTACTGAACTGATTTTCGCAAAACCCAAACCAAAACGAACTTTAATTTCCTATCGAAACACAAAAAATTTGTGCGTTGACAATTTTAAAACATCGATAATAAGTAGTAAACTTTTAGATCGTGTCCAGGGAGTTCCAGATGTTGATGATCAGATTAAACTTTATAATGCAGTACTAACAAATATACTTGATGAACATGCTCCAGTAGTTACAAGAAATATTATATTACGACCGAACAGAAAATGGTTTTCAGATGATATTCGACAGTCTAAGATTGATCGACGTCAAGCTGAAAAGCGCTGGCGTAAATCTAAACTTGAAATTGATCGGGACTTATATAAACAAGCAAGGAATGAAACTAACTGTCTTATCTCTTTGTCAAAACGCAATTACATTTCCAATAGTTTTATCCAAAATAAGAAAAATCCACGTCAAATCTATAAGCTAACTTCCAGTTTCTTAAAGAACCAAGGTCATAGATTTCAAAATACAAGTACCGGGTTAACCGAAAAGTTCTCAACATTCTTTCATGAAAAGATAGATAAAATTCGTTCCGAATTTCCTGACCATGTATCTATTGCCTTGCCAGAAGAAAAACTTTTCGCTGGTTCATCTCTCACATCATTTTCTCCTACTTCTAATACAGAACTCAAGGATCTGATAAGTAAGTCTTCATCTTCTTCATGCAACCTTGATCCTATACCAACATGGTTACTTAAACAATGTATAAATGAACTCCTACCAATAATAACACATATTGCTAATACATCAATTTTGCATGGTAATGTAAGCCAGTTCACAAAAATCGCCCATGTTAAGCCGCTACTGAAGAAACCGAATCTAGACCCGGATAACCTAAAGAACTTTCGACCTGTGTCTAATCTGTCATACATATCAAAATTAATTGAGAAAGTTATATCCACCAGACTAAAACACCATTTTGTTATGAACAATCTTGACGAACAATTTCAATCAGCATACAAGAAGGGTCACAGCACTGAAACAGCGCTGCTGAGAGTATATAATGATATTGTTACTAACATAGACAATAAACAACCCGTCGTGTTAGTGTTACTAGATTTAAGTGCCGCTTTTGATACTATTGATCATGATGTTCTATTAAACCGGTTACAAACCCGTTTCGGCGTTGATGAGCTATGTTTAAAATGGATACGCTCTTATTTAACAGACAGGTCACAGTATGTAGTAATGGATAATGCAACATCGTCTCCAAAAACCCTGCGCTTTGGAGTCCCGCAAGGATCCGTTCTCGGTCCGCTTTTATTCACAGCCTACACAACACCAATTGGTGATATCATCCGAAAACATGGAATTAACTTTCATATTTATGCCGATGACACTCAACTATATCTTGCTTTGAAACCATCCAATGACTCCAACGAAATCTGTAAACTTGAGGCTTGTATAGATGACATTAAAAATTGGATGAATCTTAATTTCCTAAAATTAAATGACGATAAGACAGAGGTCATCTTGATCAGCAGAAAATCTCTTTCACAAGCCATTAAAATCGGTGATTCAACAATAACATCCTCTCATTCAGTTAAAAATCTTGGAGTTTACTTTGATCATGATCTTAAAATGAAAAGTCACATCTCTACTATTTCCAAGTCTTTAAATTTTCATCTTTACAATATTGGTAAACTTCGACCATTTATAACGTCAGATATCGCTAAAATGTTAACTAACGCTTTTGTTCTCTCCAAACTAGATTACTGCAATTCACCTTTATACCAATTACCAGCATCAGATATAAATAGACTCCAGAAAATTCAGAACAAAGCAGCACGTATCGTCTCTCTAACTAAACAATCTGAACACATTACTCCAGTACTTCAAAACCTCCATTGGCTACCAGTTTATCAACGAATTCATTTTAAGATTGGCCTTTTAACTTTTAATTGTTTAAATAATAGCTGTTCTCCGCAATATCTGAACGAACTTTTAACCCCATATAAACCATTTAGGAACCTGCGCTCTGCTGAAAAAAACCTACTTCATGTTCCTACAGTAAAAACTAAAATGGGTGAACGTGCTTTTGTTTACGCCTCTGCTAACGTGTGGAATGCATTACCTAGTAATGTAAAAAACTCTGCTAATGTTGCCGTTTTTAAAAGAAATCTTAAAACCGAACTTTTTAAACGAGCTTTTAAACCATGAAGATGGTAACATTTTAAAGTTGTTTTAATGTGTTAGAACTATTTTGTTTTACTTTGTATGTATTTTAACTGTGAAGAGCGCCGTGGAGCAGCTGTTAGCTGGAGCATTCAGCGCTATACAAATTGATTATTATTATTATTATTATTATATGTTATATGTACGATTACTGTTTGTTAGTATCTGTATGTTATAGGTACGTGTACTGTTCCATAGTGATGTTTGTGTATTATATTCTATCAACCAATAACACATTTGACAGTAGTTATCGCTTGTGTGATAAATTACATAATCTACTGCGATATCTATATCTAAAATTTGATTGGTCAATCAAAAAGGAACTACGTTCTTTTATTTGAAAGAAACCACATACTTTAAATAAAAAATAACTTCTTTTTTCGTTAAAAAGAAACTGTTTTTATTTAATTGACCTTGAAGGGAATATTGGATCAATATATAAGATTTTCCAATAGGTAAACGGCTGTCAAAAAATGATGTATCACTACGCTGTAATGTAATCCGATTCAGTAAAAGTGAAATCTATACCAAAGAATTATATTTATTTATTTGTGCATGTAAGAAAGGATTGGGTGATAAATGGAATCTCCAACTCGTCTTTTTGATAGTAGTGTAGTAAAGACAAGTGAAAGAAATTTTAAACTAAAACAAAACGAAACGAAATAGGACCTGTGTTCTGATAATCAGATTGTTGTGTATTCAAATTTGATATAAATTATTATTGAGACATTTATTCACATACCAAGTCTAGAATCTACTCTCTAGGCCATCGAATGGTCGAGATCTGTATGGATTAGAGCACCCGTGAGACTTAAAAATAAAATTGAACGATAGAATAGATAATCTAGACTTAGTCTCGTTTGTCACGATAATAAACAATCCACCTATAACTAAGCAAGGTATTACTTGGTATTTTCAAACGTTCCTCCAGTAATGGGAATCAGAAGGAATGTCTATCTCTATCTCCCACTCTCTCCCCGTCTTGAATTAGCCCAGGTTAGGTGCAGAAGAGTGGTACGTTAAACCCCATTGCATTGCTCTCTCTCTCTCTCTCTCTCTCTCTCTCTCTCCTCTCCCTCTCTCTCTCTCTTATAGATGTTTTAACAGATATAATTTAAAATTTTCTAGGTGACGAAAGGGTTCACGTGTTCCCCGGTTTAACGGCTTTACACACGGCCTTCGTCCGATATCATAATTATATTGTTGATGATTTAAAAGAACACAACACAGGTTGGGATGGGGACAGATTGTTCCAGGAAACCAGAAAAATCATCAGTGCCATTCTACAGGTGAGGAAGTTATTTTAACATTTTTACAACATTTAACAAGTAATTTCATCGATATATTCCGGTGTGGTTCCCCTTTGTCAGTGGTACCGGACTGAAGGCCCGGCAAGGAACCGTGTATAGTTGTTCGAATGGGACAACAAACCTTGACAGCTTGGATTCAGTTTAAGAGTAGGCCTTAGTGCTGCTGACCGAGCAAACTTGGCCCATAGCACACTGTATGGCATATTCCCCATCTTCATAAGCCCAGTCGGAGCAGAACAGTAGAACGTTAAACTCCGTTTCATTTATTTCAACATAGTGATGGGACAGGCGCGGATCCAGGATTTTTTGCAGGGGGGGAGGGGTCTAGGTTTGATAATTGCTTAACTAATTGCGCTCAACCGATTAACAGAAAAATTTGGTAAATTAGATTCAATTTGGTTCATTATGATGTATTTCCGGAAGGTAAATTCCAAAATTACAAGTCTAAATCACCAATAAAATCGCATAAAAAATTTTCAAGCTTGAGCAGGGTGGGGGTGGGGGTCCGGACCCCCTGGACCTTCCCTCTGGATCCGCGCCTGGGTGGAGCGAATTGTTTCGTACGTGTGAGTTACACCGTAAGGTATGCCATTGAGTGAAGTTACGTGGTTTTTGTTCCCAGTTTGCACGTGGCAAAGGTCACATGTCAAACCTCGTTTGTTACCCCAGGGTCCTGCAGTTTCCTTTCAAAGCTTAAACTCGTTATTGTAAAGTGTAAAGACTCTCTCTCTCTCTCTCTCTCTCTCTCTCTCTCTTTCTTATTCATTCATCATATTGTTTTTAAACAGAGAATCACCTACACGGAATTTTTACCCGAAGTTTTAACAGATGCCACCATGAATAAGTACAATCTAAAAGAGGGGAACAACAACTACCAGTACAACATCAGAGTTAATCCAAGTATCGCAGGCGTTTTTGCCACGGCAGCGTTTAGATTTGGACACTCTCTAATTCCCGATTTTCTGGTAATTGATGGTAACCAAGTAAAAAGCCGAAAACTCTTCAACAATCCACAGTTTATCTTCACCAGTTTGAAGTCAGTTGTTGAAAATATTTTATCCGACCCAGCTCAGCTCAGAGATCGTTTTCTGTCCGAAGAAATCACAGATCACCTGTTTGAAACTGCCATGGGATCGTTTGATTTGGTTGCCTTTAATATCCAGCGAGGACGAGATCATGGTTTACCCTCTTACAACACGTTTAGAAAATTCTGCAATTTACCTGAAGCCACAGAATTCAACTCAGAACAGTTCGACCAAACAGCTCAAAAAGCTCTTGAAAAGACATACAAGTAAGTTTGCCAATTTTTCTTCTTCTTCCTTGGGGGTTAAAGTCCGCTTCCACTTAGGGTGAAATCGCATACAACTGTTTCCTGGGGAACTTGGAGGCGCGCCTCGCATAGGTTGGGGACGGGTAAGCGATAAAGGGACCTAACCGAGTCCATTTCCTTACACGTACATTATGCAAGAGCTAAATCTGCCTATTGGAGGTTTTTCTTTGGGCCTGAAATGTATCTACATTATTAATTAGACATTTATTAACTTATCCAGACCATATTCAAATCTTGATGTTATCGCTAGCCTGCGATATTTATTAGACTTGAATCCGATTTGCTTTTCAAAGCCCACCGATGATTTAATCCAGACGTGGTTAATCGAGAGTATGCCTTAAATCCAAAAACTAAATTTGACTGAAATTGTTACCAAATTGCCTTTACATTATCTGCTAGTTTTTTTTAGGTATTATACCGTGAACTGTCAGTTCTTTATCTCATCTCCCATAATGCCCCTTAAACACGTGTTTAAAGGGGAATTACGTGTGTGTTTTAGATCACAGGGACTGTCATTGTTTAAAGGGGAATTACGTGTATGCCTTAGATAACAGGGACTGTCATCGATGTAAGTGTCATGTGTTCGATTCCATGTGTTAGTCATGAACGGCCTACTTTTTATTCGAATTTTATGCCAATGTGCACATAAGACCACGGTTTTTCATCTGATCCGAACGAATAGACACCACCCTGTGTCCTGAACCACTGGATTTTCTCGGCCAAAGCGTGGTTAGCATCTGAACTACTGCGTCTCCCCTGATTCTTATAGCCCCGCCCCCCAGCTTGTAATATGGAATATTTGCCAGCAGCCTTTAATGAAAAACCTATTTATTTTGTAGAAGTGTTGATGATATTGACGTATTCGTCGGTGGTATGGTAGAACAAAATGAAAAGGGGTCGGTTCTTGGTCCGCTCTTCAATTGTATCTTGGGCCAACAGTTCAGCGATTTAAAACTTGGAGACAGTTTCTGGTATGAAACAACAGACTCTAGACGAGGATTCACGGAAGGTAAGTAAATTTTCTCTTCTCTATGTCACCTGCCCTGGGAACCGCGGTGACTCAGTCTGTTAGCAATGCCTTGTTTACCAAGAGATTCCGTTTTCGACCCTGATGTTGACCGTGAAAGTTCATCTGACTTTTCTGGCGTTGTTCTCCCCGTGGGGTGGTAGGCAAGAGAACACTAGGCAGTCGGAATTGGGTGGAAGAGTGGACCGCAGCGCCGCCATCTGGGCAAAGTTCCCCTCAAAGCACAATGTATGGTGTATGTCCTCCTTCTCTGGTCCCGACGATGCTGAAAGGTAGGACGTTACATCCCATTCCATTTCCAAACGACATCTTGGATTCTTAGAGAGGTCAAAATGATATTAGCCATGGCAACCTGAATTCTTAGGGAGCAAAATAGTATTAAGACACGCCTCCCATCAAAAGGCCACATCTAGTAACTCACATGTACGTAATCCATCGTTAATTTGTTACAAGAATCTTTAACGAGAAATATCGTTTCATCATTTTACTTTTCAGATCAACTTAAAGCCATTAAGCAAGTTTCTTTTTCTCAGATCCTGTGTCAAGTTTTTGACTTGAATAGAATCCAGAAAAATCCTTTCCTACATAAGTAAGTATTCAAATGCCTTCTTTTAAATCTATACAAGATGGCCGATCTTAACTTCCACGCGCAGCAAAGACTGACAGGTGACGTTGCATCATAGCCTACCTCCTTACGGGTTTTGGTGTTGCCTATTGCAATCTGTTTCACAGCGGCAAATGCCAAAAGCCATCTTTTCAGTCTATACAAGTTTTTCCTACCGTGGAGGATCACGTCATCTCGGTTTGTTTCGATATTGATGCAGGTAGGACCGTAACATCCTAGACCTGTTTCACGACATTTTAACTCAGATAAAATCCAAATTTTAGTAATTTGATTGGATAATATTGGATTGAGTTTAGTGCCTAGCCAACCGAAATTGAATTGTCTACCCTTATTTTGACTTTATCTTTAGTTAAGATTTCGAGATTATGACCCCTGATTCTAGGCCTACGAAAAATTGCTTTTTAAAGCGTGTCCGTTTCAATCTGTTACATAATGTCAACCGCTTTCTTTATAAATAAAAAACAACAACATGATTATAATTTATTATATTTTTATATTTTACAGGGACAAGAAAGTCCGATGTAAGAAACTGACAGGGTTGGATCTTCGTCCCTGGTATGAACATTAAACGATTTAAAACAACGTTGCTAACGACGCTTGGCTCCATAATAACAACGTTGCTAACGACGCTAACGTCCATAACAGCACCATTGATGACGTCATCTTCAGTATATCTTACTGGCTTTCATTTACATTTATATAATTCTCGTCGCATCCAATAAAATTTTTTATTACAATTTCGATTCGTTTCGTATATTTTTCTCATCTTTAAAGTCTGACTGCGTGACGGAGAACGCTAGATCGAAGACGGTCCTTCGCATTTAAGCACATATCACATAAAATTTGGTTAAGGGTAAGGGCTTGGACCTGTAGATTTCGTCAAAGTCTAGAAAATATCACGAACCGAATTGTCGTCATCCTAGGTCAGTGCTAAATGTGGTGGTGGGAGGGGGGAGGTCACTTTACAAGAACCCGATGGTATATTTTCTTTGTGTAAATTAAGAGAACTTCCCCAGAACCAAAGCAAATGAAGACCACATGGGAAAAACTGGTTATGTCCACATTTATGCTTTTGTTTGATTTCTTCCCCTGATTTTACCCCTTGGTCCCTTCTTTCTTCTCCATAAATATTGTATGGAACAACTGGATATGTCACTCTCGAAAGAGGGTATTTTGAAAGGCATAAAAGGGAAAAACTGGTGATGTCCAAACCATTGTCAGTCAAATCAAATGCCCAATATACACCTCAGGAATGCTATGAGGGTATGGATCTTCTTAAATGTTTTCACTAAATGTATCATTCTTCATAGAAAAAAATCTCCTTAACAGAAGAAATGAGTGTTTAAACTGGAAATTTCCATTTACTCAAAAGTCAGAAAACGTGACATAACCAGTTTTTCCCCTGGAATCTTCAAAAGATATATAATTGAAAATACCCCGGCTTACAAATATATTTGATAAGCGTTAGTCCTAGTGTGTATTTTTGGTCATTGTTGTGCATTTGTAAGGCCCCGAAATTGTTCAAAAACAAAGATAACAAAACTAGCCCCTTAGATAAACAACCGACCCAAAACAGTTCGTAAAAAGGTTATAAATGTGGTTGGGGATAATTTGGCTAAGTGGGTAGGATGCTGGCTCGCTAGCCTGGAGGTCTGGTGTTCGATTCCTGCATTGGTCGAGAAAATTCATCTCGATTTTCCGGCGTGGTTTCCCCTTTTTAGTGATGCAGAACGGAGGGCCTGACAAAGACAGCTGTCTAGTCGTACGGATGGGACGAAAACCTAGGTCCTGTGTACACACTGACGTCCACGTAAAGGATACTTTTGAAGTTGAAATTTACTGTCTTCATTAGCTCAGTTGGAGCAGGAGAGTGGGAGAGTGGGAGAAATAGGGTTTTACGTCCACTCGACACAAACTAGGTCATTTCGGGACTAACATATGGTTTAATTTCATTTCAATAATTCGCTTGCATGTGGGGGGGGGGTAGCAGTGGGAGGAAACCAGTGTACCCGGAGAAAACCCACGAGGTTGGACAGGCGACCCTACTCCTTGTCAAGTACAACCGGGGATTCAAAACCACGGTATTTGACTCAATGGCAGGCCGTATGATACAGCGCGCGCACGCTAACCATTCGGTCACCCTCCCCCAACCCCCATGGAAAGTAGGGTGTTAAACACCATTTTATTTCATTTCATAAAACAACAATGCAAAGAGTTTTATTTATTATTCTAATATGGAATGATACTATACATGTATTATAGTTCCATCTGGAATCACAAAAAAACATTCACTGAATAAAACTATCAACCATTTCTACAAAACAAAGATTGGCTGTTATTTATTCCATTTCAGTGAAAAAATAAAGTTATCTCCCTTACACCGTATAGAACACATTATTTAACAATAATTGAGACATGGGTTAATCAGAATAACAGTAGTCTAATTATTTACGTCTTTTAATGTCAGTTATTTTATTAATTGTTGTTTGAATTGTATAGTTTCTATGATGATCAATAAATCCACTGACAGGATTAGAGAGTGTCTTCCAGTCAATAATATCAGTACCACAGTATGACCTACCACCAGGTTTAACAGTCCCATTCCATTGTTTAACTACAGATTGTCTATCATCTGTTTTATTTATAAGTTTATATGTGACGTCAACATTACATGACGTAATACTTTTATCTTCTACGTCAACCAGCTTTAATCTAACAACTAATGATGATGATGTGATGAAGACGATACGCCATGTAAAACCTGAAACTACGTGATGTTTACCATCCACCCACCAACCCACAGTATCCACATTAAACACATCTTCAAACATATTCTCTTGACAACTTACAACTTTACCAATCATATTCTCATCACAACTTACAATTTTACCAAGTTGATTAGTTAACAAAGTTTTATCTATCTCTGCTACTTGAAATGTTGAATATCTTACATCAGGTATATCCAATTTTCTACAACAACTTTCATCTTTTTCCTGTCTAACTTTAGGTAATCTTTGTAAAACTTCAACAATGGATGAATCTTCTAAAACATTCACTGAATATTTAACACTGGCTTTTAAATCTTCTGTTAGTCTTTTAATGTCCTCCATTAATTTCTTAAACTTGGATTCTTCCTTCTCACTGGTTTTCTGCATTTCCTTTTTAATATTTTCTCCAATTTTATGAAATTCTGAGCAGATTTTCTCAACTTGCGCATCTATTTTGTCACATTCAGTTTGTGTGCAGTTTTTGACTTCCATAAATTTACTATTTAAATCATCATAATGTTTCTGGAAATTAGTGATTTGTTTTTCTAATTCACCATTTAGTGATTTTAAGTCGTCTCTGATACTTTGTCTGACGTCATCCTCCTGTAAATCTAAAAATTTATGTCCATTATGATCGGTCAAGAAACATTTCCAACAAACGGCTACAGTACAATCTTCACAGTAGACGTTTACAGTCGCGTATTCATGGCGCAGACAGAAATCGTTAGGATTTGTGATTGACGAAGCTGGGGCCTTTTCCTTGATTGGTTCGTGTGAAGTAGAAGCTTGTGTTTCATCATATCGAGACACAACGTGGTCTTTACAGATTTTCATCTTATCATGCATGGTTTTACATGATTTACATAAATATTGATCACAGTCTCGACAGAAATATTGACATGTATCTTCAGTACAAACATCACATCGAGGAATATTAATTGGTTTAGGTTTAAAGCGATCCAGACCCCCGTCACTGAGATTTATACTGCTACGGCATATTGGGCATAGGAACTGTTGTTTTTTGGTTGAGGTTTTGTTCACATAATCCTCTAAACAGATGAAACAAAAAGAATGATCACAGTCAGTCTTAACTTCTTGTTTCAAATCATCTAAACAAATAGTACACACTTGCTTCTCTGCCATCTTGAAATGTACTGTTACACTGGTTGTATAAAATAGGAGTTGAAACTGGACAAAACAACAACAAACAATTAGGCCAATATAATACTCGATATCGAGACAGCTGAACTAAAAAACTAAAACTAAATCCAGTCAGAACTAAAAATCAAAAGTATTAAATTTAGCCTAAATTCAATCAACACGTCTAAATGCCATAGAAAACCACGCCTGTCATCCTCTCGCACAGTTTATCATACACTGACTGTTGACTGTACTTGCATAAAGTAGACACAGTTTCTCAGAAATCCTAGCCAAAATGTCTAATCCATATAGGAAGCAGTTTCTCGTCCTCGGGCTAGAGACTGTACATGCAAAACCTCTAGATCCCCTAGAAAACGCCTGTCATTGTCTCGCTCAGTTCATCTTCCTCGGACTGTAGACTGTACAAGCGTAAACCTGCTACAGTTTCTCGGAAATCCTACCTCGCCAACACGTTTAACTTACATAGAAAACCACGTGAGTCATCGCCTCTAACAGTATATATCGAGACAGCTGACCTCTAAAAATAAATAGTATTTAATTTTACCAACATTTTACCAACACGTCTAAATCCCACATCAAACCACGCCCGTCACCGTCTCACCCAGTATCTTCCTTGGATTGTAAACTGTGCATGCATAAATATACTACAATAGTCTAGCCAAAACATCTAAATTAAGTAGAAAACACGTCATGGAGTCATCAATTCACACTGTATATGGGGGTGTTGGTTAACTATACGTGTATAAAATGGCTACAGTTTCTTAGAAATTCTATTTTTATTTTCGTTTTGATTTAATGACCTTCGACATTAGCCTTTGTCACCCAGACTATAACTGTATATATGAACTACGACTGATATCGTTAGAGTGGGTAACAAAGACTACCACTATCACGCCAGGTCATATTGACACTATATATAGCTGTGTACGTCTATAATATTATGAATGTATGTTATATAAAATGACGACGGATATTGTTAGTGTTGGTGACACAGGCTATTCATAGATATATCTTTACAATATTATTAGCAGGTCTCGTTTAGATAATATTTAGAAAGAGAGATAGTTAGATAGAGTGGGCCGTGGAGGGAAAGAGAGGGGGGGATTTAACTAGTTCGATACAAACTAGGTCATTTCGGGACTAACATATGATTCAATTTTATTTCAATAGTTGACTTGCGCGCTGGGGTCTTTAGCAGTAGGGTGAAACCGTAGTATCCACGAGGTGGAGGAATCGAAACCTCGTCAGTTGATTCACCGACACAACACACACGCCCTAACATGGATAATGTTTAGAGATAAAGATAGAGATGTGGGCTGTAAAAACAAAGAGAGAGAGACAGACAAGACAGACAGGGAGAGAGACAGACAGAGAAAGAGGGAGACAGAGAGAGAAATACGGGCTGTGAGAGAAAGCCGGGGGCTAGGACCCGGAAAATCCCACGAGGTGGGACACGTACATGCGGGAACCGAATCCGCGCCATTAGACTATATGACAGACGTTACTCACTGAGCCGCGCCGGCTCTCTTGATAATATAATACTTACTTGACGTAATGTCGTAGGGGTCAGGGAATTACGTTCTATTCTCAAGAAGGACCGTGATGTTAGTTGAGCCAGATTTTCACCTGTCAGAGGTAACGTCCATTGGGCTGACTAGTCCTTCGGATGGTTCGTCTGTGTATACATTGGCGTGCAAGTAAAATCCCCCCCTCTCTCTCCCTCCATCCCTCTCTCTCTCTCTCTCTCTCCCTCTCTTTAAATAATTATACTAATGAACCGTTATATTTAACAATTGCCTATAATCATGTATTATTGATATTTGAACTTTATTAAGGTCAATAATTACTGTACATGTTAACTATTACCTACATCATATATTATTAATATTATATGAACTATAATAGATTACCAATTAATACTAAACCAAGCATATCATTGGTTTATAAGATCAGTATATTACCATATTCCTGAAGCAATGGCCCGAGAAATCCCTCTCTGACCATTGCTGGAATAGCGTCTGTTTCTTGAACTTATGCGGGGGTGTGTCTATTCTTTCCATTCAATGAAAGCTATCACTTAAGTACAGCAACATGACAGTCCCTCGTTTCATCTGGGTCTTCCCTAAAACTTTGGACAGTGATTTAAGGTATTAAAACGGTTAAAGTATGTTCGTTTCCAAACAGTATTGTTTCCATTTCATTCGACTTGATAGCCTCGTTTGTCACGCAATTAGTTTTACTGCAGTATTCTGCTATGCACGGGTTAATTAGGCATAATAAAATCGTGAGTCATGACGTATACGTTATGTAAACATATTTGGTCCAGTATTGTCAGCTCGTGATTGGTTGGTAGACGGACTACTGATCAATCAAAATTTAACAAAACAATATCCACTCATAATAGCAGTGTGTAGTTGGATTACCTCTAATCAGACGCAACACTGCGCGGAGTATGTATATTACAAGCTAGGATGGGAATTATTAACTTCTATAATCACGATATTTCAAGTGGAATGAAATGATATGGTTTTTAAAGTCCCACTATTCAACTCCGTTTGAGCCAATGCAGTGTGCTATGAGAGTCATTTTGCCTGGACAGCAGCACTACGGTCAACTCTCAAGGGTTCTTTTACGTGCACGCCAATGTGTACACCAAACGATTGTACGCCTTTCTCACTGAACCACCGTTCGTCCCATGTGGAATGAATCAGAACTGAAACAACTGTTAACGTAAGCTATATTGTACTAGCAATTCATTCAAGTGAAATGAAACATTGAAACAGCTTCTAACGTAAGTTATGATTTATTCATTTATGACTAAACGAAGCATCATGATATATAATTGATCAGGTGTAATAATATTGATAGATATCAGGTATTATAATTATATCAGTCGTGTTTATAACCTATTACTATATATTACATGATATACGAATATTATTCTCATTTTATACAATCATATCTATAACTAAACTAAAGGGATCCACTTTAAAATTGATATGCAGTTAAAGACTAATGAATTTTAAAGCTATCTAGCCACACAGTGTGTGATATTTGTTATATTAGTCGTGTAGATAATATATTAATATAATCCAAACATCATAGTACTGTACTAATATCTTCTACAGCCAGTGTTAAATACACCATATTGCTCTTCTTATATCTACCACAGCCTGGGTTAAATGCACCGTATTATAAAGCTGTTTTAATAATGAAAACTAAGAACAAATGTTGTATGTTTTCTATTATTTATCTCTAGTCGTGTTAAATATCAAACTGACTCCAAGGTGATTTTAAATAATTAACTTTCTTTAAGCTATTGAACTAGGTACAATTGTCATACCATGGCTCAGGGCCGTATCTAGCGGGGGTGCAGGGGGTACTTTCAATTATAAGGTACTGATGAGTCGGTCGGTTTTAAGGGCGCCCTGATCAAAAACTTTCTTTTATCACTTACGTGGAGGTTATGGCGCCCACCACTCTGCTGTACCCCCACTTTTAAAATCCCGTATACGGCCCTGCCATGGCTATGATAAATCCTATATATATGTACATTTTCCATGCCATGGCTATGATAAATGAAACCAAATGAACTGAAATAGTGTTAGACGTCCTACTTTTCCGTACCAGTGAAGAGGTCCGCGGTGGGTAAGTGAATAAGACGTTTTCCTCTCTGGGTCGAGGAATTTTATTGGGCTTTCTTGCCCCCCACCTGCTTATCAGTGGTGTAGGACAGAGGGCCTGGTATGGGACAATGTATAGTCATTCGGATGAGACGATTAATCCGGAGGAATTTCATTCTGATTTCTCGGCATTGCCCCCACCCCATTTATCAGTGGTGTAGGTCGGAAGGTCTGGCATGGGACAACACATAATCATTCGGATGGGACACAAAACCGTGGTCTGGTCTACATATTTTCGTGCACGTAAAAGACCACTTCAAATATCAAGTCGCGACCCCATGTCGTTTTATTTCACTTTATCTATTTTTATTTCGCCAATTTCAGGTGGAATTTGGATACTTTATCATAAACTACTTTACAATTATAAACAGGTGTATTTTGGAGAGAAGGTGGGGTGGGGTTATATATTCACTGTATTGGTGTTGGGTATTAACCGTGTCCAATTTTCTGTGTCAAAGTCCCATGTAGCAGCTGTATCGTTTCTTGCAGTCCATTACAGGTGTATTTTGGGGTCTTTTTCTAGGCAATATTCTCGCTGTATTCTCGATTTTGTCGTGCCTATCAGTGTCCACATTGACGCGAACTGGCACGACGAGTTCACATTGGCACGACGAGTTTGCGCAAATCGGACGGTTCCGTGCCGGCTCGAGTCTTGCCAATGCGTGCCACGGAATCGTGCAAGTGTCAGCCTTGCTTTACACTTCATAACAGAAACGTGACATCACGACACCAGTATAACTTGTATAATGGTTGGTTATACAAGTATAGCTAGTAAAACACAGCAATAATCTCTTACTGACATTTACTTATTGGATAGATTAACAAACTAATTCCCATACTTATGGTAATTAGAAGAATAGTCGCTCAATCTAATGCAAATATATACATACTATTACATAGACAAACTAGAGGTATCATATCAGCGGTTTTATTTCATACGATTTATGGAAGAGACATCTTTCGAGCTGTTTATTTTATTAATGATAGTGTACATGGATAGAGGTGAACCTGACTAACTTGACCGACAGAGTTATCGTGTGATTGGCGTATTTATTATTTCTTGTGTTGTAGTGTTCGTGGATCGAGTTGTACCTGCTTGATTCAGTTATACTGACTTGGTTGAGTTATCTTGTGAGAGATGTATTTTATTATTATGCATTGAGGGGAGATAACCGTGTTAATATTATTAATGCAATCGATTCATATATAATTCAAGGTAAGTAAAATATCGGAAGAAACCTTGTTTAATTCATCTGTTTGTCAAAGGGGTGATCGAGAATGGTCTAATGTCTGTGTCTTTGGTCATACAATCTATCATTGAGTCAAGTCGAACCTCGTGGGTTTTCCCCGGGTCCTCCAGTTTCCTCCCATTGTATACGCATTCGATTTATTTAAATATGGTTGAACCATGTTTTAGTCCCGACCCAAAATGACCTAGTTATGTTGAGTGGACGTTAAACCCTATTTCTCTCGACAGTCAAACAAAGGATAGGAATACAATTTGATAGATTTGTGTATTTCTTTCTCCTGTATTTGTGTTATAAATTCCAACTGTCAGCTTCTTACGTTTCATCACCACAAAGGGGGTTGCTCGAGATTAAGATTCGGTGGCTTGTAGATGACCTCAATACGAAATACTTACTGCAGTGGGATGATAATGTTTTGTTGCCTGCCTGGCAACCTATTTTTGACTAGCTAAGTGGGTTTTTGTTCGGATTATGCGCTTGTGGTTAGGAGTCTTTAGCAGTGTCGGGAAAACGTTTACCGTAAAATAAATCAACACAAGTCAAAAATATAAAAAAAAAAGAACGAGGCTTTATAGACGTGTGTTGATATTTTTTGATATCAAAAAAAGACTAATAGAAGATTTTATTTATCACCCAAACCTTTCTTACACTCACAAATAAATAAATTAATATTTGCTATAGATTAAAATGTTGAATGTTTCTGTTATTGATCTCTAGTTGTGTTCAATATCAAACTGACTCCATGGTGATTTTAAATAATTAAATTTCTTCAAGCTATTGAGCAAGGTACTTTTGTTATGCATTGTTTACATAATACGTCATAGCGTGAATTTTTATAAACCCTCCTGCTTGATTTATTTATCTAAACTAGAACAAATGTTGAATGTTTTCTGTTATTAATTTCTAGTCGTGTTCAACATTAAACTTACTCCATGGTAATGCGGGTGGAAATTTTAGGCATTTTCATAAAACTGTTCGGGGTGCTTTCTCCTTGTCAGTGATCCAGGACGGCTGGTCTAGCAAGAAAAGGTGTCTGGTCCTTCAGATGGGATGAAAAACCTAGATCTCGTGGAATTCGGAATAAGATAGACCAAATCATGTAAATCATTCTTCATTTTGTTCAGTCGCTGCTGATAATTAGGACGTTAAACCCCATTTCATTTCACTTTGTCTACATTTCGATTTCACCAACACGGATGAAATTTGGATGCCTTAACATCAACTAGCTTAGAATTGTAAGCAGGTGTATTTTGGTGCTCGTGTTGGTGTTATATACGCGCTATGTTGACGTATGTTGTTTAACTGATCTTGTTTTCTGTCTTTCGCTGTTAGTCCAGGAAATTTCATCGAGATTTTCGGCGTGGTTTCCCCTTGTCAGTGGTGCAGGACGGGGCCTGACAAGGAACAACGCATAGTTGTTGCGATAGTTCGTGTCCACTCAGGCGTGCACGTATTGGATTTCGATATAAGAGTAAGTCGTCGCGCGAAGGTCCGTGCAAAATGTATATGTCCGTCTTCATTTGTTCAGTCAGGGTGATATAAGAAAAGTAGATTTTTGCGGGCACTGTAAACTTTATTAAGCTTCTTCGGGCAAACTTTTAGGCTGGTAGGTGAACGATGAAAATTACCGGAAAGATGATTTGTTGTTTTTCTGTTAGAGGTTGGTCTTTAGTACTCCAGAAAAAAAGTCTCCATAAATCTGCCTTTGGGAAAATTTTTTACAGCACTTTTAAGATTTGGTAGCCACGGAAAATCTGATTATCTTGTAATCACAAGAGAAGCTATCCTGTTATTACAAGCTAGCTATCTTGCAATAACAATATAGTCTATTTTGTTATTACAATATATTTTTTCATTTGATTGACCCATATGGGCTTCCGTAGGTATCCGACGCCTCTGAAAATGTTCTAAATATCCTGTTAAGAATCCACAGCATTGACATATCAAATCAAACAGGTATACTCAAGATTGGGTTTTGTATCCGGCTTAACACTTTCCTTTAAACCGAAAGAAATTTTTTTGGAGCGGATTTTAAGAAAAATGAGGGGAAGCGCAGTAATATGAATGTGGATGAACATGATCTGTGTGCACTGTGTAAAGAACGTTTGCTGGAAGGCGGTGATGTATCTAAAGTGTACGAAAAAGGACGGGTGGCCTGGCAAGGAATAGTGTCTCGTCTCTCGGATGGGACAAACAAACCTAGGGAGAGAGAGAGAGAGAAATGGGGTTTAACGTCCACTCAACACAACTAGGTCATTTCGGGACAAACATATGTTTTAATTTTATTTCAATAATTCGCTTGCGCGTAGGGGTCTTTAGCAGTGGGAGGAAACCGGAGTACCCAGAGGAAACCCACGAGGTTGAGAAGGCGCCCCTATCTCCATGCCACATACGCTCACACCAGGGCTCGAAACCACAGCCGCAAGCCAGAGGTGACCGGCCAGCTAGAGGTCGAAGCGCGGCACTCTAGACCACTAGGCCATCCCTACCCCCAAACAAACCTAGGTCCCGTGTTCATTTTGGCGGGCACGTAAAACAAACCTTGACAGCTGGAATTCGAAATAGGAGTAGATCGTATGGCACAATATATGACGTTTATCAGTCTTCATTTAAAGTAGACGTTAAACCCCATTTCACCTCATTTCAATTCCCTTTGTCTAGTTTTTACTATCTTATCATAAACTAGTTCAGAATTATATAGGAACATCACGACACCTGTATAACTTGTATAATGGTGGGTTATACAAGGATAGCTCGACACAGCAATAATCTCTTACTGACATTTACTAATTGGATAGAGAGAGAGAGATGGGGTTTAACGTCCACTCGACACAAACTAGGACTAACATATGGTTTAATTTTATCTGAATAATTCGCGTAGGGGTCTTTAGCAGTGGGAGGAAACCGGAGTACCCGGAGAAATCCCACGAGGTTGGACATGCGACCCTACTCCTTGTCACGTACAACCGGGGATTCGAATTTCGAAACCACGCCAGTTGACTCAATGGCAGGCCGTATGATACAGCGGGCGCACGCTAAACATTCGCCCCCCCCCCCCCCATTGAATAGACTAACAAACTATTAGCCATACTTATGGTAAACAGCTACCGTAGTTAGGTGGTAATTAGAAGAATATACGGTAAATGTGAGGTGAATAAATATACAACGACCCTAGACGTACCAAAACATGCTGTGTATTGTATTAATGATAGTGTTCGTGGATATAGTTGTAACTGAATGACTTGACCGACAGAGTTATCTTGTGAGAGATGTATTGGTACGACTATCTTGGTTGGAGTCTAGACTCTAACCTGTTACCATGTTGACAATCTTTTAATGAGTTTTAAAGTTAAAGCAGTTGTTGTTTTTATCGTGAGGAATATTTGACAATTTAAGGTAAGTAAAATATTGGGAGGAAACTTGTTTAATTTTTCTGTTTGTCCCGTCCGACAAAGTGTGTTTAATGTGTGTGTGTGTGTGTGTGTGTGTGTGTGTGTGGGGGGGGGGGGGTGATGCGTGTGTCTTTCATCATCATATCTGTCAGTGAGTCAGGTCCAACCTCGTGGGTTTTCTCTGGGTCCTCCAGACCGTGACGCACAATTGCGTCATAAGGTCTGTCATTGAGTCAAGTGGCGTGGTTTCGATTCACAGCTTGAACGTGACAAGGAATCTCGTCGCCTGTCAAACCATCTGGGTTTCCTACGGGTCCTCGGGTTTTCTTCCACAGCTAAAAACCCCTGAATTATTGAAATAAGATTGAACCATTTTAGCCATAAAATGACCCAGTTTGTGTCGAGTGGACGTTAAACACCCCTCTCCCTCTCTCTCTCTCTCCACTTGTGTAACTTTAAGAGTAAATTGCTAAACCTATCTTAACGTCGCACCGTTTTTTCTTCTTACTGTATTAATGTAAGTTAACAGACTCAAGAAACGTGTTCAAGAAATGTTTTAAAATTTCCTTTGTTTATTTCTGTCGCCATATTTGTTGTTTATGTGTCTGTTTGATGACGTAGATTAGTAACATATCATATCATGACGTATGTATCTAACATCCGGGTCAAACTCTCGATCAATGTGGTTTGTATATATTACGAGGTGTCGTACACGAGGCAGAATATGCTTACAGTTTCTAGAGGGGTAGCCACGACCAATATGTGAGTATAATGTTGACTCACAAAATAGATGTTCGGTGATTGTCCTCTGAAGTAATGATGTTTAAGACAGTTATTGCGATATATTGTGACTTCATCTGTAATCGTCGTATTATTTTCCTTGTTTTGCCGTTGAGATTCGCATTCCTTCTTCTACGAGTGATTGACTTCCATTTCTGGCCCATTCGTCAGTAAAGCGGCTACAGAGTTTCTTTTCCGGCGTCTTTGTCTCTGGCTAAAAATATTTAAAATAAAAATGGCCAGGTCTAAAGACAAGGAACTGGTACATTTATAGGGTAAATGAAGTATTTAGTTGGCACTAGTATCCTCTAGTTGACTACTCTGGATTAAATTGTAGACTATTTGATTTTCTTACTATATTTTACAGGAATAGAGCAGTCCTGAGAAAACTAGATTCCAGACAGTCTACGGACAATAATCAAAAAACAGACTTTTATGGAATAACAATTACTATGGTTTATTTACTGCGACGTTTCAACAAGATTTCACAAGTCGTTATCAAGCATTATAAACAAATACATAAAGAATGATCGTGGTTCGTTTCTGGGGTTTAACGTCCACTTCCATCCAGGATGATATCGTAAACAACATAAAGAATGAGAAAAATATGAATATATATATACAAACATCAGTGCGAACCATCGAATGGAATGCAAGGAAAGTGAGCATGAGTAGCTATTACAAGCTATTGATAAAACACCATTGTACATATATAGGATTAGCTTATTATACAATTAATGCCATTCAAAGAATAGAATCTACGGACAATAAATAGGGCAATCGTGTTTTCGTCTGATTCTAGAAACACTCGGCAAATCTTGGCAGATTCCGTAAACTGCATCTAGCCTCGGCTGTATGACAGTAAGTGATATGTACCTACGCCCATACGTTTGCGATGCGGCTACCGGTTTACTTTAACAGGAAAACTTGACGCTATTACACAAATTGGGAACCTATTCGGCTAGCGACCTATTCGACCGTTCGAGCTGCAACCTGTTCGTTGGAAACCTATTTAGAATAAAGACAACAGTAGCCTTAACTCATCTATTTATCAACCAATAAAATCCAACGTTATGTCTATCAAACGAAAGTAGAATATATTATTTTTATCCATTCCTTTAGCTCAGAATAGAAGTGTAATTTCGTCAGCTGGATCGGTCGAATAGGTCGCTAGCCAAATAGGTCGACAACTTGTGTTCGGAATGGGCGCAGCCATGTTTCATCCGGGACCTTTAAAGTAGTTCCAATATGGCGGAATTCATCATACAGCCGAGTTTAGATTGTCCGAAATCTTCCGAGGTTTGCCGAGTGATTCTAGAATCTGAAGAAATCAACATGAAGGATTACATTGCATACAGTGAAGGTCAGAGTTCTGTTCCATAGTAAAATATTCAATTTGCTTGTTCGGACGTCAACGGCCGGAGTGTGTGCTGCCCAAAGGGATCTTGGAGTCCCACCCCCTCTCGTTTAAAGGACGATCATACCAACTATACGCTAAACCCCTACCACACTCACATCTAGCTACGCCACTCGAGATAACTCTACGACATTAAAAATATGAAAGTGTGAGGCAAAGCGTAGCTACGTCTCGTAGAAGGATTTGGTGACGTAGTGGACACGGTCAATGTACTCACGAACGTACTATATGACTGTCTTCATTTGCCATGTCTATATATATACTCTTAAACGGAGGCGGTGGGGGGAGGGGGCGACGTCCACTCGACAGAAACGTCATTTCAATTTTATTTCAGTAATTTGTTTGCACGCAGGGGTTTTTAGCAGTGGGAGGAAACCGGAGGACCCGCAGGAAACCCACGCGGCTGAATACGCGACCTTACTCCTTGTCATGTGCGACCGAGAAATCGAAACCACGTCAGTCGACTCAATGAAAGATCGTATAATAAAACGCGTACAGGCTAACTATTCTGCCACCCAACCCGGAGATGAAATCGGGGGTTTATCGGTGCAGAGATTAAAAAAAATGTCAAAATACCAGTCTTCATATGAAATTCCAATTATTGTGTCTATGGTTTTTGAATCTTGGAAATGAGGTCTAACGTCCACTCGACGACACAAACTAGAGCATTTCGGGACTAACATAAATAGTTTGATTCTATTTGAATAATTCGCTTAAGCGCAGGGGTCTTTAGCAATGGTAAGAAAATGGAAACCAACGATGTTGGCCAGGTGACTCTACTCCTTGTCACGTGTAAGCAGGGAATCGAAACCACGCCACTTGATTCAATGACAGACCTTCTGATGCAACGCACACGTGTTAATCATTCGACCACCCAAACCTCGAGCATACTTAGAATGTACGTGCTGTCTTATAAATAGGGGTGGGGGGGCCACGGTGGACAAGTGGGTAGGACGTTGGCTCGCTAGCCTGGAGGTCGCGTGTTTGATCCCTGTCAACGTTCATCGCGATTTTCCAGCGTGGAACGATAAACCGAGATACCGGGTATACATTGGAGGGCATGTAAAAAAATCCCTTGGCAGTTGGAATTCGATGTAAAAGTAGGCCATAGTGCCGCTGCCGGGGAAAAAACCTCCCCGTAGCACACTGTATGACATATGCTCGTCTTCATTAGCCCAGCCAGGAGCAGAACAGTAGGACGTTAAAACACATTTCACTTTATTTCCCCTTATAGCACATTGTATGGTGTATGCCAGTCTTCATTGACCCAGCCAGGAGCAGAACAGTAGGACGTAAAACACATTTCACTTTATTTCCCCTTATAGCACATTGTATGGTGTATGCCAGTCTTCATTGACCCAGCCAGGAGCAGAACAGTAGGACGTTAAACTCTATTTCATTTCATGTATCACTACTATATTGTTGTTTATTTGTTTATGTATGAAATGTCTGTATATAAAATTGGCGGCAGATAGAAGTCGTGTCTGTGTCGGAGAACGCAAGATTGGAGACGGCCGAGCACATATGAAGTCATAAGTGGATTATGGGTTAGAGTTAGGGTTAGGGTTAGGGTTAGCCATGTTTACATCCCGAGACCTTGATGGAATCTGTAGCCCTAACCATATTTTAATATTATTATGGCGATGTTCTGAGAAGTTAAATGAATTGAAATAAAAGGAGGACTTATTAAGACTGGGTCATATATTAAACGCTATAATGACTGTTAAATTAATTCTTTGTTACACAAACTAAGCCTGCTCGGGGAAGTTGGCTTGTAGACAGAGGCGGATCCAGTGGGGGCGCGAGGGGCGCCCTCCCCCACCCTAATTTTCGACAGTGCACTTTTTTACTGCTGAAAAGCCCTTTTTCAGACCTAAATATGTCCTCGCCGAACGTTTACTTAGACGAAAATATCAGCCAAATAGCTCTTGGTATGTCTACAGATGCAAGGAAATGGCGGATAATTGTCTTGGGGGACCCCACCCCCCTCAACCCGTCTCGCAGCGGTGTGCCCAGTCTCCGCAGTGATTGCCCTCATTTTGCGTCGCCCCCCCCCTTTCAAAATTCCTAGATCCGCCCCTGGTAGAGACGCACTGAAAAACCTCATTTTCTGTACCAACGGGACTTAAGAGGATTATATAATGAACTCTATAAATAATGGCTGTTCAACAAAGACTTCCTTGCTTAAAGAGACATCAATATCTAATTATTAGAAATTCTTTATTACGAGGCTTCCTTCCTTAAAGAGATGTCAAACTCTTATTATTAATTCTTTATTTCGAGGTCTATGTAATAGTTAATACCAAATATTACTATTCAAAAAAAGTAGGGGATATTTGATTTTGGGGGCATAATACTAAAATATGCAAATGACTACGAAAAAAAGTCACTATAGAACCTAACAGAAGAAACATTTCCAGTTACATGTGACGCCCAAACGCACCAATAGCTACCGCATGGAATGCAGGTGATGCTTGGGATCATCATGGGGGTCCAACCCAAGATTTGCACGACTCTGACTTTGAATGTTACAGTCATTGTGGCATTGAATTCCAGGGTGGAAACATCAGTTTAATTGTTTTAGTGACCAGAGAACAAATTTTGATATGCGTCGGCTTACCCAAAATGAAAGGTTACGTGCCCTTGGCATGCTACAGATCGGCACAACACAGGCGGTTGTGGCGCGGACGATGAATGTTTCTCAGTCTGTCATAAGCAGGCTATGGTCCAGATACCGTGATACACAATCTGTACAGGACAGACCATGCTCAGGTCGACCAAGGGCGACAACTCAAGCCCAGGATCGATTTATCCGTACCTTGGCCATGAGAAATCGTGTCATCACAGCAAATCAAATCAGCGCTCGTCTTCAAACAGACACTGGTGTGAGATTGAGTGGCCAGACGATTCGGAATCGACTGCATAGGGGTCACCTTCGCGCACGACCTCCTCGCGTGATCCCTTGTTTGAGAGATCATCACATTCAGGCAAGACGTCGTTGGTGTAGGGATCGTCAACACTGGGATAATCGACGCTGGAGCAATGTGATGTTTTCAGATGAGTCAAGGTTCACTGTTGATTTTTTGGACAGACGTAGGAGTGTGTGGCGTCGTCGAAACGAGCGCTTCCAAGACGTAACGTCATCAGACATGATCGATTTGGGGGTGGTTCTGTTATGGTGTGGGGAGGCATCACTGTTGCTGGAAGAACGACTTTACATGTTGTTGCAGGGCGTGTTACAGGCCAGTACTACCGGGACAACATCTTGGCAGTCCATGTTGTGCCGTTCGCACGACATCATGGCCGCCGTTTCATCTTCCAGGATGACAACGCAAGATGTCACAGGGCCAGGATCGTTACAGGTTACCTCCAACAACAGAACATCACCACATTACCTTGACTAGCACTGAGTCCCGACCTCTCCACCATCGAGCATGTCTGGGACATGCTTGGACAGAGGTTACGTCAACGTCAACAACGTCCTGCCAATGTCCAAGAACTTGCTGCTGCGTTGCAACAGGAATGGGACAATCTGGACCAAAACGACCTAAGACGTCTCATTAGGAGTATGCCACGTCGGATCAATGCTTTTTTGGCAAACAGAGGAGGATTTACCCGTTACTGACTTTGTTGTGATGCTGTGGTAACTTTGCTGTTTGACCCCGGGTGATCCCTTGTTTGAGAGATCATCACATTCAGGCAAGACGTCGTTGGTGTAGGAATCGTCAACACTGGGATAATCGACGCTGGAGCAATGTGATGTTTTCAGATGAGTCAAGGTTCACTGTTGATTTTTTGGACAGACGTAGGAGGGTGTGGCATCGTCGAAACGAGCGCTTCCAAGACGTAACGTCATCAGACATGATCGATTTGGGGGTGGTTCTGTTATGGTGTGGGGAGGCATCACTGTTGCTGGAAGAACGGCTTTACATGTTGTTACAGGGCGTGTTACAGGCCAGTACTACCGGGACAACATCTTGGCAGTCCATGTTGTGCCGTTCGCACGACATCATGGCCGCCGTTTCATCTTCCAGGATGACAACGCAAGATGTCACAGGGCCAGGATCGTTACAGGTTACCTCCAACAACAGAACATCACCACATTACCTTGGCTAGCACTGAGTCCCGACCTCTCCACCATCGAGCATGTCTGGGACATGCTTGGACAGAGGTTACGTCAACGTCAACAACGTTCTGCCAATGTCCAAGAACTTGCTGCTGCGTTGCAACAGGAATGGGATAATCTGGACCAAAACGACCTTAGACGTCTCATTAGGAGTATGCCACGTCGGATCAATGCTTTTTTGGCAAACAGAGGAGGATTTACCCGTTACTGACTTTGTTGTGATGCTGTGGTAACTTTGTTGTTTGACCCCGGGTATCATTTTACCCTTATAATGGTCAGTCTGTGCCTTACTTAGTCTAACGATCATTTGGAATAAATCGATGAATGTGAACTTCATTTCATTTTGTCATTTGTTTCTTCGTCAGTTTTATTAGGTGACTTTAATAACACTTAAAAATCAAATATCCCCTACTTTTTTTGAATAGTATATAAAGGATAAAAATACCAAAGACCCCTGCGCGCAAACGAAATATTGAAGTCAATTGACCCTATATTAGTACTGAAATGACCTATTCTCTCGTGTTTTGTGGTATATCAACAACGTTTCTCTTTAAATAATTATACTAATTAACAGTTATATTTAACGATTGACTATAATCATGTATTATTGATATTTGAACTTTATTAAGGTCAATAATTACTGTATATGTTAACTATTACCTACGTCATATATTATTAATATATAAACTATAATAAATGATACTAACCCAAGCATATCATTGGTTTCTAAGATTAGTATATTACAAGATCTGATGGGAATTATTAACCTCTATAATCCCGATAATTCAAGTGGAATGAAATGGATATTAACGTCCTACTGTTCAGCCCCGAAACATGTATTATTAAAGTGCCAATCCCGATAACTTTTTGGGGAATAAAACTGCTTAATTTTGTGTTAAAATCCTTTAAAATCCATAACCTAAGGCCCACCTACTAACCCGATATTTGTGATACGCTTGTAAATAACTTAAACCCGACAGTCTTCATCTGGAAATGGAGAAAGTTTTATTATACAGTATCTAGATAAAACCAGACTTTTTTCTATAAAAATAATATGTAGGTGAAATTTACCCTTTGTTATCAAGTACAGTGCATGGGTCATTCACTGTATAGACCTCTCAAGAAACGTTAATCGATTAACAGGTCACCCAAAGAAAAAATTGACCCGAAATCTTAAAAGGGTTACGTGTCCGGATAAGCAGTGTTGACGTTCGCGTCTAAACGACTCTATATTTTGAGTTGAAATTTTGAGACAAGGTAAATACACCATGCCACTATATTTTGGTCCATAAATTTCATAAATACTCGGACTTTAATTCTTGAGACTCTGTTCTTATCGGGATTGTCCCTTTAATGTTATATGAACTATAATAGATGACTAATTAATACTAAAACAAGCATATCATTGGTTTCTAAGATCAGTATATTACAAGATCTGATGGGAATTATTAACTTCTATAATCACGATGTATCATATTGCATGAACTTCAATATTAAACCAAGCATATCATTGGTTTATAGTGAGAATAACCAACACCAAAGTTGACTGTATTACAATCTATGGTATACTATTGATGAAATTGGGTTTAACGTCCTATTGTACTGCGCTGACTAGGGTAATGAAGACGAACATAGAATGAATAAGACTTTAAACAGTTGATAAGCTATGATATATTATTGATATACTTAGTGATGTATATATTCATAACGGGAATAACGAACTTCTATGACAGTAATTCAAGTAGGATGAATCAAGGTTTAAACAGCTACGTAAAACAGTGTTGTACCGTCTAGTAATGAATCAACATTAAAACATCTGCTAACATAAGACAGTATATCTAGATATGAATCAAGATTGAAACAGCTGCTAACATAAGACGATATTGTACCGTATAGAAATGTAAATCAACAGCTGCTAAAATAAGACGACTAATATATTTATTTATGACTACACGAAGTATCATAATATATAATAAATAAATGAAATGAAATGAAATAGGGTTTAACGTCCTACTGTCCTGAACCGGGCTTATGAAGACGAGCATACGCCATACAGTGTGCTATGAGGGCAATTTAGCCCTGGCAGCAGCACTACGGGCTACTCTTATATCGAATTCCAAATGCCAAGGGATCTTTTAAGAGCGCGCCATTGTGTAACCGGGACCTCGTTTTCTCGTCTAATCCTAACGACTAGACAGCTGTGCTTGTCAGACCCTCCGTTCTGCATCACTGACAAGGGGAAACCGCGAAGGAAAATCTGGATGAACTTCGCGACTAATGCAGGGATCAATCACCCGACCTCCAGGTTTGCGAGCCAGTCACGTGATCCCCTATAATTAATAAATAGCAGAGATCTGATGATATCTAACTACAAAGTGCGTGTTATTTTTACACGTATATCAGTCGTGTTGATAACGTATTACTACATAATCTAATATGTATAGTGGCTGTTAGTGGCCGTTCTACATTCTCGACTTATGACTAAACAAGCATCATAATATATAATTGATAAATACTAGTGATTTAACGATAGTCACAGATAGCAGATATTATATATCGATCAGTCGTGTTGATAACCTTTTACTATATAAAACATGATATACTTATACTATCATATTTATGATAATATGGGGAACATTTGGAGGCTTTATATGTTATATAAATTTATTATTTAGATATTTATTAACCTGCCAAGACGATAATCTACACTGTATGTCATCGGATGCTCATGGTTATTAACGTGTAACACAGAGGCTTAAACAACAACAACAACAGGTTCTTCTGATATTTAGAGATACAGCCTTTTATTGTATACAAAGTAATACAACAAACGGACACCGAAGTTTAAGTTGTCTGCAGGTGAGTACCTTGGTAGCAGTCCGGTACTCACTCCTCTTTTAATACAATCTCGGCTCTTATAAAGGGAACAGAGACATTCCAATGCAATCAGCATCCATTAATCTTAATCACTCTAATTAAGTTAATGGGGATCCTATCTAACTCAGGTAATAGGTTAGTCATTAATCAGCGACATTGCCTTGATAACGACGGTTACTGTATAACGTGAATGGTCTAAATATATTTGCCATATCTTACGGAGTTAATAGGTTAGTCATTAATCAGCGACATTTCCTTGATAACCAAGGCTACTGTTTCACAGGAATGGTCAACAGTTATTTGGTCACTGACCGAGATTTAAATACGTGGACCAAGCCACTATATTACATATGCGCCCCCTAATGAAAAAAGCATTTTTCATTTGAAAAATTCTTTTGAGATATGCACTCCCGCATATGACACATAAATGAAAGATACATAGATAATAATAAAGATACATAATAAATTGTCATATCATGGAATATAGAATGACACAACACGTATTTACAACATGACAGGTAGAGATATTTTCTGATGTAATTTATAAGAGTTCCATCTATTTTATATATAGTTCTAAGTCTAATGTTCAAAACTTTTGATGCACTTGAATGTTCACCACAAACACACTATCACTGTTACAGCATAGAATCCATAAATGAATGCACAACTAATCTAGAGTTACGTTTACATATTCACATTTTCTTCGACTGTTGCACTTCTGGAACTCGGATTTGGGAATCATTCAGTCTAAGATTAAGTCCAGCAGCCAAGTTGATCTGTCGGGTTTCATTGATCATCATTGGGGACCTCCGGGTAAATCTTCTCTGGCTGTTCTACTGACGAGGCGGGATGTGACTTCAGATATTTATCCACCAGCACAATGTTGTTTGTAGGTGCATGACTAGGACTTCCTTCAGCTAAATTACCAGGTTTATCAAACGTAACTGAAACAACCCTTTTAAATTTCATGACATTTTTGGAACATTTACAACAAATGACAAGGACAATGAGAACTATGATAAGCACAACCGACCCAATATCAATAGCTTGAAAATTAGACTGTTTTCTTTTTGGTTTAATTTTTTTTCAGGGAATGGTTTTAGTCGAGGGTAATTTTGCGAGGTTATAATTTTGAAGTTTGGTTTCTAAAAGTTTCCCAAATCTATACATAGACACGTTAAATGATGATTCAGTCGAAGAGGGCTTATCTAAATACTTGAACTAATTTTGATAAAATGGAGGCAGATTCAAGAAATAATTTGACGTGGAATTGGACGCGTTCAAACGTACTAATACAATTGGATGTAACACGGTCACGGCTGATTTCATATACTTTGAATTCTGATATACTACAATAAATCTAATTTCATTTCGAATATCCATAATTTCTTTGTCTATATAATAATGAATCTTTGACTTTCACAATGGAACATAATTGGTATACTTTACAAATTAGTGGACGACTAGAAGTAACTGCTGTTATTCGCGGCATATGTTACGCAATAATCCCACAAGGTCTACCTGTCAAATTTCAGAACGACAAGAGGTAACTGCTGTTATTCGCGGCATATGTTACGCAATAATCATTCTCATCCTGAGTCAACCATCTGGTGATGTACACTTTCATCACGGTTACTCAAAACAATTCCGTCAGGGCTTCTAATAAGTTCCTGACTTTGGAATTACCAAGGGTTTTCGGAAATACCTTTTCCTCCTTAATACCCTTCTTATTGACTTGGGCTTGTTGATATGTGCACTATCAACAGCCATAGTCTCCATATCTTCTCCGAGGACCATTTCATTAGGTTCCTTGGGAGTTGATATTCCATCACCCTCGCTGGGCGATAATTTATCAGCGTCCAGTGCCGATTTAGCAGTCCTAAGGCGATTGGTGAGTTCCATTAATGGAATGTCGTCCTCACAAGACGAACTATCTCTCTCATGCCGATATCTCTCGACAGCTATTTCCGCCAAAGGATCTATTTCCACAGTACCTACAGTATCTGGTTCTAATTTCAACACTTGTAATATTTGTGATTGCGGTGTCTGTTTCAGCCTAGACACGCATAGCACACTACTTTGTGGACATACAATTACATCGCTGCTTATACGCAAGACGGATGCAACATGTGCGTCTACAATCAGGGGAACATAAGTTCCGCTTACCCGCAAACAACTCACATTATATTCTACTAAAAAATCTCTACCTAAGATTACGTTTCTGTTCATTTCTGATGCTACATAACATTTATGTTTCAATTTTTTCTTACGCATTTCAAATTCAAATACAGCATGACCGTCGACCTTAATTTCATGGTCATTGACTGACTGTAATGTTATAATTTTCGGATTTAATTTTGGTTTGTACTTTAACAAAGAATAAACTTTTCTGTGTAAAAAGGACCAGTCAGCACCTGAATCTATTAAACAACGGTACTGCTGTCGCTCAATTTTAATCAAACATGAACTTGGATTCCCTATCAAGTTTACATATTTAATCGAAGTTCCATCTGTACTCTCTCCAACGGCTTCAGATTGGAGAGAGTCTAAAAGTTTCCCTGTTGGCGAGTCTCATTTTGTACTTTATTCCTGTCCCATGGCCTAAATGTGCAACCCCTCTTGAAATGTCCTGAATCGTGTATTAAATCTATTTTCATTCCCTTTATCCTTGCGTATTTCTCTAAAGATTTTATCCAAGATCTAAATTTTCCGGGATTTCCCTCGTAAGATTCTACCAGAGTTGCCATATCCCCATAGTTCTCATGTATAGCCATTGTAGTTGAAAGAGATCCCACTGAAGTAGATAGGGTCCCTACCACATTTGTTAGGACGCCTACTGTTCCTGTCAATTCATTCAAAATTTGTGCCTCAGCCATTGTTATAATTACCTAGGTAAAGTTAACTTACGGTTTGTCCTGTCTCTCTGTATTTGGTATATCTCTAATCTGGATCAAACGGCACCAATTAAGACTCTATGTAACACAGAGGCTTAAACAACAACAACAACAGGTTCTTCTGATATTTAGAGATACAGCCTTTTATTGTATACAAAGTAATACAACAAACGGACACCGAAGTTTAAGTTGTCTGCAGGTGAGTACCTTGGTAGCAGTCCGGTACTCACTCCTCTTTTAATACAATCTCGGCTCTTATAAAGGGAACAGAGACATTCCAATGCAATCAGCATCCATTAATCTTAATCACTCTAATTAAGTTAATGGGGATCCTATCTAACTCAGGTAATAGGTTAGTCATTAATCAGCGACATTGCCTTGATAACGACGGTTACTGTATAACGTGAATGGTCTAAATATATTTGCCATATCTTACGGAGTTAATAGGTTAGTCATTAATCAGCGACATTTCCTTGATAACCAAGGCTACTGTTTCACAGGAATGGTCAACAGTTATTTGGTCACTGACCGAGATTTAAATACGTGGACCAAGCCACTATATTACAAACGGATTTAAACTTAAACACGAATAGCGGTTAATGATTTAATTTAAAAAGTGGATAATCGAGACTTTGTTTGCTATCATAACAACTGTAGCAATGACAATGGACTGGTCTAATAAAAAATGGATAATCCTGACTTTTTGTTTACTATTCTAACAATAACGGTAGCAATGACAGTGGAATGGATAATCGAGGGTATCTTTACTATCGTAATAGTGAGAGTAATGACAATCGAGACGAACAACCCATAACGTCGCTCAGAATGATTGTAATTTTCAAGATATTCACTTTACATTATCTAGAACCGTCAGCTCTTTATCTAAAGCTTACATAATACGTCCTACTGTTCTACTCTGGCTGGACTAATGAAGACCCTCATACGCCATGCAATGTGCTATGAAGGAAATTTTGCCAATGCAGTGGCACTATGGCCTACTCTTATATCGGATTCCAACTGTTAAGGGATATTTTACGTGCACGCCAATGTATACACGACTAGACAACGGTCCGTGTCAGGCCCTCGGTCCTGCACGACTGACAAAGAGAAACCACGCGAGAAAATATCGATGAACAATCTCGGCCAATGCAGGTATCGAAGACGCGACCTTCGGGATAGCGAGCCAGCGTCTTACCCACTTAGCCACCGTGGCGCCCTTACATAATACATGATATTTCTGTTTGTTCGGAGACAGAGAGAGAGTGGGAGAGAGAGAGAGAGAGAGAGAGAGAGAGAGAGTGTATAGGGGGGGCTCAACTCAACACAAACTAGGCCATTTCGGCCCTAACATATGGTTTAATTTTATTTCAATAATTCATTGCGCGTAGCGGTCTTTATCAGTGGGAGGAAACCGGAGTACACGGAGAAAACCCACGAGAGTGAACTGTTTGTTCGGGCAGCGGTATTTTCACCTGTTATTCCAAGACCCGTTTTCGTCCTTCGGGGACCAGTTTCTCGAAATCTTAACTAACAAAAAAAATCCTAATTTTAGTAGATACTTCAATTTTGATTGGCTGAGTAGGCCTACTAAAATCAATCTAATATTATCCAATCAAATTACTAAAATTTAGAATTTAGTTAAAATTTCGTGAATCAGGCCCCACAATGACTAGACGCCGAGGAGACAAATGTAGAGAGACTTTACAGGACAGGGATCGCATGTGATTGATCGAAAACTCGTGCTTACCGTGAATACGAGATACTTAGTCCATAGAAATCAGGATGAAGCGTGACCCACTAATAAACAGTAGTTATATACTACAGACAATTGTGTCGTGTGTATTAACACAGCTGACTGTTTGAACTTTATTCTCCCAGGCCATGTCCCCAGTTAAACAAATATTTAATCAACCGTGAACAGCTAACACTGTAGAAGTGTCTTAAACCATCGGTAATAACGACTGTCGAGATCATTGTTTCATTGTTATTGTTGGTAGTTCAACAGGATATTCAGAACCGTAATAACGAATTGTTGGTAATGGTAGTTCAGCCTCAGGATTTAGTGCTTGCAATAAGTAAGTCTTTATTATTTTGCTCTCTCTCTCTCTCTCTCTCTCTCTGTCTCTCTCTCTGTATGTCACATGCCCGTCTTCATGGTCCAGTCGGTAAAGAACAGTAGGACATTAAACCCTATTTTATGTCATATTGTATTCTTACTACTGCTTGTTGGTTTCTTTTATAACGTACAAATTGTCAGTATTTTACGATAGGGGTGGGGAGAAGGAAGGGTAAATTAAAAGAAGGTATAAAGTTCCGGTTATTTCAGCTGTTTTGATGTAACATTATATACAGCTAAAGTCTTGTTATTAAAATATTGTTTTATTTTAAATTGCGTTTTAGTCCCGGACACGAATCCTTATTTAGTTATATATATATGGGGGGGGGGGTAGATGGCCGAATGGTTAGCGTGCGCGCTGTATCATACGGCCTGCCATTGAGTCAACCGGCGTCGTTTTAGTCCCGAACACGAATCCTTATTTAGTTATATATATATGGGGGGGGGGGGGTGCCATTGAGTCAACCGGCGTCGTTTCGAATCCCCGTTGTACGTTGCAGGGAGTAGGGTCGCCTGTCTAACCTCGTGGGTTTTCCTCCGGGTACTCCGGTTTCGTACCACTGCTAAAGACCCCTACGCGCAAGCATATGGTAGTCCCGAAATGACCTAGTTTGTGTCGAGTGGACGTTAAACCCAATTTCTATCTATCTATCTATCTATCTATCTATCTATCTATCTATCTATCTATAGTTATATATACTAGAACAAATATTGAATGTTTCTGTTATTGATCTCTATTCGTGTTCAACATCAAACTGACTCCATGGTAATTTTAAATAATTAAATTTCACCAATCTGTTGAATTATGTACAATTGTCATGCATTGTTTTCATAAGACGTTATAGCGTGAATTATCATAACCCCCCCCCCCCCCCCCCCGCTTGATTCCCTCTTGTCAGGACGTGTGGACTGATTAGGAGCAGTGTCTAGTCGGTCAGGTGGGACGAAAAACTTAGGTCCCGTGATAACTGGAATTCGAAATAAGAGTCAGCGCCGCTACCTGGGCAAAATTGCACTCATTAGTCACGTCGGAGCAGAACAGTAGGACGTTAAACCCCATTTCATTTTATTTCATTTTATTTCACTTTGTCTAGTTCAACTTCGTCGATTCCGGTGGAATTTGAATGCCTTATCATAAAGTAGATAACAATTTTTAACAGGTGTACGTTAGAGAGTGTGTTTAGGTTATATATAGACTCGCTATATTGTAAGCCGGTATATATTATTTGAGGGGTAGGGGTGTTAAGGTTTCATATTCGCTATAAGTATAAGCAGGTATATTTTTGAGGATTATGTTGAGGTTATATATATAATATTATACTCGCTATAATGCCAGGATTGTAAGCAGGTGTATTTTGGGGTGTTTATCGAGGCAAAATTCTCGCTCTATTGACCTATTTAACTTGTCCAGTTTTCTGTGTTAAAGTCTCATTATAGCAGCTGTATAGTTTCTTACAGTTCATAACAGAAACGTAACATCACGACACCAGTATAACTTGTATAATGGTGGGTTATACAAGTATAGCTAGTAAAACACAGCAATATATGTTACTGACATTTACTTATTGGATAGATTAACAAGCTAATTCCCATACTTATGGTAATTAGAAGAATAGTCGCTCAATCTAATGCAAATATACATACTATTACATAGACAAACTAGAGGTACCAAAATCAACGGTTTTATTTCCTTCGATTTATGAAAGAGGTATGTTGCAAGCTGTTTATTTTATTAATGATAGTGTTGATGACTGACTTGGTTGAAAGAGATATCTTGCGTGCTGTGTATTTTATTAATTATATAGTGTTGATGACTGACTTGGTTTTTAGAGATATCTTGCCAGCGATGTATTTTATCAATTGTAATGTTGATGACTGACTTGTTTGCGAGCGGTGTATTTTATTAATGATAGTGTTCGTGGCTATAGTTGTACCTGAATGACTTGACCGACAGAGTTATCTTGTGAGAGATATATTTTATTAATTCTTATGCGGTAGTGTTCGTAGATAGAGTTGTACCTGATTGACTCGGTTAAATTATACCCGACCGCCAAGTGCGATTGGCGTGTATGGAGTCAAGAATTTGACCTTCTGCCTCGTTGACAAAGTTATAATGATTTTTTTCGCAAGGATTATCTGACAAGCCGTGAACTTGATAGATAATCGATAATATGTATTGAGGGGAAATAATTGTGTTAATATTATATATGCCAGTAGATTTATATAATTTAAGGTAAGCAAAATAACGGAAGAAACTGTTAGTCTCGTGGACGTTAAAGGACAATATTGGTGCCAGTCATTATCACATAATGTGATAGAACTGGTTAAACACATTCCAAATATAATCTTAGCACAGAGATCATTGCTACGATAGGCAAAGATTTAAAGAATAAGAAGTGATGAAAGCAAAAGCAGGAAAACACGAGTTATCCTTCTATGACGAGATAACAGATACCCGGGCGAATTTCTGCTCACTAATAATTTTTATTATTTATTATTTTGCTGCTGTGAGTGGCATAAAAATATATTTTGACGTCATGCTCGTGGTTGACTTCCATTTCTGACCCATTCTTCAGTAAGGCTGTTACAGCATTTCATTTCCGGGCCCGTTTGTCTCTACAAGGGAATGGTACATTTACTGTATATGGAGTATTTAGTTGGCACTAGTATCCCCTAATCGACTATTTGATTTACTTACTTTATTTTACAGGAGGGGTCACGGTGGCTAAGTTGATAAGGCGCTGGTTTGCTAGCCTGGAGGTCGGGTGTTCGATCCCTGCATTGGCCGAGAAAGTTCATCTCGATTTTCCAGCGTGTTTCCCCTTGTCAGTGATGCAGAAGGAGGGCCTGACAAGGACAGCTGCCTAGTCGTTCGGATTGGACGGAAAACTGAGGTCCCGTGTACACATTGAAGTGCACGTAAAAGATCCCTTGGCAGTTGGAATTCGATTTAAGAGTAGGCCATAGCGCCGTTGCCCGGGAAAAATTTCCCTCATAGCACACTGTATGGCGTATGCCCGTCTTCCATTAGCCCAGGTTAGGTGCAAAAGAGTAGGACGTTAAACCCCATTTCATTTCATTTATTTTACAGGAATGGAGAAGTTGTGAGTACACTAGATTCCAGGCATTCTACTGACAATAATTAGGTCAATCGTGTTTTCATCTGATTCTAGAAACTGAAGAAATCAAGATGGGGGATTACACTGCATACGGTGAAGGTAAGATAGTAAAATATTACATGTGCTTATCCGGAAGCCACCGACCTGCGTGTGCGTTGCACAACTGGAGTTTATAATGGACCGCAAATTTAAAGGACGAGTCTACGATCTACGTTAAACCCCTGTCACACTCGGTCGAGATCACGATTGTGCTCCCACTGCGGCCTGAAAAGTATGACGGCTACGTCTAGTAGAAGGATTTGGTGACACAGTGGAAACTGTCAGTTCGAGAGAGGGTTGCCAATTTGCCATGAGCTACGCTGGGAGCCAAACATCGGCGTTAGGTAAACCTGATTTTATTAGCTCAACATTACTAGAGTGGCTTTGTATTATATCTGGGATGGATGGCCGAATGGTTAGCACGTTTGCTCAGTATCATAAGCCCTCTCCCCCCTCTCTCTCTCTCTCTCCCTCTCCCTCTTTCGCTCTCTGTTTACGAATAATAAAAGCGTCCTACGTTCCTATTCTGACTGGGCTAATCTGGGTGGATATACGCCATGCAATGTGCTACGATTGCAATTTCTCCAGGGACAGCGCCATTACGACCTACTAGTATTTCTTATTTCGACTGTACATGGGATAGGGCTTTTCATGACGATACGTTGCCGTTTGTCAGGCCCTCTGTCCAGCACCACGGACAAGGGGAAACTCATCGGGAAATCCCGATGAACCCAGAAGGACTTACTTACGCATCTGCGGTTATATATCGCACGCACTTACTTCGTTACATAAAAATGCCTGTCTTTTACCCCCCCCCCTCCCCCCGTCCATTTATTTTCTAGACGTGAAACATGATGACACACCCAAGTCAACACGGAAACCTTATATTCATATAACCAATTCCAGTGCATACATTGTTTGCGCGTTAAATATGGGCGGGTGGAAATTAAAAGACGCATATTTGCTTTCTTTGTGTGTGTTTTCCGTCTTGTTTTATTTGTGAGTGGTTTCCTTCTTTTTTTGTTGCCTTGCAAACAAAATGTTTTCTAGAAAATGTAAATAATCTTTTCAAATAATAACAAAACCAGTGCATTTCGTACACATGCTCGTTACATCCGCTACTCACAGTGGTCCTCTAGTACAGTGGTTCTCAACCTTTTTTTGCCAACGGTACACCTTGCAACACATGAACAAATAGCGGCAAACCTGGCTAATTTTGCAAAATTAAAGACAGAGACTAGTGATAGACACACTGATTGATTCAAACTAAATAAAGATAAATTTCGCGGCATACTTGTGAAGTTTTTGCGGCACACTGCTCTAGTAAGACGTCGGTTAATGAAACTTCATGTATTGAATCTAAGATGTTGATTTATCTATCTGTAATATTTTGATTTTGTTTCATGAATATAATGTTGAAGAATCAATCTGAGTGGACGATTATAAAACGTGACATATTCAATATTCGGCGAAAAGAAAAATGCAAAGACAAATATTTTTTAATTTTCTCTTTCTATCATATTTGTATTCCTGAACTTTAAATGCGTTTGTTAAACATACATTTTGCATTCGCTATATCTGTCTATTACGTCTTTCTTTAGGCCTGAAATGTTATATAAACTATTAATTTGACATTTACTAACATGAAAAGACAACAATAAATTCTCGATGACATCTTATGTGGCCGATCTGCTGGTGATTAACCGCAAAATTGGATAATCCAGACTTTGTTAATTATCGTGACAGCAATAACAATATGACATAATTTCAATAAATTAATTCTTTTAACACCTCGTTGATAAAATGGTTTAATTAATATATCATTCTATTCCAATAATGATCCCAATTATCCTTTATAATTCCATGGATTAGTGTACACAATATTACAAACGTCATTATAATAAAATAAAACCAAGTACGAACAATCTAAACCATTAGACAGATTTCGAAGTCCTAAAAAACATTATAGGCAAAATAGTGTAATCAGCAAATGGACTGCTCCCCGTGTACAAAATACACGACAAACAGTGGTAACAGGTGTTCGAGTAAGCTTACCCTGCATGGCACGTCACACCCAGGACAAGTAAACAAGTTTTATTATTAACGGGTCATTTATTGGTGGGGAATTTCCATTCGACGTCCTATTTGGGTGTTTTTGACCTACGAGCGAAAATAACATATACTACGGTATTTGTTTGTAAAATCAGCGTCCATTAATAACTTACCGAGTCAATATTTTGTGCAGGAGTTAAAATCCCGCCTCTTGTGAGAGTCCTTATATTCTCAAGTGCATGTTTTGGACCAGCCATCAACAACGGATATCCATGGTCGACAATTCTGAGCAGATGTAATCGTTATTTTTGTACGGTTAATTATGGGCCATTAAACTTTCATGAATAGTGCACAATAAGAACTCACTGTTATTATCATTATTATTATTATTTTATAATTACTATAATAGCAAATTACAAAGCATTGTTTTTGTTGAAGTTAGGTTGTATAGGAAAGGGAATATGGGCTTATAATTACCATATTTCTCCAGGCCCATAACTAGAGGGGGGTGTAACCCCCCCCCCCCCCCCGTGAAAAAATGTCGACCATAGATATCCATTGTCCGTCAATTTTACAGCACGAGCTAGCACGAGCTAGCACGAACTAGTTACGGCTCTGTATTTTCCTTGGGAGTCGTCCATTTGAAACCCTTTCTTGTCAATCGGATTAAACCACAGATCCTATTTCGTTTCGTTTTTTATAGTTCAAAATTTCGTTTTACCTGTCTTCACTTTACTAGGATCTGGACGAGTTGTTATATAACCTGCATTCTGAATGATGTGACGGATTAGCTAATGAATCAGTCTGTTACAGCAAGTTTGAGGCGGGGGGGGGGGGGTGCACGGAACTGTGGGTTACCCGCTAGAAACATCAACGCTGAACGGTTAATCAGATGTATGACATAATAGGACAAAAGCCGCTCACTTCAACTGACCAGATCTTGGTGTCATGTACATCTGTATTTTAATCAGATGTCGATTCGTGTTAAAATAGATTAGAAACCCTGATACTGATCCCTGTACTGGTTCGTGTTAAAATAGATTAGAAACCCTGATACTGATCCCGGAATAGCTTTATGCGACCCTGTATTGGTACTTTGGTTAAGCCAGGCTGACACTTGCACGATTCCGTGGCACGCATTGGCACGACTCGAGTCAGCACGACACCGTCCGATTTGCGCAAACTCGTCGTGCCAATGCGGGGAGTGCGTAAACAATGCGCAAACTATGCGTGAACACGTCGTGTCAGTTCGTGTCAATGTGGACACTGATGGGCACGACAAAATCGTGGCCGAAAATCGTGCAAGTGTCAGCCTGGCTTTATGCCGATGTTATTTGGAACGGGTGCACTGAATACCTATGTAATAATCTTGAATACCTTCAGCTAGACGCTCTACGCACTATTTTAGGGGCAGTTAGGGGTTTGGCCATGAATACATCTATATCGAAACTGTGATTATTCCAATCCAAGAAAGACGGAATCAACACAAAATAATACTACCATACAAAACTATCAATAACCTAACCCTTCCGTATCTTAAAAATCTCATAAATTTGGAACCAACAAATATATATTCACTTCGAAATGAAGACAAAGTAAAAGAAATTGTCGTATCCATGCACGATACCCAAGTTCTCTGTACGTATAATTCTCCGACCATCTCTCCAAACTAGATATAAAAGTTCCATCTTTTTACTTTAATGGCCAACGGAAGCTTAAAATATTCCACAGTTAACTAAGACACTGATCTTCTGACCTGCAGGGTTACAAATACCTTAAGCTCACACCACCGTAAGTGTTGTGACACGCACGGCTCGTAGGGTTTGGCACCAAAGGTATCAACGGTTAGTCTGTGATCTTTTACAGCGCTGAACACACGCAAGCAACGCGTAGACTGCTCGAAGTAACACGTACGCGGGTTTGAGGGCTAGGTTTAAGACATATTGCTGGCAGTCCCGCATGCCTCTGCGTGGTCATATATTTCAAAATCTCGATCACTACCTCCTGCGGTGTTTTTTCTCTAATCTCAATTTCATGACATTCTCTTACTTAAATTATTTTATTTTCCAGGTCCCCATTCAAGGGAGATTGTACCATTAACTGAAAGCATGACGGAAGGTTCAGTAACCATGGAATCAATGGAGTCCAGTTACATCCAAACTTCTACTGCTACTCTACAGGCAGCTAAATTTCCCGTAAACACCTGTTGGGGAAAGTTTGTAACCGGATTAAAGACAATCTATTCATGGGTTAGCTCTCTTGTGGGCTTACTTTTCCTACTTGTGGTTTATACCGTAATCGGCGCCTTTATATTCCGCGCCATCGAAGCGCCACACGAAAAACTGGAAAAGAAAAATATTATTGTAGAACGGAAGGAAATGATCGAGGCGCTGGTTAATATAACCAAGGCAGCACATGGGTTAAATGAGAGTGAAATGACTAAGGACGTGGCTGAACGATTGACTAATTATGAATTAACCATCTATGACGCTTATAAAAATGGTATAACCACCATTTCAACAGAACATAAATGGAATATTTGGACCGCTTTATTTTATTGTGGTACCATCTACACAACTATAGGTAAATAGGATTCTTTATTACTATCTCGGGTTCGATCAGAGCATTTACACAACTATAGGTAAATAATGTTTTTATTACTCTCTCGGGCTAAGTTCTTCGCCAAATGTTTCCAATCTAGGGTGAAGTTTCTAATTATGTATATTATGTATTTGTACACGGTATCTCGTCTTTGAGTCCCTCAAAGCAACATGCCTACACCATTGACACGCGAGTAGTAAGTGATATAGTGCACGAGGTAGGTTATGGCAACGTTTTGTAGAACACGTTGTATTTTTTCGTCCCAGACAGGTGAAGGAATTTTCTCGGCCATCATCAGGAGCTTTTCAAACTATACTAGTCGGTGGTATAGCGCGTGAGGTAAAGTCATTGAACCATTTTTTAGAACGCGTTGTGTTTAATATTGTTGTTTTTTTTTTATGATTTTAGGCTATGGTCATATATCACCAGCAACTGATTTAGGTCGAGTATTGACGATTATATACGCTGTTATAGGCATTCCACTAGCTTTAATAGCGCTGGCAGATCTAGGTAGAAAATTCACAGTTGGTCTCAAGTTTGTCTATGCATTTGTGAGACAAGTGTATTATTGGAAATGCTGTAACAGAGTTCGAACTCGCCACAGACTGGATATTACCGACGCGGCAGCCGGGACAAAGGTTGCTAACGGTACAGAAGTCCGACCTGGGGTTAAAGTGTATTTTGGTTATGAGATCAGTACGGAGTTTAACATACCGATATTCGTGGTGGCTTTTATTATCCTGTTGTATCTGTTTCTCGGAGCTGGCATGTACACCCTGTGGGAAGATTGGACATATCTCGAGGCTATCTACTTCGTCTTTATTTCTATTAGCACGATAGGGTTTGGTGATGTTATCCCGGCTCATCCTAAATTCTTTCTACTGTCGTCTGTTTATGTTTTTATTGGATTATCTCTGATATCCATGTCAATTAACGTCGCCATCGAATTCTTTAATCAACAGATCGGAAAAGCTAAGGTCAATTTAGGAAAAGCCAGCGGAAGAGCACGTGAAAAGGCAGTGGAGAAAATTCATGACGTTAATAGAACTTTAACGAAAGCGCGTGATAGAATGCATGACATCGGCAAAAAAAGAAGCTTTGAAGAGCATGAAAAGGATTCGCCGGAACGACAGTTGAATAATGGTTACAAAATCAGGCACAAAGATATAACAAAGGGAGGTAATCACAAAGGCAGCCCCAGGGCAGATAATCACAAAAATAACCAAAGGGGAGACAGCTTTGAGGAGCATGAAAAGTATTCGCCGGAACGACAATTGAATAATGGTCACAAAATAAGGCACAAAGATATCCCAAAGGGAGATAATCACATAGGCAGCCCCGGGGCAGATGATCACTAAAATAGCCATAGGGGAGACAGCTACAAAGACAGTCAAAGTGGAGATAATCACAAAGATGGTCACAAGGGAGATAATCCAAACGTTAAAGATAACAATGTGCAGACGTTGATGTTGTGGAATTATTCAGATAGCCGTGTCCTGGAATAATTGAGTTTTTGGTGCATGATGACGCGGGCGGTCGCGTCTGCTACAACTTGTGGGAAGGCGGACGTTACGCCAGTCTGACCATGATTGCTAAACGAGTGAATTTTATTTTTAACATACGTATTCGGAATACTCAGTTGAACCCTTTCAACGGTGGCAAGAAAATGCGATTAATTACCCGAGCCATGTTAAATATCGTGATAGGCAGAACTGTTAAAGCCCCAATAACACTCTTGTTGTAATTGAATAATATGTCCCAATCTTTTTTCTGGTAAACAAATTGTATTATTTTACAATATTCAAATACATTGATGGTACAAATTTCATCGTAACACACCTAATTTAAAAAATTGGAAAAATTCAACTACATGATTTGAAAAGGTTAACGTAAACCTTTTCAAATGTGACTTGGATTTTAAAATATTTTCGAACCCTCTGGACAAGTAAAATATGATGTAATGGATAATTTACACAACAGGTAGGACACATAAACATCTAGTACTTAGAATAAGACTATTATTTATTTTCTAGAGCTGCCAAGCCAGCAGGAGTGTTATTGTCCCTTTAATGCCTCCACCAATAACACGTGCTATGTTTGATTACTTCACATTTCCATAATGGCTACAATGGTCATAAAACTAAGCACATCACGATAAATATGGCGAGAAATGTTGTTTACGTCACAATTCCATAATGGCAAGGGAATGTGGTTTAACGTCCTACCGGACTAATAAAGCTGCGATACGTCTACTGTATATACATCATGTAAATAAAAACGTTTGCGAGTCACACAACTTATATTTCTTAACGCTCAGATCTCACAAGGAAGCGCAAGACCGTGTAATACTTAACTTAATTTCGACCGAAGACATCGAACGTATTATGTACTGTAGGTCACAAACAGAAATCAAAACACACATTAACCTGACAGGTCAATAAAAGAATAAAGATTGTTTTATACAACCTGATAATCTGTAACGCTATCCCGCTATAAATATTTTATTTTGGTCTGTGCGCGTCTCGGTTGGTTTTACTCTGGCGTGGCGACAGTTGTATCTTTCTCCTTTAAGACTTCAATGTTGTGTTTTCACACGATACCGAAATCAAATATGTAACAGGAACAAAAATATATTTTTGATATAGGTTTTTATGTAAAAGCAGATAAACTTTTACAACACTTAAAGTAGCTAAGTCTCTAACTCAATATCATACAAAATATTCAACATTGAAAACACGAATTGTTTGTCAATTTAAATCAACGTTGATGATGTGGTCTTACCGGGAAAAGATGGGCTTCTGATATCCAATATTTAAGATAAAATATATATTTTACCATTGGTACTCGAATCGTGTACCATAATGAGTTTCGGCGACGAGGCTAGAAACATTGCACCAAATCAAACAGCGTATGTAGATTGGAATAACCAGACGCTAGAAATTTGCATTCGATTGAGACTGCTGGCTTGTTTCGCCGAACATAACTGATTTAAAATTAGAGTAAAATTTGAAACCATTGAATGTAAATCAGTTTATATACATCCATATTACAGTATTATTTGCGTTGCGACCCAGTTGTGTCAATTTCTAGGTCACAAATGTTAGCGATTATGTTCCTTTAAAATGAATATATCTTTCCCTCAGCCACACTCAGCTCGCGGAGAAAGTTAGCAGATAGAACCTTCTATATCCCCCGCTCTCTCTAAAGAACCAAAGCGGTTTCTCGTGTTTGGTTTTGCTCTTTTATGGGTGTCAACATCTCTAATTTCTTACGTCGTAGACTGATAACAGCTAAATTCCGAAAATAGGATAGATATGCTTCATACCCTGTTTACCAGCAAGGATTATTGTCCAATTCGGTCAACAAATATGATATACGTTTATGACAAAGAAATATGTAAATGACCAACATGTTTATTTACTGATCAAAATAACCGACATTATTTGCTATATTCTTTTGATTATAAATTTAGAGTCAATAATTTGTAAAGATAATAATATTGTTACAATTCCTTCAAGTAGCTAAGTCTCTAACTCAATACCATCCTAATTCTTCGACATTGAAAACACGAATTATTTGTCAATTTAAATCAACATTGTGATCTGACCTGGAAAAGATGGGCTTTTGATATCCAATATTGAAGACAATATAAACATTTTGCCATTGGTACATGATTCGTGTACCATATATGTGTTTCAGCGCCATTTCTAACAAGGGACTCGAACAACGAGGCTAGACATATTCCACACGTCATGTCAAACAGTGACTTCATATTCTTATCTGGAGAGCATGCGCAATAAAAACTTTCGGTGTAGACTGGAATAACCAGATGCCAGAGACTGCCATTCGGTTGTGACATCTTACGTATTTCAAGATGGAAACGATAGAATGTATTAGTTTATATACATTCATATTATATGGGTTGCGACCCATTTGTGTCAATTGCTAAATCCCAAATATTAGCGACTAATTGGTTGGTTTATTGTGTTCAATATCTAAATGGCACTCATGGGATATATTTATATATATTACCTAATTCTGGACTGAATTCCATATTGTCATCTTGTGAGTAGCCAGGACTGACACTAAGGGTTTTGTAAACAACATTAGTAATAAAACCATCCATCTCAATTACGTATATGAAATAAAATAAAATGAAATGAAATGGGGTTTATTGCCCTTCTGTTCTGTTCCGATTGGGCTAATGAAGGCGGGACGCCATACTGTGTGCTATGTGGGAAATTCTATCCAGACAGTGGCACTGTGGCCTACTCTTACATCGAATTCCTATTGCCAGGGATCCTTTACGTACATGCCAACGTGTACACTGGAATTAGGTTTTTCGTCCCATCCAAACAATTATACATGGTCGCGTGCCAGGGCCTCTGTTTTGCACCACTGACATCGCGATTTACTTTCTCGGCCAATCACTGATGATCTGTGTGTACCAGTCCACTACTAATGGTCTGTGTGTAACAATAGCCTGTGGCCCTGTCCACCACTGAGGGTATGTGGAGTGTGGACTAATTCGCCAGTGTTGGTCTAATCCAGCACTTTTGATCCTTGTTGTCCCAATCCACCACTGATGGCATGAGTTGATAGGAGCACCACCTTTTCTACTTTTCCTTCATTGGTGTGGATGTTAAAGACGCCTATACGGTTGGAATCCGAAATAACTGACGTTGGATTTGGACTACCGAAAGTATTACATGGTTACCCATATCCATGGAAATAACTTTCTGCTCCGTGGATAAATTTTACTTCATATTACAGAGATAAGATTTTAGATTAATGTCGATCTTTGGTTACCTCTGCTTCATACTAAAACAACAATAAGAGTTTTTATTTATTATTCAAATATTGAATGATATTATACATGTATTATAGTTCCATCTGAAATCCAAAAAAGTATTCATTGAACAAAAATCCAGTTGAATTAATCACTTACGCCTTTCAATGTCGGTTATATTATTAATTGTTACTTGAATAGTAAAGTTTTTATGACCATCAATAAATCCCCGGGCACACTTACAGAATTTCTTCCAGTCAATTAGATCATAACAATATAACCAACCACCCGGTGTAAGAGTTCCGTCATAGTGTTTAACCACAGACTTTCTATCATTTGTTTTATTTATAAGTTTATATGTGACGTAAACATGACATGACGTAATACTTTTATCTCCTGCATCATCCATGTATAATTTAACATGAACCGATGACGAGTCTCTACGATAGCGTATACTCCATGTAAAACCTGAAATTTTATGTTGTTTACCATCACGCCCATAACCATGTCCTACTACATCCACATTACGGATTTCTTCAAACATATTCTGCTGGCAACTTACAGTTTTGCCAATCATTTTCTGGTGACGACTTACAACTTTACCAAGTTGATTAGTTAACAAAGTTTGATCTATCTCTGCTACTTGAAATGTTGAATATCTTACATCAGGTATATCCAATTTTCTACAACAACTTTCAGCTTTTTCCTGCCTAACTTTAGGTAATCTTTGTAAAACTTGCACAATGGATGAATCTTCTAAAATATTCACTGAATATTTAACACTAGCTTTTAACTCTTCTGTTAGTCTTTTATTGTCCTCCAATAATTTCCTGAATTTGGATTCTTCCGCTTCGCCGGTTTTCTGCATTTCCTTTTTAATATTTTCTCCGATTTTATGAAATTCTGAGCAGATTTTCTCAACTTGCGCATCTATTTTGTCACATTCAGTTTTTGTGCAGTTTTTGACTTCAATTAATTTACTATTTAAATTATCATAATGTTTCTGAAAATCAGTGATTTGTTTTTCTAATTCATCATTCAGTGATTTTAAGTCGTGTCTGATACTTTGTCTGACTTCATCCTCCTGTAAATCTAAAAAATTATGTCCATTGTGATCGGCCCCTAAACATCTCCAACAAACGGCTACGGTACAATCGTTACAATAGAATTTAACAGCCTCGTGTTCATGGCGCTGACAGAAATCTTCAGGATTTGTGACAGCTATTGGTGAAGATTTTTCCTTTGTTGATTCTTGCGACGTAGACGTTTGATAGACATCTGTTTCATCATATCGACAAACAAAGTGGTCTGTACAAATTTTCATCTTATCGTGCATGGATTTGCATGATTTACATAAATATTGATCACAGTCTCGACAGAAATATTGACATATATTTTCAGTACATACATCACATTGATTAATATTAATTGGTTTGGGTTTAAATCGATCCAGACCACCGTCACTGATATTTATACAGCTACGGCATAATGGGCATTGGAACTGATCTTCAGTAGCAGTTTTGTTCACATAATCTTCTAAACAGGTGAAGCAGAACAAATGTTGACAGTCGATTACTACAGGTTGTTGAAAGTTGTTTAAACAAATACTACACATTTCCTTGTCCGTCTTTTCAGCCATGTTGAATAAGGGTTTATTACACTGGTTGTATAAAATACAAACTACAAAATCAAACAGTCAGAAAAATATAATATACGGTACGTCTAAAGTATATAGAAAAGCATATCTGTTATCGTCTCGCACAATTTATCTCTCTTGGACTGTCAACCATTTTTATTTTCATATTAAAATAACGACCTTCGACATTAGCCTATGTCACCAAGACAATAATTGTGAATGTTAACTACCAGTGGTATTGTTTGCATGGGTAACAGAGACTACCACTATCACAAGTGATCATATTAACACTATATTTAACGGCGTACATCTATAATATTATGAATGTATGTTACATAAACAAAGACGGACATTGATAGTGTAGATAACAAGAGAAAGAGATAACAATAACACGTGAACCACTTGAAAAATGTATTTTTACGATCTTCAAAGTTTGGGAGTATAGGTTCAAGGCGGCGAGAATACTCATTCACTCAATTAGTTCATTTGACACCTCATTTTTTGATTTGGTTACAGGCGGTATCTATCTCCACAACCGGTGCCTGAAATACTGCCAGACTGCATTTCTGTCCGTGTATTTATCAAAATTTTCTGGAGGTGGGGGGGGGGGGGTCTTCCATACTCAACCTTGGGCTTTGTGACTCAATCCACTGTTTGTCACACGAACTAGCTGGGAATCGAATCCATGCCACTTGACTCACACTGGTCAGCTTGTAAATTCTCCAATATCATTGAGATGGGTGGCATCGTGCGAGTTAATCAGCTTGCAAATCTTTTTTTTCCTTTTGCAAATTGAATTCTAGAACATTGTTTATGGTTTTTGAAGTAATTGCAAAATAAATGTGTTTGAACTTTATCTGGACAAAAGAAATTTATTTCGCCTTCAGTTTAAATGAGTATATAAAATGAACAAAACGCACCATTCTGTATAGACCAGTTCAAGACCAGACTATAATCGCTGGGCCTCCACTATTACCAATAGATTATTTTATATCGCATGCCCCTTTAAATGACCCGCATGCGTAACACACAATTAAACGGTCTGCAATGCAAGGAGAAATTACATAATTTCTGCAAATAGGAAATCTAGCCAGTTCCGAATGTTGTTTCATAGTTCAGAACCAGTTGCCTGTCCATACAGCTGAATGCTACTATAAGGTATCAATCATACAGCTGTATCTCCAGTCATAAAGTGTAAGCTTATATCACTAGTCATACAGGATAGTATAAGGTACCACCAGTGATACGGACTAGTATAAGGTATCACCAGGCATGCAGGCTAGTATAAGGTACCGTCAGTCATACAGTATAAGGTATCACCAGTCATACAGGCTAGTATACGGTATCACCAGTCATACAAGCTAGTATAAGGTATTATCAGTCATACGGACTAGTATAAGGTATCAATAGTTACATAGGCTAGTAAAAGGTATCACTAGTTACATAGGCTAGTAAAAGGTATCACTAGTCACACAGGCTAGTATAAGGTATCACCAGCCATAGAGTATAAGGTATCACTAGTCATACAGGATAGCATAAGTTGTCACCAGTCATACAATATAAGGTATCACCAGTCATAGAGTATAAGGTATCACTAGTCATACTAACTAGTATAATGTATTTCAAGTCATGGAGTATAAAGTATCACTAGTATAGTATAAGGTATCACTGTCATACATGCTAGTATTGTATACTATAAGGTATCTCTAGTTATATAGGCTAGTATACAAGTTAATATAAAGAAAACACAGTGTAGATGATAAAAGCACTTTATTATTACATATAATATATTATAAAATGTTATCTACATGTAGCTAGCCTGCAAATTTACTGGACAAGGATCCGATTTGCTGCCCAACTTTCATTCATGATTTAATCATGAAATGGATAATCGAGACTCACTTTTATAGTGAGAACTACCAGCTCTTTATATATCTCCTATAATGTATCTTCAAGAATTTACTCAACTTTTAATAACTGATTCAGAAACACGATTTCTTATTGATCTATTTAATTAATTAAAACAACAAAAGTTCTATAAAGGGCTATATTATTTGAGTTAAAATAAGGCCAGCAATTTTGAGTAAATCATTAACTAGGTCTGTTTCAAGAATCGTGAATGAAGATGACCAATATATATTCGAATAATAATGTTATAAATTACGTACGGCTGTTTGCTGCATACATATAAATTAAATAGATAATCCCTGAAAATTCAATATTTTTGATCAAAATATGTGTGATAAAATTATATCAAACCAAAAATTAAATGTAAAAACATAGGATAATATATAAATTAATACCGGGATCGGGAAATTAAACCCTTGTAAATTGGATGATCATTATCAAATTGAAATGGTCAGCTTTAAAACTGGACACATACAGATTAGATAATTGTAGAAGATTGCTATGAATTTTCAAACATGAATGTGAATGAAATTAAAGCTAAATACACAAGATGAAATGATAATATTGATACCCAGGTTACAGTGTAAAGTAACAATTCATGAATTATAAATTTAAACTTGGTATAACATTTCGAATTCCTGAATTATGAATTATCAATCAATGATCAATTTACATAAATTATGAAATTAATAAATGATAAATTTATTTGAGTTTGTGAATTCATAAATAATAAACATTACCAATATAATATTATTAATAATTCATAAACTTATGATGACAAATTACTATTTGACAAAAAATTGCCACTTTACTTAAAATTCATATAAAAGCTTAATTTACATAAAACTGCCAATTCATAAACTACTTCTTTACATAAAATTGCCAATTCATATTACCACTTCATATAAAATTGACAATTCATTAATGCTTACTTTACATAAAAACTGACAATTCGTAAATTACCACACTGCATAAATTGACAATTCATAAATTTCCAATTTATATATAATCTATGAATGATAAATTTGTAAATAATAAATTACACTACAAATAAAATTATCTCATACACCAGATATATGAAGTATTATACTATTTATGATTCATGAAATTGTAATGTATGGATATTCATATAAATATAATTCAATGCGGCATTGGACAAATAACTTGAAATGGGAGAAGTAGTGATGTGCACAGAAGGGACAGTGGATGCAACTGGTGTAAACATCCAATCAACCAGTGAAATTAAAATAATTGTTTTCTTTTCATTAAAATTTTTCCTAGTTAACAAGTCGTCTTACGTTCCCTACCAGTTGGTTTGAATTGGACCCATGTTTCAATAAGCGATGTTAATATAACAAATCGGCATACTGTCCCAACCAGCGGGTTTGAATTGGACCCATGTTTTAATGAGCGATATTAATATAACAAATTACCCTACAGTCCCTGCCAGCTGGTTTGAATTAGAGCCATGTTTTAATAAGCGATGTTATAACAAATCGGCCTACAGTCCCCACCAGCTATTTTGAATTGGAGCCATGTTTTAATAAGCAACACCAGAGTAGAAGCCCTGTTAATATAACAAGTCGGCCCACAGTCCCCAGCAGCTGGTTTGAAGAGGATCCATGTTTTAATAAGCGACACTAGAGAAGAGAACCTGTTAGATGTTAACAAGTCGTCCTGCAGTCCTACCATCCGGTGTCAAATGGAGCCATGTTTTAATAAGCGACACTATATAGTAGAGAACCTGTTAGATGTAAATACATTTTTAAAATTAAAATTATTTCATCAATATTAATTTACGATATATAACACAAATTTATGGAAAACAATCACTGAGTTTATTTCACACTACGTTTCAACAAGTCCCTCTTGTCGTTTTCAAGTGAGTAATGACAGTATAATGGCAAGGAATCAAATTATAGACAACACGGTAACAGAAACAATAACTAATATGAAACCATCAAAAGAACAATCATAACATTACAGAATGGAGATCTTGTTTTCCATCAATTTATATCATATAAGGATTTTATCAATATTTACATTTTAAAATGTTTTCCTTTCTCACATTTTTCAGTACCAGGCCCTACATTTGATTTGAATTACGGTAGATTTAATAAAAAACAAAAATTATTTCATTTTTTTCCTTAATTCTCAGTACCAGGCCCAGTACTTGAAGTCAATGGGGAATACACTACTAGGCCTTGTAATTGAGTCATGATGCATACACTACTAGGCCTGAGTCAATGGGGAATACACTACAAGGCCTTGTAATTGAGTCATGATGCATACAATACTAGGCCTTGTACTTGAGTCATGATGCATACAATACTAGGCCGTGTATTTGAGTGACAGGGGCATGATCCCAGACATCACCTGCTTTACCAAAGTTCACATAATTCTGTCAATTATATCCAAACAGTGAATCAAATAAACATATATAATTTAATGTTGTCTTTGTCCATGATGTTTGATATTCGTACAAGTCGAACATTATTACTTGTACCGGCATTAAACAATCTGTATATCTCATAGTTCTGACTTTGGTCCATCGCAAATTTAACTTCTGGCATCGATATCTCGAACATTCGTTTAGAATCAGAGCGTGTGCTCTTGACTTCACTGTATAGTGTCAATTGTTCCCCTTTCTCCGAACGATATGTGATAATAAAATCGTACGGAACGCCCGATTCACGTTTCTCGTTGACCCAATTCACATCCAGGATGTTCTGATTGACTGCCTTCTGTTGTAGAAGATAATCGTAGACGATTTGTTCTCCCCAACGTCCAACTAAACGTTCGTTCTCGGGGTCGTCTGATACGTCAATATTCAGGGATGGTCGGTCGCCTAATGGTAAATCTTCGTACGGTATTACACTTGAAGATTCCTGCCACTTGGGTGCATCTGGAAAAGAAAATTGTTGAAATAAATGAATTTGTTTTTGCATGAAAAAAAAAGAAAAAGGGTTGCATGAGGTAAAATAAGGTTTATAATTTTGGCATACATACATGCACCATACTCCTGGGCAGTGTTTCGTTTGATTAGAACTAATCCCCTTCACACTGCTATCTTGAGTGAACATTGTTGTGCTAAATTATTATTGGTCAGTAGTGCCATTACCAACCAATGACCTACATTGTAACAAACAATATCGGGGTTAACCAGACCTCAAAATATGTTACCGCAATGTATCTAATGACAATCGCGACTTGTTTACGTCATAACCCGCGAAATTTATTATGCTCGATTATCCAGTGCCAACATGTTTTCTTCGTCAGCCATTTTGAAAATTATGCCGAATGCGAGAAGAGAGGAGGGATTTGATTCGACGTTAAAAAGAGACACGCCCCGCCCAATTTCAAGAATATGACTTCTATCCAGCAATGGTAAGAGAGGGATTTCTCGAGCCATTGCTTCAGGAATATGACATGCACAGACTAAATGAACCTTTTGAATTCCTTTAAATGAAAGCAGAACAAATACTTGTCAAATGAATACTTAGTGTTTTCTGCTAAAATCGTCGATTTAGAACTTAAAATGTCGACCAACTAGCTTAGTGTCTGTCTGTTGAATGGGTCAATCACGTAGAAGGAGAAGCAATGACTTCTATTCAGGATTGGATTAATGAATTGTCCGATAAAGGAATAAGGCAGATTAACTAGTTAATCAAAGTAGGTGTTACGTGGTATAACACGATACACGATAAATATGTTGATCACTTAATTAACTAATCAATCCAGCCTATTATCAACGATAATCGGGTTGAGTGGTAGTTATACACTCAGTAATCTATATTAATTTTAGAAATCTGAATTTTATTCACCATATGTTGATGTTCGATTGGGCATATTTGCGGTTGGACAATTTTGTGCGTTTGGGAATTGGCGTCGGACAAGTCCGGAATATACGGACAAAATCCCAACCCTGGTCTGTTCTCAAGCGGAGATTACTTAAGTCAGACTGACACTTGCATGATTCCGTGGTACGCATTGGCACGACTCGATTCAGCACGACACCGTCCGATTTGCGCAAACTCGTCGTGCCAATGCGGGAAGTGCGTAAACAATGCGCAAACTATGCGCGAACTCGTAGTGCCAGTTTGTGTCAATGTGGACACTGATGGGCACGACAAAATCGAGGCCAAAAGTCGTGCAAGTGTCAGCCTGGCTTTAGACTCAAGATGAGACCTTCAAATTGTTCTATTCATGTTACATGATTATTGTTCTATTCATGTTACATGATTATTGTTCTATTCATGTTACATGATTATTGTTTTATTCATGATGATTAGATGATTATTGTTGTATTCATGTTATAAAATGATTATTGTTTTATTCATGTTATTGTTATTATTATTCTTACCGAAGTTAAGAGGGCGTTTATGATTTGGGTCGAGAGGACGGGACGGGCTTCTATGTTGACGGTTTGTCTCCGACTCTGGGCTCGGGGAAGTTTCTATTGGTTGAGTCTGATCTTCGTCATGTTTTGGCATGGTAACTGTTACATCCACGTTGTCCTCTGCGGAACTCGGTGCATGACGCTTTGTCTCATTGTTATCTTCTGCTTCATTGCTGTCTATTTTCCGTTTTCCTGTAAAATTAAAGCCACATTTGTCAAATTAATGTAAACAAATACAGAGGAGAAACAGAAATGGGGTTTTACGTTCACTTGACACAAACTATTTCATTTCGGAACTAACATATAGTTAATTTCATTTCAATAATTTGCTTGCGCGTAGGTCTTTAGCAGTGGGAGTAAACCGTAGAATCTGGAGAAAACCCACGAGGTTGGACAGGCGACCCTACTCTTTGTCACGTACAACCGGGGAATCAAAACCACAACAGACCGTATGATACAATGAGCATCCAACACCACATACTCCGCGCAGTGTTGCGTTTGATTCGAGGTAATCCTACTACACACTGCTATTATGAGTGGATATTGTTGTTTTAAATTTTGATTGGTCAGTAGTCCGTCTACCAGCCAATCACTAGCTGCCAATATTGGACCAAATATGTTTACATAACGTTACGTCCTGACTCACGATTTTATTATGCGAAATTAACCCGTGCATAGCAGAATACTGCAGTAAAACTAATTGCTTGACAAACGAGGCTATCAAGTCCAAAAAAATGTAAACAATACTGTTTGGAAACGAACATACTTTCACCGTTTTTAATACCTTAAATCACTGTCCAAAGTTTTAGGGAAGACCCAGATTAAACGAAGGATTGTCATGTTCATTGAACAGAAAGAATAGACACACTCCCGCATAAGTTCAAGAAACACAAGCTATTCGAGCAATGGCCAAAGAGGGATTTCTCGGGCCATTTGCTTCAGGAATATGCCCACAAATGTAAAAAAGAGGTTGGCGAAAGTTCTGAAAGTCTTCTCCACATAAATGCAATGAAATGGGGTTTAACGTCCTATTGTTATGCACCTAACCTGGGCTAATGGAAGACGGGCATACGCCATAGTATGCTATGAGGGAAATTTTGACCAGGCAGCGACGCTACGGCCTACTCTTATATGAAATTCCAAATGCCAGGGGATCTTGTATGTGCACGCCAATGTGTATACGGGACCTCGGTTTTTCATCCCATCCGAATGACTAGACAGCTGTCCCTGTCAGGTCCTCCTTCTACATCCCTGACAAGGAGAAACCACGCCGGAAAATCTGGATGAACTTTCTCGGCATCTTACCCACTTCTAATTAAAATAATCCCAATTAAATAATTAGTCTATAAAGCAAGTAAACTTAGCCATTACATTCAGAAAAAAAATATTATTAAAAGTTATTTTAATTTATTGTATTTTATTTTTTTGTGAGGGGGGGGGGGTATTAGTGCGTTTAAGCCATATGTTTAAACATGATATAAATCTATGGTTAATTGCATAAAGAAAAAATTTGAATTCTAAAGTACAGATTTAAACATTTTTTAAGAATCAGAGGCGGATCCAGTGGGGTGCACGCGCCTCCCCCCCATAATTTTCGACAGTGCCCTTTTTTACTGCTGAAAGTGTCTTTTTTACTGCTGAAAGTGCCTGTTTTCAGACCCAAATATGTCTTCTCCGAAAGTTTACTTAGACGAAAATATCAGCCATATAGCTCTTGAAATGTCTACAGATGCAAGGAAATGGCGGATAATTGTCTTGGGGGATACCCCCCCCTTCAACCACTTCGCAGCGGCGTGCCCCGTCTCCGCAGTAAGTGCCCTCATTTTCCGGCGCCCCCCCCCCCCCTTCAAAATTCCTAGATCCGACCCTGAGAATGGTAGAAATTCATGCCACAATGAAAGACTTTAGTGAAAGATATAAACATGCTGTATATAAGACAACATTTAATCTAAAAGAAAAATTCATTGATGTTTATTGTTTAGAACAATCTGATTAAAATACCGGGGCCTTATTCACCAAATTTTAACTAAGATAAAAACCAAAATTTTAAAGTCGAGTAAAACGAAATTTTGAACTATGAAAACGAAACGAAATAGGATCTGTGTTTTAATCAGATTGTGTTCAGAAAAACAAAATTACAGGTAAAATGAAAAAAATGTTAAAATCATATTCAATAATTGTATTTTTTTTATGTCTTTGAGTCGTTGCTAAAACCAGTAGAGTACAACAGATTTACAGACAAGCTATTTATATGGAGTCAAGTACTGGGTTTTAATCAAGCTTGCTTGTGACAAGGAGTAATGTTGCCTGTCCAACCTTGTGGATTTTCTCGGAGTCCTTTGGTTTTCTACCCCTGCTAAAGACCCTTACACGCAAGCGAATTATTGAAATAGTCCAGCTAGAGTCTCTCTCTCTATGGCTACATTTAAAATGCCAGGGAGGTGAATTTTGCCCAGACAGTGGTGTCTTCATTAAATTCCCACTGTCAAAGAGTTCTTGTAGTGTATTCCAATGTATACACAAATTGGACTGTTTTTCACCCCATCCAAAGGACAAGACACAAATTATTTGTCACCCCAGTAGGCTAAACCCCTCAACATTGTTCACGGATGCGCCTCTGCTTATTGTCCTATGCAAACAACTAGACACAATTTAATTGTCAGCCTCACAAGCAATATCTGTAACAAGTGGAAGCCAGCTTGAAATATCCAAATATTGTATTTGGCCAGGATACTAAGATCCCACAAGATTTTAGTGGAAAGTCCAGTGACCTCATCGTTTTCGATTAGCCTGACCCCAAATCAAAAGACTCTTTACAGAACATTGTAGACAGATAAATTGAAAAACCAAAGTGAACATTAATATATAATGGTGCAACACAGTCAATGATACAAGTGGTGTCATGCTTCTCACAGATTCTCCTACTTTCATTTTTTTTTTAAATTTCAAATGATGTATATTTTGTTGATGGCAAACATAACATTAACTGCTGTCCTTCATCATTGACAAGGGAGAAACGAAGAGGAGCTTTCTCGGGGCCAACACCAGGATCGCAACACAGATCTCCTTCAAAGTGAGCCAGCACCTTACTCAGTTAGCTACCCTCTCTTGTCTCTCAAATTTTTAAAAGAGAAAATAAGAAAAGATCTGAGAAAGCATTGCAAAGTAAGGTTTCAAGCAAAAGCGGGGACACATACGATTATCACCTGCAGAACCATCAGACTTCGATAGATCTTGACTCGTTGGTCGTCCGTCAACCTCACGTGACACAGGTCGACTTGCTCCTCCTCCTGTTGAACTAACAGTTGAACTCTGTCTCGATGTTCCAGAAGGACGTCTAACCACCCCATCTGCGTCTGTGTTCATTGGTCCTTCTGATGAACGTGGCCTTCTTGCTGCACCGTCTTCGTTCACCATTCTGTCTCCGTGTGGTCTCAGATTCTCTGAAGTTTTTGACGAATCAGCAGCATCTGTGGTTTTCTCGTCTGCTTCGGCTGCCACCACTTTTATGTTTGATGGAAGAAGATCTGTACGTGATTTGGCAACAAAACCTTCAGGAGCTGGTGGAGGCCATAGTTTAGCTCCAAGAGGTTTAAAGGTAACAGAATCTGAAAAAAACATATAAACATTGGATGATAATTTTGTTTCATTTCTATGCATCTAGAAGGTTGGATGGTCGAATGGTTAGCACATTGACAAGGAGGGTTGCCTGTCCAACCTCATGGGTTTTTTCCAGGTCCTCCGGTTTCCTCCCAGTGCAAAGACCCCTACAAGCATACAAATTATTGAAATGAAGTAGTTTGTGTCCAATGAATGTTAAACTCCATTTCTCTCTCTTTGTGACTCTCTCTTTGTACCTTAGAGGTTCGGTGGGCAAATGTTTCAACATGCTCATTAGATCAGGCCCCAAGTTCACAACGCGAGAGGGAGAGAGAGAGAGAAATGGGGTTTAACGTCCACTCGACACAAACTAGGTCATTTTGGGACTAACATATGGTTTCATTTTATTCAATAATTCGCTTGTGCGTAGGGGTCTTTAGCAGTGGGAGGAAACCCACAAGGTTGAGAAGGCGCCCCTATTTCCATACCACATTCGCTCACACCAGGGCTCGAAACCACAGCCGCAAGCCAGAGGTGACCAGCCAGCTAGAGGTCGAAGCGCGGCACTCTAGACCACTAGGCCACCCCAACCCCCGAAGTTCACAAAATATTCTTAGACTTAAGTTGAGAATTTACTCAACTTTCAATCACTCTTTATGAGAAATATCTTTGATCCAGAAACACAAAACTTTGCACATAGTATCTTATTGGCATATTTGATATATTAAAACAACAGAGGTTTTACAAAAGACTATATTTGAGTTAAAATAAGGCGAACAATTTTGAGTAAATTTTTAACTCAAGTCTGAGAATGCTTTGTGAACTCGGGACCAGGTCTATCTGTCATTGAGACAAGTGGCAAGTTGGGTCTCCTATCTAATCGTGTCGGTTTTCTAAGGGTCCTCTGGTTTCCTCCCAACGCTAAAGACCCCTACTCGCAAGCAAATTATCAAAGTGATAATTTCATATTTTAAAACAAAGTCAAAACATAATTTTTTCTATGTTTTTTGCTCAATAGGTTGTCAACTCACTATTATACGATCATCGGCATTATTTCCCACACTAATAAATCATTGACATAGGAAATAATAACACAATTACCTCCCTTGTTTTACCCATTTGTCCCATACAATAGCTATGTTCAAACGTTTCAATTTGAAGTTGAAAATGATATTTTTGCCAATTTCTTAACTAACAACAGTGAACTATTGGATTAATAGGATTTTTCTTTAACAAGGTAGGAGTGCTTATAGATACCGTCTATTTTAAGGCTTTATTTTTATACATTTGAACTTAAAAATATGAAGTTGCAGCTTTAAACTAAAATTAAAGCATGTTAGTTGCGAAATGACCTAGTTTGTGTGGACATTCGACTCTCTCTTCCTCCCAATAATGACAAGTCTATAATCAACTCTCTAGAACATCGGATGGAAGAGATTTAAATGGATTTAAACATGGTTTGTCAAGTACCGCTGCTACGATAATATACAATCTATTCTACATCTTCCAACAGTCAAAAAATTCGCCCAGAATCAAGTAATATGAATCAAATTTTCAATATATCTATGTTTTTAACTATTATAACATGAAGGAGCAGCTTTTTATCTAAATCTCATATTGCAGGTCTTTCTCTAGGCCTGAAATTTTATTTATATTATCAATAAGACATAATTTAAGTTATCCAGACCATAATCAATCCTCGATGCCATCGCTACTGGATTTACATACATTTTGTCATGGATCAAAGGGGATAATTGAAACTTTGTTTTTTATCGTATCGACTTTCGTAATGATGATCCAGGCTAGGCTTATAACTAAATCACTAATATCTCAGTTCAGAGTGGAGAAATTTGCCTGAAATTTTCAGCATATTCTATTTACGTTTTCTTTTTTTTTTTTAACTTTTATAGTGAGAACTGCCAGCTTGTTATCTTATCTCCCATAATGCCCCTTCAAAAGATGGGAGACAACTCATACTGACCTGATCTCTGCTGTGCGTCAGGATTATCTGGAGCACGTGGTGGCCATGATCGTAAAGTTTTCTCCGTACTCCCAGACTCTGACTGGGCTTCTGTTGCTGGTTGCTCAACTGACGATAAAAAGAAAATCATGTCCATAACTTTACATAACTATGTAATTCTATAATGCCTGTGTCCTTGCCCCAAGAAATACCTAGAGGTTGTGGTGTACAATCCTTAGCCCCAGTGCCAACCACAAGACCCCATAACCCAATCATGCATGCCCCTCCCACAAATACAATCCCATCTCTCCATGCACCTTTCACAAGACCCTAGAACCCAATCATGCATGACCCTCCCACAAGTACAATCTCACCGCCCCATGCTCCTTTCACAAGACCCTAGAATCCAATCATGCTTGCCCCTCCCACAAATACAGTCCCAGCGCCCCATGCTCACGTCCATAACTCATACCTGGAGGTTGTCGTATGATCCCTCAACCCAGTGTCCTCCCATAAGACATACCTGGAGGTGGTGGTACACCCCCCCCAACCCACAACCCCCTTGCCCCTCCCATATGACATACCTGGAGGTGGTGTTACAACCCCCCCCCCCAAACCCCCTCCCATACGACATACCTGGAGGTGGTGGTACACCCCCCCAACCCACAACCCCCTTGCCCCTCCCATACGACATACCTGGAGGTGGTGGTACACCCCCCCCCCCCATTCCACACCCCCCTTGCCCCTCCCATACGACATACCTGGAGGTGGAGGTACAACCCACCAATACCCATGCCCCTCCCATAAGACATACCTGGAGGTGGTGGTACACCCCCCCCCCCCAACCCACAACCCCCTTGCCCCTCCCATAAGACATACCTGGAGGTGGGGGTACAACCCACCAACACCCGTGCCCCTCCCACACGACATACCTGGAGGTGGTGGTACAACCTCCCGACTCAACTCCCATAAGACGTACCTGTAAGTTGTGGTGCAGTCCAATCCCCCATAAGACATACCTGGAGGTGGTTGTACATCCCCCCAAAGGAAGACTGTGCCCCTGAAAGTCGTGGTACAGTCCCCTGACCCAACGCCCCTCTAAAAACACATACCTGGAGGTGGCGGTACAACAACTGGCGGTATTATAATCGGTGCCTCGATCGACCATACCATCTCATCTTCCGGTAAATCATCCACCTCTTCATCGTTCAACACGTCCTCTATACTGTCATCTGATCGATTGTTTATTATTGGTGTTAATGACATCAAAAAGTGACTAGAAAAAAAACATCAGGTTGTCAGACAACCAAATATATATCCTGTGTTACAACAACATGAGAGACAGAAATTGGGTTTAACGTAACGTAAACTCGACACAAATTAAGTCATTTATTTCAAGGAAATGTGAATCATCCACGAGGCTAGACAGACGACTTCACACCTTGTTACGATTAAGTAAAAATCGAACCATGACACTTGTTACATATTTATTCTTTTGTATGTAATCGGAGAATTTACAGGACAGATCGAATGATAATTTTAGAGTGTTCAAAAAAAAAAAGAGAGAGAGAGAGAGAGAGAGAGAGAGAGAGAGAGAGAGAGGTTTAATTTTATTTCAATAATTCGCTTGCACGTAGGGGTCTTTAGCAGTTGGAGGAAACCGGAGTGCCCAGACAGAGGAAACCCATGAGGTTGAGAAGGTGCCGCTATCTCCATGCCACATACGCTCACACCAGGGCTCGAAACCACAACCGCAAGCCAGAGGTGAGTGGCCAGCTAGAGGTCGAAGCGCGGCACTCTAGACCACTAGGCCATCCCACCTCCCCCGTATTTTTATAAAATAGCAGTTGGAGGAAACCGGAGTGCCCAGAGGAAACCCACAAGGTTGAGAAGGCGCCCCTATCTCCATGCCACATACGCTCACACCAGGGCTCGAAACCACAACCGCAAGCCAGAGGTGAGTGGCCAGCTAGAGGTCGAAGCGCGGCACTCTAGACCACTAGGCCATCCCACCTCCCCCGTATTTTTATAAAATAGCAGTTGGAGGAAACCGGAGTGCCCAGAGGAAACCCACAAGGTTGAGAAGGCGCCCCTATCTCCATGCCACATACGCTCACACCAGGGCTTGAAACCACAGACGCAAGCCAGAGGTGAGTGGCCAGCTAGAGGTCGAAGCGCGGCACTTTAGACCACTAGGCCATCCCAACCCCCCAATCTGATTAAAACACAGATCATATTTCATTTTTTTTTTTTTTTATAGTTCAAAATTTCGTTTCGCTTGTCTTTACTACACTAGGATCTGGAAGAGATGTTATTTTACTACACTAGGATCTGGAAGAGATGTTATATTACTACACTAGGATCTGGAAGAGATGTTATTTTACTACACTAGGATCTGGAAGAGTTGTTATATTAGCTGAGTTCTGTATTTCAATCACATCATCACGTGGGCCTATTAAAATTTTAAAAGATATGCTCAAAAAACAAAAGATCCCTCTGTGATTTTCTTAAAAAAAAACCAAGATTTACCGTAAATCTTTCATCAGTTTATTGTTTCCTTTACTGAAGAACTTGGTGATCTCCTTGTTGATTTCTGCATAATTTTCCGCATATTTTTTATCCACCAAAAACTCGCCTCCCTTCAGAACACAGTTTTCTGTATGCGGTAACATAACTCCACTGATGTGCTTTAACTTATAAATCACCTCCAACACGTCCGTCTAATAAATAAACAAGATAGGTTGTCATGCAAGATACGACTGCAAGAGATGGACAGAGAGCAAGCTATAAATCTATTTTTCTTACAATCAGGGGCCAAAATCCAGTATGAAAAGGTCCAACATGCTACAATATCAAAAGAACCAAGATTTTTGGGGATATAAACAAATATCTTAATTTTCATCAAAATTGGATCAAAATTGTGACCTCTAGTGTTTTTATACAATCAGGGATCATAATCCATGAAGTTAAGATGTGATACATGCCAATTTTGAAAGAAATCAAGATTTGGGGATATAAACCTAAAGTTCAAGTTTTGTCAAAATCGGATAAAAATTGAGACCTGTAGAGAGTCCACAACAAGCTGTGGACGGACAGACGGATTGACGGACAGTAGTGATGGCAATATACGTCCATATGAAAATGTGGGCGTATGAAAACTAGATAATCAAGACTTTTGTTTATTATTCTACGGAAGTAAAGATGCTAGAAGCTAGTCTAAAATTGAACTGCTAATATATCGATTTAGAATGAATCAATTTGACTGAGATTATCAGCATATTATTATGTTTTCATTTTCTATTTTGTAACTATCAATTAATAATATAGATAACATTTAAAGCCTCAAGAAAGGCTGTAATAGACATATTTAGTTCTTATATAATGGGGGGGTTTGGATGGGTTCTGTGTCATACGGCCTGCCATTGAGTCAATAAGTGTGGTTTCGAATCCTTGTCAAGGAGTAGGGTCGCCTGTCCAGCCTCGTGGGTTTTCTCCGGGTACTCCGGTTTCCTCCCACTGCTAAAGACCCCTATGTGTAAGCGAATTACTGAAATAAAATTAAACCATATGTTAGTACCGAAAGGACCTATTTTATGTAGAATGGACATTAAACCCCATATCTCTCCCTGTTATTGCAATCAATCTTTACCTGAAAAAACTGTAAACTTGAGAGAAATTCGGCCATGTTGTTTTGTTTATATTCTGTGTAGATATCGTCATGGTAATGGGTATAAATAAAACGCTGTATCAATGGTATCACATGATGCATGAACAACTGGACTTTAGGACAAGGTTGGAGTAATTTGGTCTGTGATGTGATCTCCACGCTGTCGCTAAGATTTGGTATTGGGAACATCTTAATAAACATCATAACTCTAGAATCGACCGTGTTTTCTGTAACATAGATTGACAAGGAAATAATAATGGTGTTATTTAATAATAATATTTATTCCCTATTATACACATTACACCATAAAAACAATCTCAATGCCTTGTACAGAAACATTTTAGAGAGAAAGAGAGAAAGAGAGAGAGAGAGCAACACAAACTAGGACATTTTGGGACAAACACATGGTGCAATTTTATTTCAAACGGCCGTTGACTCAATGGCAGACCTTATGATACAGACCTAATTAACGTGCCGATGATCCCCATCCCCCCCCCCCCTCCGTTACAGAGAGAGAGAATGTGGTTTAACTGCCACTCAAGATGCTCCAACCTAGAAGCAATACTAGTTTCAGTGAATCATTCAATGCAGTGTTGTAGGAAAATATGAGTTTTGAGATGTAGTCGAGGGAGAAACATCGCGAATAGAAAGAGGGAGATCTAGAGGAGCAGCATTAGCCTAGGTAGGATAGAAAGAGGGAGAGGAGCAGCATTAGCCAAGGTAGGATAGACAGAGGATCTCAGCTGAATCAATGACACAAGTCAAGAAATAACCAGGCTAATAACACAGGACTATGACATCATTCAGTGTGCTGGGAAAGAAATTTTGCTCGGAGGGGGGCGTTTCCACCTACTAGTTGTTGAATTCCATGGGACCTTGTTTTTTTATCACTGACAGGGATAAACCACGCTGAACTCACACTTCACATAAAATAAAAGGAAAAAATAACATTTGCTAACCTCTACGTTTAGATTTAGTATTTTTATCTTTCGAGTCTGATGTTAATTTCAAAAAATGGACATTTTCTTCTCCAGCGAACTTCTTCTCTAATTCCAGGTTGTCTGCTAACATAGGTTTGTCTGCCAACGAAACCCAAACGTTCGCTTTGGAGCAAAAGATCTTCTGCTTGGATAAACGTTGAACAATCTTGATCCTTTCGTTTTCTTTCATGGTCCTCGATGTAAAATCATCTGAGTCGTTGATAGTTAGAGACGTTGCGATGAAAGAATAAATCTGTAGGGCATTGTTAAACACGCTTTTATAGGTCGGCAAATACACCGTTGATAAAAGAACCAAAAGTTCGGCATAATCGGACATATTTGGATTCATTTGAACACGACAAATGGTTCGGAAAAATTCCTCAAATTCTCTTGTGGGATAGAAGCTGCTTATGATATGTTTGTTGGCGAGGTCGGAATGATACTCGATGAGCAATTTATAATGATATAAGAAAAGTGACGTTGCGTCACTCCACCAAACTTCGTCACGTTTCAACATCTCCCCAACAACCAATTTCACCGGATCAGTATCCTCTTTATCCTTCGGAACGAAAATCACGGAATTATCGATAAACAAATCCTGGGAGTCTTTGCTGCTCAGATTATCGCGAAGATGAAAGTATATCGCTTGAATTTGTTTCAACGAACCAACAAATGTTACGGGTTTGTCTTCCTTGCTTCGTTTCCCCCATCGGATCAACAAATCTTTCACCATGGACACTTCCAACGTCTTTTTAATTTCCAGGAATTTTGAAAACGAACTCGCAGCCAGGACGTTGCACTGGATATAATTCACGGTATGTGCAAGAATATCCTCAATTTTTTGATCGCGGACGTACAGATCCGACGCTTTCATATTTACCTCTTTTACGTTAACTCGGATTCCTTGATCCGTTTCATCCGTGTTGAAATCTACAGCCGGAACCCACTTCAGTGACTTTAAATACAAACCAAAAGACGAGTCAACCGTTCGAAGAATCTGACCGTCGGCAGATCGGATTGAAGTTGTTTTAAACTTGGAATAAATACTGTCCCATTCCTGGTCGAGTTTCGCAAACAATATCTTCATCTGCTGGTTAAATGTTTCTGGATTCCTGTTTTTCGTAACCAAGGCTTGGAATTCGTCGCATATGAAATCTGATATGATGTAGCCATTTGCAGATGATGGTAACATATCACTATAACCAGCCCATGGGGTTTTATCCTAAAACGGGAGATAAAAACAATTAAAGAGAGAAATGGGGATTAACTTCCACTCAACACAAACTAGGTCAATTTGGGACTAACATATGGTTTAATTTTATTTCAATAATTCGATTATGCGTAGGGGTCTTTAGCAGTGGGAGGAAAACGGAGGCCCCTACTCATTGTCAGGGGATTCGACAAAACGCCAGTTGAATCAATGACAGGCTTTATGATATAGCGCGCACATGCTAACTATTCAGCCATCCACCCCCACTCGACTACCCACCAATATACAAAGACAGCAGACGTACCAAATTATCTGCCATAATGGTGATATCTTCCGATCTAACATCCAGGAAATCAATGACACCAAGTTTGGTGAAAAAATCCCGCCATTGTTGTGCTCCTAGTCCAGCTGGACCCTGGGTCAAATATTCAGCGTCAACCAGTACCCAATCATAGCCTGAAATGAGATCAATATACTTGTTAAATACCCAGCATTCAGTATTCAGGTGCTACGATATGATTCACATCACGATTCCTAACCAGTTCAATATTTACAAAGAAAACAACAGGATAAAAGAATAATTGATATTTTTAGTCCTGCCAATGTCAAAGAAATAAAACTATTTTATATCATGAGAATGATCATGAGAATGATCATGAGAATGATGTGGATAGTGATGATGTGCGGTTTTTAAATTTTCTTTCGGTTTCGGTTTTCGGTTTTTCTGAGGCAAAAAACCTTGGTTTCGGTTTTCGTTTTTTTTTATTCATTTAAACACTGTGTTATATATGTACTGATTTATGGTTATTATATAGGAATACTTGGAAGCCAGAAAAAATATCAAAAATATTGATGTAAATGGTAAACAACAAGGTTTTTTTTTCACTGTTATATATGACTTTAATTATGACTGGTAGTAATAACAATTAAAGTTACTGTAAAAAAGATCTCACACACACAACGTCATAGGCATAATAATAAATTAACATAACGACATAATATCAATAACAATAAAGTTACTGAAAAAAAAAACAACACAAATCCGATGATCATTGTCAAACACCAATTTACACCAAATTAAATTTGCGTAACAAAATAATACCAATCTCGTTTATAAACTTAAAAACAAAACTTACGCATTGCCGTTTTCGGGTGTTTTTGTTTTAAACACTAAACCTGACTCAAAATTGTTAAATTATATATTATATTCTTTGTCATGCTTGTATTTTAGGTGCGCCTTCAAGTTTGATGTGTTTTAAAATGCAGCAGAAGTATGTTTTTTACAAAGATTAAATCTACATCGTGTGTTATCTAATCTTTCATAGTTAGTGAGCAAGTCATGGAGACATTTTACCTTTTAGAGGAAGCCATCGTTCGTTATTGACAACCTTCGGCTTGCATAAAATTTTGGATTATAAACCGAAACGAATTGAGAAAATAAATAGTCTAGGCCATCAAACTAAGAACCAAACCAATCTGTGCGTCTATGGATAAAGTGTAACATGGATAATGAAGACAGACAGATTATTTATTGAAGCAGGGTGGTTGGGATGGCCTAGTGAACTAGAGTGCCGCGTTTCGACCTCTAGCTGGCTGGTCACCTCTGGCTTACGGCTGTGGTTTCGAGCCCTGGTGTGAACGTATGTGGCATGGAGATAGGGGCCCCTTCTCAACTGGGCACTCCGGTTTCCTCCCACTGCTAAAGACCCCTACGTGCAAGCCAATTATTGAAATAAAATTAAACCATATGTTGGTCCCGAAATGACCTAGTTTGTGTTGAGTGGACGTTAAACCCCATTTCTCTGTCTCTCTTTATTGAAGCAACATAAAAACATTAAAAAAGAATCGTGATACACATAATTTCAACAATATATCATGTCAGCACCATCATTATCTAACTCCGCAAAAGTATGAAGCCACTATTTTCTGACAATTTGCAAAATTAAGTATGACATTGACTCGCTGAACTGGAGGTCATATTCTGGTGTTGGCCGAGAAAATTCATCCAGATTTTCCAACGAGCTTCCCAACTTGTCAGAGGTGCTGTGTGCACATTGTCGCACGCATCAAAAAACCCTTGGCAGCTAGTATTCGATTTAAGAGTATTCTGTAGCGTCGCTGTATGGGGGAAATTTCCCCGATAGCACACTGTATTTTTATAATATACGTACCCTGTAATTGTCTCTGAAGATCAATAGGGTTGTTATAACGGGCTGTAAAATGAATAGAATCCTTTTTAGGGTTTTTAAACCCGTGGTTTGTTGCTATTTGTACCATGGATTTCAGTTCCTCTAGATTGACGATTGACGGCTGGCGTTCGTATTGATCTTTTATATACATCACGTAGTTGATCAATACATCACGATCCTTATTCTAAAAAATAAAACATCGCTTGAACGAAAAAAACGGTCTCCAAACTCATAATAATAATCTTATAATATATCGTTGGAATTCCAACCAAAAGAAGAGGGATTGGCGCAACTTACAGCGTCATTTAAAGGAGCTAAATCGCTAATATTTAGGACCTAGAAAGTTAAACAAATGGGTTGCAACACATAAAATAATGTAATCTGATTATATATGAACTTATTTACACTCAATCTTTTCCGTTTTCACTCAGTTATGTCCAGCGAAATCTGGCATTAACAGAATGCCTGTAGAACTACTTTTGTTTTTAAGTTCCTTTTAAAAGATTGTATGCTGTCATTGTTTTATACATTTTGTGGTAAAGAGTTCCAAACAATGGAAGCAATGGAGGAGAAAATGCAATCAGCTCGATTTGACGTGGATGAGGATGAGGGTACCATTAGTAGATTTTTATCACATGATCTTAAAAAGCGAGCAGGGTACAAAGTAATTGGTAAGAAGTAATCATATAAAATATCACAACCTTTACGCTAGGAAATATAATATAATATGATTCGTACAAAAAAATTGGTTCCCAATCTGACGACACAACAAGGTAGTCTCTAACTTACTAGTCTTCAGAGTATAATACAAGTAATGGATAGAATGTAGTCTCTTACCTTCCAGTCTTCTGATCGTAATACAGGTAATATATGATGGTGTATAAGATCGTCAGGTGATAATTGCTTCACATCGACACGTTGTAGTAATTTATGAACCTGGGAATTTATTTCATTATCGTCTGTCGTTATTAGTCCACTATCAACCGTATTCAAATCTTGTTCAATCTTCGACAAAGGATCTGAAATAAACGTAGCAATGTCTTCTACTAAATCTCAGTTAGAGCAGGCGCGGATCCAGGATTTTTTGCTGGGGGGGGGGGGGGGGGTCTAGGTTTAATAATTGCTCAACTAATTGCGCTCAACCGATTAACTGGGGGGGGGGGGGGGTAGGGGCCCTCCCCCAGAAAAATTTGGTGCATTAGATTCAATTTGGTGCCTGAGTAGGGGGGGTCCGCGCCTGTAGAGAATGTGGATCCGCGCCTGTAGAGAATGATAAGGGAAATGGCAGGAGGCGTTCACTATGACAATAACATTTTTTCATCCTTTATCGATAAACAATATAGAGCAGCTTTACGGCAGTGCTGGTATATTTGGGAATATATACAAGTATATTTATAGCTATTTTAGACTTGGATTTCAGAAGCTGGAAGTTGATCGAGAAATGTAATGGGGTATACTGTCACATTTTTGGGCACCCAACAGGCCAATGAAAACAGGCACACAGTGTGCTAAGAGAGACATTTTGCCTGGACAGTGGCATTTTCGCCTAATTTTCATTAAATTCCAACTCTCAAGGGATCTTTCACGTACACATGACCTCGATGCTGTTCATGGACAAGTCATCAATCAGCACTATTGACAAGAGGGTAAGCATGCTAGACAATCCTGAGGAACATTGAAGGCTAACACTTGGATCAAACCTTATCATTAGTGAGCCAGCACCCTACCCACTGAGTCATTGTGGCTGTCCCTTTTCACTGTTATCATTATTAATATCATCATTGACATCATTGTTATTATTATCATTGTTATTATTACTACTATCATCATTATCATTGTTATTATAAATATCATCTTTATTATTAAGATCATTGTTATTATTACCATTGTTGTTGTTATTAATATAATCTTTATCATTATGATCATTGTGATTATTATTATCATCATTATTATTATTATCATCATTATCATTATTATTATCATCATCATTATTATCTGTATTGTTACGATCATTGTTATTATAATCTTCATCTGTATCATTATTATCATTGTTATTTATATCATCATCATTATTATCATCATTATCATTATTATTATTATTATCATCATTATCATCATTATCATTCCAGTACCTACCATTCCTTCGCTTGTTTCGTGTTGATCTGTCGACTGGTGTAAGGAAAACTGTCGTATCAGAGAGCGATGTCAACTCTCCAGTAGACAAAGGTAAAATCTTCATACATCTAATCTCGTTAAATATTTTCTCGTCGGTATTAAATTCATCGAGACTTCTATAGACACAGGCCATCCATTTGGCAATGATTGTAACTCGCTCTGATTTCTCTGCAAGAAGTATCAAAGATCCTCAAATTAAATTTAACAGAAACGAAATGTGGGTTTAACATCTTAAAGAAGATGTGCAATGTGCTTTGAGTGCAATGTGCTATAAGGGGAATGTGCTAAAAGGGGAATGTGCTACAAGAGCAATGTGCTATGAGGGAAATTTTGCCCATACATAAGCATTTACAAACGGGGCTCCATTTTGTTGGTCCATCAGAATAAGTCGACTTTTCCCACCATCCTCACAGTTTGTTCACCCCCCCCTCTTCCCCTATAAATATAATCACCTGTCTGATTGCTGACAAACGTCTGTGACAACGATCGTCCAATCTGTAGCAGATGCTCTGTACGTATAAATTCTACTCCCAGATTCTGAGCCAGGCTAGGTGTCAACATGGCCGCCACATCTTTACATAAATAATGGAGATTTAGATGTTTCAGTAGCAGATCAGGGGAGATAACTTCTCTCAATAACGAGTCTTGAACTATCACCGTCTGAGACGGAAGTTTCCACTGATAATTTCCTGAAATGGAAATAATACCATGTACAGTAAGCTATAACCCCATCTTGGAGTGTTTTATTAAGTCGGGATCATCTTCAATTTTCCAATAGAATTCTTGATCTCGCTTTAACTATGTACATCTTATCAAGGCTTTCAAGTAAAACCTTGCATATTTCGGCACTAATTTCGATTGAGTATCCACCCAGCTTGCGAGCTTATCAGATTCTTAGAATACCAAGTCTTGCGCTCTACAGGTAAAATGTCTACCCTTGAAAATTGAGTTACAAAGTTCAAGGTTTACGTAGAGGTCGCTATAATTGATTCAATGGGGTTAGCGTCACAACTTCTAATTGGACACAGATGTTCACGTGTCTGCAGTCCAGATGCCATAGCTTCAGGAAAATGGGAAATACTAGGCACCACCCAGGTCCACTGCAGGAATAGGAAACCACACGCTCATCTATGTAGGCTGTCAAGCGCAACCTGAAAATTATTATTATCATTATTAGTATTTCTGTTTTAGGTTTTTATGGCCCACTGTTCATAAAGATTGAACTATTCAACGAAAGATAAAATATTAAAAAAATATAAGCATAAGAAATCTATATAAATATGATATATTGCTAACTGGAAGCAGGGCTGGGCGATATTCCTGGAAACCAATTTATCATGGAAAACATAATTTTATCAGTGTATGGCAATGATACATTAAAATATACACTTACCCTCTTTACCAGTGACTACAGGCAAACATTCTTTCGCTCGTAGTTTCGCTAGTATTTGAGTGGCTACTGGTTTAAAGAAGTCAAGTATCTCATCCTCCATTGGTACAAACTGTAGAAATGCCAGTAGAGCCTCAATTTCTGTAAATTCTTTATGCGCCTACAGATACACAATATGTATTTTTATTTATGATGAATTCTTAAACAGGAAAAAGGTAGCTCATAGCAGCCATGCCGTCACAGCAGCGGAAAACTTATTCTATTGTCCGTAAGGGGAGCGTTTACAACAGATCAAGAGTAACAACCAAGAAAAAAAAACAATACTAGTGGTTGACTCCGTGTAACACTGGTATAGCCATGTATAAATTTCAAATTAATCAAATAATACCATTGGCCAAAAATGATCACATGCTGTTAATTAATCAGACAATGTGGCCGACACGGTTCTTCTTCTGATCTCCAATACATCTGGAATAATACCAGCCCCGTACAATATTATGTATCAACATCTTTTAAGCATGGATTTTGAAAGACTTTAGCCATTGATTTTTTTTTGGGGGGGGGGGAAATTTTTGAACACAGAACTTCAAGGACGTTTGACTGTGGATTTTCAATGACTGACTTTTGACGGTGGATTTTCGATGACAGACTTTTGACTGTGGATTTTCGATGGCTTTTGAATGTGGATTTTCGATGATTGACTTTAAAACACAATCCCCGGAAACACATAAACAACACCGAGGTTACCTTAAAAACTTCCAAAGATTCTATAAATAGATTATGTATTTCATTTCTGATCCACTGGTTCCATGCACTGTCTCTGTCTACACACTCTCTACTCGAAGGTACATCAAAATCTCCTGAAAAATATTATTTTATCCATCAATAACTATTGACCATGGATTTTTTAAGACTTTGGACGATTGATTATCGAGGACTTTTGACGATAGATTTTCAAGGACTTTCGAACATGAATTATTAAGGATTTTTGAACATGAATTTTCAAGGACTTTTGAACATGATTTTCAATGACTTTTGACCATGGATTTCTAAGGCCTTTTGAAAACGGATTTCTAAGGACTTATAAGGTCTTTTGAAAATGGATTTCCATGGAGTTTTGAAAAAGGGATATCCAAGAACTTTTGACCATGGATTTTCAAGGACTTTTGACCAAGGATTTATAGATTTCCATGGACTTTTCAACATCAAAATGAATAATTTATGGAAAAAAAATCCTACCTTGAACAATAAATCTAAAACCATAATTTCTCAACGGGAGAAAGGCAAATACCAACTGTTTAGCTGGTAAAACCTGGAAACATAAAATAAACGTTACAAAATAAAGAGAGACAGAGGGGGAGAGGGGGAGAGGGGGGGGTCATAATAGCGGTGGGAGGAAACTGGAGAACCCCGAGTAAACCTACGAGGTTGGACAGGAAATCACACACTCCTCGTCATGTACAAACTGGAGAACCCCAAGTAAACCTACGAGGTTGGACAGGAAATCACACACTCCTTGTCATGTACAAACTGGAGAACCCCGAGTAAACCTATGAGGTTGGACAGGAAATCACACACTCCTTGTCATGTACAAACTGGGAATCGAAAATGAGAGACTTCCTCAACGAGTATGAGAAGAGTTACCCAATGAGTTTGATAGAACTTTCCCAATGAACATGAGAGATCTCCCCCAAATTAGAATGAGATCTTCCCCAAATTAGAATGAGATCTTCCCCAAATTAGAATGAGAGATCTCCCCCAAATTAGAATGAGAGAGCCCCCCCCCCCCATCTCCCCCAAATTAGAATGAGAGCTCTCCCACCAATTAGAATGAGAGATCTCCCCCAAATTAGAATGAGATCTTCCCCAAATTAGAATGAGATATTCCCCAATTAAAATGAGAGATCTCCCCCAATTAGAATGAGATATTCCCCAATTAGAATGAGAGATCTCCCCAATTAGAATGAGAGATTCTCCCCAATAAGAATGAGATCTTCCCCAATTAGAATGAGATCTTCCCAAATTAGAATGAGATCTTCCCAAATTAGAATGAGATCTCTCCCACCAATTAGAATGAGAGATCTCCCACCAATTAGAATGAGATCTTCCCCAATTAGAACAAGAGATCTCCCCCAAATTAGAATGAGATCTACCCCAAATTAGAATGAGAGATCTCCCCCAAATTAGAATGAGAGATCTCCCCCAAATTAGAATGAGAGATCTCCCCCAAATTAGAATGAGATCTACCCCAAATTAGAATAATATCTTTCCCAATAAGAATGAGAGATCCCCCCTCCCCCCAATTAGAATGAGAGATCTCCACCAATTAGAATAAGAGATCTCCCCCAAAGAGTATTGGTATAAGCGAAAACTTCTCCCCATTCAACTGTGAGTATGAAAGAAAGTAAACTTCCTCAAACAGTATGAGAGAAAACTTCTGTGTGAGCCAAATCAGCATGAGAGATTTCATCAACAAGTATAAAAGAATTTCCCCGGTGAGTTAAAGCTTACCTGTACATGTTTTTTATAATTATTAGGTTTAAGAGGAAAAGCCAGGGCTATTTCTGTTGATTCTACTTCAACTCCAGATTTAGCCTGCGAAAAAACCCAAATATAACAGTTGAAAGCCTTCTTTGATAGGCATTTAGTAACTGAAGATATTAACACAAAGTCCAATATATGCATCTAATAAATGAACATATCAACAAAACATGCAATATATTCCTTTAATAACTGAACATATTAACAAATCATTGTTTAGCAATTGAACATATTAAAGAGCAATTTTTCCATTACATAATTTCAAAATCAGAATCCAAACAATATACCATAGATTAAGCTATGAAAACTTATATATTGTACCAAAAATCGCTATCTAGATTGGAAAAATTAAAATTGTCGTTGAACAACAGAATATTTATTGCAGTTATGTGAAGAAATATTATCACTTCGCATGTTCATTTAGCTATAAATCGGCCTTTAGCTATGAAAAATTCGAAATTGTACAAAAATCCTCACTAAGGATTCAGGACTTTAAATGTAAATTTGTATTTTTTTATTAATTAAATTTTACAACGAACCTGTATGGATAGGTTTGTACAATCTAACATCTTTTTAACGACCAGCCATCTATCAGTCGTATCCCCATGTTTAATTTCTACGATATTATCGTAGTCTGTTCGCTTCATCTTCAATACGCTATCTTCTAACTATAATCATAAAATACTTTATCATAATATTATTTCAATACGCTATCTTCTGACTCTCTAACCATAATATACTTGTATTATAATATTCAAAACACAATACGCTATTTCACTACCGGGGTATGCTACTCTATTTCAATACAAAACTACAACAACATATTGAGGGGTGGATGGAAGCATATTTAGCATGTGCGCACTTTATCATAAGGTCAATCAATAAGTCAACTGGTGTCGTTTCTATTCCCCGGTTATATGTGACAAAGAGTAGGCTCATCTGTCAAACCTTGTTGATTTTCGATGATACCTCCGGTTTCCTTCCACTGCTAAAGACCCCTACGTGCAAGCGAATTGACCTAGTTTGTGTTGAGTGGACGTTAAGCTCAATTTCACTCATTAAACTTTAATATGGACACCATTCATAGAGTCTGCCAATTGAAGGATTAAAATTTATCATTGTGGCAATGGTACTTGACAATGAAGACTATTTACGCCATTTCTTGTCAATGGTCAAACGTTCATAAATTTGCTAAAAAACAAAGTAATTTGACTGAAAGAGAGATTAACATATGATTTAATGTCATTTCTATAATTAGCTTGCGAGCAGGGGTCTTGAGAGAAATGAAACGACATTGGGTTTAACATCCTACTAGGGAGAAAACTGAAAGATCTAGGGAAAACCCACAAGATTTGAAAGGCGACCCACCCCTTAACTCAATGACAGACCTTGTGATCCTAGCGCAGACATCGAACCTTTTACTGTCTCCCGCTACCTTTTGAGAGGGAGATATATATGTATAGCTCACCTGGTTGTCAATGGAGATTTCCTTCAACCTGTGTAAAAACAGTAGTAGTGAAGGGTGTATGTCGTTAAATTTAGCCGCCAGAGATCGGGACTGTGACACCATCTCCGGTTTAAATGGTAAGGCAATCTTCGTCATCCAGCTAAAACAAAGAAACATTCAAATTATAAATAGTTTAATTACTTTTAAATATTCACTTGAAAAAAACAAGTCCGGGATATATCACGTATCCAGGTTGGACCGTACGACCCAACTCTCCGGGATATATCCCAGTTGGACCATACCACCCATCAGTCCGGGATATATCCCAGTTGGACCATACCACCCAACTTTCCAGGATATATCCCAGTTGAACCATATCACCTAATTGACTTTATTTTTCCTTAGTACATCTGAAAAATTACAAGTTTCAAAAACCCATGCAGAATAAATAAATAATTAAATAAATTTACATACTCCTGTGGCTTTTCATCTTCCATTTCTAACCAATGTGGCATGATGTATCCCATAGGTCCACTCTTTACATCGAAACAGAAATGATATCCATTGGAGTGAATCTCGGGTTTATCCGTGATACGAAATACAGATTTAAAACCAATACCCTTCTGACCTGTCAACAGAAAGCGAGGTCCAATGAAATGAAATGAAATGGGGTATAACGTCCTACTCTTCTGCACCTAACCTGGGCTAATGGAAGATGGGCATATGTCATATTGTGTGCTATGAGGGAAATTTTGCCCGGACAGCGACGCTACGGCCTACTCTTATATTGAATTCCAACTGTGAAAGGAACTTTTACCGTGCCCACCAATGTGTACACAGGACCTCGATTTTCCGACAGCTGTCCTTCTGAGGCCAAGGGAAGACCATGCCGGAAAATCCATATGAACTTTCACGGCGAATGCAGGGATCGAACACCCTACCTCCAGGCTAGCGAGCCAGCGCCTTACCAGCATAGCCACGTGATCCCCGAGGTCAACTGGGCATGTAATATAGTAAGGTGTGATTCACCCTTGTCAGTTCTGCAGGATGGCGGGCCTAGCAACGGACAGTGTATAAGATGAAAAATGGAGTTCCCGTATACATAAAAGGACCCTTGGTAGTTTGAATTCGATAGGCCGTAGGGTAAGCAGAAGGATTAGCATTTGTGTGCATTCTATCTTTTTTTTTTTGTAAATCATTTTTACTGAAGCCTGTGCCATCCACTCTTTTAGAATTGTTTTTGAGTATGATGTCTTATCCGTATATTTGTTTTTGTGTAAAAATTGTGTGTGGTGCAGTCCCTCTGCACTTACTATAAGCTCCAACATTAACTCAACTGGCATGGTTTTGATTCCCTGGTTGTACACAATAAGGAGTAGGAGCAACTAGAGGCGCTCTTTTGGTTCCTCAGTCCATCATGCACCATTACTGATTGACATGAGAAACCTAAGCTTGAAAGTCCTTAAGAATGTCCACACCCAAAACATGGGATAGAACCCGGAACCTCCTGAGGGAGGCAGTACAATACACCTCAAGCCACTGCAGCTGCCATCATTTAGAGACAAATTTTAATATACAGGATGGAATGAAACTAATCTTACCAATATATCCATATTTATGTTTGCCTTTCGTACTACAACCCACATCACACAGGGCCTTAATTTCCTTTTCCTTAAACCCTATTTCGTTATTCAACAGCGTGATACACGATTCGTCAACCACAAATTTGACTGACGGACCCTGCGTAGAGTTCACGACCTCGTCACTGTACGAATTATCGTCAGCATTTTGTATAAGTTCAAGAACAAAATGGGTATCTTTCGAATAAAGATCTTTGGAGAGTCGATCAAGACTTCTTCCCTGTCTTTCCTGATGAATCTTTATTAATCTCTGTCCGTCTGCATTGAGTTCGATTCCGACTCCAAATTCATCTTTACGGATCAGTTCTATGAACGCTTGATGAGGTTCAACGAAAACAACTTCTTCTTTCTCTTCTGCTTCTTCTTTTATTTCTGCGTCCTCAACGTCACCGTTACCTCCATCTTTGATTTCCACATCTTCAACCTTTTCTTTTTCTCCATCCTCAAGTTTGCCGTCTGCGTCACTTGTTTTTTCTGTTTCTTTAGTCTCAACTTCTTCAACTGAAAATGAAAAAAAAGAAATCGACAATATTTATGACTGTGCTATTTTTTATTGACCAATCAAAAAAAAATTGTTAAATACAAAGGAATTTGGTTAAGGGAAGTAACTCTCATCTTGTTGCAACAAACAAGCCTCCATATTGTTGTTTACGAAAAAACAATGAGATTGTAAAATCAGCCATGTCTTTAAAATAAGATTTCAATTGACTTAAAGTTTATAATGGATACAAATTCATCTGGTATAGAATCACAATTGTTAAATGCAGCTGTGTGAATAAATAAAACTGTTTATATAAAATATACCTGTAGAATCTGGTTCATCCGATAGAATAATTGGTTTATCATCTTCCGATAATTCTATTGTTTCTTCTACAGGTGGCACCACTGCTATTGGAGTTGCTGTTATAACCCTGTCACCTTCGTCATCAGATAAAAATGAAACGTCAGAATCACTCTCGATTTCAATTGGTTCCTCATCCTACAATGAAATGAAATGAAGTTAACGTCCTACTTTTCTGCTCCGACTGGGCTAATGAAGATGGGCATACGCCATACAGTGTGCTCTGAGGGAAATCTTACCCGGACAGCAGTACTACGGCCTACTCTTCTGCTCCTACTGGGCTAAAGAAGGCGGGCAACGCCACACGGTGTATTTTGAGGGAAGTTCTGCACGGACCAAGAGTCATGGGTACAATAACATATATTATACGCCAAATGTACATTGTGATTTTTTTGTCCCATCCGAATGATAAGACCCTGTTCTTTGTCCGAACCACCATGCTGCTTATCAAACCAATGAAATGAAATGGAGGTATAACGTCCCATTTTTCTACACCAACTGGGTAACAAAGACGCAAGTGTCCAACCCACTGATTCACCGTGGTTCCTATCAATAAAGATAGGTTGGCAGGCAACGATACATAAGCCCAAAGCAGCTAAATCGAGGCAGCTAAATCGTTCGGACAGTCAACAAGAGTTGTCGCAAATTTTTACTTTTGTCCTTAATGAAACATTTATAATACACTAAAATCTACCTACCTCTGATTCATCCACAAAATCAGCAGCAAATTCATCACCAATTATTTCGATGTCACATTTTCTGGGTGTGGCTTTGTGTAGTAGATTCTGGCTCCATTCTCCTATTCCAAACAGACAACCCATTTCTTCCAGGCATGTTTCCTGGAGCTGGTTGTTACAAGCCTTCAGTAGTAACGTCTTTGATTTAGTCGATCCAACCACCGAACTTAATGGCTCCAAGAATATCTGTTTTAATTTTAAAAATCAACATTTAATAAATAGTAAGCCCACACATAAAAAAGATTCAGATTCTCAGAAAATTCTTTGAAAATTTATCAATTGGTTACCCAGTGCCATCCATGATTGTCAATAGTGTCTCCAACTGTTAGATATTTGATAGCTCAATCTTGTGTTCAATTCCTCTTTTCAAGAAGGGGGGTGGATGGCCAAATGGTTAGCAGTAGCATGTGCATGTTGTATCAAAAAGCCTGTAATTGAGTCAACTGGCATGGTTTCGAATCTCCGGTTGTATGTGACAAGGAGTAGGGTCGCCTGTCTAACCTCATGGGTTTTCTCTGGGTCCTTCAGATTCCTCCCACGGCTAAAGACCCCTACGTGCAAGCGAATTATTGAAATAAAATTAAGAGAGAGAGAGAAATGGGGTTTAACGTCCACTCAACACAAACTAGGTCATTTCGGGACTAACATATGGTTTAATTTTATTTCAATAAATCGTTTTTTTTAGTTCAGAATTTCATTTTACTTGTGTTTACTACACTGGGATTTGGAAGAGTTGTTATCATTGACATGTTCTGGGCGATGTGAGGGATTAGATAATGAACCGGTCTTTTATGATGATTGGTTACTTAAATGTCTGACATCATAGCGTCAAGAGACGACCGTATCAGCTCAGCGTGAACTCTCACTATAACTTGTTAGATCTTCATGTAGTGTAGGCGTGAAGGCCATCGAAAGTATAAAAAAAAGAACGAAATACTGAACTGTAATATAATCAGATTGACATAAAGATTAATGATGCATATTAATTTTAAGCCTTCACAAGATTCTTCTAAGAGTTCAAGGGTGATAACTCTGGATGTTATTATAAAAAATCTCTACGTTAAAGACAAGGATGTTCTGGGTGACCGTGACTAGGGCAAATTAATGGATAATAAACTGATACCTGAGTGGCTGTAGCGTATAAGATCTGTTTAGGTAAAACACTCAGACACTGTAAAACAAATTCTACAGCTGGATCCTCATATTTCTCACCCGCTGCAAATAAGGTCATCATAAATTATTAAATATTATAAAGTGCAGGCAGACTGAATGATGAAATGGGGTTTAACATCCTACTGTTCTGCTCCTAAACTAGGCTAATGAAGACGGGCATATGCCATACAGTGTGCTATGAGGGAAATTTTGCCCAGGCAGTGGCACCACGGCCTACTCTTATATCAAATTCCATCTGCCAAGGGATTTTTAACATGCAAGCCAATGTATACACAGGGCCTCGGTTTTCTGTCCCATCTGAACAACTAGACAGATGTCCTTATCAGGCCCTTCGTCCTGCATCACTGACAAGGGGGAAACTACACCAGAAAATCAGGATGAATTTTCTCGGCCAATGCAGGTATCGAACACCGGCCCTCCAGGCTAGCGAGCCAGCGCCTCACCCAATTAGCCACCGTGATCCCCAAACCTAAACCGCAAACAACAAACAAACTCATCAGATAAAGTGAATAAATATGGCGGCTAGCCGCACTGGAATATCTTGCATAGACCACAAACAACAAACAAACTCATCAGATAAAGTGAATGAATCTGGGGGCTAGCCGACTGGAATATCTTGCATAGACATCGACTCTACAGCCCACTCTTGATTTACACCTGTCAAGGGTACCACAAGATTTTTTGACCCATCCGAAAGACTATACAATGTACCTTGCCTGGCCCTCTGTCCTACACCAGTGATAAAAGGGAACCACGCTGGAAAGTTGAGATGAGTTTTCTCGGCCTACACCAGGCTAGAAGAAGGAACACTAAGGTTAGCCCGAGCCAACGTCTTACTCACTGAGACACAGGGGTTCAATCTTTACAATGACGACAAAGATCACTCACCTTGTACGTGCGATGGAGCTTGAGAATGTAATTTGAATAATGTTGTTTTCATCTGATTGGCTAATAAAGCTATTGGCGTATTCTCTACACCTTTGTTACACACAATTAAAGAAACAAGATGGCCGCTCGTTTCTATGACATCTGTACGTTCCAATGCTTTACAGAATCGCTCGGTTGTTGACTGTCCAGATAATTTCAGTAAAACCCCAGGTTTGGTTTCCAAGGCGATTATGTCAGTTGTGATAATTTTTGAATCACCTGAAAAGCAGAAAAATATTAAACCAATTTTATTACTAAAATGATGACCAAATGGTTTAACATGTGTGGGGAGGATGGGGGTGCGGGCCTGAATGGTTAGCATGCACGTGCTATGTCATAAATCCCATCAGGGCTTCGAATCCCTGGTTGTACGTGACAAGGAGTAGGGTCGTCTGTCCAACCTCCTGGGTTTTCCCCGGGTGCTCCGGTTTTCCCCCACTGCTAAAGACCCCTACATGTACGTCCAATCCTATTATTGAAAAAAATTAAACTCCATCTTTCTCTCTTGTTATGCGTGTTGGAAAATTTGTCTGCACTTACTATTTAGGGAGGGGGGGGGGGTAGCCTTGTCAAATCAACCACAAAATGATCCAAATTCCTAAATATGGGCCGGCAGAAATGGAATCTAACCACTCAAGTAAAAAAACCATGGCAGACGGCAATGAAAATTGCTACAAACCTTCGAGCTTTATCATGTGTTTGCCACCATATTTCTGTACAAAATCTTTCAAGGGACCTAACTCTGGTTCAAATACGAGTGACCAGTGTGTCCATTGAATCATATCGGTCAACAGTGGACAGTTGTGTAGCATCAGTAAAGCTGTATCTTTTGTCTGGTGTCCAAGACAACCCATTTGTTTTGGACCGGCAGATGTGGACCTAAAATCGATAATAATAGAATGACAACTCGCATTTGAGGACGGTTTTGACTCGCTCACAATGTAAATGAAATTTTGAATGCCTTTGAAAGACTTGCCCGCATACGTGAGTAACTTCTCCTGCATATGCTACACTCACGCAATGCCAAATTAACAAGTGATCTTGCCAAATTTCAAAGGATCAATGGAAGGACTTCAACGATTAAAAGCAAAATATCATAATAAAAATGCCATCATACCAATATGCAAATGACATGATCTCTTTTAATTTGACTGACTGATAGAGAAATTTTTGTGTGTTTCTGTGCCATATGCATACTGTCCTTTGTGGTGTCGAGTTTGTGAAATCAAAATGTCGTTGCTATAGTAACTTGGCTATTGTTTTGTGCTTTGTGTTAACATTTGAGCAAATCTAAATAGTTTGTATTTCCTGAAATTCCTTGTAAATGCTGAACAGACTTGAATCATCTTAAGACTCATACTCCCACATGAGATAGGGGGTTGCAGGCGCGGATCCAGAGGGGGGGCGCACCCGGCGCACGCCCCCTCTATTTTTTGAGGTGCCGAGCAATTTTTACCTCCATATATTCTCGCGAGAAGGAGAACAAAAATAGTTTAGGTTGGAAATCCTAATTTACAGGATAAGTATGAAATTAGTCCTTGTGGGCATTTTTTCCACTCAAAAATCACTGTTCCGGGCTTCGCACTCCCTAGTGGGTGCCGCACGCCCCCTCTTTCTGAAAATCCTGGATCCGCCTCTGGGTTGTGTTGCTAAATAGTTAACCCATGTGCATTGCGTGATTTTGATTCCTCGCTTGTACATGACAGGGGGAAGGGTCTTGTGTCCAACATCATGGCTTTTCTCCGGTTTCTCTCATCTGTTTCCAATGCTAAAGGCTTTAGGCACAAACGAATTAATGAATCATATTTTAGTACCAAAATCTGTCTCTCTCTCGCTCTCTTATGAGGGATTCAATTTTCATAATATAGTGGTTTGCAAGGGATTTAAAATACCTCAAATTCGGTTCAGTGGCTTCATTAGTAAATCATTATTTACCCATTTCCGATGTTTATGTTTGGCGTCTAGAGCCATGTTAACATGTTCAGTTACAATAATATAGGAGACCAGGGTCGTATTTAGCTGGGGGTGGGGGGTGGGTCAGAAAAATAAGGTGCCAAGAGAAGTTGGGCCCGTACGGTTAAAATCCTGTATGAGATACCATTACCTGCTTGCTGGTGTCAGAGATCCTTCATATATAACCATGTAATCATTGGCTCGGTGTCGACCAGATTTACTTGAGGCTGAGATGAGGGTTGACGTACTACCATATCCCAACTGTTTAACATCTCTGACATTAAACTGATTACACAAAGCATTCTCGATATCTACTGCCTAAAAATATACCTTATAGATACACTATGGGAGATTAGATAACGAGTTGGCAGTTCTCACTATAATAGTTAAAAACTAGATAATGTAAAGGCAATTTGCTGAAAATTTCAGTCAAATTGATCCACTATGAACCAAGATTTAAGCGATTGAAATTTCCGCTTAGCCTCCATCATCATTACTAAAGTCAGTACGACAATTAAATCATTGTCTCGATTATCCATTTAATCAATAAAGGAAAGTTATGCAGCAAATCAAATCATAATCCAACAAATATCGCAGGCAAGAATTGACATCGAGATTCGATTATGGCCTGGATAAGTTAATTAATGTCTAATTAATAATTTAGATAACATTTTGATCTAAAGAAAGACCTGCAATAGACAGATTTAGCTCATGCATAATGTATGTTTATGTAAAAGCTAAATCTGCCTATTACAGGTCTTTTTCCGGCTTCTAACTTTATTTGAATTATCATTTATTGTTTTGGCTTTTTTCGAGATTCTATCCGGATTATCGCCCTTATTGTTGAAATTGTTTGACGTTTTAACATCTTACGTCAACTGGCAGACTATCGCCATTGAAGAGACGACCATTGTCAAGATCGGTCGCATTATTTCTGTTACCTCTTTTTTTTCAAATCATTTTTAGTGAAACCTGTACCATAACAGGTCCGGGACTGTACAGAGCAGTGGACGCTTACGGCTGGCCCCCCGGATCCATTCACTTGATTTGATATTTTCCGCAGGTTAATCTTATAGGTTTTTGTTTTTAGTGTAGTGCGGTCCTCCTGCACTAATTATTAGACATCTACATACATGACAAGTCCATAAGCAACTCTCTAGAACATTGAATACATACTAGCATGGAACTGTGCATATTATTATCATCATTAATAAATGAGATAAATGATGCTTACTTGTTGAATACCTGCATTAGAACATTGTCTTATAAAAACCAGAACATCTGAGTGAGATGGTTTAAATACACCGCCAGCTGTATCAACACCAGACGTACTTGATCCTAAAATACTTCCCCCACACTCACTCAATAACTACAATATAAAATACAATACAAATATAATAAAATACAATACAAATACAATATAATACATTACAAATACTTCCACTACACTCACTCAATAACTACAATATACAAATACACTAAAATAAAATACAATACAAACACAATATAATACATTACAAATACTTCCCCTACACTCACTCAATAACTACAATATACAAATACACTAAAATAAAATACAATACAAACACAATATAATACATTACAAATACTTCCCCTACATTCACTCAATAAATAAAATATACAAATACAATACACATTACAAATACAATACAAATACAATACACATTACAAATACAATACACATTACAAATACAATACACATGACAAATACAATACACATTACAAATACAATTTCTCAGTTTAAAAAATGCTGTAGTGACAAAAGTAAAATGAAAGTTTTGCCTTAGTGTACATAAAAACTGATGTAGTGAAGAAGGAATTACTGTTGCATTTTTTGAAAAAACTGACTTAGTTGCAATTTCACGAATTTTGACCCCTGCGCTCAGAGTTGAACTTGGTCTTCGGCTAGTCCACTTAGATCTGACTTATGCAAAGTTTACTGTACAATACTTCCTGCATAATCACTCAATAACTACAAAATGCCTTTCCAATCGATTGATGTAAATGTATAAATATTATAATTTGAATCTGTAAAAAATAATCTATCTTACATTTTTGGCATCAGCATCAGTCGTGATAAAAGATAGAAATCGTCCAAATCCAATGTCGCTGAATTCCGACGCTCCCATCTCACTCGTCATCTTTTCTTCAATACGACATAAATTCGCGAGAGTCAAAGCTCCATGCTGTAGACATCTTTCTAAAAAGTCTTTCAAGTATTCCAAAACTTTACCTACAAGTTAAACCAATCTGATTAAAACACAGAACCTATTTTGTTTTTTATACATCAAAATTTTGCTTTACTTGTCTTTACCAGTCATTGTTTTTTGAGGCGCGCGATCGCTCGCGAGCGCCTGCCGCGCACCTGAATGTCAGTCGAGGGGAGGTTTTTCTCCCTCGCCTTAAAATTGAACATCGCTCTCCATATTTGTAAATCATGCACATGTATTCGATCTCCGCCATACTGTCATTGTGAAATTAAATTATTTGGTGTATTCGATTAGTATGTGATCGCACATGGTAATAAAATTCCGATGAATATTTTGCTAAAAATAGATGGCGCCAATGCGCCATTGGTTAATGTAACTGAAATGAAAAGTAGAACTCTCGCGAGACGTTAGAAATTACGAGAGATGGCACGTAAAAATTTCCAATGCGAATAATTTCGGAAGAAATAGATTATATTTTGATGGAATTTTCAAGCGTTTATGATTATATTTTGAATGGGGGTTATGTTTTCTAAAAATAATTATACAAGCTAAATGTATTTAGAAATTTCGACAAGTATTTCTATTGGAATACCGTAAGTAGTTATAGACGATAGCAGAAGTTTTACTTGACCGTACGGCTACGAACGAATGATATTAATTATTTAGCAGACGATGTATATTATCAATTATGTAACCAGGAATGACCCCTTGCACCAAGTTTTGTTTCTTAAGAACCATTTTCCATATACAGAAAATTAATCATTCTTCTTAATATATCACTCTCCTTAAATCCTAAATCACTCTTCTTATCGAAACTGGGAGAGCTTTTTTAGGAGAGCGATTTTTTCAATTTCTTCATTTAAGGGGAGCTTTTTTCGACTCTCCTCTAAAATACAAAAAACAACGACTGCTTTACTACACTAGAGAGAGAGAGAAATGGGGTTTAACGTCCACTCGACACAAACTAGGTCATTTTGAGAATAACATATGGTTTCATTTTATTTCAATAATTCGCTTGCACGTAGGGGTCTTTAGCAGTGGGAGGAAACCGGAGAGCCCGGAGGAAACCCACGAGGTTGAGAAGGCGCCCCTATCTCCATGCCACATACGCTCACATCTGGGCTCGAAACCACAGTCGCAAGCCAGAGGTGACCGTCCAGCTAGAGGTCGAAGCCCGGCACTCTAGACCACTAGGCCATCCCAACCTCCCCTTTACTACACTAGGATCTGGAAGAGTTGCTAGATAACCAGCATTTTGGTTGAAGTAAGGGATTAGCCAATGGAACAGTTTTGGTGACTTCTTGGTACTGTGGGTAAACCACTAGAAACGTCAACACTGATTAATTAGTCAAAGTCTGACGTCATAGGGTGAAAAACAGCTTGTACGACCCCTGACATGACCCTGTCGTACACCTTGTCAGAACTTCATGTAGGGGATGCTCGATTGACAGTTCCAGAGTTGAATTCCAAAACTGGTGTAAATCGAGTGAAAAGGAGAATTTCGGAGTACAACGCATGTGTTGTATGTATAAAAAAATATCTCAACCAATCATGACAGCTGAAACATGTTTTTTACCTCGGAATATGTCACGATTTTGCTCACTCGCCCTCAGCTGTCAAGACTAGCAGAACTGTGATAGGACTGAATTCCGTGTCACTTGATTGTAATTCTGTCAATTCGTGACGTTCTGGACAATGAATCGAGTATCCCCGTAGTGTAGGCGATGCCACTTGACTGAATAACAGACCTAATGATACAACGCACACACGCTAACCATTCGGCCACCCAATGACAGCAGGACATAATAAGTCACAAATGACCTGGGCCCCGAGTTCACAAAGCAATCTCAGACTTAAGTTGAGAATTTACTCAAAATTGTTTGCCATAGTTTAATTAAAATAAAGCCCTTTATAAAACTTTTGTATCAAATACATCAAGAACAAACCATGTGCAAAGATTTGTGTTTCTGGATCAAAGTTATGTCTCCTAAACTGTGATTGAAAGTTGAGTAAATTCTCAACTTAAGTCTGAGAATGCTTGAAGTCATAATCTGCATTTTTAGATATGTTTAAAAATTTGTAAATTAAAAAATAATTAATCCATACTTCGAGAGGGTCTGTTCACTGCTTCCGGAACAGAGTTGTCAGTGTCATGGGGCTTGTTGGTCTCGCCTGTATCCTTTGATTGGTCACCTTCCGCTTGCGACGTCATCATTTCAAACGCCGACTCTTCAAGTATTGAGTCACTAGCGCAGATTGCAACGTGAAATAAAACCTTAGCTAAATCATCATCTTTTATCAAACTGATAAAATTCTTGATCCCATCTTTCATTTTGGCCTGTCGTCTCATTTCAGCCCGAGTTGTTGGGTTTTCGCAAGACATAAGAGTGTTATACTTCTTAAATATTTCCATTAAAACATTCTAAAATAACAAAAGAGAGAGCAATAGGGTTTAATAGCCACTCAACACAAACCACGTCATTATGGGACTAACATATCATTACTTTTTATTTCAATAATCAACTATTAGTTATAGTATTTGGGGGCCTTTACAAGTGATAAGAAACCAGAGGACTGAGAGAAAACCCATGAGGTTAACTAAAACAACGAGCAAACCCACACCATAGACCTTATGAAATAAGTGCAGATCACTCAGCCATTGGTTTTAGTGATTGATATTAGTAAGTTAAATGAACAGAGAGAGAGAGAGAGAGAGAGAGAGAGAGAGAGAGAGAGAGAGAGAGAGAGAGAGAAGAGAAGAGAAGAGAGAGAGAGATGGGTTTTAAGCAGTAGGAGGAAACCAGAGGGCAAGGCGAAAACCCATCTCTCTCTCTCTCTCTCTCTCTCTCTCTCTCTCTCTCTGACATGGCCAGGTCTGGAAATAACCATTTAACATGTATCTGACAAAATGTCAGGCACTAATGAAATAATACCGAACATTTTCAACTTAGTGCCGGACATGTATTAATAAAAGACAAATCGGTGCCAGACAAAATGACAGGCACCAGAGGTTTTGTGCCTGACAAAGCCTGAATCTGTGCCTGATATTGTCAGTGACAGGTGCCTTATTTCCAGGCTTGGGCATGGCCTTAGCAATTTTTCATATTAACAAATGTACCTCTGGAGTCATCTTTAAATAATGTGAACGTATTTCATTTTCTCCTGATTTTCCGGGTGCCAACATCACAGTCCGGAACTTCCTAAACGCTTCCGATATCTCTTTCTCTGCATTTTGTTTATAATGTTCATAGACAGATTTCTTGGAATTGGCTGCATCCCTCTGAGCTTTCTTCAAGACCTGTCAAAATAAAGATTTTACGAATCTGATAAAATATTGAAGTTGCGCCTTTCATATTTAAATTTGTGCCAGAAATAAAATAATGCCATCGTTAGCCAGCGATATCTAGTGGATATTGAATAACCAATTCTTTGTAGATTATTAAACAAACAGTAGTTATGACGATCGGGGCTACATGTATGTCTCAAATTGAATCGCTGTATCAGTTCAGAGTGAAGAAATTTGACTTGATTAAATGACAAACTGCATGAACTAAAAAGCATGTGCGTTAACCCACTAGCCCCTCTCCCCCACCCTTAAATAACTTGTGCATTAACCCACTAGGCCACCCCCCTAAAAGAACAGGTCTGAGAACATACCTGGGCAGCTAACGGCAAACTTTTTATTCCAATACCCAGATGATATCCACTGGCTGCCTGTCGTTCCTGAACGATGAAAGTCATAACTGCGTCCATTTCCAAACGGTCCGTCCATTTATTATTCTTGGTCATGAAGTCGCGTATATACTCTAAAATATCAATCGTGGTGATCTGTGGAATCAGCACGTCTTGAGGAAATTTAAACATTTCGTAGACGATGGGGAGGCGCTGCAGGGGTCCAAGATGGAGTTTCTCAAAATCTCCTTTTTCTGGAACGAATTCCCGTAATCTTTCATATAATTCATGCAAGCTGTATATTGAATGAGTTTTTATGAATGCCGAGACATATGCATTGATACGCGATACAGTGCGTAAATGTTCATAGACACATTTTAACTGATCAATTTTACGTAATTGAAGCTGATTTAAGTTGTGTAGGTTTAATCGTTGTAAAAGTAATTTCTCGATTCTCTCTATCGAAACATATTCATTGGCATCAGCAATCACTTCAATACAGTCTTGAGCTATTTCTTCAATCTGAGCTCTGCCTGGTAATCTCCCTTGTTGGAAGTTGATTCGTCCAACATGAATCTCCTTTCTCTCCAATTTATCAACTTTGGGAGGGGAGACAATCTGAACATCCGGTTCATCATCACTACTTTCACTTTCATCTGAACTCACAACTACTGGGTCTGAGGATACAGATTTGTTGTCTCCCCGATTACTGGTAGGTCCTTGTAGCATGTGACTTGGGCCTTGTTTAGCCTGAAGTTGAGCAAGGGGAGTTAAACAGGTGGCTGGTGTGGCTTGCAGTTGTGACAGGGGAGATAACCCTGTTTGTGTGGCTTGAAGTTGAGCAAGGGGAGAAAACCCTGTTTGTAAAGACATTAATGGTGATATTTGTGGGATGGGACATGTCTGGTACCCTTGGTTACCAGCCTGGTTGACTAATTGACCATAACTTGCACCAATGGCTGACTGTATCGCCGAATTGTTTCTGTTTACAAACGTCAGGTTCTTATGACCAACATTTTGTTCAAACCAATTTTGTCCTGCTCTTTCCATATTAGTGAATTGTGGATTTGCACCCAAAAGTCCCAGACCAGGATTCTGCAGCAGACCTTCACCACTAGGTCCAGGTGATGCTCTTGTATACGGCCCTTGAAGATGGGCATCCTTCATTTTCTGGTGTTCCAGACCTTTCCGGCTCGCTGCATATGCTTCTGCTTCTTCTCTCTGTATTTGGAGAAAATCTGATTGTGCCTTTGGTATGGCTCCAGCCCCCCAGGGTCTAGAGACTTCGTCTCTGGAAATACTTGATGATCTGGAACTTGACGGAGTTCCTTTAGATTTCCACCATGGGTCATGGACATCTTCTCTTGAAATACTGGATGATCTAGATTGAGTTCCTCTAACTTTCAAGTACTCCTTTTTATCTTTCTTAAAAATAACAATCCTGTCCATACCGTGTAACACGTCGCCCATGTTCAAGACATGAAAGTCTCTGGTTTTGGGACTTTTTTTGTAAAATTTTGAATAAAGCTGCCATAAATTTGAAGACAAAACTTCACCTCCATTATCATTGATAATTTTAATCACTTCCTCTTCTAAGTTTTCTAATTTCTCTTTCTTTGATGGTTGTTTTGGTAGGTTTGGAGTTTTCGGGGTTTGCGAGGGTCCAGCTGTGACCTGCTCTCCCTCTTCCCGTCTAACATCAACCATACTTCCTTCGATAAGAAAATAGGACTTGTAAATATCGAACAACCTCTTCACCTTGGGAACATCGTAATATTCACCCGTTTGTCTTGTTAGATTTAATTTCTTGGCCACTGCATTCAGCAAGGCTCCTTTATCCATCTGTCCACTGCTCTGTAATATGTTGAGGGCCACATCTTTCCAAGCCTGTCTACGGCGTGCAATTTCATTCCTTTTTAGATCGGCCATATTTCTAAAAGAAAAAGGGATAAGTAGATATTTAGAGGAGAGAAATGGGGTTTAACGTCCACTCAACACAAACTAGGTCATTTCGATACTAACATATGGTTTAATTTTATTTCAATAATTTGTTTGTACGTAGGGGTCTTTAGCAGTGGGGAGAAATCGGGAGTACCTGTAGAAAACCCACCAGGCTGGACAGGCGACCCTACTCCTTGTCACGTAGGCTACAACCGGGGATTTGAAACCATGTCAGTTGACTCAATGGAAGGCCGTATGATACAGCGTGTGCACGCTAACAATTCGGCCATCCAACCCCCCAGGCTGCTATGCAACTAGATATGAGTTGAACTGGGGTTTAGCGTTAACGTCCCACTTCTTTGGGCCTAATGGAAACGGACGAGCATACGTTATGCTAAACGATAGGTTGTCATGCTACTACATATGCGGTGAAATGCGGATTAGCGTTAATTTCCTACTTTTCTGATCCATCGGGGATATAATAAAAACGGATGAGCATACCTAATGCCGCAACAGGGTTTTGACGTCCTACATAATGAAATGAAATGGGGTTTAACGTCCTACTCTTCTGCTCATAAACCGGGCTAATGAAGACAGGCATACGCCATGGAGTGTACTATAAGGGATATTTTGCCCAGGCAGCAGTGCTACAGTCTGCTCATATCCCGTATCAAATTCAAACTGACAAGGGATCTTTAATGTGCACACCAATGCATACATGTGACCTTGGTTTTTTTTGTCACATACAAACGACAAGACAGCTGTTCTTGTCAGGCCCTCGGTTCCACACCAATGACAAGGGGAAACCACGCCAGATTTTGAACCTACAACCTAGAGGCTAGCGAGCCAATGTTTTCCTCACTCAGCCATTGTGGCCCCTACGTTCTGCCTAATGTTCTACTACACCTGGGGTAATAAATATATGCCATTCCAGTTGTTGTTTTTTGTATTTCAGAGGAGAGCCAAAAAAAGTTACCCTCAATCAACAAATTGAAAAAAATGGCTCTCCTAAAAGGTTCTCCCAGTTTCGATAAGAGGAATGCTTTAGAAATTAAGGAGAGTGATTTAGAAATTAGGGAGAGTGATTGGTAGATAAATGTTAATAAACCCCCAATGACTTTGTACAGGAGACTGATTTTCAATTTTAAGGGGAGGGAAAAAACTCCCCTAGGTCGACATTCAGGTGAGCTGTAGGAGCTCGAGAGCGATCACTCGCCTTAAAAAACAATGACTGCCATTGAGTGTACTATGACGGACAAATATCACAGGCTAGTGGTGCTGCAAACTTTTCACTGTCAAACGTTTTTCGTTCAATCTGAATTAAAAAGCCTTTTGTCAGTCCATCCTGGCATTGACAAAGGAAACTAACTCGAAAAATCCTTAGGAACTTTTTGGCTAACACCAGGATCAAAAACTGGATCGCTTGGTTAGCGCCTCCGCCTAACACACCAATCTACAAGGTCCATGACACTGATCAGCAGTGAATATTCGCTAGGCCGCTACAGGACTCACTGATAAAGATGACATCTACGCGACTTAATGAGTCCCCCATATTAACTTAAATTAAATTCTAAAACATTTTTTGTACGTATTTTGCCCGAAGCAGTTGCGTCTTAAAATGTAAACAATGCAAGCATCATTGAGCCAATGATTGATGCTGTCGTGTGATGTCATTGCACATCTCGAACTTGAAGACAGTCATCTGTGACAGAGATAATTTGTAATTCTCTGTGAAAGCGATTGACGGACGGTTCAACAATAATTTCTAAAAGTAAAACGTTCTGAGATGACATGTACAGTACCTACATGTAAGCGAAGGGAGCTGATGTATAAAGATGTGTCACTTATATAATTTACATCTGTGATTAAGCAACAGAAAGTTTTAAGCAATGTCTTATTTCAATACAAATACTAACTAAAATAAGATAGAATCCCAAACCAGTGGCAGAAAAGCCCGACCATACATGGGCATTCAAAAATACAGTAAAACTACAACAAAACAAACAAATAAAACAAACAATAAACATCAATGATCAATTTGTCTGAAAGATATATTTTTTTACCTTCCTTCCGGCTTCTCTTAGAAATAAATCTTCAATGACTTCATTTAAATGAATATTCGTTAACTTTTAATACTAGGCCTAGTTGTTCCGCTTCTCATTCACCACCCGTATCCGCGCTGCAGTGGTTATCTCAAAAATAATAACTTATCTCAAAAATAATAACTTTACCTCTCATCAAGACTTGACGTCTATATGTCTTCGTCGATGAGGTAAGCAAGAATGAACAGTTTCAAAGAAGCAACCCTGATTTCAGAGTAGCCACTACGCATTATCCGGATCAATCATTTCTGGCTTATTCAAGGAACTTCTTTTATCTTGCATTCATTTCCAGGAATTGTTTCCTGTGCTGTTGTTTACTTCTTGTTTTATTTTCGTTTTCTGGACCATGTGGTTCAAAGGGAAATAACTCCAATTTTGTTTTTGTTGTCTTAAAATCCAGACGGTTTTCACTACATTTCATTTCGTTATTTAATCACAGAATTCCAGAATCATCGGCTTTTTTTTTTTTTTTTTTTAAATTAGTTACCACAAAGTTTAAAATCAACCATGGACCCTAATACAATAGTATATAATAAGGTCCAAGACAAATCTCACAAAGAACGTGTATAATGTCGAGTCAATCGGGTGGGACGAAATACCGACACTACAGACCAGACCAGGGGTGAGTGGGTTCCGGATAGGTGCATCAATATCAAAAGCGCCTGCAAATTAATTCCCAACAAATGTTGTACGCGCCATGAGGAGGAAACCGGAGTGCCCGGAGGAAACCCACGAGGTTGAGAAGGCGCCCCTATCTCCATGCCACATACGCTCACACCGGGGCTCGAAACCACAGCCGCAAGCCAGAGGTGACCGGCCAGCTAGAGTTCAAAGCGCGGCAATCTAGACCACTAGGCCATCCCAACCCCCCCACTGCTAAAAACCCCTACGTACAAGCAAATTATTGAAATAAAATGAAACCATGTTAGTCCCAAAAGGACCTAGTTTGTGTCGAGTGAAGGTTAAACCCCATTTCTCTCTCTCTCTTAGAAAATATGAAATTCCCGCTTTAAAAGTCCTGCTGTCATTGATCCTCCTTATACTAATTGTTCGAGGGGTTGTATCATTATCATAAGATCTGTCTTTCGACTCATTGAGTCGAGTAGCGTGGTTTCGGTTCCCTGGTCTGTCTAGCCTTGTGGGTTTTCTCTGGATCCTCCCACTGGTAATTAAAGATCTCTATTACAAGCAAATTATTGAAATAAAATTGAACCGTGTGTTAGTCCCAAAATTACCTCGTTTGTGTCAAGTGGACATTAAACCCCATTTCTCTCTCTCACCCTAGATTTGAATTTATTTTATATGAGTGCGGCCAGAATACCCCTTTTCGAATCAATAAACGAGTTATGTGCCTTGTTTACACTTCCAAACTTGCTGGAAAATGGCATAATGAGGCGCATTTTGACACGTCATGATCAGGACCTCAGTGTTTCATCCCATCCAAATGACTATACACCTGGATCCAAAAACGGGACCTCTTACTTGCTGAGCCTCGGTGGCTCCAACAATTTGATAAAGTAGCCAGTATTTACATGTATGTGTCACGGGCATTGGCGAGAGAGAGAGAGAAATTGGGCCAGAGGAAGTAACTCTTGATTGGGGGGGGGGATTCGATCCTATTTCCTTATAGGCGAGGGTCCAGGAGCCGCAATAACCTGGAGAAAAGAGTACTTGCGGTCTAATTATTGGGGTGGCTTACCCCCCCCCACTTCGCTGGGCCTTTAACTAGGTCATTTTTTGGGGACTAACATATGGTTTAATTTTATTTCAACAATTCACTAGCTTTTAGGGGTCTTTAGCAATGAGAGGAAACCGGTGGACTTGGAGAACACCCAGGAGGTAGGACAGGCGACCCCACTACTTGTCACATACAACCGGGGATTTCGAAACCATTCCAGTTGACTCAATGACAGGCCGTATGATACAGCACGCACATGCTAACTATTCGGCCATCCAACCCCCCCAGGCATTGGCAAACATAACTCCCATTCATATCTGGCATACACAGAGAGTAATGTACTGGGGCAATCTCATTAAAATTCAGATCGATACTTCGTTTAGTTTTGTTTTGTTAAACTTTCAATGGCCTACACTACATGAAGTTCTGACCAGTTGTACTGGGAGATCACGTCAGAGGTCATACGAGCAGCTTTTCACCTTTCATTTAATCAACCAATCAGCATTGATGTTACTAGTGGATAAACCACAGCTCCATGTGAAACACGCCTAATGCTCGCTGCAACAGTGTCGTATGAGGAAAATTTGCTTGGGCATATCTAGATCTAGATCTAGAGAGTAAATATTTATAATAACTAAAATAACAAGAATATATTAAAATATCCCACACCAAGAGTTTCAACCTCCTATAATTATATAAAACATTTTCATCAGTAACAAATACAATATATTCATCAGATAAAAGTAACAAATACAATATATTCATCCTTCAGTAACAAATACAATATATTCACCAAACTGCAGCAGCAAATACAATATGTTCGCTGGACATCAGTAACAAATACAATAAATTCATCTTTCAGTAACAAATACAATATGAGAGTCACTCCCACAAAACCAGACGGATGGTCATTTTTATAAAAATAAAGCTGGCACCATATTTGAATTGTCCACAGCTAAGCTTTCCAAAAATGCAGTTCTTTTTAAATTTGTCGTATCATCTGGAGTTGAGTACGGCTCATTAATAGTAACAAGAAGGCATACAGTTTATGCATTATTGTCCATAATACAAAATGAACTTGTCCGACAAGCGTCTGGTTTCGAGGGAGCGGGTCACATATGTTCACCAGTCATCAGTAACAAATACAATATGTGTTTGAAGCAGACATCAGCAGCAAATACAATATATTCATCAGATATCAGTAACAAATACAATATATTGATCAGATAGCAGTAACAAATACAGTATATTCATCAGATATCAGTAACAAATACAGTATATCCATCAGATATCTTTTAAGATATTGGTTTCGAGGGAGCGGGTCACATATGTTCACCAGTCATCAGTAACAAATACAATATGTGTTTGAAGCAGACATCAGCAGCAAATACAATATATTCATCAGATATCAGTAACAAATACAATATATTGATCAGATAGCAGTAACAAATACAGTATATTCATCAGATATCAGTAACAAATACAGTATATCCATCAGATATCTTTTAAGATATTGGTAACAAATACAGTATATTCACAATAGACTTCAGCAGGAAATACAAAGAACTTAACTGTAAATATAGTTTATTCATAGCTAACATCAGCAGTAAATACAATATTGCTCACATCATCAGCAAATACAATATATTCATCAGGCATCAGCAACAAATAAAATATATTTATAGCACACACCAGTAACAAACAATATATTCGCAGCAGACATCAGCAACAAATACAATATGTCCACAAAGACATCAGCAACAAATACAATATGTCCACAAAGACATCAGCAGCAAATACAATATAATCATAGCACACATCAGCTTAAATACAATATATTTGCAGAAGGAATCAGCAACAAATACAATATATTTGCAGCAGGAATCAGCAACAAATACAATATATTTGCAGCAGGCATCAGCAACAAATACAATATATTCACAGAAGACATCGGCAGCAAATACAATATAATCATAGCACACATCAGCTTAAATACAATATATTTGCAGCAGGAATCAGCAACAAATACAATATATTTGCAGCAGGAATCAGCAACAAATACAATATATTTGCAGCAGGCATCAGCAACAAATACAATATATTCACAGAAGACATCGGCAGCAATATAATCAAAGACATAATCTATAGTAATTTTTCAGTCAATAAATAAATCAATTCATTTACAGTTTAACAAATCATATCAGTTTCCGGTCCTTTCCCATCCCCCCCCCCCCAAAAAAAAACCAAACAATCTGAGCAAAAAGATTTAAATGAATTTACAAAGAATATTAAGGCTTACAAACTGAGCTGATGCGAAGACGGAGGATGGCAATGTCGATTATAAAATAAAAGGACACGGTTACTAAATATACCAGTCAGTCAAGGTGAACCGAATAGTTTTGAGGGAAGGCACTACATCACGTATTGCCCAGACCAGCAGAGTATTTCATTTTATAAAATTTTTGATATACATTAAACAAAACTAGATTGAGTAATTAATGGTAAATGAATTTAATGATTTTGCAATTTAATTTAAATTAAAGTGAACTGAATGACAAGTTTCCAATTCAAGTGAACTAAATTGGAACTCAATGCCAAGTTTCTAATTCAAGTGAACTGAATGAGTTTCCAATTCTTGGAACTAACTGACAGATTCTAATTCAAGCGAACCAAATGACTTTCAATTAAAGTAAACTGAATGATTTCCCAATTCAAGTAACTCGATGACATATACCAATTCAGGCAACTCAATGAGATTCCAATTCAGGTAACTCAATGATTTTCCAATTCAAGAAATTGAATACCAAGTTGCCAATTAAAGGAACTTAATATCAAAAATAGAATAAACAAGCCAACAGTGAGGCTGATGTCCCCCGCCGAAATCCCAAAATAAATAGATGACACATATTCATTAATCGCACATTTATTTTTTTCAAGTATCGAGCAATCAAACTGTACACGAAGTGTCATCCAAAAGTGTTTTATAAAGAAAAATGCTAAAACCGACGAGAAAAATGAAAATGTACCCTAGTTAGGGGGACCCTAAAGGCAGACCAAAGGGCCCCCACGCTTGACAAAAGGGCTCCTCTGGCCAAGGGAAAGGGCCCTCGTGTCCGAGACAATCGTTTCGATACACTGTTACTGTCGAATCCATTACTGAATGAGAATGCAGTCATTGTATTGGCATAAAAATCATCAATCAAGATGACCCTAAGATGAAATTGCTTATCTCTGCCTACCCTAAGAAGAAAATGCTCATCTTCGAACTCCATCAAGGCATTGACCTAATAAGCATATACACCAAGTTTGAACATTTTAACTCAATTAGAAGGAGAGTTATTGTGTTCCAAAGTCTCGGCCAATCAAATTGCGTATCGCTCTGCTTACCCTGAGCAGAAAATACTCATTATTGAACTTAGTCAAGGTATTACTGTAATGAAACTATACACCAAGTTTCATCACTCTCACTAAATTAGAACTAAAGCTATCGTGTCCCAAAGCATCAACCAATCAAATTGCTTATCTCTGCTTACCCTAAGCGGAAAATGCTCATCTTCGAACTCCATCAAGGCATTGACCTAATAAGCATATACACCAAGTTTGAACATTTTAACTCAATTAGAAGGGGAGTTATTTTGTTCCAAAGTCTCGACCAATCAAATTGCGTATCGCTCTGCTTACCCTGAGCAGAAAATGCTCATTATCGAACTTAGTCAAGGTATTACTGTAATGAAACTATACACCAAGTTTCATCAATCTCACTTAATTAGAACTAAAGTTATCGTGTCCAAAAGCATCAACCAATCAAATCGCTTATCTCTGCTTACCCTAAGCGGAAAATGCTCATCTTCGAACTCCATCAAGGCATTGACCTAATAAACACATACACCAAGTTTGAACATTATAGCTCAATTAGGAAGAGAGTTATTGTGTCCCAAAAAGTGTGACGGACAGACAGACGGACGGACAGACGGACAGACAGACAGACGGACGAACCCATTTTAATAGTCCCCCAACTTTCTTCGAAAGGCGGGGGACAATAAGAGTAATAAATCAATGTGGCTGGTCACATTTATTGCGATGCAAATCTCAGTTAAAAAAAAAACAAAATTTGGCGACTAAATTGCAACATGTGACCCAGAAATTAGTAATAGACCGTCACGTTTATTTCTGGGGACTTTTCGGCTCTGTCATAAATTACAGACTACATTGCTGCCACCACAATACAAGAAATTAAAGTAATTAGACTTAAATTTTCAATATTCATTTTTCATCATCAATTTTTGAACTATTATGGTGAAAACGGCCAGCTTTTCATCTAAATCTCACAGAACACATCTTTAAATCTTTAATTTCAGCATCCACTACTTTCTTGTTCCTTTAGCTAAAGTTTTTATCTAAAAACCCACCACCGATAAATAAAAAAGGGTTTATGACTTTCACTGCTCACGATAGCAAAATGGAATGTATATCTTTGTACATTTACAAAAAAAATAAATTTGAAAATATTTTCTATAAAAATATGCTGATCAACTTAGTTTTCCTAGTTCCGCTTTTTTGAATATTTCTGCAGCAGAGAAAATCAATGAATCTAGAATTCCTGCAACTGTGAAAGTTCCTCCTACAATAGCACAGATCTGAAATAAAATCAATCAATCAATTAATCACAATGTTTCATAACATAATCAGTCAATAAAACCAAATGTCTTCTAACCAGTGGTTGCCATGTAGGATTCCACACATTTTGCAAGAGATGTACAGAGAACAAGCTCCAAAAAATTTGCACTATATTCGAACTCAACCATCGTTAAGTTATAACAATGTTATATTCAAATGTGTTTTAATCAGATAAAAATTGTGACCTCTTGTGGGATCACACGATGAAAGTGCGGATAATTCAGGAAATTACGATCCACCATTGAATTCCCTTACCAACATGTATGTATTAAGAGAGCGAGAGAGGAATGGGGTTTAACATCCACTCAACACAAACTAGGTCATTTCGGGACTAAAATATGGTTTAATTTTACTTCAATAATTTACATGTGCGTAGGGGTCTTTAGCAGTGTGAGGACACCGGAAGGTTGGACAGGTGACCCTACTCCTTGTCGTGTACAATGCTAGGGATCGAAACCATGCCACTTGACTCAATGACAAACTTTATAATTTCACGCGTACACAATGGACCACTTAATCCACCTTATGTATTGAGGTACTTACCGTAGTTAAGAATGTGTAGAATGGTTTCCGTTTTTCCTTGTATCGAACTGTGATTGGACTAAGATCGTATCTGAACCATATAGCTGGTATCGACTGACCACCATGATGGAACTGTACTATATCCTGAAAACAATATAAACTATATTAGGGGCTATTCAGCTATATCTTAAGCAGAGAGAGAGAGAGAGAGATTGGGGGTCTAACGTCCACTCCACTCGACACAAAGTAGGTCATTTCGGGACTAACATACTGTTTAATTTTATTTCAATAATTTGCTTGTGCGTAAAGGTCTTTAGCAGTGGGAGAGAGAGAGCGAGAGAGAGAGAGTGTGTTTAACGTCCATTCGTCCATACTAGGTCATTTGATCTGGACTAACATATGGTTTTTAATTTTATTTCAATAATTCGGTTGCGCGTAGGGTTTTTTAGCAGGAAACTGGAGATATAGGTATATTGATACGGTACTAACCCTATATGAATAGATATATTAATAAGATACTCACCCTATATGAATAGATATATTAATAAGATACTCACCCTATATGAGTAGGTATATTGATAAGGTACTCACCCTATATGAATAGATATATTGATAAGGTACTCACCCTATATGAGTAGGTATATTGATACGGTACTAATCCTATATGAGTAGGTATATTAATAAGATACTCAGCCTATATGAATAGGTATATTGATAAGGTACTCACCCTATATGAGTAGGTATATTGATAAGGATATCTAACATTTCCACTGATATCTTCGTAAACTGTTGGTACAACTTTGACTATATAATCGTGTGTAGATATAGCTATAAATATACAATTCAACACTATACTAGAAAGTTTTATGTTTTTAGTCTAAATATTTTGTTTTTATGTCTAATCAATGTCCTGTGAAAATAATAATAATAATAATAATCTATTTAAAAAGCACTGAATATCCAAATAACTAGTTGCTCAAGAGGCCTCAGTACTTCATTAACGGCTCTTGTACAAAATTAAAATGAAATGAGGTTCGGCACCTAAACTGGGCTATTAATAAAGACAGGCATACGCCATACATTGTGCTATGAGGGGAGAGAGAGAGAGAGAAATGGGGTTTAATGTCCACTCAACACAAACTAGGTCATTTCGGGACTAACATATGGTTTAATTTTATTTCAATAATTCGCTTGTGCGTAGGGGTCTTTAGCAGTGGGAGGAAACCGGAGTGCCCGGAGGAAACCCACGAGGTTGAGATGGCGCCCCTATCTTCATGCCACATAGACTCACACCAGGGCTCAAAACCGCAGTCGCAAGCCAGAGGTGACTGGCCAGCTAGAGGTCGAAGCGCGGCACTCTAGACTACTACTAGGCCATCCCAACCCCCCGTGCTATGAGGGAAATTTTGCCCGGACAGCGGCACTACAGCCTACTCTTATATCGAATTACAACTGTTAAGTGTTGTTTATGTGCACGCCTATTTGTACCTGAGACTTCGTTTTTTTTGTTCCATCCAATCAACTAGACAGCTGTCCTTGTCAGGTTCTCCATACTGCATCATTGACAATGGGGACAACACTGGAAAATCTGGATGAATTTTCTCTGATTGAACACCAGACCTCCAGGCTAACGAGCCAGCGTCTTACCCACCTCATGATCTAACGCATATGCATTAAACCAATCAGCCCCCCCACCCCCGGATTTTTTTCAATAATTTGTTTACGTGCAGCACGGGGGCAATAGAAGTGGGAGGAAACGGGAGAACCTAGAGAAAACCCCACAAGGTTGGCAGTTGACCCTTCTTCTTGTCATTCGAAACCACGCCACTCAATGACAGACCGTCTGATTTCACACGCACGTTAAACCACCTAATCCAACACTACTTACTGTAGTGAGAGAGAGAAATGGGGTCCACTCGACGGGACTAACATATGGTTTAATTTTATTTCAACAATTCCCTTGGGCGTAGGAGTCTTTAGTTGAGGGAGGAAACCGGAGTACCCGGAGAAAACCCACGAGCTTGGACAGGCAATCCTACTCCTTGCTGCATACAACTGGGGAATCGAAACCACGCCAGTTGACTCAATGACAGGCTTCATGATACAGCACTCACATGCTAACCATTCAGCCATCCACCCCCCCACTTACTGTAGTTAAGAATGTATAAATAAGACACTACCCCCAATACATTTCATTTTATAAAAATTGGATCAAAAAGTTTTCCTCTTCATGATCTGAAAAAGATCAAATTCAAGCAATTTCTTTCTTAATATACTCTAGTGAATAATTCCACCGAGTTTTGAAGAATTTTCAAGAGAAATTGTGATCTGAACTAACAGCAGCTCGACAATAAAATACATGAAATCAAGATCTCAACAAGATACTTCCACATGAAATAATGATCTGAATTAGGACGCTTGTGACGTCGACATGAAGTACAGGTGTATAAAAATAAATACCTACCTTTTGCTTTTGTTTTATCAACATTAGCTAACGAGTTAAACGAACCTTTCACATCCTGGAAACAAAAACCAAATAGATTCAGTTTAAAAAATCTTAAACACCTCATCTGTCGTTTTGATTTCATGTTATCAACATTATTCATAAAGGTTTTATCCTCCAATGTGTGTACATTCCAATTTCGCTTAGCACATGGCCGAGCAGGATTCATTTATGTTTGGGAAATATCCCATGGGCTGTAACAAGAAGAGAAATGCTTACGGTTATTCCCTTGATCCATTCACTGGATCTGATATTTGTGTTTGGTGTTTGTTGTGTCTATTGTGTCCTATTTGTGGGTGTGTCTTGTTTAATTGTGTGTGTTTAGGGGGGGGAGGGGGCTATCCTGCATTAAGCTAGCAAGTAAAATTAACCCTTAGCATGTCTTTGTTCAACATTTTTTGACAAAAAAAGTAATTTAACGATGTCGGGAATGTTAAAGACCCTCAAAGTCATTGAAATACCTATACATGATTCTGACTCGGATTATATCGATTACGCTGATTCTGAAGACAATATTTCTGATGAAAATGATCTAAAATGGTATGCAAATTATAGATCAACTTATCCTCTTCAACTTTTTGTACGCCCACATTTTCATGTGGACGTATATTGTCGTCGCCCCTGTTCGTCCGTCCGTCCACAATTGTTTGTGAACAGTCTACAGGTCACAATTTTTATCCGATTTCAATGAAACTTAAAATATAGGTTTATCACCCTAAGATCTCGCGTTCCTTTCGATATTGGCATGTATCAGACTGTAACTTCATGGGTTATGGCCCTGATTGTACGAAATATCATGTTTTTTAGCTTGTGAACAGTGTAGAGGTCACAATTTTGAATCGAATTGGATGAAATTTGAAATGCATGTTTATAATCCAAAGATCTTGGTTCCTTTCGATATTTGCGCCAATCGGATCGTAACTTCCTGAATTATGGCCCCTGATTGTCCGAAAAATCGCCCTTTTTAGCTTGTGGTCCCTCTGGAGGTCAAAATTGTTATTCGATTTAAAAAACCGTTTGACTATATCGCCGTTACATGGTTATGAAGGTTGAGTTCGAATTTTGTGAAAATCTGACCAAAATTGACGGACAAAATGGCTGCCGTTTGTCCGCGAATAGTGTGAAAATATGTTATATGAAGGTTGTGGACCTTATAGAGGTCACAATTTTGAACCGATTTTGATGAAACTTGACATGTATGTTTAAACCCAAAGATCTTGGGTCCTTTCAATATTTGCGGCCATCGGATCGTAACTTCCTGAATTATGGCCCCTGATTGTCCGAAAAATCGCCCTTTTTAGCTTGTGGTCCCGTCCCTCTGGAGGTCAAAATTGTTATCCGATTTAAAAAACCATTTGATTATATCACCATTCCATGGTTATGAAGGTTGAGTGCGAATTTCTTGAAAATCGGACCAAAATTGACGGACAAAATGGCCGCCGTTTGTATGCGAATAGTGTGAAAATATGTTATATCAAGGTTGTGGACCTTATAGAGGTCACCATTTTGAACCGATTGTGATGAAACTTGACATGTATGTTTATAACCCAAAGATCTTGGTTCCTTTCGATATTTGCACCCATCGGATCATAACTTCCTGAATTATGTCCCCGGGTTGTCCGAAAAATCGCTTTTGTTAGCTTTTGGTCCCTCTGGAGGTCAAAATTATTATCTGATTTAAAAAAACGTTTGATTATCTCACTGTTACATGGTAATGAAGAGAGAGTTTGAATTTCGAACTAGAATTGACGGACAAAATGGCTGCCGTTTGTACATGAATAGTGTGAAAATATGTTATATCAAGGTTGTTGACCCTAGAGGTCACAATTTTGAACCGATTTTGATGAAACTTGACATGTATGTTTATAACCGAAAGATCTTGGTTCCTTCGATATTTGCGCCCATCGAATTATAACTTCCTGAATTATGGCCCCTGATTGTCCAAAAAATTGCCCTTTTTAGCTTGTGGTCCCTCTGGAGGTCAAAATTATAATTCGATTTAAAAAACCGTTTGATTATATCACGGTTTCATGGTAATGAAGAGAGAATTTGAATTTCGTGAAAATCGGACCAGAGTTGACGGATAAAATGGCCGCTGTTCGTACTCGAATTGTGTGAAAATTTGTTATATCAAGGTTGTGGACCCTATAGAGGTCACAGTTTTAACTGATTTTGATGAAACTTGAAATACATGTTTATAACCTAATGATCTTGGTTCCATTGCATATTTGCCCATATCGGATCGTTAACTTCCTGAATTATGGCCCCTGATTGTCCGAAAAATCACCCTTTTTAGCTTGTGGTCACAATTATTATATCACAGTTGATTATATCACAGTTACACCGTAGTTATGCGTGAGTTTGAATTATGATTTTCTGATGATTACTTAAAATGCAACAACTCTTGTTGACTGCCTGGACGATTTGGCTGCTGTGTGGGCGTATGTTTTGTTGCCTGGCAACCTATTTTTTATTGGTGTCAAGAGTCTATCACTTATATTTATCCGGCAGGAGTTGATTGTAATAGGCATGCAAAATATTTCATGTTAGTTTTTTTTTAGCCTGACCACGTGACGTCTTAACGTCAAAATGACGTTGACGGGTTAAGGGTTAAGTGATCCTCTCACATCCGGTACAAAAAAATTCGTTAAAGATGCACTATGCAAGATTAAGATTAGATATTCCAAAATAGATAACAAAAAATGAAAATATTGAATGTTAGAAGGTTAAACAAGATCATTATTGTAGCAAAAGTACTGGACAACTAAGACTTAGTCTTGATTATCCACGTTTTTGTAAAAAAAAAAATTAAATCTTACGGATGTTCATACCCATTTAAATCTCGACCGTTTGATAGTCTAGGAGTTGATTATAGGCTTGTCATGTGAATAAATGTCAAAATAATAGTTTATAAAACATTTGAAGCCAGAATAAAGGCCTGCAATAGGCAGATTGAGTTGTAACATAATTCATCTTCGTTAAATATCACACTATGGGCTTCAGTTACCGTAGTAACAGAAGATGTCGGAATCAGAAACCATAATACATTGAAAAGGTTTCAATGACATATGCAATAACTTTATAAATTGTTCTGACAGGATTGTTCTTGATTAACAGTCAATAAATACAAGTCAGTCTCGAAGATGAGTTGACAGTGAATAAAAAAAACGTTGCCATGACAATTCTGGTATGTGAAGAGTTAGACAACTTCATGCCGGAAAAGACAATGACAGTTCCTGAAATGAGACATATTCGTTTGAAAGCCGGGACTAAATTTAATATTGCGTTCACGGTAGAATGAGCAATTATTAAGGAGATGAAACACGACTAATAGATAATTTGATACACAATAATTAATAGAATACAATATCAAAAAAATATTGTTTCATTCAATGTTTCAAAAACGATGGTTTTTTGATATTGTATTCTAATTATTATTGTATATAAACTTATCTGAATATGAAATGCATCATTTCAACTTAGTTGATCCCATCAAATAGTCTGTATTTGAATGGCATTGCCCGTTTCTTTTGATTGGAAGTTTAATAGATAATTTGGATACACACAAAGAATAATCTGGGCGGGTGATGAAACCCGAGGACCAGGATGAACTTAACAATGAAAGTCATGGAATCATACATGCCTTGTCTTGTACAAGCCTCAGATCGGAACTGACAAACCTAATGATCATCTATTACATGTTAAGGGGGGCTTATATATAAGTCGACCTGGCAACTGAAAGCAACTGGCGTTTCGGCAACTGGGAGCAACTGAAAAAAGTCGACCTGAGCGCCTCTTACAACTAGTTGCAGTCAGTCGACATAAGCGCTCCTAATTCAGTTGCTCCGAGTTATCCGAAGATGCTGATATAATCGGCATAAGCACTCTTGCAACTGACTGCAACTGGTTGCTTTGGGTTGCAAAGTCGACATAAGCCCCGCTTAAAACCACTTGGACACCCAGCCCCACTAGACTAGCAGTAGCAAACATATATCTGATACATGCAAAATATACCCACAAAAACATTCATTTCTAGGCGAATTCAGCTACACATAGATGACATCGGTACCTATGTTTATTAATTAACTCCCCAAAAATACATTCATTTCCCATTGGTCCAATTTCACATTAAAAAAACTTCCCACAAAATTAGTATAGTCTCACACAAACAACAAGGCTAGTTCACACCTGGACAGTACATGTACATCTATTTCCAATCATATTAGTTCACAATGGACACTACATCCCTTTCCAACCATATTAACAATGAATATTGAAGTCGTATTTTCCATTCTTCAGACAATTTCTTTTTTTTTCAATAAACCTCTAATTTTCATTACCTTTTTTTCAACTATTACTTTTATAGCATGATCGAATGGCCAACTCTTTATCTTTAGAATGTTGAATTATCAAGATGAGCAGTATTTAGCAAGAAAAAGAGCGAGAGAAAAATGGGGTTTAACACTCATTCAACATAAACTAGTGTCATTTTGGGACTAACATATGGTTTAATTTTATTTTGATTTTTAGCAGTGAGAGGAAACCGGAAGACCTGGAAAAAACCCATGACATTGGACAGGCGACCCTACTCCTTATTACGTACACCCTGGGAATTGAAACCACGCCAGTTGACTCAATTACAGACCTTATGATACAACATGCACATGCTAACCATTCGGCCATCTTACCCCCACCCCTCATGGATTTAACCAAGAAAAATGAGATTTTGTCTGAAGAATGATGATCAGAAGTTTTACAGATTATCTACATTTCAAAACAGAAAGAAAATAACTTCTTACGGCACAGAAATGTTGGATTTAGAGATAAAAAGGGGCACAGGAGAACCAAAATTGCTTAAATACACAGCATGCACACAGAACAAAAAAGCCTCATTTGAACTTTGACCCCCAGCAACTATCACATGAAACCCTTATCTATGGTGGCATATTGGTTTTTTTTATTCAGAATTTAACCAAAAAAATTAAAAAACCCAAATAAAATGAAATGAAAACTAAAAACAAAATCAAAATTAAAATTAAAAGTTAAATCCAAATTTAAAATTAAAACAAAATTAAAACAAAAGCAAAAGTTAAATCAAAATAAAAAGTTAAATCAAAAGTAAAGATAGGTTGCCAGGCAACGAAACATACGCCCACAGCAGCTAAATCGTCCGGGCAGTCAAAAAGGGTTGTCGCATATTTTTACTTTTTTCGGTAATGAAACATTTGTAATACTCTAAAAACTGATTAAGAGTAACAACTCATTATATAATTATCAGAAAATCATTATAATTTGATTGCTTTTGATAAAATTTTACCACACGCTAACAATTGAATTAGTATATATACATGAAACATTTAAAATCATGGATTTAGCTGTTCAGTTATCAAAATTCATTGAAAATCAATATACTTGTTCGTTTCAAAGGATCAAGGGCCATAACTCTGGCACTAATTATCGGAAATTGCTTAAAATCAATAGGCTTCTTCGTCTCACGACCTTAAACACTGTGTATAAATTTAAAGCCAATCGGATATTAACTTTGGCCTCTATAGCGTCCACAAGATTTTTTGAAGTGATCAAGGGCCATAACTCTGGCACTAATTATCGGAAATCGCTAAAAACCAATAGGCTTCTTCGTCTCACGACCTTAAACACTGTGTATAAATTTAAAGCCAATCGGATATTAACTTTGGCCTTTATAGCGTCCACAAGATTTTTTGAAGTGATCAAGGGCCATAACTCTGGCACTAATTATCGGAAATCGCTGAAAATCAATAGGCTTCTTCGTCTCATCACCTTAAACACTGTGTATAAATTTAAAGCCAATCGGATATTAACTTTGGCCTCTATAGCGTCCACAAGATTTTTTGAAGTGATCAAGGGCCATAACTCTGGCACTAATTATCGGAAATCGCTGAAAATCAATAGGCTTCTTCGTCTCATGACCTTAAACACTGTGTATAAATTTAAAGCCAATCGGATATTAACTTTGGCCTCTATAGCGTCCACAAGATTTTTTGAAGTGATCAAGGGCCATAACTCTGGCACTAACTATCGGAAATCGCTGAAAATCAATAGACTTCTTCGTCTCATGACCTTAAATACTGTGTATAAATTTAAAGCCAATCGGATATTAACTTTGGCCTCTAGAGCGTCCACAAGATTTTTTGAAGTGATCAAGGGCCATAACTCTGGTAGTTATTATCGGAAATCGCTGACAAACAATAGGCTTCTTCGTCTCATGACCTTAAACACAGTGTATAAATTTAAAGTCAATGGGATATTAACTTTAGCCTCTAGAGCGTCCACAAGCAATTGTGGACGCCGGACCGCCGGACCGACAGACGGACGGACGGACGGATGGGGGCGACGACAATATACGACCACATTTCAATGTGGGCGTATAAAAATTAAATCAAAAGTGAAAATTAAATCAAAAGTTAAATCAAAAGCAAAATTGCTTTTGATTTATCTTTTGAATTTGATCTAATTTTTACTTTTGATTTAATTTTTACTTTTGATTTAACTTTTGCTTCTGATTTAACTTTTGAATTTGATTTAATTTTTACTTGTGATTTAACTTTTTATTTTGATTTAACTCTTGCCTTAGATTGAATTTTGACTATTGATTTAACTCTTGCTTTTAATTTTGAAATTGTTTTTTATTTTCATTCCAATTTAATTTGGGTTTTTAAAGAAATTTTGTTAAATCCTGAATGATAACGATAGGCCACCAACATTATCTTACCTGAGCCTTTAAAACTTTTCTCTGTAAATTATTAGTGACAGTTGATTTTAATGAATACTTACACCATAAACAACGAAATATACACCTCATTGTTTAATGGTCGAGATATATTATATATATTATGCAATGTCTTAAGCTCGAGACCATTCAACAACTAAAAATACAGACACTCTGCACATGCTTTTAAAGTTAAATACATCACAAGAGTCCAATATTTCACTAGTATAAATAATCTACGATTGGCAAGTTGCCTGTTGATTATTTGAAATAATGGTACGCCAAAATCAAAGGGAGATTAGATAACGAGTTGGCAGTTCTCACTATAATAGTTGAAAAACTACTAGATAATGTAAAGACAATTTGCTGAAAACTTCAGTCAAATTGATCCACTAAGAACGGAAAAATAAGCAATTGAAATTTCCGCCTAGCCCCGATCATCATTACTAAAATCGGTAGGGTAAAAAGCATAGTCTTGATTATCCATTTAATCGTTAATCACAAAGGAAAGTACTGCAGTAAATCGGATCATAATCCACTAAAGCTTGCCGGCTAGCGATGTGATCGAGAGTTGATTATGTCTGGATATGTTAATTAATGTCTAATTAATAATCTAAATAACATTTCAGGCCTAAATAAGACCTTCAAAAGGTAGATTTATTTCTTGCATAATGCACATTTAACATATAGGGTTGGGTGGCCTAATGGTTAGAGAGTATGCGATAGTTCATTGGCCAATCACGCTATTTTATCAACATTTTGCCTAATAGTTTGGATGCAGCTATGGCAAGTGTGGCATGCCATGCAGGGTAAGCTTACTCTTCCGGACACCTGTTACCACTTTTTGTCGTGTATTTTGTACACGGGGAGCAGTCCATTTGCTGATTACATTATTGTGCCTATAACGTTTTTTTAGGGAGAGAGAGAAATGGGGTTTAACGTCCACTCAACACAAACTAGGTCATTTCGGGACTAACATATGGTTAAATTTTATTTCAATAATTCGCTTGCATGTAGGGGTCTTTAACAGTGGGAGGAAACCGGAGTGCCCGGAGGAAACCACAGCCGCAAGCCAGAGGTGACCGGCCAGCTAGACGTCGAAGCGCGGCACTCTAGTCCACTAGGCCATCCCAACCCCCCGTTTTTTTAGGACTTGGAATTCTGTCTAATGGTTTGAATTGTTCATACTTGGTTTTACTTTACATCATAAGATCTATCATTGAGTCAACTGCCGTGGTCGCGTTTCCCCGGTTGTACGTAGATTTATCTCTGGTATAACGTATGTATAATTGGTTTCACAGGCGTTATAATTGAACATAGTATATATTTCGTTCTTTCTGTTTGTAGTAGTATTGTTCTAGATACATGTCATGGAATCACTGTAAACAGGAAATGAAATAAAATGGGGTTTAACGTCCTACTCTTTTCCACCTAACCTGGGCTAATGGAAGACGGGCATACACCATACAGTGTGCAATGACGGGAAATTTGCCCGGGCAGCGGCGCTAAGGCCTACTCTTATATCGAATTCCAACTGCCAAGGGATCTTTTTACGTGCACTCCAATGTGTACACAGGACCTTGGTTTTCCTTTCCATCCAAACAACTAAACAGCTGTCCTTGTCAGGCCCTCCTTCTGCATCACTGACAAGGGGAAATCATGCCAGAATATCGAGATGCACTTTCTCCAATGCAGGGATCGAACACCCGACCTCCAGGCTAGTGAACCAGCGCCTTACCCACTTAGCCACCGTGACCCTGAATCACTGTAGAAACGTGGCTGTCTATGATCATGCTAAATGTTTCAATAATCAATGGTGAATCTATATACTTCTATTAGTTCGTCAGGATTTTGGGATGTGGTTTCCCCCTTGTCAGTGATGTAGGAAAGATGGCCTGACAAGGACAGCTGTCTAGTCATTCAGATGGCATGAAAAACTGAGGTCACATGTACACATTGGCATGCACGGTAATGATCCCTTGACGGTTGGAGTTCAATATTAGAGTAGGATATAGTGCCGAAATCTGAGCAAAATTTCTCTCATCGCAGACTTTGTGAAATATACCCATCTTCATTTCCCAGTCAGGAGCAGGACGACAAACCCCATTTCATTTCTATACTTCTATTATAAGCTTTAACACAAATCAACTATTATTATTATTATTGTGACCGAGCTGAACACTAAAAAAAAATATTTCTGTATCAGTGTAAATACATGTATCATCATGCAAAAATCATTGTCATGCAAATAAACTCTGAAAAACATGTTTATAGACATGGGGACTGTTTCCCGAAATTTTAACTAAGATCAAATCAAAATTTTTAGTTATTTGATGGGATAATATTAGATTGAATAAATGGGATATTAGATAATCCAAATTTTTAGTAATTTGATTGGATAATATTAGATTGATTTTAATGTTCAGTCAATCAGAATGTTAGTATCTTACTAAAATTAGGATTTTATCTTTAGTTAAGATTTCGAGAAACTGGGCCCAGGCCCATCTTAATGACAAACCCTCCCGTTTACCTAGGTCACCATTTGATCCCTGTCTTACCTTTCCTTCCTGTAGATCCATACCGAATCGCAACCTGTGTACAATATGTGTCATATCAGGTTCACTTGGCTGTTGTTCGGCGGAATGAGTTGATACGTGAAAATTACCAGGAACCTACACATAAATATTGAATGGTTTATAAATTTTTCTCTCTCAGGTGGTTATAAAATGCTAGCTTTACCTTTTTTAACATACAAAATACTAGATATACAAGTTTATATACAAAATGACATAATTTACATTGTAAATGATATTTTCACCTTGTTAATTAATGATGATATTTTCACCTTGTTAATTAACAATGCAATTTTCAACTCGTTAATTAACAATACTATTTTCACCTTGTTAATTACCAATGCTATTTTCACCTTGTTAACTGACAATGCTATTTTCACATTGTTAATTGACAATGCTATTTTCACATTGTTAATTGACAATGCTATTTTCACACTGTTAATTAACGATGCTATTTTCACCTTGTTAATCCCATACATACAAAATACTTGATACACTTGTTCATATACAAAATGACATAATTTACCTTGTTACTTAATGATGCTATTTTTAACTTGTTAATTAATGATGCTATTTTCAACTTGTTAATTAATGATGATATTTTCAACTTGTTAATCAACATTTCTTTTTTCATCTTGTTAATTGGCGATGTTATTTTCAACTTGTTAATCTTGTTAATTAACAATCCCATTTATACCATGTAAAGTATCAAGGCTATTTTCATCTTGTGAAGTATTTATTTATTTATTTATTTATTTATTATTTATTTATTCTTCAAGTAAAGGTTACAACATGACAACTTAATAAATTAAAGTACATGAGCTGCATTGTATGATCTGTAAAGAGGCAACAATATATTAAGTTGTGCATATAAAATAAAGGACGTTCTGGAGCATTGTATGATTAGGAATGAGAAATGAGAAGTATGATAGGTATGATGTCATGAAGAGACCTTTACTTAGGATAGCCCAAAAAGCTGGACGTAAATAACATCAATTGCTTATTTCCATTGGGGTCCAGGGTTGTCAAGGTCGCATCAGGTCATCATTAGGAGACAAAATTTAATAACTAAGCCATCACAGCAATGTATCATAAATAATTAAAAATAGTTAAGTCTACATGTTACACATCAACCAATTTTAGTAGATAATCAAGCATTGTAGGCCTTTCACAAATTAATTTTGGGTTAACAATAAATACTTCTTGGTTGCAGCTTTAAAGCTGTATAGTGATTTTAAGTAACAATTATATTTTACCTTGTTGATCAACAATGCTATTTTTAGCTCATTCTAACATTTAATCAATGATGTTAATTTTATCTTCTACAGTAACAAAGCTATTTTCATCTTTTTAATTAACGACGCTATTTTTACCTTGTTAATAAACAAAGCTATTTTCATCTTGTTAATTAACAATGTTATTTTGTCTCTTGTAAAGTAACGAAATTTTTTTTTTAAATTTTTAATTAACAACGCTATATTCATCTTTTTAATTATTATTAACGATGCTATTTTTACCCTATTAATAAATGGGACCATTTTTACCTGGTTAATAAACAGGGCTATTTTTACCTCGTTAATTATTAAACATTGTTAATTATTAAACATTTACCTTGTTAATTAAGAAATGAGACTCAAATCGACATCCTCCTTCACCAACAGGTACTTTAACAGTGTTGTCACGGAAACCAACTTCATGTCTTCCCATATCATCTTGAATATCCAGTCCTACATCTGAAATGCATGTCATGGTACATCATTATTACCAGGGGTTCACGCAGGTTGACATTAACTATTCAAAGGAGACAAAGAGAGAAATGGTGTTTAACATCCACTCAACACAAACTATGTCATTTTGGGACTAACATATGGTTTAATTTATTTTCAATAATTCTCTCCCTCGTACAGGTCTATTAACAGTGGAAAGAAACCAGAGGACCCAAAGAAAACTAAAGAGGTTGAAACCAGAGGGCCCAAAGAAAACTAAAGAGGTTGAAACCAGAGGACCCAAAGAAAACTAAAGAGGTTGAAACCGGAGGGCCCAAAGAAAACTAAAGAGGTTGAAACCAGAGGACCCAAAGAAAACTAAAGAGGGTGAAACCGGAGAGCCCAAAGAAAACAAAAGAGGTTGAGTTGAAACCGGAGGACCCAAAGAAAACTAAAGAGGTTGAACTGACAACCCTCCTCTGATACATGTACATGTATAATCTACCCAAGCCTGGAAACAAAGCACCAGTCACAGACAATGTCAGGCACAGATTTGTCTTTTTTATTGATATTAATAAATGTCCGGCATTAAGTTGAAAATGTCAGGTATTATTTCATTTGTGTCCGACATTTTGTCAGGTACACTGAAAACGGTTACTTACAGAGAGACGGAGAGAGAGAGAGAGAGAGAGAGAGATGGGGTTAACATCCACCTTGACACAAACTAGGACTTTTAAGACTAACATATAGTTTAATTTCATTTCAATAATTCGCTTGCGCGTAAGGGTCTTTAGCAGTGGGAGGAAACCCTTGAAGTTGGACATGTGATCCTACTGATTGTCATGTACAACTGAGGATTCGAAACAACGTCAGTTGACTCAATGACCAGGCTTTATGATACAGCGCGCACATGCTAACCAGACCATTTAGCCATCCAACCCACTCCCCCCCCCCCCCGTTATTTCCAGGCCTGGAACGACCTCTGACATTTAGTTATTTGTGTTCTTAATTAATTATCATTTTGAGTGAATTAAGAAGTGAAAAATTTAATACTATCAGTAAAATTACAATCAGCTGATTTTTCAAATGGATAAAGTTGATTGTCAAGTAGCAGAAGACCACGAAATACACATTTTAAACCCTTGAGAAAACCAATAGAGGTTTATTTACACAGTGAACACTCAGTCAATATCCCGGACACTAAAACCACAATACATCAGTTAGTTACATCTTTACCGTAGTTAACCTAAACAACAACAACCCTCTTGATAGCATGAAATAAAAAAGTGGTCAACCTGTGTCAGATTTACATATAGACTTGGCAGGTTGCAGCTGGGCCTTAAGATTGACAGGACATCTGTCTAATAGTAAGTGCAGGAGGATCCAGCGGACAAGACAGAAAATATTGTTGCATGTCTTTAGAAACACCTCACTGTTTATTACGTAAAAGAGAAACAATTTATTGGATTTAATAACCACTTGACACAAACTAGGTCATTTAGGGACTAACATATGGTTTAATTTTATTTCTATAATTTTCTTGCTGTAGGTGAGTTAGTTACAACTAGCTGCAACCTCGAGGCTAGCAAGCCAGCGTCTTACTCACTCAGTCATTGTGGCTTCCTGATCGTAAGAGGGAGAGGAAAGCTTTGATTATATAAAGTATGGTACATGAGTTAGATACAATAAACCATAGTTCGACATGTCTCGGCCAGTACTTAGATCAATCTGTGGCTCCCTGATCATAATTTAAGAGAGAATAAGGAAACCATTTATTATGTAATATACGGTAGATGAGTTAGAAACAAGTAACCATCCTTCGACATGTCTCGTCTCTACACATCGTGGATTATTGAACAACTAACTCCGTCTTCTGTCAATTCATACCACATGTGACAAATAAACTATACAATTTACAAAACAAATAAAATCTTCATCATTAGTGGAGATAAAGAAAGTGCAAAGGGGTTTAACTTTCACTCGACACAAACTAGGTCATTTCGGGACTAACACATGGATCGATTTTATTTCAATAATCGCTTAAGCGTAGGGGTCTTTAGCAGTGGAAGAAAACCTCCTTGCCATGTACAACTGGTAAATTGAAACCACGCCAGTTGACTCAATGACAGGCTCAAACATACAGCATGCAACTGCTAACCATTCGTCATCCAACCTCCAAAGAGAGAGAGGGAGAGAGAGAGAGAGATTTGGTTTAACTTTCACTGGCACAAACTAGGTAAATTTTATTTCAATAATTCTCTTGTGTGCAGGAGATTTTTAGCAGTGGGAGGAAGCCAGAGGACTCAGAGAAAAGCTATGATTATCATCACAGAGAGAAAAATATTAATAATGTACAATACTTACAATCACAACCTAGTTTAGGTAGAGTTATATTAATAAATACCGGAATCTTCTCGGAATGGCGGACTGGATCTTCTACAGATAATTCACTTGTTCTAAACAACAAAAAAAAAATATTTGAATAGAGGGGAAAAAAAGACATAGGGTTTAACGTCCTACTATTCAACTCCAACTGGATTATTATTGTGGGTTTGTGCCTTACAGTGTGTCAAACAGATCCCACAGTGAATATTCGCTTGGCCGCTACAATCACTGATAAGCATGACATCGACGAGGCTTAATGAGTACGGCATATTAACTTTTTTACTCCGACAAATTAAATTCTCAAACTTTTTTTTGAAGTATAAGAAAAATAAATAAAGACGTTTGAAGTATTTGTAGTTAACCAAATATTTCCTATTTAGTGTAAATGGGTATTAAAATGAGTAAAATGCATCATTTTGCCCTGAAGCAGTTGAGCCAATGACTACGAGGCGAACAGTCAACGCACGTGTTGTGGACAGTCATCCGTTACAGAGATAATTCGTAAGTAATTCTCTGTGAAACAGATTGACAGTGTGTATGAGGGAAAATCTGCTAGGACAGCAGCGCTATACAGCCTGATATTTTGCCTGGACAGTGGAACTACTACCTACTGAAATTTTCCGCAGATTGCCTTCACATTATCTAGTGAGAACTGTCAGCTATTTATCTATTATCTCCCATAATGTATCTTTAATAAATAAGGTGACAAATTAATATATGCCTTTGGCTCATCTTTAAATGCTAACTTTTTGACAGTATTGTAATAGGGATATAATTCTTTCATTTATTTCATTTGTTTCTTTATTATTTCATCCATTCATTTAATGTCCCATGTGTTGTTTTAATAACTTATTTAAATTTCAATAGATGTCTTTTAATACCAATTACACCTTAAGTCATTAATCTTGTAACTTGGTAACCGATGGTGGACAGCCAACTCATTAACTGTTTAGACAGTATAACTTAATCCTTATTATTTCTATTATATGTAATTTTTGTCTTTTGTGTTTTATCATTACCTACGTTTGTTAATTGCGTATATTTAATTTAATCCTTAGATACAAGCTTCCGTAAATACCGAATTGTACATTCATTCAATACCCGGTATTCTATGTTTCATCCCGTTTCCAGGACAGTCACTCTGCCTGTCGGACATGCTGTTCTGTGTATATGATATTAAATGTTTTCCGGTAATAAATAGTCTCAAGGATAGTTCCAGTCTCAAGTTATTACCGAAGATTTACACTGTTTCAGTATTAACCATCCATCTTATTTAAAAGCATTTAAATCAATATGTTTAGACAGTAATGAGAGATCTACAGGTATACATATTATATATACAGCTATCAATAGTAGCGTTACACCTCCCTACTACTTGTCATACAAGTATAGAATCATAACCACATCAAACGAATTGGCCAACCAACCCCTCTAGTAATAATCTCTGGTAATAATATATCCCTCTCTGCTAGTAATAATATATAAATATATGGCTGTACTGTGTACAGGATCTCAAAAATTAAAGTCCGAGTATTTATGAAATTTATGAACCAAAATATAGAGGCATGGTGTATTTACCTTGTCTCAAAATTTCAGCTCAAAATATTGAGTCGTTTGGACGTTAACGTCAACACTGCTTATCCGGGCACGTAACCCTTTTAAGATTTCGGGTCATTTTTTTCAATGGGTGACCTGATAATCAATTCCCGTTTCTTGAGAGGTCTATACAGTGAATGACGCATGTACTGTACATGTACTTGATAACAAAGGTAAATTTCACCTACATATATTATTTGTATAGAAAAAAGTCTGGTTTTATCCAGATACTGAATAACACAACAGTCTCCATTTCCAGATGAAGACTGTCAGGTTTAAGTTGTTTACAAGCATATCACAAACATCAGGTTAGTTGGTCGGCCTTAGGTAATGGGTTTTAAGGGATTTTAAACAAAATTAAGCAGTTTTTTCCCAAAAAAGTTATCGGGATTGGCCCTTTAAGAATAATGAAGATGAACCGATAGGAGTATCACTGTTAAATCTATCGAACCATACAAATACAGAATATGTAAAATGTTTAGGTAATAACACGAGAGAGGCGTCAGTTTAACATCCACTCAGTTCAATAATTTGTGTCTGCGTATTGTTCCTTAGTTGTGATAGGAAACCTGAGGATCCTAAAAAAAACACATTAATTAATTAATATAGATGATATGAAATAAAATCACTCTTAGCATCTTAATTTTACTGCCCATTGATGTAATGAAGACTTAAATACGCCAAGAAGTATGTTCTATGAAGGACATTTTGCCCAGACAGCTACACTAAAGCCTATTCTTAATTCGAAATGTCAGGGGTTCTTTTACGTGCTCAGTTTTCCATGCCATCCAAAGGACTAGACACTGATCCTTGCACTATCAACAAGGGAAGATCTCTCGAGAATATTCTGAGGAAATTTCTTAGCCAACACCGAGAGCGAAGAACCTGTGACGTTCGTTTTGGTTAGGGAGCCAGTGTCTTTTTCACCACCGCATTAATTCTGATCTATTAATACTATACTTCCACATCAATGGCTTTAACAGCATCAACTTAAAAGGGCGACCAGAAAAACCCATGCACGTAAGAAAGGGAGAGAGAAATGGGGTTTAACGTGCACTCAACACAAACTAGGTCATCGGCACTAACATATGGTTCATTTTTATTATTTCAATAATTCGCTTGCGCATAGGGGTCTTAAGCAATAGGAGGAAACTGGAGTATCCGGAGGAAGCCCACAAGGCAACCCTTAATCCTTGCCACGTACAACCGAGGATTCGAAACCACGTTAGTTGACTCAATGGCAGGCCTTATGATACAGCGTGCGCATGCTAACCATTCGGCCACCCAACCCCCAATGTACGTAAGAAGCAATCTGATTAAAACACAGATCCAATTTCGTTTTGTTTTTTATAGTTCAAAATTTTGTTTTTACTTGTCTTTACTACTCTTGGATCTGGAGGACTTGTTATTTAACTTGTGTTCTGCCTGAAATGAGGGGTCAGCCAATCAAATGGTCTGTCAAATCGACCGTTTGACCTTTTCATGCTTGGAACTGTGGGTAGATACGTCTTTTCTAACACCAGCGGATAGAAATCAAAATAAAAGTAGATTTTAAAAAGCATGGCGGTCGCTAATTGGTTAATCGAATGACTGACGTTATCAGGTCAAATGTCCCGTGCTTGAAACCTGACGGCATAGAACGTGAGCTCCCACTATAACTAGTTAGATCTACATGAGTGTAGGCCATCGAAAGTATAAAAAACGAAACGAAATATAGATCTATATTTCAATTAGATTGCGTAAGAAGGGAATCGCAGGATTCGTAGCCACCTCACTTGACTCACTGACAGACCTTATGATCAAACGTGCAAATCATTCGCTCGCCCCGCAAATAAAAATACACGACTTACACATCCATAGAAATAAAAAGAGAGAGAGAGAGAGAGAGAGAGAGAGTAATAACACTATACTTACACATCCATAGAAATAAAGAGCATCAACTCAGATAGAAATAAGAACGTTATGAACAACACACTGGATACGGATATACATGCTCCCACGAAAGTTGGCTGTGTTAAATCTTTCGGGACCTTCCGATAAATATCTAACCTGAAACATATATATTCAAAATAAAAAAAAATGTACTTTAAATTTCAAACCTCTGAAATACATATAAAATGAAAAATAAATTTACATTAAATTTCTAATTTCTCTAGGGCTGTAGTTGTTTAGGAGATATACACACTTCCTGTAGACCAGTACAGATCCACTGTGCAGGCAAAATCCCCTGTATCATAGCAACCAGTATGGCGTATGCCAGTCTGTAATGAACCCAGTCGGAGCTGAACAGTAGGCTTGTCTACGATTTCACAATAGGTGGAAGTGGACGTTAAACCACACGAACGAACGAACGAACGAACGAATGAACAGTAGGAAGTTAAACCTCATTTCATTTAATATCAATTCATAGAACTGTAAATAATGATTTTAGTTTAACTTGACCAAAATGTCATGCACTATTGAACCAGTATGTGACACAATTGTAACATTATTTACTCAGTCAATATATATAGAGAGAGAGAGAGAGAGAGAGAGAGAGAGAGAGAAAAATGGGGTTTAACGTCCACTCGACACATTTCGGGACTAACATATGGTTTCATTTTATTTCAAACCTGAGTGCCCGGAGGAAACCCACGAGGTTGAGAAGGCGCACCTATCTCCATGCCACATACGCTCACACCAGGGCTCGAAAAACTACAGCCGCAAGCCAGAGGTGACCAGCAAACTAGAGGTCGAAGCGCGGCACTCTAGGCCACTAGGTCATCCCAACCCCCTGTTATAGATACATGTATAATTATGAGATCTAAAAACACGCTGAATATAAAGTAGTCTCCATTAAAAATACTTTGTTTTAAATTATAATCATAAATTATAGACAGGTTTTACATTGCAAAGGTAAAAAGATAGGTTGCCAGTGAAAGAAATATACACCCAAAGCAGCCAAGTCGTCCGATAACACCAACAGGCAACACGTCCAGCATATTGCCTTTATATTAATTTGTTTTTAACTAACAGTAAGTGCAGGGGGACTGCACCACACACAATTCTACTCAAAAACAAATATACAGATAAGACATCATACTAAGAGACCACAAACAAAAACAAATCAAAAAGAGTGAATGGATCCGGGGGCTAAATAGTGAGAACTCCCAGCTTTTTATCTGATCTCCCATAATGTATCTTCAATTTAAATTATAAAATATACTACACATTGCAATGTAGGCCTAATTGCCTCAGGAAGTAAGACAAAGTTGTGGAGTATTCAAAAAATTATTGATCTCGTAACTAGTTTTATAATATTTTTGTAACATCAATTTATAATAAACCGTACAATATTGTACATGTAGTTGAACATTTTATGATATTGTGTATCTGTAATATTATTACATTTGTAATAAATATTATTCAAGCATAGAATTTACATAGGCTCCATTGCAACATAAAAACCCCATTAATACTGATCATGAATCACGGTTAACAAAAGTAATTTTTATGTATTCATGGAGTTTATTTTAAGGCAAACTTTATAATAAAAATTTTTGATGGTGATTGTAAACATAAAAATAAAAATTGCAGAACAAAATATTATAAAATAGTCTGTAGTCAGAATCTCTGTAGTTTAATTGGATTTTATTGAATTAATTAATAGAGAGAGAAATGGGGTTTAACTTCCATTCGACACAAACTAGGTCATTTCGGGACTAACATCATATGGGGTCTCTAGCAGTGTGGGAGGAAACTGGAGTACCCAGAGAAAACCAATGAGGTTGGACAGACACGACCCAAATCCTTGTTACCGGTACTAACAATTGGGGAATGTAAACAATGGCAGTTGACTCAATGACAAAATGACCTAGTTTGTGTGAATTAAATGGAAGTTGAGCCCCAAATCTCTCTCTCTCTATTTCCAAACAAAATGAAAGTAGAGCAAAAATATAAATTATAATGAGAAATTCGTAGTACAATATCGATATTATCATTTCAATTTTTTTTTTGAACACTGACAGCTCTATTTCAAATCACAGGATTATTATAGGTTATAGTGATTTACTCAATTATTATTATAAAAATGAAATCTTGTGGTATAAATCATCTAAACCCAGGGCCAGGACGGAAATACCCAGTAAGACCCTCCTAGCTGTGTAACACACGGGTATATGTCCAATTGATCCAGTAAGTTCTTTTTGATGGCTACTGCTAACACATGTGTATGCCATAGATCTAGGCGTGCACATAAAAGATCCCTTGGCAGTTGAAATGCGATGTAAGAGTAGGCCGTAGCGCCGCTGCCTGGGCAAAATTTCCCTCATAGACTGTATGGCGTATGCCCGTCTTCCATTAGCCCAGGTCAGGTGCAGAAGAGTTGGATGTTAAACCCCATTAAAGGCCATTTTATCTGATTCAACTACTATTGTCAATTGTGACATTTGTCATTTTATTAGAAAAATTAAAATTTATTAAATCATTTAGCTAATGACCTGTCCAAAGCTGGCGAATAAAAACCACAAACGAATAAAACCACGAAATATATCAAAAAGTCATAATGTCGGATTACTAGATAAATGTCTTTTTTTTTTCATTTTATTTACTTTTGGCCACGCATGCAATGTCAACAGTCCCAAGTCTCTTCGGTTTTACAGTGACATTATTAGACTGGAAACCCCATCCGTTCACCTGCGTTCAAACCGTTAAAGATACTGAATAACTGAAAAATACTACCTGCGAAGGTCGAACTGCATGGCTCCTGTAATATAATAGGTGATTAAACTACTTGTAAATTGTCAATTTATCGGTTAACTACAAGTTGGTCCAGATGTTATCGAATTTTAGCAGAACACCTGGCAGACATGCGCATAGACGTGTGTTACTTTTATTGGATGAAATTTAATTTCTAGTTTTAGATATTTTAGAGATGGGAGATAACTCCTCTAGGCTTAATTTTGGTAGGTGCCCGTTTCCTTCAGTTACCAGGGCCGTAACAAGCTCAGAGCAACGAAGAGCCCGGGGGGGGGGGGGTTCTCAGAGGGGCTGTAAAATTAGTTACGGGCCGGTTAGTTGCGTGTAAAATGTTAACCATCTTCTCTCTTCCGTGATTGTAATGATTGCTTTTTTTTCGAAATTAAATTTTCACTAACAGTTTTTATGGGATGCAAGCACTAGTTTTATTCTAAAAGCGACGTTTCGACAAGTACCCTCTTATCGTTATCAAGCACAAATGACATTTTCATTTCTATGGTTACGCCCGTCTTCATTATTGTTGGCCGAGAAAGTTCCTGGGGATTTTCTGACGTGGTTCCCCCATTTCAGTAGCATCCCTTGGCAGTTGGAATTCTGTTAAAAAAAAATACACCGTACTAGTGCCTCTGTCCGGGCAACAATTCTCCCATGACATGTAGCACACTGTACACGGGCGGATCTAGGAATTTTGAAAAGGGGGGGGCGCAAAATGAGGGCACTGACCGCGGAGACGGGGCACGCCGCTGAGAGGGTGGTGGGGGCCCCAAGAAAATTATCCGTCATTTCCTTGCATCTGTAGCCAATTCAAGAGCTATTTGGTTGATATTTTCGTCTAAACGTTCGGAAATCGTAGCAAATGAGCCTCAAAATCGAGCAAAGAAAGCTAGTTGAAAGGTACTTTCAGCAGTAAAAAAGGCCCCCTTGCGCCCCGCCCCCTTGAATCCACCTCTCTGCTGTATATGGCGTATGTCTGTCTTCATTAGCCCCGACAAAGTGGAACAGTAAGAGTACCATTTCATTTCATCTCGTGCTTGGGATCCTCCGTCTTGTGCCAACATCATACGCACTAAGACATTTTTTTACCAATCTGGTTTCTAAATACAGACACATTATAGCATTCTAATTTGCATAGTCATTACCCGAAAGGGGGTGGGTGGGGGTGGCCGAATAGTTAGCCCGGACAGTGAACTGGTGTGGTTTCGAATCCCCAGTTGTCCGTGGCAAGGAGTTGGGGCGCCTGTCCAACCTCACGGGGTTTTTCTCCGGGTACCCCGGTTTCATTCCAAATCTAAAGACCCCTACGCAAGTGAATTATTGAAATAAAATCGACCCATGTGTTAGTCCCGAAATGACCTAGTTTGTGTCGAGTGCACGTTTAACTCCCTCTCTCTATATATACCTAAGGATTTGTTCTAGTTAAATATAAACTCATTAAGTTTATCTATTCAACTGGTTTGGATAACATTGTGTACGTTGATCTGCGGAGGACTACACAAATTTACTTTGGGTCGACAAATTGATTTACATGTTGTTGGTATTCAGTCATGTCGTCTAGAAACACGCCGTTTTGGTAGAGAGAGAGAGAGAGAGAGAGAGAGAGAGAGAGAGAGAGAGAGTTTAACATCCACTCGACACAAACTAGGTCATTTCGGGACTAACATATGGTTTTAAATTATTTCAATAATTTGCTTACACGTACGGATCTTTAGCAGTGGGGGGGGGGGACCGTGGGAAAACCCACGAGGTTGGACAGGCGATCCTACTCCTTGTCCCTAACTATGAGGAAACAGACTAGATATATTATATATGAGTTAATTATGTTGATGTTTTATAACTACGGGGAAGTGGACTAAGTGTAAATACCGAATGTGATAATAATGATCCAATTATCCTGTTATTTCACACCATTCCTTGCAGACCTGTACTATAGTATATCCCTACATTTAAAGCGGCCATCTATAGAGTTATAACTTAAAGTGAAGATAATTTCGTATTTTCTAAGAAAGTCAAAATATAATTATTTCTATGTCTTTTGCTCAATAGGTTGTCAACTCACTATTATACGACCATAGGCATTATTCCCGACACATTAATATCATTGACACAGGTAATAACACAATTACCTCCCTTGTTTTTCTATTGCCCCCATGAGATAGCTACCTTTAAACATTTGGATTTGAAGTTGAAAATGATATATTGGCCAATTTCTCAACTGGCAAGTGAAGATAATTTCGTATTTTCTAAGAAAGTCAAAATATAATTATTTCTATGTCTTTTGCTCAATAGGTTGTCAACTCACTATTATACGACCATAGGCATTATTCCCGACACATTAATATCATTGACACAGGTAATAACACAATTACCTCCCTTGTTTTTCTATTGCCCCCATGGGATAGCTACCTTTAAACATTTGGATTTGAAGTTGAAAATGATATATTGGCCAATTTCTCAACTGGCAATAGGGAGTTGGGATGGCCTAGTGTGCTAGAGTGCCGCGCTTCGACCTCTAGCTGGCCGGTCACCTCTGGCTTGCGGCTGTGGGTTTCGATCCCTGGTGTGAGCGTATGTGGCACGGGGATAGGGGCGCCTTCTCAACCTCGTGGGTTTCCGCCGGGCACTCCGGTTTCCTCCCACTGCTGAAGACCCCTACGCGCAAGCGAATTATTGAAATAAAATTAAAACCATATATGTTAGTCCCGAAATGACCTAGTTTGTGTTGAGTGGACATCAAACCCCATTTCCCCCTCTCTCTCTCTCTCTCTCTCAACTGGCAATGGTAAATTATATTGGATTAATATGATTATTCTTTAACAAGGTAGGATTGTTTATAGTTACCATCTATTTTAAGGCTTTATTTTAATACATTTTTAAAATATGAAATTGGAGCTTTAAAAGATGAAATGAAACGAAATAGGATTTAACATACTACTGTTCAGCTACGGAAGCCCGGGCAAAATGTCCATCATAGCACACTGTTTGGTGTATGCCTGTCTTCATTATCTCAGTTTCGGAGCAGAACAGTAGGACGTCTAACACCATTTCATTTTTCATGCACGCCCATGTGGACAAGGGTTTTTCGTTCCACCCGTACAACTAGACGCCGTTCTGTCACCCCTGAAAAGCGGTGAACCAGACTAAAGGTACGTTAGTTATAGTTATCTAAAATTCACTCTAGTTTTAACTGAATTCATGGCGTCGTCCTTTTGCTCTAATACCACTCGGCAATTCTCGACAGATTCCGGAACCTATATATAGTCTCCTCTGTATGACAGTAAGTGATATGTCCCTACGCACATACGTTTGCACTGCGGCTACCGGTTTACTTTAACAGGAAAACTTGACGCTATTACAAATAAACAAGACACCATGGGCGCAGCCATGTTTCATCCGGGACCTTTAAAATAGTTCCAAGGCACCATGGGCGCAACCATGTTTCATCCGGGGCCTTTAAAGTAGTTCCAATATGACGGAATTCGTCAAACAACCGAGACTAGATGTAGGTTCCGGAATCTGTCAAGATTTGTCGAGGGGCTCTTATACGTGCCAGTTGAAGACTGAATAATCCATTATGTCCACGAACATTCATGTATTCGAAGAAATGGATTTATTAAGTATGAAGGAAAAAGAAGTATGAAAAAAACCGGATTCATTTGTATGTCATGAATTATCGGATTACTACGTCAATAACAATTTTCAACCTTATCTGATCCTATTTCGTTTCGTTTTTATAGTTCAAAATTTTTCATTTTACTTGTCTTGTAGTGTAGGCCATCTAGAGTATGAAACAAACGAAATGTTTGTTATATCCAAATAAGGAATTGATTATTAGCAATCCGATGCACTGCGGCTTTAAATATAAGTATACACCATCGCTTTAAACCCCCTAGAGGCTAGAATTCGGATATCGATTTTTGCTAAGACTTGCACCCTTACCGCCTTGGGCTTATCTCAATAACAGGTCCTCGAGACACACTTAATATCATATCTGAAGATTGGGGTCGAATTAATCACCAGCGGACAAATCGTTAATCAACCTTGAGGTATGTTATATAGGAATGGTAGCATCAACACCAAACAACTAATGTCAACAAAATACTGAGAGAGAGAGAGAGAGAGAGAGAGAGAGAGAGATGTGGGCTTGTAACATCCACTCGGCACAAACTAGATCAAAGTCAGTACGACAAAAATCATAGTCTCGATTATCCAATTATTCATTAAATCGTGAAGGAAAGTTATGCAGCAAGTCGGATTCTAATCCAACAAATATTGCAGCCTAGCGTTAACATGGTCTGGATAAGTTAATTAATGTCTAAATAATAATTTAGAAAACATTTCAGGCCTAAAGAAAGATCTGCAATAGGCCGATTTAGCTCTTGTGCAATGTATGTGGTTTCAAATCCCCGGTTGTGCGTGGCAAGGAGTAGGGTCGCCTGTTCAACCTCGTGCGATTTCTCCGGGTCCTCCGGTTTCCCCCACTCCTAAAGACCCCTCCGCGCAAGCGAATTATTGAAATATAATTAAACCAAATGTTAGTCCCGAAATGACTAGTTAGTTTGTGTGTAGTGTGTGTGTGTGCGTGGTTCTCTCTCTCTCTCTCTCTCTATCGCTCTCTCTTTCTCTCTCTCAACGACAGGCTTTCTGATACAATACTCATGTTCTTACCATTCGGCCATCCACCCCACAACAATCCAGGTGTAAGTGCAGATAAAATTTTCAATAGCATGGTACTTTGTATCTACTAAAGTGCGGTATTTCTCGATGTCTTTGATGTCCATTCATCCTTATCATCATCAATGAATTAAACATCCGAGTAATTCTGGGATGGGGAGGTAATCGGTTGTCAAGGTGTGCACGTGGATGTAGAACCTGATAATTAAAACACGCACATTCTCATATATACTAATAATAAACATGTGAATAATTTTAATAACATTTCCACCCCCACGCTGTACAGAGTTTGGTTTAATTTATCAAAATACTACAAAATTGTTGTGTGGGCGTTCAAAGCCAATGAATGTTTTGGGGGAAAAAAACAAACTTAAACCCACAAATTGACTTCATTTGAATTGTTCGTTTGTTTGTGATTTATGCGTGTTGTATCTTGTCCAGATTTCTTTTTGTGTAAATTATGTTTGGTGCAGTCCACGTATGTACTTACTATTAGAATACAAAACAAAACAAACTCTTAAATGACCTTGCTTTAGTCTCAAAATATTATAATATGAACCATAAGGATTCTATGCGATTTTTTTAGCCCAATTAAATTCTTTGTAAACTACATTATTGTTATTAAAGTTGATCCGTATCAGTCCCAAAATGTTTGAGATCACGTGGCTAAGTGTGGAAGGTGCTAGCGCGCTCGCCTCGAGGTCGGGTGTTCGATCCTTGCATTGGCCGAGAAAGTTCATTTATATTTTCCGGCGTGGTTTCGCCTTGTCAGTAATGCAGAACGGATGGCCTGACAAGGACAGTTGTCTAGTCGTTCGGGTGGGACGAAAACCCGAGGTCCCGTGTACACATTGGAGTGCACGTAAAAGATCCCTTGGCAGATGGAATTCAGTATAAGAGTAGACCGTAGCGCCACTGCACGGGCAAAATTTCCCTCATAGCACACTGTATGGCGTATGCATGTCTTCCATTAGCCCAGGTTAGGTGCAGAAGAGTAGGACGTTAAACCCCATTTCATTTCATTTCATTTCCTAAAATGGTTCAAATCCGTTCGGTATATAAGGAATATAACATTCCATCGGTCTTTAGTACTCCCTAATTGATAGGAGGGGAGAATGGCCGAATGGCTAACGCGCATGCGTTGTATCAGAGGTTCTGACATTGCGTCGAGTGGTGTGGTTGCCATTCCCCGTTATACGCGGACAAGGAAATGGATCCCCTGATAAACCTTATCGGGTTTCTCTGGGTAATACTATTTCCTCCTACGCGCTAAAGAATTTAATACTTGAAACAAAGTTAAACCATATGTTAGTCCCGAAATGTTCTAGATTGTGTGAGTTATTAGAACCCCTTTTGGGGCCCTATTAATTAACGTGGTTTTTTTTTTGTTTTTTTACGGGGTGTGAGAGGTTCATTTGAAGATACTTTCCCGCGTAGATACTGTGTGATTTGAGGATATGTTTGGACTAAAAACCTATCTAGACTAATCAATCTATCAAACATTTGCTTCAAATCCCTCTCAAAACATTGTATTTGCGAGGAGATAACCCATGCTATGACAAAAATCTATTTCTAAAGGCCATGTCAGTTAGTGTTACCCTCCTTGATCGAGGGAAGGCCCATTCTTCAGAATGCATTTGTCATTCCTTGCTGTCAGCCTTAGAAAATTAATTTCCGAATATTTTTCTGCCAACCTCCTTTACCGCCGTTTAATTGCAGAGTCGGTTTTACGTTTACACTCCTCGATGTTCCCACACTGTGTGAGAGAGAGAAATGGGGTTTAACGTCCACTCGACACAAACTAGGTCATTTTGAGACTAACATACGGTTTAATTTTATTTCAATAATTCGCTTGCGAGTAGGGGTCTTTAGCAGTGGGAGGAAACCGGAGTACCCGGAGGAAACCCACGAGGTTGACAGGGCGCCCCTATCTCCATGCCACATACGCTCACACCAAGGATCGAAACCACAGCCACAACTAGAGGTCGGACCACGGCACTCAGTCAAGATGGCAGACAATAAGCTGACAGATAACAGCCGGGTTACCAGTTAGTGACACCCTGACATTTCTGCCCTGTGCTTGCTCCATGGGCGTTTTCAGGGAGTCCTGTAGTTTTCCAAACTGTTAAGTAAACATTGCACGAGCCGTTGAGCCAATGACCACGAGGCGTGCAGTCAACGCACGTGCTTTGGACACTATCTGTTACAGAGTTAATTCGTAAGTAATTCTCTGTGAAACAGATTGGTAGTTTTCTAGTAAGATTGAGCTTCATATACATGTATACCAAATTTGCCATTTTTGTCTTGGAAATAACCACCCGATAAATACTTTCGTGAGAATGTATCTTTTTTATGTTGATAGTGGGTCGGTTTCTTACAGGTCAAAATACTAATAATAGAGAAATATTTGTAATTCTAAATTTCATAGTTTGTGCACCTGTGGTGATAATTGCCAACATTTTTCAGGTAATACTCCTAATTGGTTTCGACTGCAACGTCGAGAATGTTGTTAACAAACCCAACCTCGTACATACCGATCTAATTTCAAAACACGGTTTGGGTTGTAGATCAGTTAGACTACTGGGTTGTTCTCGTCTGATCTCGTTTACCGACAGATTTAACTGTTCTCCTCTATAGTCTGGGTTATTCTCGTCTTCAACCTAGGCTGTTCTTGTCTACAGTGTTTTATTACCTCACCGAACTTGTCCTTTAAAGGTACATTCCCATCCATAATAAAACTATAACGGTAAATGTCTTTGCTCTTTGGGGTATATTTACTGGGGAATTCGGGGTTATTCTTCTGGGAGTTTTTCTTTAAACCTCGAATGAGTTATTCTTCCAGGGTAGGTTTTTTTCTTGATGAGAGAGCCACTTTAAAAATATTATCACCTGCCCAGGCTACTCATGGTAAATAAAAAATAACCATGTTAGTCCCAGAAAAACTGGGTCCGAGCCCACAAAGCACTTTTTAGCTTTAAAGGGACAATCTCGATAAGAACAGGGTCTAAAAAATTAAAGTCTAAGTATTTATGAAATTTAACACTGCTTATCCGGACACGTAACCCTTTTAAGATTTAGGGTCAATTTTTTCATTGAGTGACCTGATAATCGATTCCAGTTTCTTGAGAGGTCTATACAGTGAATGACGCGTGTACTGTACTTGATAACAAAAGGTAAATTTCACCTACACATTATTTTTATAGAAAAAAGTATGGTTTTATCCGGATACTGTATAATACAACGGTCTCCATTTCCAGATGAAAAGTGTCAGGTTTAAGTTATTTACAAGCGTATCATAAATAACGGATTAGTTGGTTGGTTGGCCTTAGGTAATGGGTTATAAGGGATTTTAACACAAAATTAAGCAGTTTTATTCCCCAAAATGTTATCGGGATTGGCCCTTGAAGTTAAGAATTTACTGAACTTTTAATCACTGTTTACGAAAAATATATTTGATTCAGAAATGGAAGTCTATCAAGTCGTGCGAAAGTGATACAATTTGCGGCCCAAATATAGGCTTTTATTTTAGATCCCGTATTTCACAGTTGTTTTCATCATTTACACGCTACAGTAGGACGTTATACCCCATTTTTCATCATTTCATTTATTCTACAGAAGGGTATGTTACTTTAAAACTATAGCCACGTGCCCAAACTACTCAAAGACCGGTTAATTAGCAATAATTGCATTAAAACAACATCCGGTCTTATAATCAGACAAACTAAACAGGTAACCGGAAATGGAATTTGGTTGAACATCCGACGCGTCTGCACCGACTGCAGGCGCGGTTCCAGAGGGGGGGGGGGTGTCCAGGGGGTCCGGACCCCCCCCCCCAGCGCAAGCTTGAAAAAATTTTATGCGATTTTATTGGCGATTTTTAGACCTGTAATTTTGGAATTTACCTTCCGGAAATACGGCAGAATGCACCAAATTGAATCTAATTTACCAGCGCTGGGGTAGCCCACCGCAATTATCAAACCTAGACCTTCCCCCTGCAAAAAATCCTGGATCCGCGCCTGGACTGGGCTAACGAAGACGGGTATACGACATAATAAATATAGTCTTGTATGAGGGCATTTTGCCTGGGCCGCGCCGCTAGACACTGCCCTTGACATGGGCAAAGCGCGCCGGAAAATCCCTAGTAAATTTCTCGGAGCGAACTCGTGGTCTTACCCACAGAGAAACTTCCACTGTCTACACTGACAATAAACAGAGGCGGATCCAGGATTTTCAGAAAGAGGGGGCGTGCTGCACCCACTTGGGAGTGCGAAGCCCGGAACAGTGATTTTTGAGTGGAAAAAATGCCCACAAGGACTAATTTCATACTAATCCTGTAAATTAGGATTCTCAAACAAAACTATTTTTGTTCTCCTTTCTCGCAAGAATATATGGAGCTAAAAATTGTTCGCCACTTCAAAAAATAGAGGGGCCGTGCGCCAGGTACGCCCCCCTCTGAATCCGCGCCTGATAAATGCATAAAGAAATTACTGAAACACCGGGGAAATTCAAGGTGTGAGTTTGGCTAAAGCGGTCCCCAATCGTCGCAAGGTTCATTAATAAAATTTAAACAATTCTGCCGTTGGTTATTTGAAGTATACAAGCCGGAATAAAATAAATCAAATTTTAGTCCCACTATTTGTTGAATATGTATGTTAAAGGAGCTACATCGCTAATATTTGTTGAATATGTATGTTAAAGGAGCTAAATCGATAATATGGGTCGCAACGCATATAACAATGTAAAGTGAATGTATATAAACTGATTTACATTCAATCGCTTCCGTTTTTACTCTGATTTCAAATCAGTTATGTTCGGCGAAATACGCCAGAAATCTTAATCGAATGGACATTTCTTGCGTCTGGTTATTCCAGTCTACATCGATAATATTTACTGCGCATGGTCTCCACATAAGAATAAGGCGTCGCCGTTTGACCTAGCCTCGTGCTGCGATTGCCATGTTACAAATGGCGCTGAAACGCATTATTGTACACGATTAGTGTATCAATGGTAAAATGTTTATTTTGTCTTAAATATTGGATCCCATGCAGAAGCCCATCTTTTCCCGGTAAGAATACGGCATCAATGTTGATTTAAATTGACAAATAATTCGTGTTTTCCCGATATGGCTATTTGAACAAAAACTGAACATAGCTGGTTTATATGTGAGCTGTATACAGGAGATGGACACAGATCACCAAATATTCCTGGGCCGTCACTAAGAAACAAGGGCCAAAGTTATTTTTAGTCCTTCTCCCCCTTTCCATTTTCCCCATTTTGCATGGCGATTTTTGTTGAATTTTCGTGTAGAGTTGTGAGGTTGGTTACGTTGAAATGTAGGACCGGGAATTGCATGTTTACTTGTCTCTACTTCCAGCTTTTGTATCTCAAGTTTTTCATGAAGAACCTAATACATATTTTGGGGCAAGGCTTTAACACATGTTGCTCCATCTGTGGCAGAAAGCGTTCCATCCAACGAAAATTTTGGGAAAAGTCAGTGCCGGTCTAAAAGACGAGAATTAACATTAAAGTCAATGGGGTATTATTTAGTGATCTGTGGCCTAGATAGTAATTGTATAGATGTAGGATATGTCACGTGCCCTGGGGGCCTCATTATGAAGATAAATATACTCGTCAATCCTATATCTCCATTCAAGTATTATACCGATAAATATAGATTATTGTGATATTTATCTGTTGCTATCCGAGTGCGAGCTATGGTGCTACACGTATGGGGACATTTTGCCCGGCTAGTGGCGTAACCCCACATATTCCGTGTGCAGTTTATCGTTTGATTATACCGAATCTCGCTTATCACTATTGATAACCCCTATCGCTAATTAACAGTCAATCGAGTTGAACCAGCATTCTCAGACTTCACTGAACAAGAGAGAGAGAGGAATGGGGTTTAAAGTCCACTCAACACAACCAGGTCATTTCGGGACTAACATATGGTTTCAATTTTATTTCAATAATTCGCTTGCGCGTAGGGGCCTTTAGCCGTTGGAGGAAACCGGAGTGCCCGGAGGAAACCCACGAGGTTGAGAAGGCGCCCCTATCTCCATGCCACATACGCTCACACCAGGGCTCGAAACCACAGCCGCAAGCCAGAGGTGACCGGCCAGCTAGAGGTCGAAGCGCGGCACTCCAGACCACTAGGCCATCCCAACCCCCTGAACAAGAGAGAGTATACTGTTCCTGTCATAGCACCGCTGGCCAACATCCATACACGTTTCTATCTTTATTTATCAAATAATTTCATAAATGTTTAAAATGTTCCGGTCGATTGCCAGGCTTTGATTTTATTATGCAAGGGCAGTAACTCTGCTGATACAGACTTTAAAAACTGAAACGATGTTTGACGCCCTAATGTTCTAATCCGAATGGGGCTAATGAAGAAGGGCATATGAGGGAAATTCAACTGTCAAGGGATCTTTTACGTGCACGCCAATGCATATACGGGCCATCCGTCCTGCATCATTGACAAGGGGGAACCCACTCGGAAAATCTGGATGAACTTTCTCGGCCAATGCAGGGATGGAACACCCGACCCCCAGGCTACCGTGCCTCGGGTTTTTATAAAAAGTAGTCAACTAATAAATACAATGCATAAAGTCTTTTATTATTGATGCAAAAATATGGAGATTTGAAATAACAACCCTTTTATGGTATGAACAAATAACTCATTGACATAAATTATATTAATATTATACATTCTGATTATAAATTAACTAATATACAAACAAACTAACGGACTTCCTTCTCACACAAAATAAACCCACCCGGAGCCTGCTTCACGAAACTTTAAGATAAAATCCAAATTTGAGTAATTTCATTGGATAATATTATATTTATTTTAGTAATTAGCCAATCAAGATTGAAGTATGTACTAAAATTTGAATTTTATCTTTAGTTAAGATTTCGAAAATTAGGGCACTGGTCGGTGAAGATGGCATGTATACACATGACCCATATAAAATCTTTCCAACCCTACAGGCACAAAATAAACCAACTGGTTGGCGAAGATGACATACAAAATCGTCCAAACCATACAGTCACAAAAACCTCCCAAAACACCAACATTCGAAAATGACACAATTTGATCAATATATGTATATGCAAATTGATTATTTACAAAAAAAATGAAAAAGTAGAAAAAGGTGATCAACTATTTACAAACACAAATAATTAATTGAGCAACATTTATTCACGTGTTCGTTTTCAATGCACGTACATTTTACTCCAATTACACAAACAGAATCATCCATAGAGACAAAATGGCGTGGAATTCGTTGATTGTTTTAACATCTATCCAGACTAGAATTAAATTCAATTAACATCACTTCATTTTAATAAGTTAACAATTTTTATCTTTTCAACCGCGAGTTTTTATTAATTGTGATTTAGTTCTCAAATACATCAAGTTTGAATGAATTGGAGATGAACTGAGCAAATGGATTATTTTGTGTTAAACTGAGTGTATGAATCTCACAGTTTGTTACATGGAAGGGAATTTGATCATTGAGGCGATTGAGAGATAAATTGAAGGCAGATCTGTTAAACAAGAAAATAAAATGGCTGTAGACTGAAAAGAATGAGGTGAATTTCAGGTCTGGATAATCAAGTGTTTCGCTTCTGGACAACAAAGTCACACTAGTTAATAAAAGATAACAAATTTGACTGGATATAAAAATCCAATCCGTTATTTGATACTATACAAATATAATTGTTTTTATTTACAAATTAATTATGCATAGATTCTGTATTTATTATGAAACAAATAAACTGTAGCCAGGGTCGGATTTACAAGTACGTAAGCACGGGATGTAGTTATACATTGTCCATTGGAGCGAATGGACTGGGTGTCGGCCGTAACCTGCCACTGCTCCATGAAGGGGTCGGATTTAGCAACATGTGACGCGGGGGGGGGGGGGGCGTTCCAAATTTATAGAAATGTTGCAGCATCCCGTGTATATATAAATATGTCACACGGCCTATTTGTAAATCCCGCCCCAAGTGCACCATATATTTATATAAAAATTGTAATTCCAACGAGGTAACTAAGGTAACAATAATTATTATGCTTTCGTAAATTCTTTCAATTTAACAATAAGAGAATGTTTGTCAAATATAAAACCCGTAATATAAATTTAATGACCCGGTGGATCCACATTTTGCTACTTTTAAACGATAATTCGACCTACAAAATTTTCAGAGATATATATATATATTTATGCTACGTATTGGCACCGAGATACACAGGAAAATAAATATAACAACGCTCCAACGCTCAAATAATTCATCTAAATAAGCACTACATATCGGCTTCAACGCTAAAATTTAATAACGTTAAAATCCCACCCTATGACACGGAAATAACGAATAAACGAAGTACTGAATCATATAGTCATTCTTCAGCACTGAACGTCGACAACGTTAAAACGCTATCCATGACGTTGAATTAGCCACAATCTTATGGTTTAAATTAATGACGTCATTGACCACTGAACGTCGAGAACGTTAAAACGCTATCCCATGACGTTGAATTATCCACCATCTAATAATAGTTCTAAATAATGACGTCACTAATCAAATAAACCCTCATGACATATAGAAATTATGACGTGTACAATTATTGTTTTCTATAGACATAGGAGGAGCACCATAGAGGTTTCTTAAAGACGACCGGACTTGAACAAACTATGAAATAACTAAAGTTTTATACACAATAAATAATTTAAACTATATACAAATAAACTAGACATTTATCTTAGCACCCAATAAATGCTTAAAATAGTATGATGTCATATCACTATTCTCAAACATCTTATTTTTATTTCAAACTTTTCTTAGTTATAAAACAAGGGTGGCTGTTTTTTTAATCCAAAAGGGATCTTCGTTGACTAGGCTTTATTAGGCATGGCGGAGTATCACCTTGTCCGCCTGGTCCACAACCCCTCCTCTTGGTTTATTAAATAAAACAAAAACTCCATAAAGTTTTAACAGTTCATGGCATCAAACATTTGGCACAACCTCAAACTGTATATCAAAATGTAGACATACCGGAAATAGATGTCAGCGCACCTGCAAACTCCTCACTTCTCACTCATGGCACGCGCTTTGGAATGAAATCACGTGAGCAAACAGGAAGTGGAATGTACCCTGATATAGGACAACAAAAAGGTACAAACTGGACCTCAAATTATTAACCAAATCGTACCCATCGTATGGTTAGCTTGGTGAAACGAGAGGTGTACTGGCATTGGCAACCGTGAGTTTAAAATTCGGTGTTGGGAAACTGAAGGTTATTTTGGTGTTGGTATTGGGTGTTCCGGGTGAGGAGAAGCTCCGTTCAGCTTGGGAACAACCCTTCAAGGAATGTGACACACGTAATTCACTCTCGTATCGTCTCAACTGCTGCATAAAGTTCAAGTTGGGGTCGATGATGCTTCTTCGATCTCGAACATGTTCGTAAGCCAGGTCGAGACTAAGATGACTTTTAAACATGAGGTAGGCCAGACAAATTGTAACAGATCGGCTCACACCGGCATGACAATGGACCAAAACTTTACCATCATTCTCTGTGATGGAATCTGAAAAGGGACAAAATTAAAATCATAAGTAAAATAATTAATAATTACTAATAATATAAATATGTCGATAAATCAACATATGAAAAAATGAAATAAAATGTATTTAATTTGAGGCCTGAGCTATATTATAAGCCAGTTCGGCCTACCGTGCCCCGTGGTGGTTGGGGTTGTACGTCAACTCCCACCTACGTGTATACACTTCCAGTTCATAAATGTCATTGAAACAAACAATGGAAATAAAATTAAACACGAATAACTCATTTTAAAGATTTAATCGTGCAGTGGGATTTGTTCACTCCTTGTTTTTATGTTTAATAACTGCGCGTGATAATCACACACGTGTTTCAATCGCCATCTTTGTTGACACCTCGCCTCTTTATCTCCGAGATTACGAGTTGAATGACCTTTAAATGCGCGGTAGAATTAGAATAACATATTCTATAATCCTTACACCACGTGGGTGTGACGACATGAAGGGGGTCAGTGGTGTCATGACACGTGACAATACCATCCCATACACCCACATTTCCTGACATTGATCAACGTCATAATTGATTTTATTGAATTGATATTGTTTGCGCCGGTCAATCCTCGTGGGTCTTCCCTCGGTCTTCCCAATGCAAGCGAATTATTTAAATGTGGACGGTAAACCCAATATATTTCTTTATTGATAAAATGCTGTTTTATTAAATAGATAATTTTTTTTGTCTGTCAAACCTCGTGGGTTTCCTCTGGGTCACCCATATTGATAAATACTGTTTTATTGTAGATTTAACGGCTGTTTACCTCTCACACGAAAACCACTTAATAAACTGACGCCATAAAGAAGGTGGCGGGCTAAACAAAGGGAGAGGTTGTGGGGATTGTGCATGCTGACCGATATTTTTACTATCTTCAGTAAAACCTTGATGTACAGTCTAGTTTCATTAAGTGGCTGTATTAAGTTACTGTTTGTTCTACCGTTAGCCGTGCTCTTCCCAGTTGACTAATTAATAGTCACATACATATATGTTGCTATCCCACTCTATTGACAAGGTTTCCTTTCTCTACATCACTTCCGCTTTATGTCGAACTCCGTGATATAGCCGGAAATCTTATCTCCCTAATCATTAGTGTAATTGTACGAACTGTGAAGACATTAATTTGTCTAGAAACCAGCAATCAATAGGACCATCCCTGCTGTAAACCACAGCTCACTGTAAATCGCTCCATTATGTATATTTACCGGGTAAAATGGCCGTTCATTGTGTCCGTGTTTATTATTTGTACATGTATATTTATCAGGTAAAATGGCTGTTCTTTGTGTCCGTGTGTATTGTTTCGTTTCGTATTTTTTATATTCAATCAACGGGATTAATAGGCTATTGTTGGCGATATGGCTCCGGCGGAAGCGGACATTAAATACTACTACAGTATGCTCTAGTACATAGGGAGAGAGAGAGAGAGAGAGAGAAGAGAGAGAGAGGAAAACGGAGGACTCTAGAGAGGGAGGGGGCAACGTCCACTCAAAATAAACTTCCCCGACTGGCGTATGGTATCCCCTTGTCAGTGATGCAGAAGGCGGGCCTGACAGGGACAGCTGCCTAGTCGTTCCGATGGGACGAAAAACCAAGGTCCCGTGTACACATTAGAGTGCACGTAAAAGATCCCTTGGCAGTTGGAATTCGACATAAGAGTAGGCCGTAGCGCCGCTGCCCGGGCAAAATTTCCCTCATAGCACACTGTATGGCGTATGCCCGTCTTCCATTAGCCCAGGTTAGGTGCAAAAGAGTAGGACGTTATACCCCACTTCATTTTATTTTACAATTTTACTTCAATAATTCGCTTAAGGGTACATGTATGGGTCTTTAACAGTGGACGTAAACCCACGTTGTTCGATTCTCGAGGGCGTGTTTAACCACTACAACATATTGTATACCTGTCTATCGAGTTTGAGAACGTCTTAACGCAATCATTAGGCACGTGACACGTAAAGAGATAAAGGACAGTCCCTTCCTATTGTCTAGTCGAAATTCACGGAATAATACCATCCTGCTTTCCCCAGAATTACCACATCTTATAATTCTTTATCTTAGAATGTGCGTATTTCATTAAAATTCGTGTTATAAACTTTGATTAGTCAACACGTCACACAGGTGGAGGGAGGGGAGAGAGAAATGTGGTTTAAAGTCCACTCGACAACTGTATTTTATTAATTCGGTGGGGATCTTTAGCAGACCTTATGCTCTAAAGCGCATTAAATAAGAAATGAAATGGTGTTTAACTAACGTCCGATTGAGCTAATGAACTCGGGCTACGAGGGAAAATTTAGCCCGGACAGCGGCACTACGGCTTGCTTTATATCGAATTCCACCGGTCGGAGGTTCCTTGAACGCACAACGACTACATTAAATAAGAATCGCCTGTAGCAAAATACAAAATTTACCTCAAGAACGTTAGTCCCGAAATAACCGGCATTATGTTTAGAGGTCGTTAAACCCGACCCGTTTCTCTTGATCACTAACTTAATTCTAATAGAGAGTCAACTCACCCATAAAATTAAAAGCTGCATCAAACCATGAAGACAAGTCGGCGGTTGAATTGTCACATACTCTTATTGTCATGTATTCAAAATCTGTAGGGAAATGATTGACACAATTGGATGAAACGTTGAGTATAGCAGTAAAACCAATGCGTTTTAACAGTTCCTTCTGGGAGGCGTGGCCTGAATCACCCAAATAAACACGAGGGAATATCTCCGCTGGTTCATTCTGAAATTTAATAGAAATAAAGATTATTTATTAGGTCATGATTGTTATGATATGAAATAGGTCAAGCTGATAAAAATACAAATCCAATTTTCGATTCGTTTTTTCAATACTTTCAATGACCGGTTTTGTAGTGGTAAGTCACCCCTTGCGTCAAACGAGACGATACGTCAGTTGATTAACCAAACAGCGTTGATGTTTCTATGGGGATACCTACAGTCGCCACAAACCTATTTGTGGGGTTTCACCGGGTCCTCCGGGTTCTTCCCACTAATAACAACCTATTCACCCAAGTAAATTATTGAAATAAAATTGAACCATATGTTAGTCCCGAAATGACCTGGTTTGTGTCGAGTGGGTGTTTAACCCAAATTCCCTTTTTTATACATACATGTATTATCTAAAAATCACAATATTTATTGTCAAGTGACATATAAGAAATCCGCGGGAAAACGGATGACAACGACTGCGATCACGTGTGTTTTGCGTGTACGTTACATCTTTTAACAGCCAACAGCTAAGGAAACGTCAAGGTGTAAAAATGATGAATAGTTTTCCGTTTCTTGTACATGTAGGTGTTAATCCCTACGCACCCCTTTACACCCGTTAAAGCACTCGATCAAAGGATGTGATAAGTCTATCAATGCAATAAGTGCGCCAACATGAATAACAACTATTCCCGCCATTACACGTTGATTGACATATCCCAGTTTTACCGGATACACAATGACATATGAATGGAGTAATTGTTTCAGATTTTTTTTTTTAGATTGACAGCTTGTCGGTTGTTTTATTACAACCGTTTATAGTAATATGTCGTTGAGGATTTTTAAACATGTGTTCATAATAATGAAATATTTTGACGTAACGCATGTTAGCTGATTGAACCTACATAAGGACGTCTGTCATATTAAATTTTTATAACCAGCCCTCGACATCTGTTTATTTTATTTTTGATTCAGTTTCAAAATAAATTATTTAAAAAAAAAAACGATATTTCAGTCGTATCACATTAAACAAAGCGAAAACAAAATTCCAATCGAATAAAACGAACCGAAACTAAATAAACAAAATTTCAATCAAATAAAATGAACCGAAACGAAACAAAAGTAAATGGAAACAAAATTTCAATCGAATTATGCCACAAACCGAAACGAAATTTCAAATCGAATTATGCCACCAAAACCATGAAATCCGAGTCGAATTATTAAGATGAATTACATCATTTAATTTTTCATTCTTGTAATCAGAATATAACGATGTCTTAAGTTACGCCCGCGCATATGACACGGCCAACTGGGATAAAACTAATGAATGTATTCCTATCCTGGTCAGACGTAAATATCCCGCTGATAATTCTTTATGAAGATAGCTGTGGTCTTTCTGACACAAAAGAACTCATTTATTTTATCAGAGCGCAGTAATCCCCGGACTATCGTTCCATCTATGTAAATGTTGACAGCGCGAGTATACAATGCGAGGGCGGTTGATATATGTTCCGGAAGTGTATACATCAAGGTAATTATAGCGTAATGACCGGGAATGTATACTAATAATGCACGGTAATAGACATCACTTCATCGTAACTATACATAGATCTTTAGTCGATTTATTTTCAAAAGCCGGAAATGACATTTATCCGGTACCTGGTTTGTAACAAACAAAATACATGGGGTGTAATGAAGTCGAAGACGGGTATCCGCAATGATATAGTGAACTTATCCATCAATTTTGAGTAGATATCTGGGCTACGTTTTACTCTTAGTTCGAATTTCAACTGATAGCGACTTACTCATCGACCCACTGCAAGAGAGCGAGATATAATTATAAACTACGTCATTTCAGAGCGAGAAAGGGATAATACATACATGTATAAACTAGGCCATATCAAAACTTACATATGGTAGAGTTCTTTATTAGTGAAACCCAGAGGACTTCGAGAAAACCCGAGGACAGCAGTTAATCGAAACCACACAACATGATTAAATGACAGACCTTATGATCTAACGCGCACGTATTAAGATCACCTGACCGGAACTCCTTCACACGTCACAGTGCCATCCCTAAAATGAAAGTAAAGTGAGTATAAAACTTACCCGAGATTCTCGACGAGGTGACGGTAATACGACAGGGGTTGGTAAGGACAATAAGAAGGACGGCAGTAGAATTTGTTGAGCTATACAAAGTTGAGGGTAACATTCCTTGAACTTTTGATAACCACCTGAAATAAAGAGTTTAATGGTTAAACAAATAAAAATAAAATAGTATCTCTCTAGCATTGTGTTTCGTTGAAAACGAAATGGTATTTAACGTCCTACTTTTATGCGTCAACTGGGCTAATGAAGACAACTATTCGCCATGCAGTGTGCTGCGAAACCACTTTTCCCCAGGAAAGCTGTGACGCCATTTTTCCTCGGACAACTGCGAGACCAATTTGCCCTGACTTTTCATCGGCGCAGCAAGGACACTTTTCCCCGGGAAGCTGTGGGGCCATTTTCCCCCCGGACAACTGCGAGGAACATTTGCCCCGACTTTTACCCGGCGCGCTGGGCGCACTTTCATCCATCGCGACGAGGGCACCGTTCGTCGGAAAGCTGTGAGGCCTTTTCTATACATGTATTACACGGACAGCGGAGTGTGCACCTCCTCTCAATCGGATTTCAAATACCAAAGACTTTTTTTCCAGATGGTACTATGAATTCGCCATGTGGCTGTGGACATTACAGATGTCCGCGCCGTTAATAACCATACACAGAATTAGGACGCTAAACTCCATTTCGCTTCATAAAATATCTTTGTAAAAACACCAAACGGAAATCACTTAAACCTGTTTTGTACATGTCAGGAAAAGCCACGTATTTAAACAATTCCTGCTGATTCATTCATTATTTTTAGATGAGATAAAAAAAATGGAGGTCTAACAGGAAGTCGAGAGTTTAATGAAAAAGATAGATTATTAAGTTAATATCTTTTTTTGTAGTAAAACACGTTAAATAAATTAGGTCGTTCTCTCACTGAATGAAGATATGGAAGATTATCTAGAGTTCGTGTGAGTTGATCAATAGCCTCCATTGATGAAATATTATCAATGAAATAGCAGTACATGGCGGGATTATGCGCGTGGGAGTAAAGGAATATCAATATCTCCACTGTGTGTACAGGTTGCTTATACCATACATTCAGTTTTAACACCGACCTCGGAGAAAGCGTATATTTTTGTATATTTTATAAACGCATTATGGCTGAATTTTTAAAATTTAGTATTAAAAAATAAATCGAATTGCCCATGGTATGAATGAATGCTCGTGTATAGGTGACACTTTATTATTATTAATGGATATTAACTTGTCAATACATATTTTTTGTTATTACCAAATATTTTATTTCAGTTACATTAACCGTCAAACACGTGAACAGATGTAATAAGCGGAACGGTGAAACCCATTACATTTCCTTTCATGAAGCCTGTGTGTACCGAACGGTATAATCGACACATATAAAGTTTATTATCCATTTACCTGACGCCCGCACAAATCAATATTGCAATAAATATACACTAAACAACATCAGTTTTATTTCTACAACTTTATTACATCCAACCGTTCATCAATAAACACGTGTTTGTTATAGCGCGGACGTGGAAGAAGACATCAGTTTCATTTCTACAACTTTATTACATCCAACGTTCATTAATAAAAAAAAGCTTTGTTATAGCGCGGACCTGTGTGAAAGCTCCCTTTTGACGACATCATTTTTATTTCTAAGACTTTATTACACCAACGTCCATTAATAAACACGTGTTTGATATAGCGCGGACCTGGAAGAAAGCTCCCTTTTGACGACATCAGTTTTATGTCTAAAACTTTATTACACCCAACGTACATCAATAAACACGTTTTTGTTAAAGCGCGGACCTGGAAGAAAGATCATTTTAACGACATCGACGTAGTTCACTTCTGCGCGAACCTCGAAAGAATCTGGTCTGTTGTCAATTATAGAGGTCGGGATAAATAGGATTCAACGTCGACGGACACAAGCTAGGTCATTTCGGGACTAACATATGGTTCAATTTTATTTCAATAACACGTGTGTGCGTCTTTAACTGCGACAGAAAATCGGAGCATGCGAAGTAACCGCCGCCAGATTAGACAGGGGCCTATCATACACGCGTTGCGATCGAAACCACGCCACGACATAATTACAGGCCTTATGATATAAAGTGAACTCGTTAGCCTATTCGGCCACCCAACCACCCTTTAAAGCTGCAATTTCATATTCTTCAGTTATATTTTAAAATAAAGCCTCAAAATAGATGGTATCTATAAACAGTCCTACGTGTACCTTGTTAAAGAATAATCTTATTAATCCTATAATTCACTATTGCCAGTTGAGAAATTGGCAAAAATATCATTTGTAAATTTAAATTCAAACGTTTGAAGATAGCTTTTGCATGGGGTGGGGGTGGTAATGGGAAAACAAGGGAGGTAATTGTGTTATTATTTCCGATGTGAAGAATTTGTAAGCGTGGAAAATAATGCCCATGATTGTATAATAGTGAGTTGACAACCTATTAAGCAAAAGACAGAAATAAATATGTTTTGACTTTCTTGGAAAATATGAAATTCCCGCTTTAAACTAAAATAATCATTTATATATGTGTGCCATTTATTCTTTTACGATGTGTTGTAATGTCTTCAACATAAATAAAGTCACACAACCCAATATTGTTTCGTTTATAAGGGAGTAACTCTATGTACATTCATTAGTGAGACACTGAGCAAAAAGATGTATTTTTATCGACAACCACGCCAACATTTGTAGGATAAAAAACATCTTGATGAGAAACACCAATACTATTTTAATCTTGTCCGATGTAGAATTTGTTTAATGATATCTACAGATCTAAACATATTGATTTGAGGAAATTGTTGGTTCAATTAGTTCCAGTCCTTCCCGCATAGCGATGGATGTCAATCAACAACCAGTCATTTAATTGATCGACGCGTATTGTGTGCAATTATAGAGAGAGAGAGAGAGAGAGAGAGAGAGAGAGAGAGAAAGAGCGAGCAACTGAATAAGGTTTTCTTTTTATGAACCGACCGGACCAATGAAGACGGACATTGGATATGCAGTCTGAGTGTGTTATGGCAGACCTTTGCTCGGTCAAATCTTATTTCGAACATTAATTGTCAAAGTCTCTTTACGAGTAATCCAACGTACATGCATGTCCGGGGACCAAGGTTTTCCGTCCTATCTGAACAAATATATATCGGTGTCAAGTACATGTACGAGTTTGAGCAAGCCTATACTTTTCACCCACTCCCCTCTTTAATCACAAAGGCCTAATTAAACAAAATACGTTTACATGTTCTATGAATGTACATGCATACTATGTAGTTTGTTCATTTTACTACAAAATCGATGATGTCATTTCATTGATGATGTGTTCCATTGAGAAACAGCACGCGATTTTAATGAATGAATCTCGTGAAAACAATCGATATTTCTAGGGTGTAGTGAGTGAGAAGCTTAGTCATAGAAAATCTATTGTCAATGAAACCCATAATGAGATTGAAATTAGAAACAAAAATCGTCTTTCAATGACACGCGGGGGAGGATGCAAGTTAAAGTGACGTTGAATGATTATCAATATTTTCTTCAATGGAACTCGAGTTGTGTCGGGAGGAGGAGGGGGGGTAGCTTAAAACGGCTTTGTATTATTTCTAACATACTTATTCAAATGCCATGGGGAATGGAGAAAGAGAGAAAATTGGGGTTTAACGTCCACTCGACACAAACTAGGTCATTTCGGGACTAACATATGGTTTTAAATTTTATTTCAATAATTCTCTTGCGCGTAGGGGTCTTTAGCAGTGGGAGGAAACCGGAGTGCCGGAGGAAACCCACGAGGTTGAGAAAGAGCCTCTATCTCCATGCTACATACGCTCACACCAGGGATCAAAACCACAGCCGCAAGCCAGAGGTGACTGGCCAGCTAGAGACCGAAGTGCGACACTCTAGACCACAGGGCCATCCCAACCAAATAAAGGGGAGGGTGGTTAAAGTGGCACTGGATGTCAACCCTTTAATGACACGCGGTTGCGGGTGGAGTTTAAAGTGGCGCCGATAGATTTTCAATATCTTCTAATGAAATGCGGAGGATGGATTGGGGTTTACCGTTTTGAAAACCCAGTAAATTGGTGTTTTGTTATGAAAACCGGCTGAAATGTGATCGCGCGTTTGCAAGCACACAAGTGTATGTCAAAGTACACACTTGTTTTTGTCCAATCCTAACGACTAGATATCATATAGTGTCAGTTGGAATTCGATATAAGAGTAGGCCGTAAGCAACATTTCCTTCATATCACACTGTATGGCGTCAGAGCAGAACAGTAGGACGTTAAATCCACATGTCAGTATATCTCCCTGCTGTAACCACGAATACATGCCAGTCAAGGCGAATAATAGGACAGGGAATTGTTTTCAAGAAAGTGTGGGAGGAAAAACAAAAACTAAAAACGTGTTAAGCCTTGGATAGATTTTTTCAAATGGATAATTCTTTTTTTTTTGCAGATGTGTGTTTAGTTCATCAATCATCACGCGCTAATGTTCTTATTACGTATATAACCAGCCTACGCATGCCCAAAAAACAACCTTGTTATAAAACCACGTGTCTTAATGAACTTTAAAACAACACATGTGTATATTTATAGTAATTCTTCTTTATAGAAATCGACAAGACTCCCTTTTATAAATACATACATGTACATATGTATGTATGAAATACAGTTTATGAATGAAAAATTTTCAACAAAAGAAAAACGACAAGACTCTATTTCTATATACATGTATGAATACATTACACGAATGAAAAATTTTCAACAATAGAAAAAAACGACCACACTCTATTTATATATTAATATAATTCATGAATGAAAAATTCTGCACAATAACAAAAACGACCAAACGCTCTATTTTAAATGAATTTATTTTATGAATGAAAAATTCTGTACAATAGACGAACTAAAACACAACGGTATATTATATGAAGAGCACGGATGGAGAATATACACTCGTAGACTTCATTAACGCCAAGTAAGCACGGATGACATCTGTTTAGTTCAGTAACGATGAATGGACGAAACACTTCTAACTGTTGGTTCACAGCGTGTAAAATAAAAACAATTTCGTTTGTGGGCCCGCTGACCCGAGAGAGAGAGAGAGAGAGAGAGAGAGAGAGAGAGAGAGAGAGAGGGGAGGAATCGGGTCGACACAAACTAGGTCATTTCAGGACTAACACATTGTTCAATTTTATTTCAGTAATTCGCTCACGCCTTTCGGGTCTTTAACAGTTTTAGGAAACCGGAGGACCCGAAACAAACCAAAGAGGTTGGACAGGCGACTCTACTCCAGGTTACACGAAAACGAGGAATCGAAACCACACCAGTTGACTCAATGACCTTATGATACAACGCGCACACGCTAACAATTCGACCAATAATTAAATTAAAGTTTATGATGGCATCGCTTGTTGATTGTGGCATTGGTTAGTTAATAAATATATAACTAATAATTTAAATAAGGCCTAAAATAAAGATTGTAATAGGCAGATTTACCTTTACATAATGCATCTTTAACTTTACTTTAGAAATAATTAAAGCCCCAATAACACTCTTGTTGTTACTGAATAATATGTCCCAATCTTCATTCTGGTCAACAAATCGTATTATTTTAGAACATTCCAATTAAATGATGATATAAATTTCATCTTTACACATCTATTTTGAAAAATTGGAAAAATTCAACCAATTGATTTGAAAAGTCTAACATAAACCTTTTCAAATGTGACTTGGATTTTAAAATATTTTCGAACCTTCTGGACAAGTAAAATAGGTTGTAATGGATAATTTACACAACAGGTAGGACACTTAAACTTCTAGTACTTAGAATAAGGGTATTATTTATTTTCTGGAGCTACCAAGCCAGCAAGAATGTTATTGTCCCTTTAAGTAAAGCGACTCCAACAACATACAATAAACAAGGGGGTGGGGAACCCCGTTGGCCAACACCAAGATCGCACACGGTACCTCAAGGTTAGCGAGTCAACGTCCTATTCACCGAGTCACCTTGGCTCCTGATTGATTTAGGAATCTAGGTTTCGCTTTGAATAAACTGATTAGAAGGGATTAAGTCAATGTCGGGCCTACACGACCTAATAGGCCTACATTGTACATGTAAACCAAGCATCTGTCCTTCACACAATTATAAACCGCTTAATCCAAGTCGGTAATCCGTTTCACCGCCCACATTCGGCTTAAGATAACCTCCTCGCAATCCGATTAACAGAGACTACAAATTATTAAATGTTACGAATGATAAAGCGGCTTTAATAATAATGGGTGCCATAAAATTGTGGTCATGATTTCTTCCTAGTTTCGTATGAATAGAAATGGGTCAAATGTATCAACGGGTCGTGGCGACCAAGTGAAAAAAAGAAAGAAATAAAATAGGGTTTTACATGAACGTCCACTCGAGACAAACTAGGCCCTCTCGAGACTAACACAAGTTCAATATTATTCCAAAAATTCATTTGTGTGTAGGGGTCTTTAACAGAGGGGGGGGGGGGGGCTGAAGACCTACGAGGTTTGACAGATGACCCTATCCCTCGACGCGTATAAGCAGGGAATTGATTAAACCACGATACCTGCCGGACCTTACGATTTACATTGCAATATTTAAACATTTACAGTAAGTCCCGAAATGAGCAAGTTTATGTCGAGTGGATGTTAAACACTATTTTTCTCTTTCTCTCTTTATCAAGACAACGATTACACCGGGACTTAAACATGTTAATTACATGCACGTGTATCTGCACATCCCGTGTTAAATAACCACGAACAGCTGGATATTCAGGACTGATTGTAAATTAATCCCACTTCTGACACCATTAACGGACGTTCAAGGTGTCGGGTTTCGTGGCTGACCGGAAGTATTAATTATATTAATGGCTGCTATAATTCAATCTCCACTTCCTCCCGATTTAACAAAATCAACCAGGTGCCTGTTTCACGAAATTTTAACCGAGATAAAATCCAAATTTTAGTTATTTGATTGGATAATATTCGATTAATCAAAATTGAAGTATTTATTAAAATTAGGATTTTATCATTAGATTTCGAGAAACGGGGCCCAGGTGTTTTTCTGGTAAGGTGAATTCACGACGGGAGTAATATATAGACTACTGTACTCGGTGGACCCAGGGTGGGTTAAAGCGTGCATTATGATGCTGGCTGCAAATATAACGTCACAAGGGGGGGGGGTGTATATTCTGGCCATAGTCCGCCACCCTCACATAAATACAATTTGTATATCAGCATGGTAAATAGATGGAATTATTTTGCTCAAATAAATACAACATAATAAATCACATATCTATTTATTAAAGAACTAATTCGGAGTGTCTTTAATGTTAAGGTCCAATCCACCAAAAAAGAGCAAACCTAAACAAAGATATAGAGATTGTATTATACCAATGTAAAACTTTTGGTATAACACACCGGTCAATGTTGTTTATTTCAGATTTAACGTCCGATACAAAATACATGCTATTATACATTAAACGTCTAATATATAATATATGATATTATAGATAGGTTGCTTTATTAAGTTATTAAAGCTCCAATAGCATTTTTTTAAGTTATATTTTTAAAATGTATTAAAATAAAGCTCAAAAATAGATTGAACCTATAAACAGTCCTACCTTGTTAAAGAATAATCCTATTAATCCTATAATTCAGTACTGCCAGTTGAGAAATTGGCAAAAATATCATTTTCAACTTCAAATTCAAACGTTTTAAGATGGCCGTCCATGGAGAGGAATGGGAAAACAAGGGAGGTAATTGAGTAACTATTTCCTCAATCACCCTGTGTCACCCTTTATAATGCCCAAAAAATTTTGCCCAGGACCGTATAATAGTGAGTTGACAACCTTTTGAGCAAAAGACATAGAAATAATTATGTTTTGACTTTCTTAGAAAATGTGAAATTGGAACTTTAACATATGAAGGAATAATATACCGAAAATTTGTAAAATCATTAAAAAAAATAAATAAGTTCTTGTATAGAAAAAGATCATTTTAAAATCCCTGTCGTGAGAAGAGATGGTAAAATATTCCCCATATAGCACACTGTATGGAGTATGCCAAGTTTCATTGTCGCGGTTAGTGCAGTAATATAGAATGTTTAACTTTAAATTCATTTCAAAATGTGTAGGCTACATTTACGTCATACTGTATCCACATTCAACAGTTTTATCATTCAACCGACCATTTAAACAGGACACAAAGAAGTAACTGTTAACGATTTGAAAATAATATAATTGATTCTATTCATCTGTTTAAATACAGGCATGGGCCGCGAACATTTTAGCAATTTCCCATTCAAATAGCAAAAAAAAAAAAAAAAAAAAAAAAAATGTCTTTACAAAACCAATATCAGTTGGCGTTTCATTTCATAGATAAAAAAAAACTCAGTCCGATAATAATCGAATTTGAATAACGAGGTTTCAAGTACACGGACTAAATTAAAGGATATTAAAAATTTGAACATTTTCATGAAATGGGGTTTAGCGCCCACTCGACAAAAACTAAGTCATTTCGGGACTAACATATGGTTTAATTTTAATTCAATAATTATTTTTTCCACCAAGAAAAAGTAGATGAAATTCTTAAAAGTGTTTTCGAACAACAGAAATTCAAATTTATGTGGTGTAACGTGGGAGCAGACACGCAAAACGGCGTTAGGTGAAGTGGATTCACTCGATCGAACAATTTCACGAGAGATATGAATTGATCAAAGCCACCTACGCATGTCAATAATCATTCATACTCTCACCCATATAAGGAAAGTTGATAATTTGGCGCTAAATAATGCCACGTGATCGAGGTAAATGAATTATTGAATACCTGCGTTCTGTAATTTGTCGGATTGTATCAATAATGCATTGTAGTTAAAACAAATAAATGGACCAAAAAGAGTATAACAAATAAATGTAAAATTTTGTTTATTAAAGGACAACTGTGCAAAAACTGTTTTTCGCAAAATAACTGCGTCACGCACAATTAGTAACAAAATAGCTGCGACACACGCAGTTGTAACAACATAACCACGACACACGCAGTTGTAACAAAAAATGTGTGAAATACAATTTTAAAATCTATGTTTCAGCATTGGTTCATAAGGAAACATAATAGAATAAAAGGTTGAGTCGGACACCCTCGGTGGAAGTGAAACCATGGACCTTATAAGGTCCATGGTGAAACGAACGAACGAACGAAAAAGCGAATTTGAAAACCGTAATATATTTTACATACAAGAACTTCATTTTTGCTTTTATCAATACATTTTGTATTCATCTTTCTCATCTATTTAAAGTTAAATGTGCAATTAATACCAAAACAACAACAGTTGGACAGAAATGTAACGCAGACAGGTGATTGTTTATCGGTGATTAAGAAATAAAAAATCAATTTTCTTTTTTGACAAACTGCAATAAATAATCTTTTGAACACAATAAATGCAACATGCCAGTTCTCAACAAAATACCCGCGTCAAAACAAATGCGACAAACATTTTTAAAATATCTGAACAATATTTGATTAATTTCGAGGAGTAAAATAGATCGTATATTCAATGAGGGTGGAGTGGGGTGGGGGCCTGATACCTTGGTTCATTGTGGGCCCGTTTGTATATTTATATTCTGCTGTAACTTTAGTCTGGTTTTAATTATTTATCCGAATAGTCGTCGTTAGTCTGCGATATCACCTATGTAGAAGCGGACGTTAAACCACCAGAGAAGAAGAAGTTAGTGTTGAAGTAAGCTACAACCCCGAGAAAACAGCGCCACGACTAAACCGAAATAGAAATGTTTTAGTTGTCAAGCTACATGTAAGTACTGGCATCAAATACAATGGCCATTTGACATCCGATTCGTCGGAATTGATCGGGCTAATAATGGAGACGGGCATATTTATTTATGGGGGAAAATTTCCCCGAAAAGCAATTGAAATCTAACGGCCAAAAGCATAAAGACCACCTCATATCACTTCTCGTAAATTAAATATTTATTTTGTCGTACTTTTGTATGTGAACCTCTAGCAATAAAGAACACTCCATGCATGTACATTTGTAACACTTGTTGAAATATTAAAGAAATAGAGACCACTTCATACCAACTCGTAAAATCAAATTATTTTAATATTACTAGATGTGAACCAACGCATGCCACGTCATGTGAATTCAAAGACGTCATTTTGACTTACTATTGCTTGTGAATCTCAAAATTATAGAAATAAAGGCATAGTTTATTTTTATAGCCTATAGTCTATGAACCTGTAAATTACAGAAATAGGGACCACCCCATATTACCTTCCGCTAAATCAAATGGTTCATTTTTACCGCTGAATTAGAGGTTCATTTTTACAGTTCTATTACAGAAACACACCCACCCCCCCCCCCCCCCGAAAAAAATTACTTCTCGTATAGATCATCCTGCTGTATATGAACCACCAATTTACAAACCAAAAGAACACCCGATACCACTTGTTTTAAAATTATAGAAATAGAGTTGTGAAAACTAACCTGTGATATAATACAGGCGCGGCACGCTCACTTGCTGCGTCATACTGTCCAATACTGAAAACAAGTTCGAATCCTTCTTAGCCAAACTAAGCTCACTTGTATCATCGTCATACACAATAACCAACTTATATTTCCCGTCCACTAATTTATTCCTCTTCGCTTCACAGGGCACAATGTTCACCAAGGGAATGAAGCCATTCGACCGCCGCTTTAAAATCGGTGGACAGTGGATATTCGTGGCTTCTGGCAAATGTCCTTCGTTGAATCTCATAAATGGTCTAGAGTCAAGAATCAAGACGTGCTCTGGTCCGTTCTGTTTGATTATGTTTGCGACAAACTCGACACTGACGCCATTGTTTTCCATGTTTAGCATTCTGGACAATTCTCTGTGTGATCTCGTCTCGTTATAAACACTTCTAACTCTTTTTACTACAAACCTGCTGTTACGCTACGCTCTTATACCCCAAACCACGTGACTTCTTTGTGAATGAATGAACTGACGGCTAATATCCGAGCCATGTGATTCAAATAATGGCTTCTGATTGGATCACTGGTTATGTGTACTTTTATCCATGCGCTTTAAAAAGTAGTTCTTACTCTGTAACGATCCATCGCTGTCCCGCAAATGTTTTTAGCCATTAGACTATAAACAGGCGGTGAATTTAATGTCCTTTATCGGTAAAAAGATTAATTTGAATCATAAAATGTAACATAAGTCGTTTTAAGAATTGTAAAAGTTCATACACGGACACTCGTTTGATCTGATGTCACAATAAGGATCGGTGACCAAATATAGAAAGTCATTCATAAATCAGATCACATGACGTGTGAAAACCACACCCCCATTTCCTTTAGTGGAAATTCAATGGGAAACTATCACGGTCTGAATAGAATAAACACACGCTGTAATATAGAACAGGTTTAAGCCTACTTGAAATCGTCTGAATGAGCCGATCGCTGATAAGCGATTATTATTTACATTGACTTAAGTCTATCAGCATGAAGTAGCAAGTGATTGAAGTTTATTAAAATACTGAGTCGACTGTTTGTTCCTTATCAACGCGTCTTATATTATCTTTATAGAGGGGGTATATTTATTTTAGAGAAGCAACTTATGTAGGTCGGGATAATTTGATGCAACAACAGACACCAGTATTTTAATATCGTTGAATGTGTATATTAATTCATAATTTCTAACAGTTTAAACTACGCTTTTTAAAATATTCTCGTATAATGTCCATTGTTTATTTCTCCATAACGCCACTTGTTGTAAACAAACGAATCAACTAATTTATTGTATGTGGAGGTTTGTATGATTAAATAAGTTTTTAGATAGATGAGTGAAAAGAGAGAGAGAGAGAGAGAGGGAGAGAGAGAGATAGAGAGAGAGAGAGAGAGAGGAGATTAGGATAAACGTCCACTCGACACAAACTAGGTAATTTCGGGACTAACATTCATTTTAATTAATTCGTCGCTTTGCTGGCGAACTGGCGAATCTGAAATATTTAAGTACTGAGAATTTTGCGTTTGAAATTTGCGCTCTGTTGTTATCTCTGTAGCCATCAAATATTAACATTTATTTATGATTTAATATTTCATACATATACATCAGGAAACATGACGCCATTTACATATAACGTTATTATTGAATGGACATAGAGATAACCACAGAGCGCAAATTTCAAACGCATAATTCTCAATACTTAAATATTTCAAATTCGTCGGTTCGCTAGACAAGCAACGAATTAATCCACCTGCGCGTCGGTGCGTTTAGCAATGGGGATGACAGGAAACCAGAGAACCCAGAGAAAAAACCTACGTGGTTGAACAGGCGACCCTATCCCTTGTCACGTACAACCGAGGATTCGAAACCACACCAGTTGACTCAATGACAGATCTAATGATTCAACGCGCACGCGCTAACCATTCGACCATCCACCCCCTAATGCAAAAATTGAACGTGTTTTTTTTTATCTTTCTTTTTTTATAAATCTTAACAACATTGCTACTTTAACAAAGTTTTATAGATGAAGGGGAGGGGGGGGGGGGGTTGGGATGGCCTAGTGGTCTAGAGTGCCCCGCTTCGACCTCTAGCTGGCCGGTCACCTCTTGCTTGCGGCTGTGGTTTCGATCCCTGGTGTGAGCGTATGTGGCATGGATATAGGAGCGCCTTCTCAACCTCAACTGATACGCGCAAGAGAATTATTGAAATAAAATTAAACCATATTTTAGTCCCAAAATGACCTAGTTTATGTCTATATTTAGATTGATATAACTCATGTTAAACCAGAACACGTGATAAACAGGAACACGTGATAAATCTTTATACGTTACGTCACCAGCGTATCAGTTATTACGTCACTGTACGTTACGCGGTAAACTTATCTACGTTTCGACGATTATTCTGAAGAACCAGGGGTCTTGCAAGGGACAAAGTATGGTCGTACAGATAGTACGAAAACCTGAGATCCAGTGTACAAATTGGCGTACACGTTAAAGACCCATCGGCCGTTGGAATTCCACATAAGAGTAGGTCGTAGCACCACTGTCCAGGAAATGAAATGGGGTTTAACGTCCTACTGTGCTGTGAGCGACAGTTTGCGCAGACAGCGGCACTACGGTCTACTCTTAGCCAACTGCCAAGTGATCTTTTAGGCGCACGCCAATTTGTACGTGGGACTTCGGTTTTCGTCGGGGGGTTGGGATGTCCTAGTGGTCTAGAGTGCCGCGCTTCGACCTCTAGCTGGCCGGTCACCTCTGGTTTGCGGCTGTGGTTTCCATTCCTGGTGTGAGCTTATGTGACATGGAGATAGGGGCGCCTACTCGACCTCGTGGGTTTCCTCCGGGCACTCCGGTTTCCTCCCACTGCTAAGGACCCCTACGCGCAAGAGAATTATTGAAATAAAATTAAACCATATTTTAGTCCCAAAATGACCTAGTTTATGTCTATATTTAGATTGATATAACTCATGTTAAACCAGAACACGTGATAAACAGGAACACGTGATAAATCTTTATACGTTACGTCACCAGCGTATCAGTTATTACGTCACTGTACGTTACGCGGTAAACTTATCTACTTAATTACATAATCTCCTTATAATAGTAACAAGGGACAGATATTCCCCGAGAAGACTGGGATATATTTGGGTTTAACCTCTGCTGAACACAGTAATTCGGTTATTTTCGGTTTTATAACGTGGCGTTCACGTAAAAGATCTAATTACGGATGGTAGACCTACTTTTCATTTCAATGATTACGTGTGCAATGGACAGTTCCACTTATGGTGTATTATGAATTTATAACTGCCAAGGGATCTTTTACATGTACGCCAATGTGTTGGTTGCGTGGTTGGACGCAGTTTTTCTTTTTTACTCGGCGATCAGAACGACTAGCACACTGCATTGACATTTGCAAAACAACGTCATCAAGGCATAATAGTTCGTAGACTGAATTTGGACGAGTGCGATAATACACATATTAAAAATAGCCTCAAACAGACGTTAAATCAACATTCACCAAACCAACTTCATGTGTAAGATCGCAAGTCACCGTGACTAGCTCGCTAACTCGGAGGTCACGTTTTTGATCCATGCATTGGACAAGAGAGTTCATCTTGATTTCCGGCGCGGTTTACCCTGTCAGTGGTGCAGATCAGAGGGCCTGGCAATTGCCACAGTATAGACCTTCGGGTGGGACGAAAAATCGAGGTCCAGTGTATACATATAGGCGTGTACGTAAAAGATCCATTGACAGCTGGAATTCGATATAAGCGTTTGTCCGAGCAAATTTCGCCCATAGGGGCCTACTGTATGGTGGGTGTATTTCAAACCCTAAAAGTCTAATAATTAATAATAATTTATATAACATTCCAGGCCTACATAAAGACCTAATAAGCAGATTTAGCGCTTGAAGAGTTATTTTTAATATTGCAACAAACATAAATAACTAGGATGTCTTGAGGTTTATTTTAAAAGTTTAACAGTTTGGTTTCACGATTTATAAAAAAGCAAAAAAAACCCCAAAACCACATAACATAATTTGTTGATCCAAGAAACTGAATTAAATTGAACAACAGGCAACACAACACGTTCTTTATAAAAGTGATTCTTATAATGGCACCAATAGCTAAACAAAATTATTATGGGACACGACGCGAAAACAATTAGCAAGAAAATTAAAGAAAGTCCGAAAACATTTTAATTTGATCTAAACAACGTCATCGTTGAAATGAGTGAGAAAACAATTAGCAAGACAATTCAGGAAAATTCAAAAACATTTATATCCCAAGTATCTTCTTTGCCTCGTAAAATGCCAAAAATTTCTACTTAAATATCAAGTCGATGAGGAAGTCAGATATTATACGATATGTAGACCACGCATTCTCTATTTATGTGGTAAAAGCTAAAAAACAAGACTGAGGCAGATTTCGTGATGGGTTACGAGAAGAAAATAGTGTCTATATAGTCGTTTGGCTGAGACGGACAACCAAGGTTCCGTGTATAACATGGCTTCCAGGCACAAATCACCCGCATTGCATGGCGATTAGCCCAGTTGGTTTAGGAAAATTGAACGTTAAACCCCATTTCATTTAATAACACATACAATAACAGGGGCGGATCCAGGAATTTTTGCAGGAGGGGTTTTGCCAGGTTTCTGTCACGGAAATCTGCCATCATCGTCTCTAAATTACATAGGCATACATACAAATTGAGCTTTTTAAACAGAGTAATCATTTTTATACTGATGTAGGATCACTTTGTGATGTAATTTCATTGATGCAAGGCATTATTTTTTTTTATGTAGCTGAGCAGGGTTGGACCCCCCACACCCCCCTCTGGATCCGCCCTTGAATAAACTAAAATACGAATTTCTTTAAAAGGAAATTAAGTAAGATAAAATAAACAGCTGGCAGTTCCGACTATAATAGAAATATGTAATAAAAACAAAATATGTTGAAAATTTCAGTCAGATATTAACGATTCCATTTTCGACCAGCCTCGATCGTCATCACTACAAACAATTCCATACCCACGAGGTTGGACAGGCGACCCTACTCCTTGTCACGTACAAATAGGGAATCGAAACCACGCCACTTGACTCGATGCCAGATCTTAAGATACAACGCACACGCGCCAACTGTTCGGCCATCCAACCGCCATATTGTAAACATGCATTATGCAAGAGCTAAATCTGTCTATTACAGGCCTTTCTTTAGGCCTTAAATGTTATCTAAATTATTAATTAGACATTAATTAACATATCCAGACCATAATCAACTCTCGATCGTATCGCTAGCCTGCGATCTTCGGTGGATTGTGATTCAATTTATTGCATAAGTTTCCTTCTCGGTTTAATTATTAAGTGGATAATCGAGACTATGCTTTTTACCGTACCGATTTTAGTTATGATGATCGAGGCTAGGTGGAAATTTCATTTGCTTAATTTTCGGTTCATACTAGTTCAATTTGACTGAACGTATCAGCAAAGTGCCTTAACATTATCTAGTTTTTTACTATTGTAGTGAGAACTGCCAACTCTTTAACTAATCTCCCATAACGTATCTTTAAAGCGGAAATTTCATATTTTCTAAGAAAGTCAAAACATAATTATTTCTATGTCTTTAGCTCGAAAAGGTTGTCAACTCACTATTATACGATCATGGGCATTATTTTACAGGCATTAAAATGACTGACACAGGAAAAAACAGCACAATTTCTTCCCTTGTTTTCCCATTCCCCTCCATGGAATGGCGATCTTCAGACGTTTCAATTTGAAGTTGAAAATGATATTTTTGCCAATTTCTCAACTGGCAATAGTGAATTATAGGATTAATAGGATTATTCTTTAACAAGGTAGGACTGTTTATAGATACCATCTATTTTAAGACCTTATTTTAATATAATTTAAAAACATGGAATTGGATCTTTAATAACATGTAATATAATCCGATTTTGATTCACTTTAATAAATACATCTTTATTTACCTTTGTGCAATACGTGAAATATAAAACGAGACTCGACCTTGATTGGGATGGGTTTCTGCCATTAAAATATTTTAATATAATAAATTCTAGGTAACGGAATACAGAAGTGTCAATACACTCTTTGTAATGTTAATTATATATGGTCACTTGAACGATACGGGAGACATGACGTCATAAACGAATCATATACAGCACGTGAAGTATATATTAGTAGGTAATATAAACACTCCTTATGTTACTATTAATAGACAGAATGTTTACACATAGTGACAACTATGATATCGAAATAATCATATCAAAGATGAATAAAAAAATATATAAATTTAAGTGTTTACTGTCGGAAATCTTTTTCTTTCGTGCGATCGGAAAATGTTTGTTTTTCATTGTTATTATCTTTTTTTTTCGTTGGGCGTGTTATATCTATTTCCTTGAATTTCTGGTTTAATACTGTCGAACAATCCGTGTTGGAATTTGTTTAGGGAAATTCACGCCAAGACTAATTTATATAGGAGTCTTGGAAACTCGGAAATGAGTAAATGTGGAAAAATGTTCAAATATACATTATGTGAGATTAGATAACGAGTTGGCAGTTCTCACTATAATAGTTAAAATTTAGATAATGTACAGGCAATTTGCTGAAGATTTCGGTCAAATTTATGAATTTACAACTAAAGTCGGTAAGACAAAACTAGTAGTCTCGGTTACCCATTTAATCGTTAACCACAAAGGAAAATATTGCAGCGAATCGAACTACAATCCAACAAAAATCACATGCTAGCCGACATCGAGAGTTGATTATGGTCTGAATAAGTTAATTAATGTCTAAGTAATAGTTTTTATAACTTTCCAGGCCTAAAGAAAGACCGACACTAGGCAGATTTAGCGCTTGTTTAATGCATGTTTAACTTAACAAGTCGTTAACCTGCCAACACTTTGTAAACCGATATTGGTGTAACGACCTTAATCCCATCTATTGCTTCAGTTGTTTTAGTTGATTTATTATTCTTTAATCCGGTAGATCGCGTTAATCTATCGCCATGTCCGTTTTAATAGGGTTGACAAATCTGACTAAAACAAACAGCATC